>CM075733.1:75752018-76952018 GCA_037974335.1 Prionace glauca | reverse complement strand
GTGGTGTATATGGATTTCAGTAAAGTATTTGATAAGGTTTCCCATGGTGGGCTATTGCAAAAAATATGGAGGCATGGGATTGAGGGTGATTTTGTGGTTTGGATCAGAAATTGGTTAGCTGAAGGAAGACAGAGGGTGGTGGTTGATGGGAAATGTTCATCCTGGAGTTCAGCTACTAGTGGTGTACCGCAAGGACCTGTTTTGGGGCCACTGCTGTTTGTCATTTTTATAAATGATCTGGATGAAGGCACAGAAGGATTGGTTGGTAAATTTGCGGATAACACTAAAGTCAGTGGAGTGTGGACAGTGCGGAAGAATGTTGCAGGTTACAGAGGGATGTAGATAAGCTGCAGAGCTGGGCTGAGAGGTGGCAAATGGAGTTTAATGTGGAAAAATGTGAGATGATTCACTTTAGAAGGAGTAACAGGAATACAGAGTACTGGGCTAATGGTAAGATACTTTGTAGTGTAGATGAGCAGAGAAATTTCGGTACAAATGGTCTCGGAAATTCTCTGGGTTTTGTGAATGAAGGTTTTGTGAATTAAGTAAAGCCTGGATTTCACCTTTACTCAGTGAGTAAACAGTGAACTTGAACAGAATGAAAGAATAACATGACTGGTTTAGAACTTGGACAATGTCAGAAAAGACACGGTTTGTGAAAGTCGATTTATAGCAATGGGTAATAATGTAGAAATCTTGTTTTTGCTATATAGAATGATTTAGTTACTATTAGAAAACAACGTTAACACTGACCACTTTTTTCGACTCCAAACTCCTTGCCACTTAAGATATGATGCACAAGTTTCTTCATATCGAAGGGGCTCAGATTCATCAAATGCTCGGAAGCTTCTTCCCCTGTTTGTACAATCAGAATGTCATTTAATGGACAATAGAAACACAGATTGTTCACACAGTGGGCAGAATTTTACACTGGTTAACTGTGAGGGAGGGGGGGTTTGACATGACTCCTCGCTCTATCCCAAAACAAAACTATACGCCACCATGAACCAGTGTTTCAGTCGAGATGCCCTCGCAAATAACATCTAAGTGACACAAGAAATAAGTTAGAACGTTACAGTGCAGTACAGGCCCTTCGGCCCTCGATGTTGCACCGACCAGTGGAACCAATCTAATGGCCCTCTAATCTAAACTATTCCAATGTTATCCATATTCCTATCCACTGACCATTTGAACGCCCTTAAAGTTGGCGAGTCCACAACTGCTGCAGGCAGGGCATTCCACGACCTTACTACCCTCTGAGTAAAGAACTTACCTCTGATATCTGTCCTACAATTACCACCTCTTAATTTAAAGCTATGTCCCCTCGTGTTAGCCATCACCATCCCAGGAAAAAGGCTCTCACTATCCACCCCATCTAACCTTCTGATCATCTTGTGTGCCTCAGAGTTCAGTGTGTTCACTGGTAAGTTCAAAATACTAATGACTTGAGTTGCAGTAATATCTGTTTCTGCTGAGCTGATAACGGTGTGGGATTGATCAGAGATTAAAACTGACCAACTTCGTGCGACAGGTCACAAAAAAGGGGCAAAATGCTGACGCTTGCTGCACAGATGATTAGATCACTTCCCAGAAAAATTACAGATAAAGTGGATCGTAAAAAGTTAGCAGAAAAAGCAGTAACTTTATTTATTTACATAAGGACATAAGAAATAGGAGCAGGAGTAGGCCATCTAGCCCTTCGAGCCAGCCCCGCTATTCAATAAGATCATGGCTGATCTGTCGTGGCTCAGTTCCACATTCCGGCCCTCTCCCCATAACCCTTAATCCCCTTTCTTATCAAAAACCCATCAACCCGCTTCTTAAAAATATTTAGCGAGGCAGCCTCCACCACTTCAACGGGCAGAGAATTCCAGAGATTCACCACCCTTTGAGTGAAAAAGTTCCTCCTCAACTCCGTTCTAAACCGCCCCCCCTTTATCTTGAGGCTGTGCCCCCTCGTCCTACTGTCCTTTCTGAGCGGGAAGAGTCTCTCCACCTCTATCCTATCCATCCCATTCATCATCTTATATGTCTCAATGAGATCTCCCCTCATTCTTCTAAACTCTAACGAGTACAAGCCTAGTTTATTCAGCCTCTCCTCATAGCTCAACCCCCTCAACTCCGGCATCAACCTAGTAAACCTCCTCTGCACTCCCTCCAAGGCCAAAATATCCTTGCGTAAGTGCGGATATTTTGGACTCGGAGGGAGTGCAGAGGAGGTTTACTAGACTGATACCGGAGTTGAGGGGATTGAGCTATGAGGAGAGGCTGAATAAACTAGGCTTGTACTCATGTCACAAGTAGGTTTACAT
Source organism: Prionace glauca (assembly GCA_037974335.1). NCBI lineage: Eukaryota > Metazoa > Chordata > Chondrichthyes > Carcharhiniformes > Carcharhinidae > Prionace > Prionace glauca. The sequence goes on along the minus strand of CM075733.1, from coordinate 76,949,706 downwards.
TAACACTGCAATGAAGTTACCATGAAAATCCCCCAGTAAACCCAATCCCTGGCCACCAAATACCTTCTCCCTTCATACCTGAACAATTGAGACCATAAGCAAGCTCAGTCGCCATCACTTGAATGATGAGTCCAATTCTCAACCTGAGCATTTCTGCAAAGAGGCTGGATTCGGTCCTGATGTACATCGCAAGGTAAACCATGATCTCCTGATATCAACACAGAGAGTTCAGAAAGGCAGCAGCGTAATAATTAAAAAACCTCCCGATGATAAATCTGCCACCTTACCTGGGTGAGCACCGCTAAGCTAATGTCTTGTCCGCTGGCTTCATAAATAAGCTGTGCTAGTTCACTGGGCGGCAGAGGTCTGGAAAATAAATGCAATCCGTAAGGATCATCTGGGCTTTCGTAATAACCTCTTCATAGAGCAACGTTTGAAAGGTTTTGGAAAATGTCACGCTTTGACATTGGTGCAATACCCCATTAGTAAGTAAACATGTAGGGTGGATTTCTCCCATTGCCCCAGAGGTGGGTTAAATCTGAAGGGAAACCCATAGATGCCCCCCACCCCCGTCATCTCCATCCTTGTGCGGCAGTGATCCGGGGATCCAGGGTTGCTGGCGGTCTTCATCCTGACCTCTGGAGGCAGCCCCAGGCAAAGTCCCAGCTTCTGTACGTCACAGATGTGTTCTGGAGATTCAGTGTCATTGAGGGAAATCTGTCTTCCAGCCTCATTCCCGGAAATCCATCTTTTTTCTTCATTCGACAGCGTGGGTCAGTGATGGCACCTTTTCAATATGGCACCCAGGTATGATGGCAGGATTTGTGCCACCATGCCCACCCTACTACGGAATATGTGCTAACCCTACCAGGTTAATTAACGAGGTCAGGGGCAGGAGGTATGATGTAGTTTCCCACCAACCTTCACAGCAAGACCCACTCCCCGTTCCCACCCCTGCAACAGATCCTTATCCCAAATGGGAAAATTCCAACCCTAGAGACCAGAATAATAATCAGAATGGATTTCCAAAGGGAAAGTCTTGCTTGACAGATTTCAGTGAATTGTTTGCAGAGGTAACAGAGAGGGTAGACAAGGGTAATTGAGTAGATATAATGTATCTAGATTTCCACAAGGTCTACAATGAGGTGTTACAACTCTCTGCATATAAATGTTTCTCCGCACATCCCCCCCCCCCGAGTTCTGTTTTCTCTGGGTACTGCAGATGGAAGCAGTTTCTTCTTATTCCTTATATTAAGTGTCAAATACTCACGCTGTGATGGTTCGTTCCCGTGGCTCTGGGGGCAGACCAACAGTCAACTGCTTCTGATGCGACAGCAGGGCGGTACAGGCCTACACATCAAACAGAAGCACGAATCAGACAATTCCAAATGGCCGGAAGACGCGTCAATATTGAAAGCCAAAGACCTAACCCAATTTCAAACAATCCTCCATACTTGCGAGACAATCCAGAAAGGATCGTAAGAAATAAGAGCAGAATTAGGCCATTGTGCCCCTCGGGGCTGCTCTCCTATTCAATATGACCATGGCTGATCTGATTGTGGTCTGACCTCCACTTTCCTGTCTGATCCCCACAACCCTCAACCCCTCTGCCAATCAGAAATCTGTCCAACCCCGCCTTGAATATACTCAGTTGAAGTTGTACAAGACATTGGTAAGGCCACACTCGAAATACAGTTCTGATCACCCTACTATAGAAAGGATATTAATAAATTAGAAAGAGTGCAGAAAAGATTCACTTGGGTGTTATCGGGACACAATAGTTTTAGTTATCAGGTGAGGCTGGATAGACTGGGACTTTTTCTCCCTGGAGTGTAGGAGACTTAAGAACATAAGAAATAGGAGCAGGAGTAGGCCATCTAGCCCCTTGAGCCTGCCCCGCCATTCAATAAGATCATGGCTGATCTGTCGCGGCTCAGTTCCACTTTCCCGCCCTCTCCCCATAACCCTTAATCCCTTCTCTTATCAAAAACCCATCAATCCGCGTCTTAAAAATATTTAGCAAGGCAGCCTCCACCACTTCAACGGGCAGAGAATTCCAGAGATTCACCACCCTTTGAGTGAAGCAGTTCCTCAACTCTGTTCTAAACCGCCCCCCCTTTATCTTGAGGCTCCCTAGTCCTACTGTCCTTTCTGAGCGGGAAGAGTCTCTCCACCTCTATCCTATCCATCCCATTCATCATCTTATATGTCTCAATGAGATCTCCCCTCATTCTTCTAAACTCTAACGAGTACAAGCCTAGTTTATTCAGCCTCTCCTCATAGCTCAACCCCCTCAACTCCGGCATCAGCCTAGTAAACCTCCTCTGCACTCCCTCCAAGGCCAAAATATCCTTGCGTAAGTACGGCGCCCAAAACTGCACACAGTACTCCTCACTAATGCCCTATACAGCTGCAGCAAGACCTCCCTACTTTTATATTCAATCCCCCTCGCTATGAAGGCCAGCATCCCATTCGCCTTCCTGACCACCTGCTGCACCTGCAAGCTGGGTTTTTGCGACTCATGCACAAGGACCCCAAGGCAGTGATGTGATAGAGATCTATAAAATAATGAGGGGCATTGATGAGGTAGATAGTCAATATCTTTTCCCAAAGGGAGGAGGAGTCTAAAACTGGAGGGCATAGGTTTAAGATACAAGGAGAGGAGCAAAATGGTATAGAGAGGCAATTTTTTCACACAGTGGGTGGTGAGTGTCTGGAATGAGTTGCCAGAGGCAGTCGTAGAGGTGGATACAATTTTGTCTTTAAAATGGGTAAGAAGGGTATAGAGGCATAGTGGCCAAGTGAGGGACTAGCTTAATGGTAAAAACTGGGTGTCATGGCCAAGTTAGGCCAAAGGGCCTGTTTCCACGCTGTAAACCTCTGTGACTCAGCTTCCCCTGTTCTCTGGGGAAGAGAATCCTATGGACTAACCACCCTCTGACAGAAAAAAATTCTTCCTCATCTCCATCTTAAATAGGAAACCCCTGAACTTTGAACTGAGACCCCTAGTTCTGGAGGCCCCCACGAGGGGAAACAATCTCTCAGCATCTATCCCATCAAGCCCCCTCAGTATCTTATGTTTTAATGAGGTCAACTCACAGCCTCATCTCCAACTATTATAAACCACTTTGCTTTTAACTCAGATATCCTCACTTAATCTCTCACATAGCATATTGTGGGTGATCTTAGCCATATTTTGGGCTGTAACATATATTGTAGAGTTCAAAACTATGCGAGTGCGTAAACTATGATAGTACTTTGCTCTGTTTGGACAGCGCTCAATCTTTAGGGATTTAAATAAGTCGCACTAATCACCCTGAATGCTCAAAACTCAAAGGCCAGTGGTCTACATTGTGATTCACATTAGTACGCTAATGCCGATTCAAACATACCTCTGCAAGGTTCACGATCCTTTTTCTCAGCATGCCCGAGATGTAACGGATTAATCCCCAGTCGCGGTTCTGGCCGGCCTTGCTGTACAGCTCGGTCATCAGACTTTGCACCATTGCACAATTCTGTCCCCCGATATTGGTGTCCCAGTCAGGGCCCCTGGGTCAGAGGGGGAAGCTTTAGTGAAAACCGTAACCACTCATTTCGACACCAAACCTCTCGTCACAGGTTTGAGAATAAATCGCCACGGCACCATCAGAGTTCCGAGCCTGTGTCAAGTCTAAAACCAAACAGGGCAGGAGCGAGATGGCATTGTCATGTGACTGGCAATGCAGAGACCCCAGGGTAAAACTCTGGGGACCCAGGCTTGATCCCACCAGGCAGATGGTGGAATCTAAATTCAACAAAAATCTGGAATTAAAAGTTTAATGACGTCCATGAAACCATTGTCGATTGTTGCAAAAACCCACCCTGGTTCACTAGTGCTCATTAGGAAAGGAAATCTGCCATCTTTACCTGGTGTGGCCTACATGTGACTCCAGAGGCAAAATTTTAACAAAAATCTTGTCAGAGGTGGGTAATAAATGCTGGCCTAACTTGTGACACCCACATCCCATGAACAGATTTAGAAAAAAGGTATGACGTGATTTTGGCAACCTGACTGAACAGCAGGCGGAAGAGATCGGTGGGCGGAGTGTGAAGGGTCAGGGGTCACTGTCATGGTGGCAATGACAACAGTCCTGGCTCTCAGTGGCGAGGAGCCAAGGATAAGAGAGGCCTGAGGCCTACAGTGAACATGACTGCAGACTCAGGTGGCGACAGTAATGTCATCAACACTGCACCATGGGAGAAACTGGAGTGGGGGTAGGGTGGGGAGAAGAGGAGATTACACGTCGATTGAAAATGAATTCTGCGAAATCCTATGCAAAGTTTAGAGGGGTGTGTTTGGATCAGGGATTGAAGGGGTTGGGAAGTTACACAAACACCAAGTGAGACGAACCACTGATGTGAAGCCTGGGGCTTAGCCTGTGGAAAGAATACCTTTTGTTCTAAGCAAACGTTGAGGCAAAGATCAAGGATCTGATGGGCTAAGACGTCATGGAGACAGTTGATGGACCTGCACTGTGGGTGAGCCCGGGTGTGGTCACGCCTGATCCAAATGGTGCGGTCAGACTCCATGTCAACATGTGACAGGTGAATGAGAGAACATCACCAGCGTGGACGAAATCTTTCAAGAAACGTCAACAAGCCAGGCATTTTTCCAAATCAGACTGGAAGTGGCACCACCACCACCAGCTGGAGCCTCACCCTGTTTCGAGGAAGCTGGCAATGATCGTCACTCATTTACGGACTGAAACCAGAGATTGCTATTGGGCATCAATGTGATACCGGAGATTTCCTAACACAAAATCCACATGGTGATGCAAGGGATTCCAGGAATGGCCAATATCTCAGAAGACATTAATCGTGGAGCCAATTGAGAGGAACATAATGAGATGGCTGAGATTAGTATTGGCTGATTGCAGTCAGTAGGACTTAAGAGCAAATGGAGAGCATAGAACATAGAAACCCTACAGTGCAGAAAGAGGCCCTATGGCCCATCGAGTCTGCACCGACTACAATCCCACCCAGGCCCTATCCCCATATCTCTACACATTTACCCACTAATCTACACATCCCAGGACACTAAGGGACAATTTTAGCACGGCCAATCAACCTAACCCGCACATCTTTGAACTGTGGGAAGGAAACCGGAGTACCCGGAGGAAACCCACGCAGACACGAGGAGAATGTGCAAGCTCCACACAGAAGTGCTTGCTGGGAGCGACAGCGCCAATGTTCACGGGACACAAACTCGGGAGCGCTGGAATCAAGCCAGCTGAAAACACGAGAGAGATGGACGTGAGCCACAAACTCCCAGCTAAGTGAGAAGGTTTCCGGGATTTGTGAACTATTATGTCAGGTGTATCCCAGCCTTCAACATCCCTGAATGATCCAGTTGGCTGGAAAGAACGAACGGTTCCAATTTGACGAACAGAAAGCCGCCTTCAGAGCTTTGAGGGACAGCTTAGACATCACTCGAGCCCTGGGATCCCACGATCCAGGAACACCAACAGAGATCGCAGCAGATACTGGGCCAGGAGGATTAGCAGCAGTGTTCATGCAAGGATATGCTGAAGGCCAGAGAATCATTGCTGACATGAGCAGATTTCCGACAGATGTGGATAGGAGATGTTCTCAGATGGAGAAAAAGGATTGGTGTGAACATTTGAAAGATTCCATGCACATTTGTTTACCATTGAGTTTGAATTAGCCACGGATCATAAACCACTTGCGATGATTCATTCTCCCAGTTACTATTTCCCTGCTCCTCAGCGGCAGACAGGGCTAGAGGGATCTCCTACCTGTGAGTGGTAATTTGGTTTGAAGTTATAGACCCCAAAGGGACACTGACAGATTGTTTCTCACAATGTTATTCTCCATTACTGCAGACAAGACGTTTGCGAAAGACACGTGAGCAACAGCAGTGCTCACAATTTCTGATGTGACACCACTGAGAAATAGCTAGAATAATCTCAAACAGCAAACAAATGGGCGAGGTATGGGAGCTTTAAAGGATTGGCCAATATAAATCGGTGCTGAGGACAATGTAATCCAAACAAATCCCAGCTCACTTAGACACACAACCCAGGATTTGCTTAGTTCAGTTCTCCGTCATGCGGCTCGGATTTCCACTGTATATAAACCAGGGCAGGGTTGATTTAAAAAAAAAATCCTTCAATTTTAACTTGGCAATGGAGAATAGCTCCATCATCTTTCCAACTGTAGCTGAAATATAGAAATATCTTTTATACTAACAGTGCAAATAGCCTCCTGTGTTGCTGCTTCAATCTGATTTTCGCTTCTAAAGGTTTAGGTAGAATGGAACAAAAAGCGCAGCGAGAATCTGAATCAATTTATTTAAATGTAACATTTTATTTGAAAGTTTTAAATAAATGATGGCGGGTGGCTGAGATCAGAAAGAAGCCTGAAGCATTTCCTGGCGCAGGCAAGTGGATTCATATCAACGTAGCTACTTATTACCGTGACAAATGGTGCAAATGTTATCGGAGCCATGTTCCTCTCACCTGAATCCGAAGCTCGTGGGTTGAAGCCCCGAACCACAGACTGGAGCATACACTCATCCAAAACCCATCAGAATATAGAACATAGAACATTACAGCGCAGAACAGGCCCTTCGGCCCACGATGTTGCGCCGACCAGTTACAAAACAATGACCCACTAACCTAAACCAATCCCTTTTCATCCATAAACCTATCCACAGATCTCTTAAACGCCCCCAAACTAGGTGCATTTACAACTGCAACAGGCAGGGCATTCCAATCTCTCACCACCCTCTGGGTAAAGAACCTACCCCTGACATCCGTCCTATAACTACCACTCCTTAATTTAAAGCCATGCCCCCTCGTGCTAGATTTCTCCATCCGAGGAAAAAGGCTATTACTGTCCACCCTATCTAAACCTCTAATCATCTTATATGTTTCAATAAGGTCCCCTTGTAGCCGCCTTCTTTCTAACGAAAACAACCTCAAATCCCTCAGTCTCTCCTCATAGGACCTCCCCTCCATACCAGGCAACATCCTGGTAACCTCCTCTGCACTCTCTCCAAAGCCTCCACATCCTTCCTATAATGTGGAGACCAGAACTGCACACAATACTCCAAGTGCGGCCGCACCAGAGTTTTGTACAGTTGCAACATGACGCTGCGGCTCCTAAATTCAATCCCCCTACCAATAAACGCCAAGACACCGTACGCCTTCCTAACAACCCTATCTACTTGATTCCCAACATTCAGGGATCTATGTACACATACACCTAGATCCCTCTGTTCATCCACACTATTCAGAGTCCTACCGTTAGCCCTAAACTCGACACATCTGTTATTCCTACCAAAGTGAATTACCTCACACTTTTCCGCATTAAACTCCATCCTCCACCTCTCGGCCCAGCTCTGCACAACTTATCCAAGTCTCCCTGTAGAGTAAGACACCCTTCCTCACTATCTACCACACCTCCGACTTTGGTGTCATCAGCAAATTTACTAATCCACCCAACTATACCCTCATCCAGATCATTAATAAAAATTACAAACAGCAGTGGCCCCAAAACAGATCCCTGAGGCACACCACTCGTAACCGAACTCCATATGGTCAAATTCAACATAGTTGTAGTTGTTACAGAGATGAGAAGGTGTTGTGAGACTTCTTACTTGTTGCAGAGTGGCAAACATTTTTATTTTTCTCGCCCATTTGCTCGCAAGCATTTCAATTTTTGCAATTAACAGTGTCTCCTCTAGTGGCTCAGTGCCACATTTGTTTGATAACTCTCCTCAGAAAGTTCAGAAAAACCCAAGAATGTTTGTGTCGTTTTTTCAGAGAGGTAATAAAGGAAGACTTCACATCAATTCATCATTAAATTATTAACACACAAAGATCCCAAATGGAAGTTAATATTGAATTAAAAAAACCCACAGTTTTATAGATTGAAACTTTTCAGAATTTCACTTACTTAATGACGGACAGAATGTATAAAATATCGGCCTGGTCTTGGAGTGTGTGGCATTCTTTCAGTTGTTCAACTAATGACGCAGCATCAATCTCACCGTGAGAATCCTTGGGCAAGCTGAGATCCACTCGATGATCCAACTTTTTCAAAGAAGAAACACAATTGTTTTCCTGTGCAAGCCATAGAATCCCAACAGTGCAGAAGGTGGCCATTTGGCCCATCAAGCCTGCACTGACCATACTCCCAGCCGGGCTCTATCTCCATAACCCCATATACTTATCCTGCTCATCCCCCTGACACTCAGGGGCAATTTAACATGGTCAATCAACCTAACCCACCTATCTTTGGATTGAGAGAGGAAACGGGAGTACCCACAAGCGTTTTGAATTTTACTATTTTACCCAAAAGGTAACTTTAAAGATTGTGATTTTAATGGGTGAGATATATTTTATGCCTTGATGTAGGATTTTCTACTCTATGCCACAGCTATTTTTCCCGTTCTCCGAATGCTCGCTCAACAAATATAATGGTTCCCTTCGTCAGTCTCTCTGTCTCTTTCCCTCCAACTCCACTCCGTCAGTGGGTGACAGGACACTATGAAGCTCAGAGTTACAGAGGGATCTAAGGGTGCTTGTCCACAGATCCCTGAAGATGGCAGAACAGGTTAACAGTGTAGTTAAGAAAGTGTATGGGACTCTCGCTTTTATCAGTCATAGCATAGATTATAAGAGCAAGGTTATATTGGAGCTGTGCAAAATTTTGGTGAACCTACAGCTGGAATACTGTGTGCACCTCCAGTCACCTCACTATAAGAAGGATGTGATTGCACAGAAGAGGAGACTCACCAGGATATTATCTGGAATGGAATATGAGAGCTATGGAGAGAGATTGGATAGGCTTGGATTGTTTTCTTTAGAGCAGAGAAGGCTGATGGAGGAACCTAATTGAGGTGTATAAGATTATGAGGGGATTGGCCAGAGTGCTTAAGGAGTAGCTGTTCCCCTTAGTTGAAGGGTGAATAATGAGGGGGCATAATTTTAAGGTGAGGAGCAGAAGGTTAGAGGGAATTTGAAGAAAATGTTTACATCTAGACGGTGGTAGGAGTCTGGAATGCACTGTCTGGGAGTGTAATAGAGGCAAAAAACCCTCACAACCTTTAATAAATACATGGATGGCCACTTCAAATATTATGACATTCAAAGTTGTGGGCCAAGCGCTAGAGAGCAAGATTAGTGGAGATTTTGTGTAGTTTTGTCAGTGCAGACTTGATGGGCTGAAGGGTCACTTCTGTAGTGTATGACTCTAAAATCAAATCAGATTCTAAGTATCTATTTATTATGTTGAAAAAAATCACTTGCATTCATCACCTATTTACCACATTTATATCCCTTCCATTAAATAAAGTTTCATAAACAATAATTCAAGTTCATAATCCCTTATAACAACAATCATTGGAATACATCCCTCATCAAAGAGTCTATAAACATTTGTAGCTGTCCATGAAACTCTGAAATGGCAAGCACCCTATCGTGATAATGGGTGGTTGTGACAGTCGTGCAACAGTAATCTAGTAACAGAAACCTTCAGCCTTATGTCAACAGAGAGTGAAATAGCAAGCAATCATTTTTTTAAAAAAGCATTCCCGACATTTTTTTTCAAAGATTTAAAAGGTAGGACTTTTAAATGCTTTGACACCTCCCTTTGACGGTGCTTCTGACAACCTTAGCAGTTAGTTTTGACAGGTCTGTTGACAGTTCCAATGAGTTAGACAGTAATGAGTTTATGCACTTTTTTAATGCACAATTACTTTAAGCAATTTCAAAGGGCACATTACCACCCCCAAAAGGCACCTGAGGCTACCCCCAAAAGTATCCTGGGACCAGATCCAATGGGGTACTTTATTTCTCCAAAAGGATAGCTACCCAAATGAATCTACCAAATGCAGACGTGCTTCTAACTGTTTTAACCTGCACATCCCGGATTCCACAATCCTGGCCGATCAAACAAAGGGACCTTGGCGTGTTTGTCCACAGATCTCAGAAGACAGAAGGGCATGTTGGTACGGTGGTGAAAAAGGCATACAGATCTCTCTTTATCAATAGAGACACAGATAGAACATAGAACATTACAGCGCAGAACAGGCCCTTCGGCCCACGATGTTGCGCCGACCAGTTACAAAACAATGACCCACTAGCCTAAACCAATCCCTTTTCATCCATAAACCTATCCACAGATCTCTTAAACAGATCACAAAAGCAAGGAAATCATGTTGGAGTTGTGCAAAACTTGGGTGAGGCTACAGCTGGAATACTGTGTAGTTCTAGTCACCACATTATAGGAAGGATGTGATTACAGTGGAGGGGGTGCAAAGGAGATTCACCAGGATACTGCCTGGGATGGAACTTTTCAGTCATGAAGAGAAGTTGGGTAGGTTTGGGTTGTTTTTGTTGGAGCAGAGAAGACTGAGGGATGACCTGATAGAGGTGTACAAGATTATGAGAGGGAAAGAACAAAGAACAGCACAGCACAGGAAACAGCCCTACAAGCCCGCACCGCCCATTTTAACACACTCACTGAGTGCCTTATTCGAGTCTTACGTCGCTCGTCGACGTTTTTGTCTACCTCTAGTGGAACTCCACTATAAAGGGAGTGGAAATTTAGGGAATTGTATGTACGCCAGATTAAGGGAGATCCAATTAAGGGACAATTATTTGACCCTCGAATCAGCCTAAAAAGCATGTTTTTGGGATGTGGAAGGAAACCGGAGCACCCGGAGAAAACCCACGCAAGCACAGGGAGAATGTGCAAACTCCCACACAGACATTGATCCAAGCTGGACATGGAAAGGGTGGACAGGAGCAGCTGATCCCCTTAGTTGAAGGGTTAGTCATGTGGAGACGTGGATTCAAAGTGAGGAGCAGGGGGTCCAGGAGTGACGTGAGGAAAATCTTTTTTATCCGGAGGGTGGTGGCAGTCCCGAATGTGCTGCCTGGGAGGGTGGAAGATTTGGGTTGCCTGAAATCTTTTAAGAAGTACCTGGATGAACAGTTGGCATTCAGGGATACGGGCCAAGTGCTGGCAGATGGGATTAGAACATAGAACATAGAACATAGAACTCTACAGTGCAGAAACAGGCCCTTCGGCCCATCGAGTCCGCACCGAACACAATCCCAACCCAGACCCTATCCCCATATCCCCACACATTTTACCTGCTAATCCCTCTAACCTACACATCCCAGGACACCAAGGGGCAATCTTAGCATAGCCAATGAACCTAACCCGCACATCTTTGGACTGTGGGAGGAAACCGGAGCACCCGGAGAAAACCCACGCAGACACGAGGAGAATGTGCAAACTCCACACAGGCAGTGACCTGAGCCGGGAATCGAACCCAGGACCCTGGAGCTGTGAAGCAGCAGTGCTAACCACTGTGCTACCGTGCCGCCGGATTAGGTGGGAGTTTGGGTGTTTCTCATGTATTGATGCAGACTCAATGGGCTGAATGGCCTCTTCTGCACTGTATGATTCTCTGATTCTAGGTGGCAGTAAATATTTGATGGCGTGCTTTAGATTCTGGATCAAATCTGGCCCAATTATTTATTTTTAAAAACACATTAAACAACATTTTAAACACTTTTGAACACCCACCTTCACTGGCTGTGACTTTGGTATTTTCAATAAATTAGAAGCTTTCTGTTGAATAATTGGAACTTTAACAGGTAGGTACATGGAGAGATCTGTGTGAAAAATCAGAGTCGATATTCAGAAAATCAGACTAGACAACATTTTCAAAGCAGTGTTTACACCGAGCTGGTATCTGCTTCAATACACACCCATTTCTCAATAAAATAAAATCCTGTGGATGGTGGAGAGCTGGAATCTCTAAAGAGTCAGATTGGACTCAAAATGTTAACTCTCTCCTGGACTGGCTGAGTGTATTCAGCATTTCCTGTTTTTATTATTTTGACACAAGATGTTAGTTTTGGATCCATTAACAATGAACTCATTTATAATAAAACTGAATCATATCCAACCCAGGATAAAGTTGAGTAATTCAGAGTTTAAGTGTGTGCATGTCTGTGTGTACATGTGGACATGTGTTACATGTTTGTATATGTGTCTGTGTGTACACTCTAGCTATGACTGTAAACTACACTCTGCACCTTCTCCTTTCCTTCTCTACGTACGATATGCTTTGTCTGTACAGCAAGCAAGAAGCAATGCTTTTCACTGTATAGCTTTATGTGATAATAATAAATCAAATCACATCAAAACGCGTGTTGGTATGTGCATTTACGTGTCTGCATATGTGTCATTATGTGTGCATGTGTCTGTATGTGTATACACATGTACATATGGTATGTACGCATGTCTGTGTGTGTGTGTGTGTGTACACGTATGTATGTGAGTGAGCGTGGAAAGGGGCTGGGACCTTCCATCTACAGAACTGGGAAGGTGTCATTTAACCTGCCTTCCTTGGCATCTGCCAGCCATTGCTTCCACTCCAGGCCTGTTTCTACAGTCAGCAGCCCTGACTCCAGCTCATCCCACCCATCACCATGAAAAAAACATGGGAGGACACTACCAGGTGTGGGTGTCTCTGTTTCTCAGTGTGAGTGTGCATGTGCACATGTGTGGGTGCCTCTTCCTTGTTGCGAATGAGTGCATGCCTCTTGCTCTCTATAAGTGCATCCATATGTGAGTTACGTGTCTGTGCATCTCTCTATGTGTGCGTGCGTCTCTATACCAGGATGTTGCCTGGTATTACCAGGATGTTGCCTGGTATGGAGGGGAGGTCCTATGAGGAGAGGCTGAGGGATTTGGGGTTGTTTTCGCTGGAAAAAAGGAGGCTAAGAGGGGATCTTATTGAAACATATAAGATGATTAGAGGTTTAGATAGGGTGGATAGTAATAGCATTTTTCCTCTGATAGAGAAATCTAGCACGAGGGGGCATGGTTTTAAATTAAGGGGTGGTAGTTATAGGACGGATGTCAGGGGTAGGTTCTTTACCCAGAGGGTGGTGAGGGATTGGAATGCCCTGCCTGCTGCAGTTGTAAATGCGCCTAGTTTGGGGGCATTTAAGAGATCCGTGGATAGGTTTATGGACAAAAAGGGATTGGTTTAGGTTAGTGGGTCATTGTTTTTGTAACTGGTCGGCGCAACATCGTGGGCCGAAGGGCCTGTTCTGCGCTGTAATGTTCTATGTTCTATATGTATTACATGTGTCTTTGTGTGTTAAAGATAGGATAAAAGAGTTGTGTAAAGAGAAGGGGTCTGTTTGAGTAGTGGGAAGTGGCAAACCAACAAAATCTTTACAACATAAGGCTCTGGAATCTTAACTCATCCTCTCACTCAAGCTTACAACCTTACACCTTATGGAACTCCCTTCTCTATCACTCAGCACAGGTTACAATCACAATCTAAGTAAAGGGAGAGAGTGAGAGATCAGTGTGAATAAGGCACATTGACCAATTTATTTGCTTGGCAGGAAGGGTTAAAATTAGACCTTTTGTACAATAACCTCTCCAAATATCTCACAAAAACAATTGCAAAATAAATGTGCTTGATATGCGATGTGCTCTTGAGAAAATAAAAACACACATTATGTTGAGGTGATGGTCTCCTTAAGAATTAGTTTTCTTTAGAAGGTGGTGTCTTATAAATAAAACTTGTTACAAGGACTGATCATGTACCAAGCTGCCTGGGACATAAACAATGGAAAAGCAAACGGTAAACAAAATGATTATTGAAGGGCATATCTCTTTCAAACACTTTGGTTTAAGCAAACTGGAATGTAGCTAAAATTCTAGTGTTCAACCTCTGGGTTCCGACAGACAAGTCTTCAGAGTTAAAGAACTTCAGAACCTCAGAAGTAGTGGTTACGCTTAAGACATGAACAATGCTTGTGTTGAACGTGAAGTCTGAAACCGTAAGGAGGTTGGAGGAAATTTGAAGGGAAATAGGTAAGTAGAAAGCCCAGCAAATCTCAACTCTCAAACAAATCTTTGGTATAGCACTCAGGCAGATAGTTACTCACCAATTTCTTGGAAGTGGAATAACTTGAGTATTCTGGAATGGAAGTCAAATGTGTGTGGAAGGAAATTTATCTGAAAAAGTTTGGTTTAAAGTACATGCAATTGTGTTCACTAAACTTTAATTTTCTTGAATGTAACTGACTATATTAGATAGGTATTAGTAACTGTGTTATTTCTGTGCAGTAACATTATTTTGATTTAAATGATGAACCTTTTGGCTTCATCTTTTCCTTAAAAATCTGGATTTTCCAGTTTCATCAAATCTTTATGGTCTCCACTGAAATTGACAAACGTAGAGCAATTCTCTTATTCTTCAAATAGTATGATTTGATTACTTGGTAATTCCAGTCCTCTTGCTTTGGCCACCATTGATATAATGTCCCGTGTGGTATGCTGAGCCTCAAACACTCGACGCATCTCTGGGTTTTTGGATATCGGAGGTAGTCTCTTTGCCACAGGGGTTGTGCTTTGCAGCAAATGGTTTATGTACTGCACCAGTTCATCCTGACTATCAACTGTGTCTGTAAAAGAAAGAATACCTGCCACAAGTTAGAAATGGTCTCATTCAGACTACTGTTCAACAGGAAGCAGAACAGCCACATTCTTGCAAACTCTAAAGGAATACTTTTAAATCTTTTGATTTATTACATGTTGGATCTTAATTGATTCTCCACATCAGGCCTCCTTGAGATCTCTACCTAGGAGTTAGATCCTAACCCGAGACTTGTTCGTGCGTACAAGGTTAACTTCCTAAAAGACTCCAGGTCATAGCAGCGAGAAAAGCAGTCAAAGATTTTCATCCGGACACATTCACAATGACAAATCTCCAAGAGAGCATCAATTTATACTGCACAACAAAAAGGATGCTAACTAGTTGGGAAGTTGACTCCTGATCGGTCAAGGTGTTGCCATGCACAATGTGCCAGGGAACCACTGACCGCCATGTTTTTGTTTCAATCACGAAAGCTGGCACGCTCAGACTCCTTCCTTCCGCCAGTAGCTATTTCATGAAATGATAGTTACCCTTCACTGTTGGTTTTCCACGTAAAATGATCTACCCCAGAAAGCTGATGGCGGTAAGGGAATAAACTGCTGGGGCCTTGACAGAAATCTTTGCATCTCCATTGGCTACCGTTGAAGTTCCAGACGACTGGAGAATAGGCAATGCTGTTCCATTGTCTAAGAAGGGCAGCGGGGATAATCCAGGAAATTATCGGCTGGTGAAGCTTACGTCAGTGGTAGGGAAATTATTGGAAAAGGTTCTTAGGGACGGGATTTACTCAGATTTGGAAACAAATGGACTTATTAGTGATAGGCAGCACTCACTAACGTGATCGAGTTTTTCGACCAAGTGACAAAGATGATAGACGAGAGAAAGGGAGTGGATGTTCTGTACAAGGACTTCAGTAAAACCTTTAACAAGACTTTGGTAGACGTTATGCAAACTGAAGTCACAAGGCATCAGAGGAGAGCTGGCAAGATGGATACAGAACTGGCTTGGCCAGAGAGCCTGAACTGGTGCATTGGCCAGAGGTCCAAAAGAGCTTGTTCCTGTTCTTTGTATCTGGTTTCACAGCAGACAGTTGAACTTGGCCACAGAAGTCAGAGGGTAGCAGCAGTGGAATGCTTTTCTGAATGGAAAGCTGTGACTAGTGGTGTTCCACAGGGATTAGTTCTGGGACCTTTGTTGTTGGTAGTATATATATAAATGATTTGGAGGAAAATGTAGCTGGTCTGATTAGTAAGTTCACAGTTGACACAAAATTTGGTGGAATTGCGGATATCGGAGAGAATACAGCAAGATATAGACTAGTCGGAGGCTTGGGGGGGAGAAATGATAGATGGGAGTTTAATTCAGGCAGATGTGAGATAATGCATTTTGGAAGGTCCAATGCCTGTAGGAATTATACAGTAAATGGTAGAACCCTTAGGAGTAATGACAGGGAGAGAGATCTGGGCGTACATGTCCACTGATCACTGAAAGTGGCAACGCAGAAGGATAAGGTAGTCAAGAAGGCATATGGTAGGTTTGCTTTCATTGGTTGGGGCATTGAGTATAAAAATTGGCAGGTCATGGCCTCATTTGGAATATTGTGTACAATTCTGCACACCACACTATCAGAAGGATGTGGAGGCTTTGGAGAGGGTCCAGAAGAGGTTTACTAGGATGTTGCCTGGCTAGGAGAGTATTAACTATGAGGAGAGCTTGGAAAACTTGGTTTTCTCTCACAAGAGGTTGAGAGGCGACCTGATACGAGGTTTACAAGACTTTCAGTGGCGTGGACAGAGTGGATAATGAGATGTTCTTTCCTAGGGTAGAAAAGTCATGTACAAGAATATAGCAAGATATAGACTAGTCGGAGGCTTGGGGGGGAGAAATGGTAGATGGGAGTTTAATTCAGGCAAATGTGAGATAATGCATTTTGGAAGGTCCAATGCCTGTAGGAATTATACAGTAAATGGTAGAACCCTTAGGAGTAATGACAGGGAGAGAGATCTGGGCGTACATGTCCACTGATCACTGAAAGCACTGGGCCGAGAGGTGGCAGATGGAGTTTAATGCGGAGAAGTGTGAGGTAATTCACTTTGGTAGGAATAACAGATGTGTCGAGTATAAGGCTAAATGGAGGACTTTGAATAGTGTGGATGAACAGAGGGATCTAGGTGTATGTGTACATAGATCCCTGAAAGTTGGGAATCAAGTAGATAAGGTTGTTAAGAAGGCAGCGTCATGTTGCAACTGTTCTGTGCTGTAATGTTCTATGTTCTGTTAAGGGGGATGTAGTTCAAAGGTGCATGGATAAAAGGTGAGGCAAGTTTTTTTACACAGTGGGTGGTGGGGGCAGGTGAGACAACGGCGTTTAAGGGATGAATATATGAATAGGATGAGAATGGAAGGATACGGATTCCGTAAACGGTTTCAATTTAGGCAGGCATCATGATCGGTGCAGGCTTGGAGGGCCAAAGGGCCTGTTCTTCTGCTTCACTGTTCTTTGTATCTGATTTCACAGCAGACTGTAACTCATGAGATACCACTCTCAGGACTGGGTGCACCTTCATAGTAAAGCAGTAGGTGTTTGTCTACCAAATCCATTCTACGCATCCATCAACTTCAATAGAAGGTGGGCAGGTT
Organism: Prionace glauca; assembly: GCA_037974335.1. Lineage (NCBI taxonomy): Eukaryota > Metazoa > Chordata > Chondrichthyes > Carcharhiniformes > Carcharhinidae > Prionace > Prionace glauca. The sequence goes on along the minus strand of CM075733.1, from coordinate 76,932,581 downwards.
AAAAATTAGCTCCTGAAATCTCTTCGCTTACTTAAAACTAAGAATTCGCTACAAACAATAATTATTTTTAAAATTTATCATATTAAAAGAGAAAGCAATCTTTGGCTGAACTAAATTTGTGAGTTGGTGTTTCCAAAAACTGTACCAAAGACGAACATTATCCACCAGTGTGCTGCTCGAGCTTATGGTGGAAGTGGAGAATTACTGACCTGAGTTTGGAAGCTTCTTACCATCATTTCTATAACAGGAATCGTGCACAGACACCACTTCCTCCACATCATTGTTCTGACTGACGCTGTCTTCGCTGAGGTAATCATCCAACAAAAGGCCGTCCGGCCCTGGGTCCAAGAAACTCAGGTGTGTGTAGCACGAGGTAGTCAGAAATTCAGAGAGCTTGCCGGTTTTTATTCTAGAAGGTTAAACATTATTGTCATGGTTAGTTTCCAGAACTTCATCACCAGGGCATCATCCATCCAAAACAGAGCACACTCATCATTATCTTCGAGGACCTTGGGAAGCATTGCATTGTTCCATGATTCTACCTAGCAAAGTGCTGGGTAGCAAAGGGTTTTTTTTATTTGTTCATGGGATGCTGGGCCAGCACCTGAATAGCCCATTCGGGATGGACTATAAGAGTCACCCACATGTAGGCCAGACTGGGTAAGGAAGCAGATTTCCTTCCCTAAAAGGAAATGTGAGATAATGCATTTTGGAAGGTCCAATGCATGTAGGATGCATAGGACATCAGTGAACCGGCTGAGATTTTACAATTGACAATTATTTCATGGTCATCAGTAGACCCTTAATTCCAGATTTTGACTGAATTCAAATTTCACCATTTGCCATGAGTTTGCACACACCGTGTTCCCAAGGGTTTCCTTTGAGTGCTCCGGTTTCCATCTATAGTCCAAAGATGTGCAGGCTAGGTGGATTTGCTATGTTGAATGCTTGGGGTTACAGGGGTAGGGTGGAGAGGAGGGCCTGGGTGGAATGCTCTTTTGGAGACTCGGTGCAGACTCGATGGGCCAAATGGCCTCTTTCTGCACTGTAGAGACTGTATGGATTCGAGCCCAGATTCCCAAAGCATTACCTTAGGTCTCTGAGTTACTAATCCAGTGACAATACACCATGCCACCACCTCCCCGATAGATTCCTGTTGTCTTCTGCAGTATGATGGACCAAAAAGCTCTTAGCGTCTGCCATCATGTGCACTGGAAGGATTTACATACTGATAATCAATCTGTTAATGAATGGAGTATCAAGTTCTGGGATGGGACTTGACCCCAGAGCTCCTACTCGGAGCCAGGGACCACTACATACCATCCAACAAGGCCTTGCCTCATCATTAACTCCACTATTTAAAACACAAACCACTATTCAAATCGATGTAGACATTCATACCTGGCCCCACCAAAGTATCCATCCTCTAGCTTTCGAAGAGTACAGAGAATATTTGAGTCAATATCTGCTCCATCCTCCGCTGCAACATAAACAGGGCTGGTTTAAAAAAAGAGAGGCCAATGCTCTGTGCTATCCATTCTTCAGATCAAAGACTGGCAAACTTAACTCACCCCTGGTCAAACTACTTGGAGGTTGTGTTGATCTCAACAGATGTGTTGAGTTTCGGTAGGAATAACAGATGTGTTGAACTTCAGTAGGAATAACAGATGTGTTGAGTATAGGGCTAACGGGAGGACTTTGAATAGTGTGGAGGAGCAGAGGGATCTAGGTGTATGTGTACATAGATCCCTGAAAGTTGGGAATCAAGTAGATAAAGTTGTTAAGAAGGCATACGGTGTCTTGGCGTTTATTGGTAGGGGGATTGAATTTAGGAGTCGCAGCGTCATGATGCAACTGTACACATCTCTGGTGCGGCCGCACTTGGAGTTTTGTGTGCAGTTCTGGTCCCCACATTTCAGGAAGGATGTAGAGGCTTTGGAGAGGGTGCAGAGGAGGTTTACCAGGATGTTGCCTGGTATGGAGGGGAGATCCTATGAGGAGAGATTGAGAGATTTGGGGTTGTTTTCGCTGGAAAGAAGGCGGCTAAGAGGGGATCTCATTGAAACATATAAGATGATTAGAGGTTTAGACAGGGTAGATAGTGATAGCCTTTTTCCTAGGATGGAGAAAGCTAACACGAGGGGGCACGATTTTAAATTCAGGGGGGGTAGTTATAGGACAGATGTCAGGGGTAGGTTCTTTACCCAGAGGGTGGTGAGGGACTGGAATGCCCTGCCAGCTGCAGTTGTAAATGCACCTAGTTTGGGGGCGTTTAAAAGATCTGTGGATAGGTTTATGGATGAAAAGGGATTGGTTTAGGCTAGTGGGTCATTGTTTTGTAACTGGTCGGCGCAACATCGTGGGCCGAAGGGCCTGTTCTGCGCTGTAATGTTCTATGTTCTATGTTGAGAACAGGAAGAAAATTCCACTTGAGGTGATGTGGGAAATGATTAGTAAAGCAAAGGGCGGCACGGTAGCACAGTGGTTAGCACTGCTGCTTCACAGCTCCAGGGTCCTGGGTTCGATTCCCGGCTCGGGTCACTGCCTGTGTGGAGTTTGCACATTCTCCTTGTGTCTGCGTGGGTTTTCTCCGGGTGCTCCGGTTTCCTCCCACAGTCCAAAGATGTGCGGGTTAGGTTCATTGGCTATGCTAAAATTGCCCCTTAGTATCCTGGGATGTGTAGGTTAGAGGGATTAGCAGGTAAAATGTGTAGGGATATGGGGATAGGGTCTGGGTGGGATTGTGTTCGGTGCAGACTCGATGGGCCGAAGGGCCTGTTTCTGCACTGTAGGGTTCTATGTCTATGTCAAAGGACAATCTGAGAAAGTAATGACTGCATTTAAATGTAGTACAGGATGTATGAAACTCAGGACCATTGGCCACACAAGGGGAGTGCTGGAAATCATTGAAAACTCTTCATGAAGTTGCATAAATCTAGAAATAATTTTTAATATATTAAAAAAATAATTTTTAATATAAAAATCTACCAATGGGCACACAGCCCTATATTGCTATCTTGAGCTGTTTGGACAAGCAAATCTCTACTGCAATGGAAAATGTACAAGTCTAGTCCATCAGTCTCAAAAAAAGTGTCCCTTAGTGTCCAAAGATGTGTAGGTAGCCAATTTGGATTCTGAGTGACCACAAGACATTTTGTTGACCGTTGCCACATTCTGCTGATTTCCCTCCGAGTACTTTTCTCCCGACTGGTATGACTGAAGTGGTACACACTAAAACAAGGACAAGTGAAGCGAGGTGCACATTGATTGTGTCAATGGTGATTGCTCACACATTGACACACTGAGAGCCTGGCGCTCCCTCCATGTCCAATTAAGCATAAATATTTTGTTTTGACTATTTGAAGTTGATGACAGTTTTATTAATATATAAATGATTAAGCATTTTCTATAACTCATTATGGATTATGTGGCTTCTATTAAAGGTATTTAATTTTATCCACGGGGTGAGCGAACAAGCCTGGATTCAATCTTGTGACTTATTGGGATGAAGGGGTGGTGGCTCACTCACTCGCCGAGATTGCCCATCACTGATCTAAGGTGTCAATATTTCAAAGACATTGGGTTGCAGATGTTATCAATGTGACTATAATATGTACATACTCAAGATTCATCAAAAATAAACGTCTCAAACTACTGAACTGTTACCAAACAAGTAATGTATGGCACAAAAACACAGACCACTCAGTCCATCGTGACTATTAATTCAATCCAATGAATCTCACTCCCTTTTTCCCTTAGCCTTCCAGATTTTCCTAACAAGAATAACGATAGTGTATTCCTGACTGTTTCAATAAAATAGTTTCCAACAGGCAAATTGCAAGTGGATGAACTCTTACATAGCATGCTCTGTGTGATTGGGAATGTAACAGTGGGACGTCCCGTCATCTTCCAGGAGGAGAAAAGATAGGCCAGGCAAGTGCGTAGCATTTCCACAATCATCCGGTTGTCCAGTGCCAAATAAAAGTGGTGCTGATCAATAAACTTTTCAAAAAGCAGAACAGAAACCGATTAAACATTCACCGTCACACATTCCCAAACCAAAACTTGTTTTAATTTTCAAATTTTAAGTTGAAATGTTAATTGGCCCAGATCATCCTGTCATGGGGTAGTCAGTGACTGGGTGCATCCTATCCCCTTACCCTTTATCTACTCTACCCTCTACCTCTCACCCAGCCTACACATTTGCCCCTTTCTCCCTACCCCTTATTACCCCACACATTTACCCCGTTACCCTCTACTCTTCACCCACCCTATCCCCTTGCCCACCCTATTCCCACACCCTGCCTATCCCCTCCACCCAGCCCTACCCCTCTACCATTTACCCCCTCGCCCAGCCTATCCCCTAACCTGATAATATCTGCATTATTAGCCATTATTTAGGCTGCAGTTATCGATGCTACTGAACAAGTACAGCACAAAGAAGTGTAAATGAACCCTCCAATATCAATATGGATGCTTACCTGTGGAGTAAAGGTGAAGGTCTGATTTCTGATCACATATAACTTGGACGTACCAAGGTTTCCGATATGTCTGTACAGCCGTCCACTAAGTTTCAGTTTCCTGTTACATCCTACAAGAAATGAAACAATTATTCCACACGCTGTTTGACCAGTCATGAGGGGAGAAGTCTTCTCTGCATTACTTCATTGATGAAAAGAAATCAAATCCACGCAAACCTCACACAAAAGGCCACAGGGCTGGATTTAATAGGTAAAAATAAATAAAATTGGTGGGTTCAAAACCAAATGCAAAATTTAACAGCAGGAGCAGCATTAAACGCTTCAATTTAAGATTGTGCTGGAGTGAAGCGGCTTTTTGCAAGATGTTCCCGGCATATCCACTAATTACTCTTGCTCTATGCTCTACGTTCTGTATCCTCTACTTTCCTTCATCCCTATGTAGAGGTCATAGAGCTCATAGAGGTCGTAGGTCATATGCTCTGTCTGAGGCCAGAACTCTTCATTCACCTGACTAAGAGGGGAACCTCGAAAGCTAGTGAGTTTACTATCAAATAAATCGGTTGGAGTTAAACCAGGTGTTATCAGACTTCTTACTGAGGCCATAGAGGTTTACAGCATGGAAACAGGCCCTTCAGCCCAACTTGTCCATGCCCGTACCTCTTTTTAAATCCCTACGCTAGTCCCAATTGCCCACATTTGGCCCACATCCCTCTATATTCATCTTACCCATGTAACTCTTTTTAAAAGACAATGTTGTACCCGCCTCTATTACTTCGTCTGGCAGCTTGTTCCAGACACTCGCTTCCCTGTATATGAAATATTTCCCTTCTGGACCCTTTGATATCTCTCCCCTCTCACCTCAAACCTATGCCCTCTAATTTTAGATTCCTTTACCTTTGGCAAAAGATATTGACTACCTACCTGATCTATGCCCCTCATTATTTTATAGACCACTACACGATCATCCCTAAGCCTCCTACACTCCTGAGAAAAAAGTCCCAGTGTATCCAGGCTCTCCTTGTAACTCAAACCATCAAGTCCCCGGTAGCATCCTAGTAAATCTTTTCTGCACTCCTTCTAGTTTACTCATATCCTTTCTATAATAGGGTGACCAGAATTGCACACAGTATTCCAAGTGTGGCCTTACCAATGTCTTGTACAACTTCAACAAGATGCCCCAACTCCTGTATTCAATGTTCTGACCAATGAAACCAAGCATGCTGAATGCCTTTTTCACCATCCTGTCCACTTGTGACTACACTTTCAAGGAGCTAAGAACCTAGACCTCTTTGTTCTAGTAATATATGACTATAGGTAACACATGTAATAAATGTGAATTGTCTGTATAGCATGCAAGCAACAATACTTTTCACTGTATCCCAATACATGTGACAATAATAAATCAAATCAAAAAGATTTCTGCCTTAGAGACGGCCAATCAACGTAAATTCATACACACTGTCACCCAAGGCCAAAATTGAACCTAGGTCCCTAGTGCTGTGAGACAGCAGTGTTAACCACCGTACCATCCATGAATCAGGGTTGTTCATTTTTCATCCAGTGCCAGGGCACTTGTTCTATTCTCCTGCCTCTGGTCGCGATCCAAACATTGTCCTCCCATTGTACGTGTCTATGGAAATCCAGCCTACCAAGAGTCAATGCCGTCTCAATGAGCCGAATGATCTCCTTCTGCACTGTAGGGATTCTATGACTGTACTTCCATTGTACGCGAGTCTGGAAATCCAGTCTCTAACTGTGTGGGCCCCTGTTTAACTCACAAAGATGTAACTGCTGTTAATGAACTGGGGTTTATGCAGCACTTACCCAGTTTGGCATAGATGTGGCTTAGAATTCTTCCTGGCTGTACTCTGATAGGAAGAACGTCACAAACACCATCTACGTGCAAGTTATGCTTTGCTAGCATGTGTTTTATCTTTTCTGTTTCTGCCAGGATTGACACTATCGGACAAGAAAGAAACAGTTAACGACAGCAGTGCTAATTCCGTTTTGTTCTCAGTAAAAAATGTTTCTGCGACAGGGGTACAATCACTGATTTTCAAATAGATTGGAAAGTGGCAGATAGAGGACAAAATCCCTAACAGCTTGTCTGATTCCTGTTTAAATGAAGCTGCTACCATTCCTGCATCAAAAAGAATATATTCGCCAACATCAGAAGAGTGAAGCATAGAGAATATGCTGAAAAATCTCAGCAAGTCTGGCATCATCTGGAAAACACAGACTTAAACAATGCTTTGTTAGAGAAAGCAATACCTGCATTTATATAGTGCCTTTCGTGAACACAAACCAGCCAATGCAGCATGTTTGAAGTGTAGTTATTGTTATAAAAACATAGCAAATGCGGCAGAGGAATGAGCTGCCTAAAGCTTACACTTTTAACCAAGATTTTGGTCATCTGCTTCCATATTACCGTATGTCTCCAAGCACTCAGTTTTGCTTGGTAACACTTCTGTGAATCACCTCGTGACTGGTTTTTGTTAAAGGTGCTACATAAATGCAAACTGTTGTTGCTTGGTTGTAAAAAAAAATGACACGCTATAGAGGGCAGCAAGCTGGCACTGCTATCTCACAGCATCAGGGACCCAGGTTCAATTCCAGCCTTGGGTCAGTTGTCTGTGCGGAGTTTGCACATTCTCCCCGTGTCTGCGTGGCTTTTCTGTGGATGCTCCGGTTTCCTCCCAAAGTCCAAAGCATGTACAGGTTAGGTAGATTCGCCATGGTAAAATGCATGGGGTTTGGGGCTAGGTTGGGTGGACCTGATAAGATGCTCTTGAAGACTCGATACAATGTACAGTTTGGTTTTGTGATTCCTATCGGACAGTTCTAGGACGTGGAGGAATTCTGTCCATTTGATGGGGGTGTTAAGGGGGATAGGCAAAAGAATGGCATTAAGGCCACAATCAGGTCAGCTATGATCTTATTGAATAGATAAGATGAGGTTGGCAGACTTCAATTAAAAAGTTAGGTCAGTTCTATGGCAAGGACATAAATGTGTTGGAAGCAGTTCAAAGAGGGTTCACTAGATTGAATCTAGGGATGAATAATTCATTAATTACAAATCAACCAATCTCCTTCCCCGGGTTGAAATGGTTGCTACGAGAGGTCACAGATTTAAGGTGCGGGGAGGGAAGTACAGAGGTGATGTTAGGGGTAAGTTTTTCACTCAGAGGGTGGTGAGTGAATGGAATCGGCTGCCGTCATCGGTGGTGGAGGCGAACTCGCTGGGGTCTTTTAAAAGACTTCTGGATGAGTATATGGGGTTTAATGGGATTGGGGGTTATAGATAGGTCTATAGATTGGTGGGGTTGATGTGATCGGCGCAACTCGAGGGCCAACGGGCCTGTTTGTGCTGTAATGTTCTATGTTCTTCAATTTGTTTAGTGTTTCAGTGTCACTACCCTTTAGGGGATAGAGAATTCCACAGGTTCACCACCCTTTGAGTGAAGTAAGTTCTCTTTTCTGTTTTAAACTTGCCCTCGTTAGTCTAAGATGACAGCCTCTCATTCTGGAATGGCCAACAAGGGAGAACATCCGTTCTACATCTACCCTTTTAGCATTTTACTTACCTTAATTCTCTCATTCTTTTAAACTCGAGCAAGTAGTGGTCTGAACTGCTCAATCTCTATTCATAAGACAAGAACATAGAACATTACAGCACAGTACAGGCCCTTCAACCCTCGATGTTGTGCCGACTTGAATCTAAAGCCTTTCTAACCTACTCTATTCCAATATCATCCATATGTTTATCCAATGACCATTTAAATGCCCTTATTGTTGGCAAGTCCACTACTGTGGCAGGCAGGGCATTCCACGCCCTTACTACTCTCTGAGTAAAGAACCTACCTCTGACATCTGCCCTATATCTGTCACCCCTCAATTTAAAGCTATGTTCCCCTCGAGCTAGCCATCACCATCTGAGGAAAAAGGCTCTCACTGTCCGCCCTATCTAATCCTCTGATCATCTTATATGCCTTTATTAAGTCACCTCTTAACCTTCTTCTCTCTAATGAAAACAGCCTCAAGGTCTTTCCTCATGAGACCTTCCCACCATACCAGACAACATCCAGGTAAAACTCCTCTGCACCCTTTCCAATGCTTCCACATCTTTCTTATAATGCGGCGACCAGAACTGTACGCAATACTCCAAGTGCAGCCGCACCAGAGTTTTGTGCAGCTGCAACATGACCTCATGGTTCCTAAACTCAATCCCTCTACCAATAAAAGCTAATACACTGTACGCCTTCTCAACAACCCTAACAACCTGGGTGCCAACTTTCAGGGATCTATGCGCATGGACACTGAGATCTCTCTGCTCATCCACACTACCAAGTATCTTACCATCAGGCCAGTATTCCTGTTACTCCTTCCAAGTGAATCACCTCACACTTTTCCACATTAAACTCCATTTGCCACCTCTCAGCCCAGCTCTGCATCGACATCCCTCTGTAACCTGCAACATTCTTCCGCACTGTCCACAAGTCCACCAATTTTAATGTCATCCGCAAATTTACTAACCCATCCTTCTACGCCCTCATCCAGGTCATTTATAAAAATGACAAACAGTAGTGGCTCCAAAACAGGTCCTTGCGGCACACCACTAGTAACTGAACTCCAGGACATGTCCTTCACCCCTAGAATCAATCTACTGAACTTTCTCTGAACCACCTCTAATACACTTATATCCTTGAAACCATGGCATAGAACTCTCTCCCGCTCTGCAGCATTGCTTAACTCCACTCTTCACTCCACTTCCACTGCTTCTGAAGCTTGGGTCAACGTCATAACTTCATGGATGTTCATCTGGCCAATCCCTTGGACAGCACTCCTTCAGCTTCAGCTAGGGAGATCGTGGTGTAGTGCTATCATCACTAGGCTAGTAACCTAGAGACTCATACTCTGGGAAGATGGCTTGAAGTCTTAGCAATTTAAATTCAGTTTACTTACGCCCCTGAGGGAATAAAGTTTGCCGACCTTACCTGATCTGACAGGCTAACGTGTGACTCCAGACCCACAGTGTTGTAGGTCGACTCTTAACTGCCCTCAGTAATGGTGCGGCACTAACCACTTAGTTTGTGGGAAATTAGAGACAGGGAACAAATGTCCTATCCAGTGGTGGACGAATAAAGGAGTTCATTCAAGGCACAATGGCATATTTCCCAACGTGCTCCACTTTCCTCTCTGCATCTCGCTGTGTGGCTCCCTCCATGTACATACTTCTATCGAGTCTTCTTTTCCACAACGTTTGAGAACTCCCTGACCAACTTTCTCCATTGTTCTCTTCCTGTTCAGTGCACTATGTCTATTGCCCTGATTGTAGAATCCCTACAGTACAAAGAGAGACCCTTCGGCCCATCAAGTCTGTACCAACCACAATCCCACCCGAACCCTATTCCCGTAACTTCACACATTTTACCCTGCTAATCCCCTGAGACTGAAGGGAAGGAAATGCAAACTCCACGCAGTGACCCGAAAGGGGAATTGAACCTGGGTTGCTGGCGCTGTGAGGCAGCAGTGCCACTGTGCTGCCACTGGAAAGGTTTTCCTTTGGGAAGAACAGAATGCTGAAGAAATGCAAGTTTTTACTGGTCCCATTGAAACATGCCAACACTGCTGATACAATACTTGGTGTTACCGAAAACATTTTCCTCAAGAAAAAGATTTAAGACAACTTTAAATTCATTTCCCCACAAAATAGGATGGTTTAAAAAGGGACATTAAATTTGCTTCCAGTAAGATCACTTTGACCCAGTGCAGGGTTGACGCTTTACGTTGGAGAATAGGATCCGACAGACCTTGTACCACAACATCGGGCCTGCCAATGGTTGACAGCCTTCGACTTAACGGATCAATTTCCCCAGGGGCGAGAAATCCCTGCAAAACAAACCATGGCCCAAATCAACGGGAATAAAACAAAACACAACTGGCTGAAGGTGAACGAACAACATCTGCTGCCCTGTCGTTGAAGCAATGATTTCTGTAGGAAATCACAAATGGTGTCTGTTTTAACTGTCCTGGAAAACAAGCAATTGTCTTTATCGAAAATAACTTCAACCCCCTTGTTAAACCCTTACGGATTACATATAGTTTTCTAAGTGCCAAACATAATCACTGGAGGTTTCCCGCTCGAGGTGACCAGATCTTAATGGACACCTCTCCACCCATAACTGAACCCAGTTTCACAAAACGCTGCATTGTTCCGCTTAAACAAAGGAAAAATAACTGAGATGCTACAATAGATTCCATCATTGTGCTTTCCAAATCCTAAATATTTCAGTTATACTTTGCAAATGAATGACCTACCTTGTTCTCTGGTTTCCTACCGTGGTCCAGAGATGTGTAAGTTAGGCCATGGTAAACGCATGGGATTATGGGAATAGGGAGAAGGGGAGGGCCTGGATGGGATGCTCTTTAGGATAGTCAATGGGCCAAATGGCCTCTTTCTACACTGCAGGATTCCTATGGCACTAACATGCTGGAGAAACGGGCGGGATATAGTTATATTAGTTCAGGGTAATGTAGTTGGGCAAGACAAAATATACTCACATAGAGTCATAGTCACAGAAGTTTACAGCATAGAAACAGGCTCTTTGGCCTAACTTGTCCACACCGCCATTTTTTAAAAAACCCCCCGTACCAGTCCCAATCCTTCCCACACAAGAAGGGTTAAAGCCAGTGATGGAAAACAGAAGTCTAGTGCTTCATCTCTGAAGCATCATGACTGATACATGATTTGTTAGAAACAAAAAGCTAAATGTTGCCTCAACTAAGCCACGGTCGCTCTGGAGGGTGCGCTTAAGGTCAGGAACGAGCCCAAGGTTGTTAACGTGCTCTGATTGGTGTTTACCTCAGCCAGCAGGGTTCCGAGAATATATAAAGATTGTCCCCACATGTGAGGCAACTTTCCTTTGACAATTCTGTCCACGGTGTGTGGGTTTTTATATTCTTCATCCACCTGGAAACAACAAAGTTTTATGTTAGTTCTGGTCCCCACATTACAGGAAGGATGTGGAGGCTTTGGAGAGGGTGCAGAGGAGGTTTACCAGGATGTTGCCTGGTATGGTGGGGAGGTCCTATGAGGAGAGACTGAGAGATTTGGGGTTACAAAGAACAAAGAACAAAGAACAACCCAGCACGGGAAACAGGCCCTTCGGCCCAACGAGCCCGCACCGCCACAGGGTTGTTTTCGCTGGAAAGAAGGCGGCTAAGAGGGGACCTTATTGAAACATATAAGATGATTAGAGGTTTAGATAGGGTAGATAGTGATAGCCTTTTTCCTCGGATGGAGAAAGCTAGCACGAGGGGGCACGACTTTAAATTAAGGGGGGGTAGCTACAGGACGGATGTCAGGGGTAGGTTCTTTACCCAGAGGGTGGTGAGGGACTGGAATGCCCTGCCAGCTGCAGTTGTAAATGCGCCTAGTTTGGGGGCGTTTAAGAGATCTGTGGATAGGTTTATGGACGAAAAGGGATTGGTTTAGGCTAGTGGGTCATTGTTTTTGTAACTGGTCGGCGCAACATCGTGGGCCGAAGGGCCTGTTCTGCGCTGTAATGTTCTATGTTAGAGTACAATCTCATTTGATAGGTTCAAGTCCCCACTGAATTTAAATTCAATGAATAAATCTGAAAGGTAAAGCCAGTCTCAGCGATGGAACTATCATTGATTGTTGATAAAAACCCATCTGGTTCACTAAAGTCGTTCAGGGAAGGAAATCTGCCATCCTTACCTGATCTGGCCTAGATGTGACTCCAAACCCACAGAAATATGGTCGGGTCTCAATTGCTCTCTGAAATGGCCAAGCGAGACACTCAGTTCCAGGGCAATGGGTAACAAATGCTGACCTTGCCAGCAACACCCACATCCCATGAAATAATCTTTCGAAAAAATGCTCAATGGGAATTCACCAAAATTTAACTCAAGTATTTTCCCTATAGCCACCAATGATACCCAATACAAATTGTCAATTCTGTCAAATCCTTCACTTCGTAAACTGAGGAATATATGGAAAATCTACATACTTCACTGGAATCTGCTGCCTGCTTTTACAGAGGGTGAATGTTACAAACACGTTACAAACTCTCTGTGCCCACAGCACCGTGCAGTAATGGCACACATTGATGCCCCGGGGCAGTGCAGCAGCATACGGCAGTCCTTAACCCAGCTAATGTTCGCCTGGAAATACTCATCCTCAAACTCCTGGCTCTCCTAAATATAGATGGTTAGTTTGCAGCTGATAACCTTGGCTGAAATTTCCCGCAGTTTGATATTTCATGGGCAGACATGCCAACTACAAGTGGCAAGGTTCAGCAGATTAAATCAGCTACCCCCGCATAAACCACAATTACAATTGTGCTGCAACTGTATAGAACATAGAACATTACAGCGCAGAACAGGCCCTTCGGCCCACGATGTTGCGCCGACCAGTTACAAAACAATGACCCTCCAGCCTAAACCAATCCCTTTTCGTCCATAAACCTATAGGGCACTGGTGAGGCCGCAGCTGGAGTACTGTGTGCGGTTTTGGTCGCCGGACCTGCGCAAGGATATTTTGGCCTGGGAGGGAGTGCAGAGGAGGTTCACTAGGCTGATACCGGACATGAGGGGGTTGGACTATGAAGAGAGACTAAATAGACTGGGTCTGTACTCGTTGGAGTTTAGAAGGACAAGGGGGGATCTTACAGAGACGTATAAGATAACGAAAGGGATGGATAGGGTAGAGGTAGAGAGATTCTTCCTGCTTAGAAAGGACAGCAGGACTAGAGGGCACAGCCTCAAGATAAGTGGGGGACAGTTTAGATCGGAGTTGAGGAGGAACTTCTTCACTCAAAGGGTGGTGAATCTCTGAAATTCTCTGCCCATTGAAGTGGTGGAGGCTGCCTCGCTAAATATATTTAAGTCACGGGTAGATAGGTTTTTGATAGACAAGGGAATTAAGGGTTATGGGGAGAAAGCGGGAAAGTGGAACTGATCCACTTCAGATCAACCATGATCTTATTGAATGGCGGGGCAGGCTCGAAGGGCTAGATGGCCTACTCTTGCTCCTATTTCTTATGTTCTTAATTAAAGGGTCACAAATGATACAGTGGAAGCTATTTTCAGGTCAGTTCATTAAATTAACATATCCAATAACTGCCGCTTGGAAAACGTTAATTATCAACTCAAAGGTCATCAAACGCGAGATTATCAGTTAAAATTCGACTGTAACATTCGGTATCGTGTTGTTACGGTTTAGAATAATTTGTAATGGAGAGTTTTCAGTCTCTTACCTTTTCTGCAGGAACGGAATACAGTTCTGGGACCAGACGAATACCATTTTGCCCTCTTACAAGAATTTGTTCCAGGGCCTCTCTGTACTCATCAATCTAGAACAACATCCAGAAGAGTGAGTAAAGAAAGAGAAAGGGCTTGCGTTGATTTTTACAACTTCAGGGCATTCCAAAGCCGAGGTGGGCAGCTTGCAGCCCAGGAGAATGCTGGGTGCGACCCACGAGACGTTTTGTTGACCATGTGCAGGATCGTCACATTTCACCATGTAGTTTTTTTCTCTCTATCAGTACGAGTGAAGTGGTACACAGTTAAAAGTGAGGGTGAGTGAAGTGAGGTGTGTGCTGATTGCTCACAACAATGGGTGGGATTTACTGCCCAACACAACGTGTGTTTCGCGGCGGAGGGAGGAGGTTAACCATTGGTGGGATCTTTTGGTTCTGCCATTGTGCATGGGGTTTCCTATTGAATGAGCGCCTCACTGCTGGGAAACCTGAAGAGGGGGGAGGTGGAAAGAGTCGTCTCATCGGCGGGGCTGGAAGATCCTGCCAGTGTGAACCCAGTCCGCAGGTGATCAAGAAGGCGAATGGAATGTCGGCCTTTATAGCGAGGGGGATAGAATATAAAAGCAGGGAGGTACAGGGTGAGGCCGCAGCTGGAGTACTGTGTGCAGTTTTGGTCCCCGCATTTGCGAAAGGATATATTGGCCTTGGAGGGAGTGCAGAGAAGGTTCACCAGGTTGATACCGGAGATGAGGGCGTTAGATTATGAGGAGAGGTTGAATAGAATGGGTCTGTACTTGTTGGAGTTTAGAAGGATGAGGGGGGATCTTATAGAGATGTATAAGATAATGAAGGGGATGGATAGGGTAGAGGTGGAGAGATTCTTCCAGCTTGGAAAGGATAGCAGGACTAGAGGGCACAGTCTCAGAATAAGGGGGGAGCAGTTTAGAACGGAGTTGAGGAGGAACTTCTTCACTCAAAGGGTGGTGAATCTCTGGAATTCTCTGCCCGTTGAAGTGGTGGAGGCTGCCTCGCTAAATATATTTCAGTCACGGGTAGATAGGTTTCTGATAGAGAAGGGGATTAAGGGTTATGGGGAGAAAGCGGGAAAGTGGAACCGAGCAGCGACAGATCAGCCATGATCTTATTGAATGGCGAGGCAGGCTCGAAGGGCTAGATGGCCTACTCCTGCTCCTATTTCTTATGTTCTTATGAACAATTGGAAAGTTTCAACTTTTGATTGAAAGAGCTGAGCGCTCCCTCTGCATCCAATCAGGCATCAATATTTCCTTTTGTCTTCACCGTTTGAAGTTGACGACAATTCTATGTCTATATAAATGATTAAGAAACTTTCTATAACTCGGTATGAAATATTTGGCATGTATTAAATGTGTTTAATCTTATTAGTGGAGTCATGACTAGTGAACAAGTTTGATTGTGGCTCACTCTCGAGCCGAGGTTGCCTATTACCGTTCCAAAGTGTTTCACTGGCCCTCGTGAGAGACTTGAGTCAGTTTAAAAACAAAAAGGGAGGAGAAATTTTTTTCCCCTCAGAGGGTTTGTGACTCTTTAGAACTCGCTTCCCTCAGAGAACAGTGGAGGCAGGGTCAGTGAAGATTTTTAAAGGCAGAGATAGATTTTTGACCAGTAAGGGAGTCAAAGGATTAGCAGAAGATGTAATTCAGGTTACAATCAGATCAGCCACGATCTTACTGAATGGAGGAGCAGACTCGAGGTGCTGAGGGGCTCCTGTTCCTGATCTGTATGTTCAGTGAAGTATGTTTTCAGTAGTACAGTCATGGAAAAAAAAAAGAATATTTTTCCCAAAACCTTTGCGACTTTCTCCGAAATAAGATGCTCAGAAATAATAAATTCTCAGACATGATATTGATTTTTCGAAAACTGAAGTTGGCTTCTACCCAGAGAATAAATGTTTGCTTTCTCTGATTAAATGGAAGCAGAATGCTCCTGGAATAATGGCCAAATGTATCTTTCAATGCTATTTTAGCCAAGGGATTAATCTATTTAAATAAATTCATTTCTGCCTCTGTTGAAACAGTGCCCAGAATGCCTGTAGAATGAAGATGTTAAAGCTATGTCCCACAGTATCCTTTCAGGGCTGATGGCTTGGCACAGTATTGGAAACCCAGTAAAATTCAGGACCACAACTTGCCGATTTACCCGTCCTGCTTGCTGGAGTTAACAAGACAAGCCCCTTATTCACAAACAATGGAAGATGAAAGTGATTCTTTTGGCCTTTTTGATGGAACCTCTCATTCTGGATGTTTTGCTTCCATGGCAAAGCCCCCTTTATATCAGGAAGATCATTCCCTTTCCTATACATTTCCTGGTGCTTATTCTAAATATCCTCTTCACTTACGATCCAAACATTGCTGATAGTACTGCGGACAATGATGGGCTCACATTCACCGTGAGCGCAAATAGTGACATGTGTGCAAAAATCTCACGAGAATCCACACTGCGCTCACAATAATATCAGCACTGTGCTCGCAACAATACACACACTGCAGTGACAATACACGCACTACACTGACAACAATGCATGCACTGTGCACACAACAATACATACTGCACCGACAACAATGCACGCACTGCACCGACAACAATGCACGCACCGCACCGACAACAATGCACGCACCGCACCGACAACAATGCACGCACCGCACCGACAACAATGCACGCACCGCACCGACAACAATGCACGCACCGCACCGACAACAATGCACGCACTGCAACGACAACAATGCACGCACTGCACCGACAACAATGCACGCACTGCACCGACAACAATGCACGCACTGCACCGACAACAATGCACGCACTGCACCGACAACAATGCACGCACTGCACCGACAACAATGCACGCACTGCACCGACAACAATGCATGCACTGCACCGACAACAATGCACGCACTGCACCGACAACAATGCACGCACTGCACCGACAACAATGCACGCACTGCACCGACAACAATGCACGCACCGTACCGACAACAATGCACGCACTGCACTGACAACAATGCACGCACCGCACCGACAACAATGCACGCACCGCACCGACAACAATGCACGCACTGCACCGACAACAATGCACGCACTGCACCGACAACAATGCATGCACTGCACTGACAACAATGCACGCACCGCACCGACAACAATGCACGCACTGCACTGACAACAATGCACGCACTGCACCGACAACAATGCACGCACTGCACCGGCAACAATGCACGCACTGCACCGACAACAATGCACGCACTGCACCGGCAACAATGCACGCACTGCACCGACAACAATGCACGCACTGCACCGACAACAATGCACGCACTGCACTGACAACAATGCACGCACTGCACTGACAACAATGCACGCACTGCACCGACAACAATGCACGCACCGCACCGACAATAATGCACGCACCGCACCGACAACAATGCACGCACTGCACCGGCAACAATGCACGCACTGCACCGACAACAATGCACGCACTGCACCGACAACAATGCACGCACTGCACCGACAACAATGCACGCACTGCACCGACAACAATACATGCACCGCACTGACAATAATGCACGCACTGCACCGACAACAATACATGCATCGCACTGACAACAATGCACACACTGCACTGACAACAATGCACGCACTGCACCGACAACAATGCACGCACCGCACTGACAATAATGCACGCACTGCACCGACAACAATGCACGCACTGCACCGACAACAATGCACGCACCGCACCGACAACAATGCACGCACCGCACCGACAACAATGCACGCACTGCACCGACAACAATGCACGCACTGCACCGACAACAATGCACGCACTGCACCGACAACAATGCACGCACTGCACCGACAACAATGCACGCACTGCACCGGCAACAATGCACGCACTGCACTGACAACAATGCACGCACCGCACCGACAACAATGCACGCACTGCACTGACAACAATGCACGCACCGCACCGACAACAATGCACGCACTGCACCGACAACAATACATGCACCGCACCGACAACAATGCACGCACTGCACTGACAACAACAATACACGCACTACACTGAGAACACTATACGCAGTGCACCGACAACAATACATGCACCGCACTGACAACAATACACACACTGCACCGACAACAACAATACACGCACTACACTGAGAACACTATACGCAGTGCACTAACAATAATATATGCAGTACATGGACAACAATGTACACACTACCCGACAACAATATGCACACATTAAATGACAAAACACACACGCACTGCACTGACAACACACGCACTGCACTGACAACACACGCACTGCACTGACAACACACGCACTACATTGACAATACATGCACTGCATTGATAATACACACAATACACTGACAACAATATACGCACTTCATTGACAACAATACATGCACAACACTGACAATACACACACTATACTAACAAAAATAGATTCACTACACTGACAATACAGGCACTACACTTACAAAAATACACACACCGCACTGACAATACACGCACAATACTGACAACAATATACACACTACACCGACAGTGATACATGTACTGCACTGACAACAATACATTCACTACAATGACAATAATACATACATTACAGTAACAATACACAAACTATGCTGACAAAATTACCCGCACTGCACAGATAACAATTAAATTACTACCCTGACAACAATACATCAACACACTGGCAACAATACACCCACTGCACTGGCAACAATACACCCACTGCACTGGCAACAATATTAGCACTTCACAGACAACAATAGACACACTGTATTGACAATAATACATGATATATGCTGACAATACACACTTCAGTGACAATACATGCACTACACTGACAATACACACACGCACTACACTGACAATATATTCACTGCACTGCCAACAATACGCGCACTACACTGCCAAAAATACGCGCACTACACTGCCAACAATACGCGCACTACACTGCCAACAATACGCGCACTACACTGACAACAATACGCGCACTACACTGACAACAATACGCGCAATACACTGACAACAATACGCGCACTACACTGACAACAATACGCGCACTACACTGACAACAATACGCGCACTACACTGCCAACAATATGCACACTACACTGACAACAATACGCGCACTACACTGACAACGATACGCGCACTATACTGACAACAATACGCGCACTACCCTGACAAGGCATGCAGTGCACTAACAAGAATACATACACTAAACTGACAACAATACACACATTTCGCAGACAACAATGCATGCACTACACTGAGAACAAGACTCGCAGTACCCTGACAACAATACATTCACAACACTGACAAGAATACAAGCACTGCACTGACAACAATACACAAACTGCACTGACAATATATGCACCACAATCACTACAGCACACGCACTACACTGACAACGATACACACAGTCCAATGACAAAATGCACGAACTGCACTGACGATATATGCAGTACACAGAGTACACACACTTTACTGACAATAGTACACGGATTACACTGACAATACACACATTATATTGAAAACAATGCACGCACCGCACCGACAACAATGCACGCACCGCACCGACAACAATGCACGCACTGCACCGGCAACAATGCACGCACTGCACCGGCAACAATGCACGCACTGCACCGGCAACAATGCACGCACTGCACCGGCAACAATGCACGCACTGCACCGACAACAATGCACGCACTGCACCGACAACAATGCACGCACTGCACCGACAATAATGCACGCACTGCACCGACAACAATGCACGCACCGCACCGACAACAATGCACGCACTGCACCCTCAACCCACACAATGCACGGACAGTACATGTATGCACTTACAGGAAGGGGTACAGAGTACAAGAGCTGGCATCTAATGCTACAGTTGTACAGAACGTTGGTTAGACCGCATTTGGAGTACTGCGTCCAGTTCTGGTCACCTTACTACCGGAAGGACGTGGAGACCCTGGAGAGAGTGCAGAGGAGGTTTACCAGGATGCTGCCTGGTATGGAAGGACTGGGTTATGAGGAAAGATTGGGTAAATTGGGGCTGTTTTCCTTAGTAACTCAGAGATTAAGGGGGGATCAAATAGAGGTGTGTAAAATAATGAAGGGCATAGATAGAGTAAACAGTGGTAGGCTTTTTCCTAGATTGGAGACAAGTATCAAAAGGGGCCACGGGCTTAAGGTGAGGGGGGAGTAGTATAATTTGGATGCCAGAGGGAGGTTTTTCATACAAAGGGTCGTGGGGGTATGGAATGCACTGCCAAGTAAGGTGGTGGAGGCAGGCACGCTGGACTTGTTTAAGGTTTACTTAGATAGACACATGAGCGAAACAGGGATGGAGGGTTATAGGAGACTGTTTTAAATAAGGATCAGAGCCTCGAGACGTTCCTGGAAATCAACTGTTACATGTGTTGATGTTATTCTCTTTTACTCCACAGGTGCGTCAGTCCACCTTGTTGTCTAACAAGGGGCGTACACGTGGTGGGTCGTGCATGGGCTGCTCTTGGATATTTCAAGAGTAGCCTAGTACTTCTCGACATTTGTGTGCACTTAAAACTGGACCAGCAGATGGACACCACGACAGCTCAGTGACTATCACTGTTTGCTGTGCAGATACATGGATTTGGGCCTGTGTCTGTGGGAGTTTGCGCATTCTCCCTGTGGTTGCGTGGGTTTCCTCCGGGTGCTCCGGTTTCCTCCCACACCCCAAAGATGTGCTCTTAGGCTGTGTAACAAATTGTCCCTAAATTATTCTCCCCTTAATCTGGTTTCCATTGGGGGTACCATACACATACACATGGGTCACACTGCACTAAGAACAATGCACACACCGCACGGACAACAGCACACGCACTGCATTGACAACAATGTATGCACTGTACTCACAAATCACGCACTGCATGGACAATGCATTTACTCCACTGACAATAATACATACACTGCCCTGTCAGCAATACACCCACTGCACTGACAATACATACAGTACACTGACAACAATACATTCACAACACTGACAAGAATTCACTGACAATACCCGCTCTGTGCTCACGGTCACGGTCACAGTCACAGCAGTATCAGCTTTGTGATCACAGCAATATAGGCAATGTTGTCACTGGGCTGGGTCCACTGGTTGAGGTTAGCTTCTTTGTGCCTGTCCTTAGCTCTATTTTCAAGTGTTTGCAAAGTGTTTATGCAACTACCAGTCACATAAGATACCCACTGTCTCTGTGCCCCAGCACAATATGCTTCTCTTTAGAGTTGTCGCAACTCATCCTCTCACTCTCATTCTTGAGATGATCGTGTGAAGAATCAGACAACTGGCACACACTATTTTTATTACGGCCAGTTCTGCCACTTCAGATTCCCACATCAGACAGTGCCGATCATAATCTGTTTACTCTGCAGTTTTAAACAATTTCAACAAATTGTGTGTGTCCGTGCAGAGAGAACATTCCCAGAGGCAATTCCAATGAATCCCCCAGGTTTTGGCCAAATGATACAGATTAACTGGGAAAATATCATTCCTAAAATCCAGAGATTTTTTACCATAAATGTCACTGCATTGCAAGGCATTAAAATTGGTCAAGATCAGTGTCAGTGTCATCCACTCCAACTCTCCACAGGATCTGTACCCTGTGTGATCCAGCTCCTTCCCCCCAACATGTGCCAAGATCTGTACCCAGTGTGATCTACCCCCACACTCATCTGGGATCTGTACCGATGTGACCCCCCCCCACCCCCCACAATCACCTGGGATCTGTCTCCAGTGTGATCCACCATCCACACTATACTGCATCTGTACCCAGTGTGACTTACCCCCCCCAACACTCACCTGGAATCTGTACCCCGTGTGATCCATCCTGGCTCTCCACGGAATCCATGTCCAGTGTGATCTATCCCACACTCGCCCAGAATCTGTAACCAGTGTGATCCACCCTCCACTCACGCCTGGGGTCTGTGCCCAGTGTGATCCATCCCCACTCTCCATCAGGATACATTACTCACAGAATACCCAATGAATCAAGTGTTACTCACAGTTTACCCAATGAATCAAACATTACTCACAATATACCCAATGAATCAAGCATTACTCACAATATACCCAATGAATCAAGCATTACTCACAATATACCCAATGAATCAAACATTACTCACAATATACCCGATGAATTAAACATTACTCACAGTTTACCCAATGAATCAACCGTTACTCACAATATACCCAATGAATCAAGCATTACTCACAATATACCCAATGAATCAAACGTTACTCACAATATACCCAATGAATCAAGCATTACTCACAATATACCCAATGAATCAAACGTTACTCACAATATACCCAATGAATCAACTGTTACTCACAGTTTACCCAATGAATCAAACATTACTCACAATATACCCAATGAATCAAACATTACTCACAATATACCCGATGAATCAAACATTACTCACAGTATACCCAATGAATCAACTGTTACTCACAGTTTACCCAATGAATCAAGCATTACTCACAATATACCCAATGAATCAAACGTTACTCACAATATACCCAATGAATCAACTGTTACTCACAGTTTACCCAATGAATCAAACATTACTCACAATATACCCAATGAATCAAACATTACTCACAATATACCCGATGAATCAAACATTACTCACAGTATACCCAATGAATCAACTGTTACTCACAGTTTACCCAATGAATCAAACATTACTCACAATATACCCAATGAATCAAACGTTACTCACAATATACCCAATGAATCAAGCATTACTCACAATATACCCAATGAATCAAACGTTACTCACAATATACCCAATGAATCAACTGTTACTCACAGTTTACCCAATGAATCAAACATTACTCACAATATACCCAATGAATCAAACATTACTCACAATATACCCGATGAATCAAACATTACTCACAGTATACCCAATGAATCAACTGTTACTCACAGTTTACCCAATGAATCAAACATTACTCACAATATACCCAATGAATCAAACATTACTCACAATATACCCGATGAATCAAGCATTACTCACAATATAACCAATGAATCAAACGTTACTCACAATATACCCAATGAATCAACTGTTACTCACAATATACCCAATGAATCAAGCATTACTCACAATATACCCAATGAATCAAACGTTACTCACAATATACCCAATGAATCAACTGTTACTCACAGTTTACCCAATGAATCAAACATTACTCACAATATACCCAATGAATCAAGCATTACTCACAATATACCCAATGAATCAAGCATTACTCACAATATACCCAATGAATCAAACATTACTCACAATATACCCAATGAATCAACAGTTACTCACTACATACTCAATGAATCAACCGTTACTCACTACATACCCAATGAATCAAACATTACTCACAGTATACACAATGAATCAAACATTGGCTGTGTGAGAATACAGGGCAATGTCCTACCTGTATCTTGTCTTCTTTAAATACTCCATCAATGAGAAGGTAAGTCCAAAATACCGGCCATTCACATTCAATATTTTCAAACAACTGCAGCTCAGCAGAATCATAGTGCAATCTGCTAGGATCCTAAAAACACAAGGCAGTGATTGAAATCCAGAAAATATGCATTAACATGTCAATCTCATCATCCTCAACTAATACATCTGAGATCAGGGATAGTTTCCAACAGAGTGTGAGAGACGCATTTGTATTAAGGAGGAAGCTTTCACCAGAATACATTTTCAAACATTTACAAAATGCATGAAATGAGCTTGAATCTAATTTAATCTAAATTTAATAGGCTAAGTGAGTGGGCGAGGATCTGGCAGATGGAGTATAATGTTGGCCAGTGTGAGGTTATCCACTTTGGAAGGAGTAATAGTAAAATGGACTATTACTTAAATGGTGAAAAATTACATGCTATGGTGCAGAGGGACCTGGGGGTCCTTGTGCATGAATCACAAAAAGTCAGTTTGCAGGTGCAGCAGGTGATCAAGAAGGCGAATGGAATATTGGCCTTTAATCGCGAGAGCGATAGAATATAAAGGCAGGGAGGTCTTGCTGCAACTGTACAAGGTACAGGTGAGGCCACACCTAGAGTGTTGTGCACAGGTTTGGTTCCCTTATTTGTGAAAGGATATATTGACCTTGGAGGGAGTACAGAAAAGGTTCACCAGGTTGATACTGGAGATGAGGGAGTTAGCTTATGAGGAGAGATTGAGTAAATTGGGTCTGTACTCGTTGGAGTTTAGAAGGCTGAGGGGGGATCTTATAGAGACATATAAGATAACAAAGGAGCTAGATAGGGTAGAGGCAGAGAGATTGTTTCCACTTAGAAAGGAACAAGAACTAGAGGGCACAGCCTCAAAATAAGGGAGAGTCAATTTAGAACAGAGGAGGAACTTCTTCTCTCAGAGGGTAGTGAATCTTTGAAATTCTCTGCCCATTGAAGTGGTGGAGGCTACTTGTTAAATGTGTTTAAGTCACAGGTAGATAGATTTCTGACTAATAAGGGAATTAAGGGTTATGGGGAACAGGCGGGTAAGTGGAACTGAACCATCAGCCATGATCTTATTGAATGGCGGGGCAGGCTCGAGGGGCTAGATGGCCTACTCCTGCTCCTATTTCTTATGTTCTTATTATGTTCTCAAGGGCAACTAGGATGGACAATAAATGCTGGCCAGCCAGCAATGCCCATATCCCCAAATGAATAAAAAAAGCCAGTCAGAAGTGTTAAAGAAAGGCTATTCATGCACAAGATAAACCGATTCTTCTGTTGAAGCTCAAAAATCATACTGCATTTGTAAAGAATATTATTACCAGCAATAGACCTAATGTTAAACAGGTACAAAGAAAAAAAGTTCTTATTGTGGCCATTATTCCACTCTAGTAGATAGTAGGAAATAAACTCTACCTCTCTGGGTGTTTTGTAACCATCTCTCAGAAATCGACAGCAACCATACCGTCCCTGTCCAAAAGAATAAATTCAATAGTCACAAAGAAAACTCCAGCATGTTACAGTTAGACAGCACAATGCAGGAATATGGACACATGATCACCCAAGTAATTGTTAAATACAATGAAAAGCTGAGATACCAGCACTCCCATCCTGTCAAATAGACTGCGCATCCATTATCACCACTCTCATAGAAGAATAAAGATTTCATAGAATCCCTACAGTGCCAAAGGAGGCCAATTGCGTCTACGCTAACTCTCCAAAACAGCATCCCACCCAGACCCGGCCCTCCGCCCTAACTAACTCCACACATTTACCATGGCTAACCCCTCTAATCGACGCATCTCTCATGGCCAATCACCTAACTTACGCATCTTGGGAGTGTAGGTGGAAATTGGAGCACCCAGAAGAAACCCATGCAGACACAGGCAGAGCATGCAAAGTCCACACAGACCATCACCCAAGGTTGGAATCAAATCCAGGTTCCTGGCACTGTGACCCAACAGCGCTAACCACTGTGCCACCATGCCATCCCATTCTCCTAGCTTCTTTCCAGTTCCCTCCCCAAGCCAATAGGCTGTCTCCAGTTTTATGTGCTTTCATTTTTGTGAACTACCTCTAATGTGGAATCTTGTCAAATACCTTCTGGAAATTTATATAAATCACATCGACAGACACTCCTTTACCTATCCCATTATCTGTCTCCAATTGATCCTAAAGACTTCAGCCAGAGGGGCACTAGTCTACAGGAAAAGAAAATGCCCCTGTAATGGCATCTTATAGTGCTGCTCTAGGTAGTACGGTTACTTGATTTTCTTAGAAAAACCTACCTGCAATTTTGTAATTATTTCATTCTTTGTTACCTCCACAAGATCAATATCCTCCACAGCAAAAGCTGGGTAGGAAATAATGGAGAGAAGTCCAGCATCAATCTCTTTAGATGTTGAAGCTCTTGGTAACATGGAAACAAGAATGGACTGAAACAAAAAGAGAACAAGGTTAAATCAGTTAACCATGTTTGGACTGATCAATATATGGCAGTTCTCTGATCGAACGTTCCCACGTTATTCTCTCTCATTTACCTGGCAATGCTGAATTTCATCAGGAAGAACATGAATGACTGATTTGGGGCCTCCCCGGGCACCAAATAAATCCAGTTCATCAATCGCCTCCAGTGCTGCCTGCAGCAAGAAGGAATAGTTTGATTAATATTCCTGTAATTACTATCCGACTGGAGTGCTGAAAGTAACAGAATAAAAACCTTCAATGAGGTAGCCTCAAATGTTTCACTGGGCAGGGAATTCCACAGATTCACAACCCTTTGTGTGAAGAAGTTCCGCCTCAACTCAGTCCGGTATCTGCACCCCATTACTTTGAGGCCATGCCCCCTAGGTCTAGCTTCACCCGCCAGTGGAACCAATGCGCCTGCTCCTATTTTATCTATTCCCTTCTTAATCTTATACGCTTCTGTAAATCTCCCCTCATGCTTCTGAATTCCAATGAATATAGGCCAAGTCTACTCGGCCTCTCCTCATAAGCCAACGTGGGACAGACCCAATCTGTTTAGCCTGTCTTTATAAGATTAGTCCTTCAGCTCAGGAACGTCGAATGAATTTTCTCTGAGACTATTTCCAACACACATTTTTTTTTTCAAATAAGGAGACCAAAACTGTGCATGGGATTCCAGCACGCCTCACTGAGACAGTTAGGGTTCTCAGGGAGATGCTGACCAAAGGGCATAATTTCAGAGTAAAGGGTCACCCGTTTAAGACAGAGCTGAAGAGGAGTTTCTTCTCTCAGAGGGTAGTGAATTCTTTACCGCAGAGGGCTGTAGAGGCTGGGTCATTAAGTATGTTGAAGGCTGAGATAACCATTTTAATTGGTAAGGGGAATCAAAAGTTATGGGGATAAGGT
Source organism: Prionace glauca (assembly GCA_037974335.1). Classification (NCBI taxonomy): domain Eukaryota; kingdom Metazoa; phylum Chordata; class Chondrichthyes; order Carcharhiniformes; family Carcharhinidae; genus Prionace; species Prionace glauca. The sequence continues at coordinate 76,905,878 of CM075733.1, read as the reverse complement.
GGGAAAGTGGAGTTCAGGATTATCACAGAAGCCTAAAGCACAAACCTGGGATGTGAAACTAGGAAATGCTGGCTCTGACTGGGACCACAGTGATAACCAGTCAAACAGGTTTCATTCATTCAGGAGCCCCGAGACCGACATCAATTGGCAGGATTATCTAGCCCAGAGGGCTGCAGCCAATCATCTATCAGCTTAGCCCATTACTCACTCCTGACTTCCTTATTATGGAGCTGTCCAAATGGGAAAATACAAATCTGTGTCACAGCATCATATGACATGTCCTTAGAATAGACCTGAGCGGAACAGCTGGTGAAACAAGATGAATTATAACTTGACTCATTGTGATATTTTTGGACGCGTCATGGCAGTCGGAGGCCTTCACAACAGTTTCCACTACGTTCTCACATTCCTCCTCGCATCTTTAGCAGCTGATAGAGTCAAGGAAAATCATTGGCAAACTTCATGTTCCGTCGTACCTTTGTGTGATAGCATGCGATAAGAAACATGCTCGTGTTTCGAGAACAGAAATCTACAAATATTTTGAAACAGGTTAGATTTGATAGAGAGATAGAGTCATAAAGGTTTACAGCATGGAAACAGGCCCTTCAGCCCAACTTGACCATGCTGTCCTTTTTTTTAAAACCACTAAGCTAGTCTGCATTTGGCCCATTATCACTCAGTACCCATCTTACCCATGTAACTATCTAAAAGTGTTTTAAAACGCAAAGTTGTACCTGCTTCTATTATTACCTATGGCAGCTCATTCCAAACACTCACCACCCTTTGTGTGAAAAAATTGTCTCTCTGGACCCTTTTGTATCTCTCCCCTCTCACCTTAAACCTATTGCCTCTAGTTTTAGACTCCCCTACCTCTGGGAAAAGATGTTGACTATCGAGCTGTTCTTTGCCCCTCATTATTTCATAGACCTCTATAAGATCACCCCTACACTCCAGGAAAAAATCTATCTGGCTTCTCCTTGTAACTCAAACCAACAAATCCCAGTAGCATCGTAGTAAGTCTTTTCAACACTTTTTCTACTTTAGTAATACCCTTTCTATAATAGGGTGACCAGAACTGCACACAGTATTCCAAGTGTGGCCTTACACAAGTGTGGTCTTGCACAACTTCAACAAGACATCCCCAACTCCTGCATCCAATGTTCAGACCAATGAAACCAAGCATGCCTGTCCACCTGTGACTCAAGGAGTTATGAACCTGTATGCCTAGATCTCTTTATTCAATCAACTCTACCCAACTGAGTAAGTCCTGCCTTGGTTCAATCTACCAAAATGCATCACCTCACATTTATCTAAATTAAACCATATGTTAAACCATAAATTAAACCATATTGCCGCATACAAATTGACCAGCAGTATAAGATACCCCAAAAACTCCTGTTTTGGAAATGTTCAGCGTCCATACAGCCACAAGATGATAGTAAAACTCAGACATGGAAGATAGCAATGAATTTTATCCAAATTGGTCTTGTGTAGCTTGAAATGGAACTTCATTATTATTGATCTAGATCAGGATTTGAAATTTATGAACTGCCTTTTGCTTCTCACACATGCATGTTTTATTTACTTATTTTATAACTGGGATCAAGCAGGGTATAAGGGCTGTACTGCAAAGAGGGGCAAGAGTTTAAGACACCCCCACTCTGCCTCAGATTCAAAATGGCGGCGAGCCACACTTACAGTTCACACACAGCGTATAAGTTGACCCCAGTTTCAGGAGGATTTTTTGAAGCTTTGGAGGGTGATTGGAAAACCACAATCTACGGTAAATAATTTCCTCGATGAAAACAGACATCATTCCCAAGAAGCTGGAACAGCATCTGTTTTTTTGCTGTGACATTCCAAGTTAATAAAACTTGGCATTATTAAGTCCAAATAATTGGACTTCATTACACCAATGAAGTTGATGGCACTGGCTTGCAGGTAATTAGTAGTAAATATTATTGACAGTCCCTCGGACCACCACGAGGGACCAACATTAAATTATTTTAGACAGTCCAACATTACAGAGTGGGGAAGAGGGGCTTTTAAGATCTATGAATGTTTGAAACGCATCTCCATTTGCATGGTGAGTTGCCTCACTAACATACAAAAATAATTCAATGAGGCTTGTTTATGATTAAACCGATTTAAAAGAAAATCCACACATCGTTTAATTACCTTGGCCATTCCCACAGAACTTGCATTCAGCTCTGCTATGCCCTGGTTCGTTTTATCTCCGCGTTCCCACATACCGTAATCCTGAGTCCAAAAGAAGGAAGAAAAAGTCTTTGGCTCTGCATACACCAACACAACCATTATTCATCGCATACACACTTTGTTAAATGGGTTGGAGCTCCCATCAATATGAACATCAAATTTAAAGGCCAATACCTTTCAGTGAGATCCTTAAGTGGATCATTCATCTACTTAGTGACCGCTGGTAAACTTGTAATGCAATTTCAAAATGATCAATGATTTTTGATTTGATTTATGATTGTCACATGTATACAGCGAAAAGTGTAGTTTCTTGCACGCTATACAGACAAAGCATACTGTTCATAGAGAAGGAAAGGGGAGAGTGCAGAATGTAGTATTACAGTTATAGCTAGGGTGCAGAGAAAGATCAACTTAACATGAGGTAGGTCCATTCAAGAATTTGGAAGAAGCTGCTCATGTTGGTTGGTACGTGAGCTCAAACTTTTATATCTTTTTCCCCGATGGAAGGTGGTGGAAGACAGTATGTCCAGGATGCTTGTGGGACTTTAATTATGCTGGTTGCTTTTTAGAGGCAACGGGAAAAGCAGATAGAGTCAATGGATGGAGTCAATGATTTTGGACGCAGCATATTATGTATATTATAAAATATATATACATAGTATATACGGGCGGCACGGTAGCACAGTGGTTAGCACTGCTGCTTCACAGCTCCAGGGTCCTGGGTTCGATTCCCGGCTCGGGTCACTGCCTGTGTGGAGTTTGCACATTCTCTTTGTGTCTGCGTGGGTTTTCTCCGGGTGCTCCGGTTTCCTCCCACAGTCCAAAGATGTGCGGGTTAGGTTCATTGGCTATGCTAAAATTGCCCCTTAGTGTCCTGGGATGTGTAGGTTAGAGGGATTAGCAGGTAAATGTGTGGGGATATAGGGGTAGGGTCTGGGTGGGATTGTGTTCGGTGCAGACTCGATGGGCTGAAGGGCCTGTTTCTGCACTGTAGGGTTCTATATTCTATAGTATAAAAAATATGGGCAGCACGGTGGCTAGCACTGGATAAGTTACTCTTTCAGACTCGATGGGCTGAATGGTCTCCTTTAGGAATTCTATCAAGATCACTATAATGCTGGGGTGTGAAGGAACTTGACTACCTTCTGGGTATCATATGAGAGGAATCACCTTATGGGAAAGATGTAGGGGTAGATAGTATGAGGGAACAGCATACTGACTGAAGTCAGTCAGCATCACACTGGCCAGGAAGCTGGTTGCCCCACAGCAATAACACATTTTAGAGTGGAGCGTATACCCACATCTGGGACGTAATCTCACCCGAGAGATCTCGCAATATTTATGTAACATTTAACATAATGGAACGGCCAAAGCGACACCACGGGAACATAATGAAACAATGTGCGACACCAAGGTACATAGGGAGATGGGAGGGAAGGCGGCCAAACGTTCCGTCAAAGAGGTCGGATTTAACGAGTGTCTTAAAAGGAGGAAAACGAGTTAGGGAGGTTAGTGAGTGCAGGGAATTTTGTCTTCAATTGGGCTTTAACCTCAGAAAAGAAAACCAGACTCCAGGCAAGCAGCCTTCTCTGACCTCCATCTCTCTCAAAGTCAGACCTCCAGGAAGAATTCCGTATTTTCTCTCCAGAGTAAACTAATTCCTGGAGAACAAGAATACTTTGCTCCTCTTCATCTGCCTCAACTGAATTCCTAGGAGTTCTGCCAGACAAAGCCAGCTGAGTCCAGTTCAGGGTGAAATAGAGTGGCAAGGTGACAAATGGTCTGGGTGAACCTCAAACAGGAACCAGGGAGCTGAACAGAGTCTATGATGAAAGACCATGGATTAGCTCAATGCAGAGTTTCACTGGAGGGAAACATCTGCCGACACAATCAAAGAATTATAGAATCCCTACATTCAACCATCGAAGCCTGCACCAACCCACCTCTTTTAATCTTACGCACGCCCTATCCCTGTAACCCCCACACATTTACCCTTCTAATCCCTCTAACCTATATAGCTTTGCACACTAAGGGGCAATTTTGCTTAGCCATTTCACCAAATCTACTCATCTTTGGACACCAAGGGGCAATTTAGCATGGCTAATCCATCGAACTTGAACCCACACAGACATGAGGAGAATGTGCAAACTCCTTACAGTCACCCAAGGCTGGAAATCGAACTCTGGCGCTGCGAGGCAGCAGTGCTAACCACTGTGCCACCATAGAGTCTACATCCTGGATATCAGATAATTCGGAGACAAGGGGAGGGGCCACGAAAGGAGGCACAGATTGGCATAAAACACCCAATTCCATGCATGATGTTGCTGAGAGAAAACAACAAAGTTAAAAAATTGGTCAAGTTGAAGGATGGGTCTTCATACAACTTGTAGCATGATATTGAGAACAATTCGCACCATCAAGGACTAACTTCGCCCATGCCCATGGGCTGTTGGTTTTCTTTTTAAACCTTTTGTTTTAGGTTGCGTTCTTCTGTCCAGCATCTCAGCTGAGCCTGGGCAGTGAGTGTCAGCGTTCTGTTCACGCAACAGAAAGGCGAGGGAAAGGAGAACTGGCAATGGTTAATGCCAGCCTCGAGTGTGATAATATTCTCACAGGCCTAAACCTCTAATGAACATACCAGAAAGCAATCAACAGCAATGGCCTCTGTGTCTTTCCTCCAAGCACAAAGGGATTTTGGTGAAATCTCAGATCTACTTCCATATCCTCCGATCAGAACAGCACCAAGCTACACCTTAAGAGGTTCACTAGCACACAGTACATGTAAGTAATCAATTAAACCATCATTGGAAAGCTTGTTCCCAAACAGTCACCAAAGTAAAGTAGACAGCTTTAATTCTGTCTCTAATCTTACGGCAAATACTCACACCAACTTTATAGGCAGCCTCAATGTAAAATACCAGGTTCTGTATAAACGACACTTCATCGAGGGTAAAAATGATCCGTAACCCTAGGAAGAGTAAAAGCCTGTATTAACATAAAGTTAATGCTCAGTAACAGTCACGGCTCCTCAGACACTGAAGCAAGCCCCTAACCTGACAATAACCAGGCTTTAGCTGGTAAATGGCAAGTAACATTCATGTCACACAAATCCCAATGACCATCTTAACACCATGATGTGGAGCTGCCGGCGTTGGACTGGGGTAAACACAGTAAGAAGTCAGGTTAAAGAGATGTGAACACGACATGAACCCAAGATCATGTCGCACTATCTGTAACCCCCCCATGATTTGCCTGGGTTTGCAAAACCTCACTTACTGTACTGTCTGGAGACAATGTACATCTCTTTAACCTGTACTCAATGCTCCTTCCACTCACGTTGTTGGCCACTTTAAGACTTGAACAGCAGGTTAGGTGTAAAGATTCGCATTCTAATCAGCAATCTCTAAACTGTCTGTGCTGTTATACGCTCTGTCTGAGGCCAGAACTCTCCATTCACCTGATGAAGGGACAAACCCGAAAGCTTGTGAGTTTACTACCAAATAATTCGGTTGGACTTAAACCTGGTGTTGTCAGACTTTTTACCATCCAGGGTAAAGCAGCTTGATCAGCACCCTATTCACCACCTTCAACATTCATTCCATCGTACTGTGGCAGCTATATGTACCATCTGCAAGATGCACAGCAGGAATTCACCAAGGCTCCTTCAGCAGAATGTTCCAAGTGCGTGACCACTATGATCTAGAATGACAAGGGCAGCTACCTGGGAACACCAACATCAGGAGGTTCCCTTCCAACTCACTCACCATCCTGATTTGGATATACATCACCATTCCTCCACTGTGGCCGAGTCAAACTCCTGGAACTCCCTCCCTAACAGAGCTGTGGGTGCGTCTACACCACAGGGGCTGCAGGGAACACCCTCTCAAGAGCAACTAGGGACGGGCAAGAAATGCTGGTCTACCAGCGACACCCACGTTCTATGATAAAGCAATATAAATTCCAAAATAGCCTGCGCAGTTGAAGTTGAAATGCCAATGTTCCCAAATCGGATCACATGTCTGATAGAACTCTATGTTCCCAGTTGAAAATGTAAATATTATTGAGGGCTGATGGAAATCAGAGTCAAAAAAAGGGAACTGGTGTCAGCTTACAGCAGAGGAATAAGGACCAACTTTTATCATCAGGTCTACAGAGTGGGAGATTTAAAATAGCATTGTTTTGATTTCAGTTGCACATCAATAGAAAGACAGACAAGATGGGCTGTCACTAATGGATAAAGTTACATTGACATAGCACCCTTCACAGACTCAAGGTGCCTCAATGTCCTTCACAGCTGGTCCATAAGAACATAAGAACATAAGAAATAGGAGCAGGAGTAGGCCATCTAGCCCCTCGAGCCTGCCCCGCCATTCAATAAGATCATGGCTGATCTGTCGTGACTCAGCTCCACCTTCCCGCCCTCTCCCCATAACCCTTAATCCCTTCTCTTATCAAAAACCCGAAAAACCCTATACTTTTAAAGGTGTTGTCGTCACCTGCTGCAGTTCAGGGAAATATCTGCTGCACATTCTCACCTGCCTAGGAACACAGGAGCAAGAAGAGGCCATTCAGCCCATTTAACCCAATCTATTCAGTCATCAGTAACTCCTGTCTTCACTTTGTTCAGAGTTACTAAAAACCAGTCAACCTCTGTGTGGGGAGTCCCACCATCCTTGGCACTCTCAGGGAGGGAGCTCATGGTCTGCATTCACTTCCACGTGACCTAGTCACATTCCTGAATAGTGTAACTCAAATTTTTGGATTGTGCCTACGATTTTTAATCCCCCTTCCAACAAAGACTGTTTCTCTCAATCTTTCTACTAACTTACAGTTTCATTCAAGGGATATAGGTATCGCTGGGCAAGGTCAGCATTTGTTACCTGTCTTGAATTGCCCTCGAACTGAGTGGCCTGCTCAGCCATTGCAGAGGACAGTTAAGAGTTGACCACATTGCTGTGGGCCTGGGTCACTGAACCAATTTATCATTTTAAATGTTCAAACAGCATTCCGAGCACCCTTCAAGCTAAACTCGAGAGAACACAGCCCACGTTGATGCAACCTACCCTCAAAATGTATCCTTTCCTCATTCTGAGAATTGCATCCTACACCTCCACCAGGGCCGCTCGATCGACCCTAAGGAGTGGCCCAGAATCAAACACAGGTAGTTCACAGTAGATGTGGTCCGACAATGACTGGGGACCTGCTTTTGTGTTGTGGCAACTTTGATACTCCAACCCTCATAGGTGCTCATCCTACCATCTACAACAGATGATGAGGACACAGCAAGAATCCCACTTAAGGTGAGGTGGTCTCGGCACACCTTTGCTGATGGCTGTTGCAGACACTCCTTGAGAAACAGGTTGTGCCACATATGTCAAACGTGAAACGTGTTGTGGAGGGTTGTTATATTTGGCACTGTTGCCAAGCTGCCGTAGCCACTGGTCATCGTGGTCGTGCCCACCAGCCACAGGAGATGTTGTCACCCTTTCCTTTTTCAAAGGCTCCCAGGTGTGATAGTCAATGTTTAGGGCCCTCACGTCACCCTTGAAGCACAGCCTTGGTCCCTCACTGGCTCCAGCTATTTCACCGTACAGAAAGTCTTTGCGTGTCCTCCATCTTGCAGACATGCCAACCAGCCTCCTCTGTTTAATGAGTGCTGGGAGTTCTGTCTTGAGGGGCTGCTGTGATATTGTCTCCAAATCGTGGGATTGCGAGTGCAGGAAGAGACCACTGGGCCCAATGAGCCTGCATCAACTCTCATCCCCTCTACCCTATCCCCATAACTCCGCGCACTTACCATGGCCAATCCGCCTAACCCGCACATCTTTAAACTGTGGAAGGAAACCGGAGCACCCGGAGGTAACCCACGCAGACTCAGGGAGAATGTGCAAACTCCACACAGTCACCCCAGCCCCGAACTGAACCTAGGCCCCAGGCGCTGTGAGACAGCAGTGCTAACCACTGTGCTATCCCACAATGCACCACAGCCAACGAAGATAAAAAGCGTTGAGCTTCTTTCCTTGACAAGTCTGCAAGATGGACGACACCCAAAGACTTCCTGTGTGGTGAAATAGCTGGAGTGACCAAACATCCTCTCCTACATTTTCCTACATTGATCATTCAAGTTTCAGACGAGCCAATAACAAAGAGCTACTCTGCACAAACCATCCGCTGTGCGGTGTGTGAATGGGGACAACTCGATACGTCAAAGTGCTGACACTTTGTCCCAGGCTTCATTTTAGAAATGTAGCTGTGTCTGATCCTCTCAGCATCAGACCCTTGACCCTGCCACTTCCTGCAGGGCAGATCTGACTGTCAACCTACTTTCCCACTCTCATGACCTTATCGTCTGCAACTCCCACCAGTTCCACTTTTACAAGAGCAAACAACTGCTGGAAAATCTCAGCAGGTCTGGCAGCGTTTGTGAGGGAAGAATAGAGCCAACACTTCAAGCTGGATGACCCTTCGTCAGAGCTCCACGGTTTAGGTGTTTCCTGCTTGGAATTCAAAGCTAACTTGGTGGATTTTTATTGCTTCCATTTTCACTAACTGCTCCTCATCTGGACTTTCCTCCTTCTGAGCACAGGAGCAGTCCTCCGAAAGCTCGTGTTTCCAAATAAACCTTTAACCTGGTGTTGAGAGACTTTTTATGGTGCTGAATGTCTCCGACTGCCAAAGTAGCCAAGAAAGCAGCCTGCATGTGCAGGTAGGTTACCCCAAGTATTCACAGGCAGGTTACACAGTCAAATGTCTGAATCATGTCTTGCGGATTCCACACGGCAAGATATTTTTGTGATACTGGATCAGCGTGCTGTCTGAAAAGAGCTTTACACGGTGCAATTCAATAAACGGAAGCTTCTTAAACGGAAAGGCGCTTACCTGAGGCTGTCATTTGTGCCAAAAATAACAGATAGAGGGAAGTAGCGTCCACTTGCAGGTGGCCCCATTCATTGTCACCCACCACCGTGGCACATGTGGATGTGTCGTATTTGGCGTGGAGGGAGTCAGCCGTGCTTTGAGTTCGTTTAAACTTTTCGACCTTTTCCACCTGGGTTCAAATAAATCACAGCCGTGACTGAGATAAAAGCAAAATACTGCCGGAATCCGAAACATAAGCGGAAAAATGCTGGAAAATCTCAGCAGGTCTGTGCAGAGAGAACAGAGCCAACGTTTCGAGTCTGATTGGCTCTTCATCAGCTCTGAAAATGGCCTACATATGCAGATGGTGACCGAGGCAACTACCATCCAGACTCGAAACGTTGGCTCTATTCCCTCCCACACCATTGCTGTCAGACTTGCTGAGACTTTCCAGCAGTTTCTATTTTTGCCACAGCTTGCGAATGCCCTGGGTGACTGAGTCAATGCACAGTTTACTGAATAATGCCAAAAGAAGAAACATGTTGAAACTTTTCATTTTGCACTCATCAGAACATTAACAAGAATATCAAATGTTAAGGAGACAACAATTTATACTTCATGAAAAGATACTGCTGTTTGGTTGGCAAGTGCACCAATCTACTGAGAACTCTCTTCTCATGTAGTATAAATTGTTGTTTCCTTTAGATTTGGTATTTTTGGTGAATGTTAGCATTTACCCTGCTAACCATCCCTGACACTAGGGTCAACTTAGCATGGCCGATCCTAACCCGCACATCTTTGGAGCACGGGTGGAAACCAGAGCACCCGGAGGAAACCCACACAGACACAGGGAGAATGTGCCAACTCTACACAGACAGTGACCCGAGGCTGGAATTGAACCCGGGTCCCTGGCACTGTGAGGCAGCAGTGCTAACCACTGTGCCATCCAAATGTTAGGAGAGTTTTGGGTGTGGGGGAGGGGGGAGTGCAGTTGAAGATGTGAGGAGAGTATTTTAGTGGGCAGAGAAGGGCGGGGTTGTGGGGAGAGTCTTTTGAGGGGTGGGGAATGTGGGGAGGGTCCTGTGGAAATGTAGGGAGAGATTTGTGTCAAATTGGGGGTGGGGGGATTTGGGGTGAGTACTGTGAGCGGAAGAGGGATGGTTCGGTCTGGATCTTTACAATAGTCACTTAGAAATTAGAAGTGGTTTTAATTCTTCTAACATTTTCAGAGTATCAATTGGTATAACCTTGTCAGGACTCTGTGAAGTCTGTGATTGAAATCTCTGTGTCGATGATTCACAGAGCAGGGTAATCGTGCAGGAGAAGTTTAATCGTGTGGTCAGTTGCCAGGTAAATCCTTTCCTGGGATTCCACAGCAGATTTTGGGAAACCCCCCCCCCCCCCATCTGACACTGCAGTGCTCAGAAACTAGAGCCCGATTTAATCCCCCTGAGTTTTAACTCAGGGTACCCAATGCGGGTAACATACCTGCCTTATCATGCACTGAAGGAGTCCTCTCATCAACTTCACAACGCTCTGTGGAAACAAACAGTTCACTCAGAACTTCTCAGGACTGGATCATACATTCATACCAGGTCAAGGGTCATATTCATTCAAAATTATTGAATCCTTATAGTGCAGAAGCAGGCCATTTGGCCCATTGAGCCTGTACCAACAATACCACCACCCTGACCCTATCCCTGTACCCCCTGTGTTTACCCTCCAAACCCTCCTGACACTAAGGGGCACAGCCAACCAACCTAACCCACACATCTCTGGAGTGTGGGAAGAAATCAGAACAGCCAGAGGAAACCCACGCAGACACGGGGAGAACGTGCAAACTCCACACAGACAGTGAGCCAAGGTCGGAATTGGACCCGTTTCCCTGGCGCTGCGAGGCAGCAGTGCTAACCACTGTGCCACCCAACCTACCACAGCATGAATGGCAAAGGGTAAAGTCTCTAATTTTGCAAGAGGGGGATTTTACCATTCGAAGGTTTAATGCATTTGTCTAAAATTCATCCCTTCAATTTTAGTAAACCAAGTTTTGGAGGGGTTAATGACTCCACTAAATTAGTGGAAAGATATATTCAATAAATATTCCAATAAATAATGCAAGAGAAATTAACCAGTGTCAGTACAAAGAAGAACAAAGAAAAAGTACAGCAAAAGACCCTCCAAGCCCACGCTGATCATGATGCCCTAATTAAATTTTTAAAAAGCCTTCACCCCTTACTCAGTCCGTTTCCCTCCCTATTCATATACCCATCCAGGTGCCTCTTAAATGTTGCTAGTATGTCTGTTTCCACCCTTCCTCTGATAGCGTGTTCCAGATACCCTGCACACTCTGTGTGAAAAGCTTTCCCCCCACCTCTCCTTTAAATTTTCCCCCTCTCACCTTAAACCTGTGCCCCTTTGTAATTGACATTTCCACCCTGAGAAAATGCCTCTGACTATCCACCCTGTCTATGCCTCTCATAATTTTAACATAGAACCCTACAGTGCAGGAACAGGCCCTTCGGCCCATCGAGTCTGCACCGAACACAATCCCACCCAGACCCTATCCCCATATCCCTACAAATTTACCTGCTAATCCCTCTAACCTACACATCCCAGGACACTAAGGGGCAATTTTAGCATAGCCAATGAACCTAACCCGCACATCTTTGGACTGTGGGAGGAAACCGGAGCACCCGGAGAAAACCCACGCAGACACGAGGAGAATGTGCAAACTCCACACAGGCAGTGACCCGAGCCGGGAATCGAACCCAGGACCCTGGAGCTGTGAAATTTTGTAGACCTCTATCAGGTCTCTCCTCTCTCTCTGGCTTACAGTGAAAACAATCCTACTTTATTCAACCTCTCCTCATAGCCAACATCCTCAAGACCAGGCAACATCCTGGTGAACCTTCTTTACATTCTCTCCAAAGGTTCCACATCCTTCTGGTAATGTGGCAACCAGAACTGCATGCAATACTCCAGATGCAGCAAATTGGAGTCAGTAGGCTATTTACCACAGATTCAACAGAATGACACCAGGGCATCAAGTAGCATTTGGAATCCAAAGGCACAAATTGAAAATTAAGAGTTCAGTCATCTCGGAATGAAAGCAGGAAGCATAGAATCCTACAGGGCAGAAGGCGACCATTCGGCCCATTGAGTCTACACTGACCACAATCCCACCTAGGCCCTATCCCCATAAACCCATTTGTCCCAGCTAGTCCCCCTGTCACTAAGGGGCAATTTAGCATGGCCAATCTACCTGATCCGCACATTTTTGGACTGTGGGAGGAAACTGGAGCACCCGGAGGAAACCCATGTAGGCAGAGGGAGAATGAGCAAACTCCACACAAACAGTGGCCCAAGCTGGGAATTGAACCTGGGTCCTGGCCACTGTCTTTCGGGGAGAGAGTTCTAGGGATTCACAAGCCTCTGAGAGAAACAAAATGCCACCCAGCATTTCTACACAGTGAAAATCTTTACCGTTAATCTCACAGTTATGGAGCAAATGCAGGATAATGATGTTTAGATCATGAGTAGAAATGAGCTAATTGAACCATTGGCTCAAGGAGGAGATCTTATGGTGCAGTGGTAGTGCCCTACCTCTGAGCCAGAAGCCCTGGGTTTGTTTCCCACACTTTGGACTTGATAGCCAAGGAAGCTGTGCTCAAAATGGGTGGAGTATCAACATGTAAACCCTTCCAAATATGCCAATGGCTGGTGGCAAGAATAGGAGAAAGTATAGGCCAGCCATGCTTGATGTGGAGTGTCCCCCCCTTAAGCTTCACGCCTCTGGTGACAGGCCAGATGAAAGAAAGGCAGATCGCTCTGGGAAGAGCTGTAAGTCTTGTGTAAATTATTATTAATGAATGGTTTTAAAAATATGACTTTTAACTCTTCACAACATTAACTTATTAATTCAATATAGACATATGAACATACAAACAGGGAGTAGCAAGCAGCAGGCCACTCAGTCCCCCAATTCTACTCAGCCATTTAATAAGATCATGGTTGATCTGATGGTAACCTCATATCCGTACGCCGCCAATCCCTGATAATCTTTCACCCCTTTGCTTACCAAGAATCTGTCCACCCCTGCTTTAACTCTGCTTCCACTGCCTTTCAGAAAGAGAGTCCTAGGGATTCACAATCCTCAGAGAGAAACAAAATTGCTTCATCTCTGTGTTAAGGTGACCCTGTAGTTTGACATTCTCCCACAAGCGAAAACATCACCCCCACATCCAACCTGTCAAGACCCCTCAGGATCTTATATGTTTCAATGAAATCTTACTCTTCCAAACTCGAGTTTGCACAGTGAACACAGTACTCCAGGTGTGGTCTCACTACTGCCCTCTACAGCTGAAGTATAACCTCCCCACTTTTGTATTCAATTCCCCTCACAGTAAATGATGATACTCTATTAGATTTCCTAGTTACTTGCTGTACCTGCACACTAACTCCAGTCATTCAGCCAGACACCAGATTTCCATCACCAAACACCTTTCTCGTGTACCAAAGAGAAGAGCTGAACCCATGGCTTACAGCTAAGGTCTTGGGACATGCCTCTGGCAGCACGGTGACACAGTGGTGAGCATTGCTGCCTCACAGCGCCAAGGACCAGGGTTCGATTCCCGGCTTAGGAATCTGTACGTTCTCCCCGTGTCTGCGTGGGCTTCCTCCCACAGTCCAAAGGTTAGATGCACTGGCCATGCTAAATTCTCCCTCAGTGTACCCAAACAGGCACCAGAGTGTGGCGACTCGGGGATTTTCACAGTAACTTCACTGCAATGTGATCTACTACTTGTGCCGCCAATAAATAAATGTTAACTTGAATAAGTCCCAGTTGAGCAGCAGGTTTGAAAACCCCTGCTGACTGCTCGTGTAAGACCATATGAAAGAGGAACAGGAGTTCCTCTTGAGATGCAGAGGTTAGAGGGATGAGTGGGTAAGATATGGGGGTAAGGTCTGGGTGGGATTGTGGTTGATGCAGACTCTTTCTGCACTGTAGGGTTCTATGATTCTATGAGTAATCTGTCCGGCCCCTCAAGCTGGTTCTGCCATTCAATAGGTTCAATGCCCCATTGCTCACTGGGGCAAGGAGTTCCAAAAACGCTTAACCTTCTAAGAAATTCCTCCTCATTTCATTCTTACTGTCAAATGACTACAATTAACAATAGCAAATAAGAGCAGGAGTAGGCCATTCGAGCCTACTTTGTGATCATCGCCTATCATCCAACTCAGTAACCTGTTCCTGCCTTCCCCCATATCATCTTGCAGCAGATGTTACACTTGTAACTCAGTGAACCTGTAAGACAACACATTCCTTCCTCAAAACCAGTTCTATTTTTTGACCTTGTTAACAAGTCACTTTCTGACTGACTGTTCGAACAAAGCATGAATAGTTATCCAATATTTTTCTTCAAATCGCTCAATACCAGATGATGTGAGTTTTTCTTCTGTAAGAGTTTTTCTTCTGATAGCAAAAGCCAGAAAGAAGGAAAAGGCCCTTTTGTGTTTCTGTTTTGCAAAGCAGTCCCTCACTGACCTGTTCCAGTTCATAAGCTTTGGCTTTGTCCTCATCTCGGTCCGCGTTCTTGCGATATGCTAACCCCAGGCCCCAGATTGCCAGAATGCTGTAGACATTATCTCGCACCCAGGCATCTTTCTGATCGATACTGGCCGGCAGCAGTCCTGTGACAGGGTTCTGAAAACAAACACAAACGGTTAGGAAAATTAAATTGACAATCCTGCCTCCCTCATCACTCTGCAGTCAATGTGATTCATCAAAATATGTAATGTTTGTTGTGTTAAGTGCTAACTATTGATCAGTTGGTGCTAACCATAGAGCTTCTACCATGTAGAAAGAGGCCATTTGACCTACTGAGTCCACACCAACTCTCCAAAAGAGCATTCCATCCAGGCCCATCTTCCACCCTATCCCACAGACATTCAGTGTGGCCAATCCTCCTACATAGAACCCTACAGTGCAGAAACAGGCCCTTCGGCCCATCGAGTCTGCACCGAACACAATCCCACCCAGACCCTATCCCCATATCCCTACACATTTACCTGCTAATCCCTCTAACCTATACATCCCAGGATACTAAGGGGCAATTTTAGCATAGCCAATGAACCTAACCCGCACATCTTTGGACTGTGGGAGGAAACCGGAGCACCCGGAGAAAACCCACGCAGACACGAGGAGAATGTGCAAACTCCACACAGGCAGTGACCCGAGCCGGGATCGAACCCAGGACCCTGGAGCTGTGAAGCAGCAGTGCTAACCACTGTGCTACCGTGCCTAACCTGCAAATCTTTGGACTGTTGTGGGATAGGGCGGGGGAAAGGGCCTTGGTAAGATATTCTGTCAGAGAGTTGGTGCAGACTCGATGGGCCAAATGGTCTCTTCTGAACTGTAGCCATTCTTTGCAACTGGTGCACCCAGAGAAAACCCACCCAGACACAGGGTGAATGTGCAAATTCCACAAGTCACCCATGGCTGGAACCAAACCCGGTTCCCCGGTGCTGTAAGGCAGCAGTGCCACCGCTGTGCTATCCTACTGATCAATTGGTGCTAACATACAAAAACTCCTCAAGAGCCAAACATTTTATGTTTGATTGAAATTGTCTTGATATTCCTTGTTAATTCAGGACTGGAATCTTGATAAAGACAGACATGTTGTCAAAGCTTTTCATCTCACACTCATTAGGATAACAGGCCGAAGTTTTGCCATGGAGAAAACAGTGGACAAGACTGAGAAAGATAGAAATGACGTACATTCATTCATACACAGAAACCTGTTCTCTGCAAGGAAAATGCAATTAAACCCAGGAAACTGAGGAGCCTGAAAGGCAAGGCTGGCAGAAGTAGGGAACCCTCGATGACTCAGGTTATTGAGGCTCTGGTCAAGAAGAAGAAGGAAATATATGACATGCGTAGGCAGATGGGATCAGGTGAATCCCATGAAGAGTATAGGGAGTGTAGGAGTAGCGTTAAGAGAGAAAGCAGAAGGGCAAAAAGGGGACACGGGACTATTTTGGCAGATAAGGCAGAAGAGAATCCAAAGAACTTCTACAAATACATAAAGGGCAAAAGAGTAACAAGGGAGAGAGTACAGCATCTTAAGGATCAACAAGGGAGAGTTACAAAACAAAGAGATCTAGGGGTACATGCTCATAGCTCCTTGAAAGTGGAGTCACAGGTGGACAGAGTGGTGAAAAAGGCATTCGGCATGCTTGGTTTAATTGGTCAGAACATTGAATACAGGAGTTGGGACATCTTGTTGAAGTTGTACAAGACATTGGTAAGGCCACATTTGGAATACTGTGTACAGTTCTGGTCACCCTATTATAGAAAGGATATTATTAAACTAGAAAGAGTGCAGAAAAGATTTACTAGGATGCTACCAGGACTTCATGGTTTGAGTTATAAGGAGAGGTTGGATAGGTTGGGACATTTTTCTCTGGAGGGTAGAAGGCTGAGGGGTAATTTTATAGAGGTCTATAAATAATGAGGGGCACAGATCAGCTAAATAGTCAATATCTTTTCCCAAACGTAGGGGAGTCTAAAACTAGAGAGCATAGATTTAAGGTGAGAGGGGAGAGATACAAAAGTGTGCAGAGGGGCAACTTTTTCACAGAGTGATGAGTGTCTGGAACAAGCTGCCAGAGGTAGTAGTAGAGGAGGGTACAATTTTGTCTTTTAAAAAGCATTTAGACAGTTACATGGGCAAAATGGGTACAGAGAGATACCGGGCTAATTGGGATTAGCTAAGTGGTTTAAAAAAAAGGATAGCATGGACAAGTTGGGCTGAAGGGCCTGTTTCCATGTTGTAAACTTCTATGACTCTATGAGATCAACCATGGTCTCACAGGCCTACTAACTGTAATGTTCCTATTTTTTTGATCATTTGCAATTTTTTTTTTTTGCCCTGATGGGTGCAAGATCACAGAATCCCTACAGTGCAGAAGACGACCATTCAGCCCATCGAGTGTGCCGACAACATCCCGTCTGGGCTCTATCCCGATAACTCCAATATTTACCCCGCTAATTCTTCTAACCTACATCTGAACCTGAAAAACTTCAGCAACTATTCAGCAATGTGATTGATGTTACAATGATGAGTGTGTGGCTGAAATACAGACACTCAATCACCCTGTTATACACTGTCTTCAGAACTTGGCAGTGTGGCAGCAGTATGCTTGGGAAAGATATTCCATCTCAAGGCAATGCTGTTAGTCAGTCAATCAGCTGTACTAGCCAGTATTTCAAGGTTTCCAAGTCTCTATAAATAAGAGACACTCTGCTCCACTCATCACATATCACTGCTTCCTAGGAAAGTACCCTGTGCTCAGGTTAAATAAAAAAAGATTTATGGGACGTGGGTATCGCTGGCTAGGCCAGCGTTTATTCCCCGTCCCTAATCACCCTTGACGAGATGCGCTGAGCTGCCTTCCTAAACCGCTGCAGTCCCTGAGGTGTCGATACACCAGCAATGCTGCTCAGGACGGAGTTCCAGGATTTCAGCCCAGCGATACAAAAGGAACACTACTCTGGTGCGGCCGCACTTGGAGTACTGTGTGCAGTTCTGGTCCCCACATTACAGGAAGGATGTGGAGGCTTTGGAGAGGGTGCAGAGGAGGTTTACCAGGATGTTGCCTGGTATGGAGGGGAGGTCCTATGAGGAGAGACTGAGGGATTTGGGGTTGTTTTCGTTGGAAAGAAGGCGGCTAAGAGGGGATCTTATTGAAACATATAAGATGATTAGAGATTTAGATAGGGTGGACAGTGATAGCCTTTTTCCTCGGATGGAGAAAGCTAGCACGAGGGGGCACGACTTTAAATTAAGGGGGGGTAGCTACAGGATGGATGTCAGGGGTAGGTTCTGTACCCAGAGGGTGGTGAGGGATTGGAATGCCCTGCCAGCTGCAGTTGTAAATGCACCTAGTTTGGGGGCATTTAAGAGATCTGTAGATAGGTTTATGGACAAAAAGGGATTGGTTTAGGCTAGTGGGTCATTGTTTTTGTAACTGGTCGGCGCAACATCGTGGGCCGAAGGGCCTGTTCTGTGCTGTAATGTTCTATGTTCTATAAGACATTTCCTCTCGGAACTACTCGAGAGAATACCGCTCCCAAACACACCCCTGGGACGCTGATTCGCGATGTGGGTATACCGGCGTTGGACTGGCGTAAACACAGTAAAAAGTCTGATAACACCAGGTTTTAGTCCAACCGATTTATTTGATAATATTCTCACAAGCTTTCGAGGGGACTGCCTCTTCGTCAGGTGGGCTCAGACAGAGCTCTGTCTGAGGCCAGAACTCTCCATTCACCTGACGAAGAGGCAGTCCCCTCGAAAGTGAGTAGGGTTCCATTCGTAGCCATGCAGGGTAGAATAGGTGCAGGGTGATGTGGCGGCGTGGGCTCGTTGGGCCGAAGGGCCTGTTTCCCGTGCTGGATTGTTCTTTGTTCTTTGAAAGCTTGTGAGAATATTATCAAATAAATCGGTTGGACTAAAACCTGGTGTTGTCAGACTTTTTACGTTGATTCGCAACAGACACAGATTTCTTTCTAAAGGCAGGGATTAGGTCACAGCTCTTGGCTCAGGGCCCAGGAAGCCACTTATGCCTCAGAATTGTGCCATGCCTGCTTTAGTCAGGATGGTAAAAGGAACAGCAAGATGGAGTCAGTGTGCAGTTTACACATTCTCCTCGTGTCTGCGTGGGTTTCCTCCGGTTTCCTTCCGCAGTCCAAAGATGTGAGGGTTAGACTAAAATTGCCCCTTAGTATCCTGAGATGGGTTAGCGGGTAAATATGTAAATAGCCGGCGACATCCACATCCCATAAATTATTTTATTTAACCTGAGCACAGGGTACTTTCCTAGGAAGCTGTGATATGTGATGAGTGGAGCAGAGTGTCTCTTATTTATAGAGACTTGGAAACCTTGAAATACTGGCTAGTGCAGATGATTGACTGACTGACAGCATTGCCTTGAGATGGAATATCTTTCCCAAGCATACTGCTGCCACACTGCCAAGTTCTGAAGACAGTGTATAACAGGGTGATTGAGTGTCTGTATTTCAGCCACACACTCAACATTGTAACATCAATCACATTGCTGAATGGAGGGACATATTGCCGAAGCTTTTCACCATCCAGATTAAGGCAGCTCACCGCACCTCATCAAGGGTGATTAGGGATGGGCAATAAATGCTGGCCTGGGTGGGACTGTGCTCGGTGCAGACTCAATGGGCCCAATGGCCTCTTTCTGCGCTGTGGGGTTTCAATGAATTTTCTGCTCTATAAGATAACAACACCCAGAGGAGCCAACAGGGCTACGACCCCCTGTTCCGAATCAGACTGTCATAGCTCCCACTTTGTTTACACAAGGTGTCCCCACCCCGTCTCCCCCAGCACCCTGGACACCCTTTTCAGTATCGTAATATTCTAAGTTACGGAGATGTGCGATAGGTGACAACATCTACTTACAGAGCTCACTCATCAACAAGCTACAATCTATGATTTTCCAATGTGTTCTACACAAGTGTCACGTGTAAATGGGAGAAGGGTGTGTGTGTGTGTACTGTATATGCACATGTAGCAGACTCTGTGTGTGTGTGTGAGATCCTCCTGTCTCATTTGATGATGATGGGTTGCATTACATTGCATTAGCTTCACGCCCACCCCTCCCCTCCGACACGCATGCCCACTCTCCTCCCTGCAACACACACGTCCACTCTCCCCCACTACGACACACACACCCACACAGCGACACACACCCACACAGCAACACGCACACCCACAATCCATTGAACTGAAAGTGAAACTGCAACCTACCTGGTGACAGAGAATGGTTTGCTGCACCAACTTCGCATATCCGTCCAATCGAACACCCGAGTTGCTTCTACTCCTCATCGTCCCCAGTAATGGTGCCTATTATTGACCGGTGCTGACCAGCAGTAATCCTGTTATCAAGGTTAACCAGCAGTTACCAGCACTGACCATTAGTAACAAGTGTTGAGCAGCAGTTATCTGACTGACTGATTAACTATCGGTTAAAACTGCTCACAATACTCCAAACGGGGTCTGCCCAGAGCCTTATACAGCCTCAGAAGTACATCCCTGCTCTTGTATTCCAGCCCTCATGACATGAATGCTAACATTTCATTTGCCTTCCTGTTGACTGAGTCTACATGTTAACCTTAAGAGAATCTTGAACAATGACCCCAAGTTCCTTAATCAATTAACCATCTTATTAACTTCTGACCATTGTTGACCAGTAATTAACTGCGTTAACCAGTGTTGACTAGCAGTGATAATCAGCAGTTATCCATGTTGTCCAGAGCTGACCAACAGTTAATTGGCATGGAGCAGTAGCAACCAGGGTTGACCAATGGACATCAGCAGAGTTAGACAGAGTCTGGGACTGTGCTCACAATCTCATTTCTACACTCTGGGTGAACCTGAACATATAAGGTTTACTGTTACACACACGCACAAGGAGGGACAAACCTTCACATGCTTCCAATAGTTCACCTGGTTGACTGACTGGTTCGCTGGAGCTGGGTGATGCTGTACAGGTTAATCCCTCTTCTATCTCTGAATACAGATTGTGTGGCCACACATAGCCCAGCCTCAACTGGCAGATGATAGCTGCCCAGCACCCAATCCCTACCCAACGCAACTGGTCCCTGCCCAGCACACGCATAAGATCATAAGACATAGGAGTAGAATTAGGCCACTCGGCCCATCTAGTCTGCTCTGCCACTCAATCATGGCTGATATTTTTCTCATCCCCATTCCCCCTGATCCCCTTATTAATCAAGAACTATCTATCTCTGTCTTAAGGACACTCAATGACCTGGCCTCCACAGCCTTCTGTGACAAAAGTTCCACAGATCCACCACTCTCTGGCTGAAGAAATTCCTCATCTTTGTTTTAAAGGATCGTCCTTTTAGCCTGAGGTTGTGCTCTCTGGTTCTAGTTTTTCCTACTAGTGAAAACATCCTCTCCATGTCCACTCTACCCAGGCCTTGTAGTACCCTGTAAGTTTCAATAAGATCACCCCTCATCATTCTAAACTCCAGCGAGTATAGACCCAGAGTCCTCAACCGTTCCTCATAAGACAAGCCCTTCATTCCAGGGATCATTCTTGTGAACCTTCTCTGAACCCTTTCCAAGGCCAGCACATCCTTCCTCAGGTACAGGGCCCAAAACTGCTCACAATACTCCAGATGGAGGCTGACCAGAGCCTTATACAGCCTCAGAAGTACATCCCTGCTCTTATATTCTAGCCCTCACGCTAACATTTCATTTGCCTTCCTAACTGTCAATGAACCTGCACTTTAACCTTAAGAGAATCTTGAACAATGACCCCGGGTTCCTTTCGTGTTTCTGATTTCCTATGAATTTTCCCATTTAGAAAATAGTCATTGCCTCCATTCCTTCCTCCGAAGTGCATAACCTCACACTTTTCCACATTGTATTCCATCTGCCTCTTCTTTGCCCACTCTCCTAACCTGTCCAAACCCTTCTGCAGCCCCTCTGCTTCCTCAATACTACCTCTCCCTCTACATATCTTTATATCATCTGCAAACTCAGCAATATTGCTTGAGTTCCTTCCTCCAAATCATTAATTTATATTGCAAAATGTTGTGGTCCCAGCACTGACCCCCTGAGACACGCCACTAGTCACCAACTGCCATCCTGAAAAAGACCCCTTTATCTCCACTCCCTGCCTTCTGCCAGTCAGCCAATCCTCTATCCATGCCAGGATCTTACCCTTAACACTATGGGCTCTTGACTTATTTAACAGTCTTCTTTGTCAAAGGCTTTCTGGAAATCTAAATAAATCACGTTCTCCTTCACCTAATTTTCTTGTTGCCTCCTCAAAGAAGATTTTTCAGACCTGAGCTCCCTTTGACAAAACCGTGCTGACTCAGTCCTACTTTATCATGCACTTCCAAGTACTCTGCGATCTTAGATCTCTAAAATCTTGCCAATGACCGAAGTCAGGCTAACTGACCTATAATTTCCCGTCTGTCGCTTCCTTCCCTTCTTAAACAGCAATGTTACACGAGCTACTTTCCAGTCCTCTGGGTACCCTTATGCCCGTCTCTGATCAGAACCTACCACACACCTGATGAAGGAACACCGTTTCCGAAAGCTTGTGGGATTACTGTCAAATAAACTGGTTGGACACTAACCTGGTGTTGTGAGACTTTGTACTCTGTTTACCCCAGTCCAATATCTCTACATCATACCGCCCTGCCTCCAGTGATTCCTGAAAGATCACCTCCAATGCCTCCACAATTCCCGGTTACTGCAGAGCGCACCTAATCCCTGCCCAGCACCCAGACTGAGCACCCAGTCCCTGCCCAGCACCCAGACTGCGCACCTAATCCCTGCCCAGCACCCAGACTGCGGACCTAATCCCTGCCCAGCACCCAGACTGCGGACCTAATCCCTGCCCAGCACCCAGACTGCGCACCTAATCCCTGCCCAGCACCCAGACTGCGCACCTAATCCCTGCCCAGCACCTAATCCCTGCCCAGCACCCAGACTGAGCACCCAGTCCCTGCCCAGCACCCAGACAGCGCACCCTGTCCCTGCCCAGCACCCAGACTGAGCACCCAGTCCCTGCCCAGCACCCAGACTGAGCACCCAGTCCCTGCCCAGCACCCAGACTGAGCACCCAGTCCCTGCCCAGCACCTAATCCCTGCCCAGCACCCAGACTGCGCACCTAATCCCTGCCCAGCACCCAGACTGCGCACCCAGTCCCTGCCCAGCACCTAATCCCTGCCCAGCACCCAGACTGCGCACCTAATCCCTGCCCAGCACCCAGACTGCGCACCTAATCCCTGCCCAGCACCCAGACTGAGCACCCAGTCCCTGCCCAGCACCCAGACTGAGCACCCAGTCCCTGCCCAGCACCCAGACTGTGCACCCAGTCCCTGCCCAGCACCCAGACAGCGCACCCTGTCCCTGCCCAGCACCCAGACTGTGCACCCAGTCCCTGCCCAGCACCGAGATTGAGCACCCAGTCCCTGCCCAGCACCCAGACTGAGCACCCAGTCCCTGCCCAGCCCCCAGACTGAGCACCCAGTCCCTGCCCAGCACCCAGACTGCGCACCCAGTCCCTGCCCAGCCCCCAGACTGAGCACCCAGTCCCTGCCCAGCACCCAGACTGTGCACCTAATCCCTGCCCAGCACCCAGACTGTGCACCCAGTCCCTGCCCAGCACCCAGACTGAGCACCCAGTCCCTGCCCAGCACCCAGACTGTGCACCCAGTCCCTGCCCAGCACCCAGACAGCGCACCCTGTCCCTGCCCAGCACCCAGACTGTGCACCCAGTCCCTGCCCAGCACCGAGATTGAGCACCCAGTCCCTGCCCAGCACCCAGACTGAGCACCCAGTCCCTGCCCAGCCCCCAGACTGAGCACCCAGTCCCTGCCCAGCACCCAGACTGCGCACCCAGTCCCTGCCCAGCCCCCAGACTGAGCACCCAGTCCCTGCCCAGCACCCAGACTGTGCACCTAATCCCTGCCCAGCACCCAGACTGTGCACCCAGTCCCTGCCCAGCCCCCAGACTGAGCACCCAGTCCCTGCCCAGCACCCAGACTGTGCACCCAGTCCCTGCCCAGCACCCAGACTGAGCACCCAGTCCCTGCCCAGCACCCAGACTGCGCACCCAGTCCCTGCCCAGCACCCAGACTGAGCACCCAGTCCCTGCCCAGCACCCAGACTGCGCACCCAGTCCCTGCCCAGCACCCAGACTGCGCACCCAGTCCCTGCCCAGCACCCAGACTGAGCACCCAGTCCCTGCCCAGCACCCAGACTGAGCACCCAGTCCCTGCCCAGCACCCAGACTGAGCACCCAGTCCCTGCCCAGCACCCAGACTGCGCACCTAATCCCTGCCCAGCACCCAGACTGAGCACCCAGTCCCTGCCCAGCACCCAGACTGAGCACCCAGTCCCTGCCCAGCACCCAGACTGAGCACCCAGTCCCTGCCCAGCACCCAGACTGCGCACCTAATCCCTGCCCAGCACCCAGACTGTGCACCCAGTCCCTGCCCAGCACCCAGACTGCGCACCCAGTCCCTGCCCAGCACCCAGACTGCGCACCCAGTCCCTGCCCAGCCCCCAGACTGAGCACCCAGTCCCTGCCCAGCACCCAGACTGAACACCCAGTCCCTGCCCAGCACCCAGACTGAGCACCCAGTCCCTGCCCAGCACCCAGACTGAGCACCCAGTCCCTGCCCAGCACCCAGACTGAGCACCCAGTCCCTGCCCAGCACCCAGACTGAGCACCCAGTCCCTGCCCATCACCCAGACTGAGCACCCAGTCCCTGCCCAGCACCCAGACTGAGCACCCAGTCCCTGCCCATCACCCAGACTGAGCACCCAGTCCCTGCCCAGCACCCAGACTGAGCACCCAGTCCCTGCCCAGCACCCAGACTGAGCACCCAGTCCCTGCCCAGCACCCAGACTGAGCACCCAGTCCCTGCCCAGCACCCAGACTGAGCACCCAGTCCCTGCCCAGCACCCAGACTGAGCACCCAGTCCCTGCCCAGCACCCAGACTGAGCACCCAGTCCCTGCCCAGCACCCAGACTGAGCACCCAGTCCCTGCCCAGCACCCAGACTGAGCACCCAGTCCCTGCCCATCACCCAGACTGAGCACCCAGTCCCTGCCCAGCACCCAGACTGAGCACCCAGTCCCTGCCCATCACCCAGACTGAGCACCCAGTCCCTGCCCAGCACCCAGACTGAGCACCCAGTCCCTGCCCATCACCCAGACTGAGCACCCAGTCCCTGCCCAGCACCCAGACTGTGCACCCAGTCCCTGCCCAGCACCCAGACTGTGCACCCTGTCCCAGCCCAGCACCCAGACTGCACACCCAGTCCCAGCCCAGCACCCAGACTGCACACCCAGTCCCTGCCCAGCACCCAGACTGAGCACCCAGTCCCTGCCCAGCACCCAGACTGTGCACCCAGTCCCTGCCCAGCACCCAGACTGTGCACCCAGTCCCTGCCCAGCACCCAGACTGAGCACCCAGTCCCTGCCCAGCACCCAGACTGAGCACCCAGTCCCTGCCCAGCACCCAGACTGTGCACCCAGTCCCTGCCCAGCACCCAGACTGTGCACCCAGTCCCTGCCCAGCACCCAGACTGAGCACCCAGTCCCTGCCCAGCACCCAGACTGTGCACCCAGTCCCTGCCCAGCACCCAGACTGAGCACCCAGTCCCTGCCCAGCACCCAGACTGAGCACCCAGTCCCTGCCCAGCACCCAGACTGTGCACCCAGTCCCTGCCCAGCACCCAGACCGCGCACCCAGTCCCTGCCCAGCACCGAGATTGAGCACCCAGTCCCTGCCCAGCACCCAGACCGCGCACCCAGTCCCTGCCCAGCACCGAGATTGAGCACCCAGTCCCTGCCCAGCACTCAGACTGCGCACCCAGTCCCTGCCCAGCACCCAGACCACACACCCACCCCTACCCAGGCTGGCCTGGCCCTGCTCAGCATCCAGTCCTTCCCCAGCATCCAGTCAGCCCCTCTCCAGCATCCATTCCGTCCCCAGGCTGGTCTGACCCTGAGTTACACACCGGGAGGTTTTACATTTCCAGCCGGGATAGGCAGGACTGCAGTATAACCTTCAGGAGTTGGTGTTGGGGATGTCTGCATTGTAACATTGTTACAGGGCCCGCTTCCTCTGTCTGTAACATTGTTACAGGGCCCTCTTCCTCTGTCTGTAACATTGTTACAGGGCCCGCTTCCTCTGTCTGTAACATAGTTACAGGGCCCTCTTCCTCTGTCTGTTCCGCATCAGTGTAACAGTAACGACAGGTTTGTTACAGCGGCTCCGACTCAATACCCAACAACACCAACCCTCCTCTCTCCTCCCTACACTCACCCTGGTCACACTCAGCACCTCAGGAGTGTCTGCAGACTGGCAGCAATCCTTAAACCCTCCTTGAACCTGCTCTCCTGGCCTCCGCCTCACTTTGTTCAGCTGTAATTAGTGCTGAGCCCAGAAGATGGAGACAGAGAGTCAGACAGACAGACAGCTCTGAGCCCAGTCCAGAAACAGGTCACCGCAGTCATTGTAAATACAACCTGCCTTTGGATCGCCCAGAGGATTGCAGCTCTATGCGGAAGGCACACTGATATGTATTCATAGAATCTTACAATGCAGAAGGAGGCCATTTGGCCCATCTAGTCTGCACCAACCACAATCCCATCCATTCCCTATCCCCATGAATTTACCCTAGCTATTCACCTAACATTAGGGTCAATTTCACATGGCCAATTCACCTAACCTGTACATCTTTGGACTGTGGGAGGAAACCATGCAGACATGGGGAGAAAGTGCAAGCTCCACACAAGGCTGGAATCGAACCTGGGTCCCTAGCTGTGAGGCAGCAGTGGTAACCACTGTGCCACCCAAACATTCCTTATTTAATGAAAGAGATAAATGCATTAGCAGTTCAGAAAACGGTTTATCAGACTAATACCAGGGACAGGTTGCCCTTTGAGTGATGATTGGACAAGTTAGGTTTGTACTCAATTTAAGAGGAAGAGGTGACTTGATTGAAACCTTTAAGATCATGAGGGATCTTGACAGGGTGGATGTGGAGGGGATATTTCCTCTTATGGGTGAATCTAGAAATAGGGGTCATGGTTTAAAGAAATAAGGGGTCACCCATTTAAGATAGCAATGAGAAACTTTTTCTGAGGGTCACGAGTCTCTGGAATTCTCTTCCTTAAAAGGCAGTGGCAATAAAGTCTCTGAATATTTTTAAGACAGAACTAGATAGATTCTTGATTAACTAGGGGATAAAAGGTTACCAGGGATAGGCATGTCCCCTTCCAGCAGACAGTCCTGGCTCACATCGCTGAGAAATTTGAAATGTTTTATTCTGAATCAGTAACAGGAATAAAAAGCTATAAAGTTTATCTTTATATACAACTTATTCAGGCTGTGTCATCAATTTTCAAGCTCAACTTGATACCATTAATTCCTTTCAGAGGAATGAACCACACTTTCAGGAACGTGCACCATGATTTTATGAAGATATGTATGAAAACTAGTGAATTCCCTGTGCTATCCCGCACAGTGATCCCAAACATGAGGGCAATGGGAACAGTGCAATGTGCCTCAGTACCTCAGTACCCTTGGTGTTTCAGATGTTAGCTAGTTCGATATACTTACAAATATATGTGTGTGTAGCTGTACAGAACATAGAACATTATCTCTGAAGCAATTGCCACACAGGTTTTATATATACTGCATACTCCCAAACAGCCAGATTCATTACACTATGGTTGGGTCTACTGCACAGGGGAGGAGCAAAAGGTGTAGAAATGAAATAATTATAGGGGAAGGGGAATAGATAGACAATTGCGCGGCTGCAGAAGAGACTCCAGGGTGATATGTGGCCTCCCTGGTGTTAGGGTCAAGGATGTCTCGGAGTGGTGCAGGATATTCTGAAGGGGGAAGGTGAACTGCCAGTCATCGTGGTGCACTTTGGCACAATCGACATCAGTAAGAAAAGGGATGAGGTCCTAAAAGCAGAATATAGGGAGCTCGGAAGCAAACTGGAAAGTAGGGCCTTAAAGATAATGATCTCAGGATTATTACCTGTGCCACATGTTATCAGACTAGAAACAACAGGATACGTAGGATTAATATGTGGCAAAACTGCACAGTACTCTAGTTGCGGCCTCACCAGTACCTTATACGGTTGCAGCAAGACCTCCCTGCTTTTATATTCTATCCCCCTCGTGATAAAGGCCAACATTCCATTCACCTTCCTGATCACCTGCTGTACCTGCAGACTGGGTTTTTGCGATTCATGCACATGGACCCCCAGGTCCCTCTGCACCGTAGCATGTTGTAATTTTTCACCATTTAAATAATAGTCCATTTTACTATTATACCTTCCAAAGTGGATAATCTCACACTTGCCAACATTATACTCCATATCTGCCAGATCCTCGCCCACTCACTCAGCCAATCCAAATCTCTCTGCAGATTTTCCGCGTCCTCCATGCAATTCGCTTTTCCGCTCATCTTCGTGTCATCAGCAAACTTTGTTACCCTACACTCAGCCCTCTCCTCCAGATCGTCTATGTATATGGTAAACAGTTGAGGCCCCAGCACCGATCCCTGCGGAATGCCACTAGTCACCAACTGCCAACCAGAAAAGTACCCATTTATTCCAATTCTCTGCTTCCTGTTAGATATCCAACCCTCAATCCACGCTAACACTTTACTCCCAACTCCGTGTACCCTAACCTTCTGCAGCAACCTTTTCTGAGGCACCTTATCAACGCCTTCTGGAAATCTAAAAACACCACATCCACCGGTTCCCCTCTGTCTACCACGCTTGTTACATCTTCATAAAAATCTAATAAATTTGTCAAACACGACTTTCCCTTCATGAATCCATGCTGTGTCTGCTTGATTGAACCGTTCCTTTCCAGGCATCCTGCTATTTCTTCTTTAATGATGGATTCCTGCATTTTCCCAACTGTGGACGTTAAGCTAACCGGCCTGTAGTTACCCACCTTTTGTCTACCTCCTTTTTTAAACAGCAGCGTAACAGTAGCTGTTTTTCAATCTGCCGGCACTTCCCCAGAGTCCAGCGAATTTTGATAACTAACTACTAATACATCTGCTGTTACTTCTGCCATTTCTTTCAGTACCCTGGGATGCATTCCATCTGGACCCGGGGACTTGACTATCTTTAGTCCTGTTAGTCTACCAAGCACTACTTCTTTAGTAACAGTAATTGTATTAAGGACCTCAGCCCCTGTTCAGTAAGCTATTTGTGCCCTCTACCATGAAGACCGACACAAAAAACTTGTTTAAGGTCTCGGCCATTTCCTCGTTTCCCATTATTAAATCCCCCTTCTCATCGTCTAAGGGTCCAACATTTACTTTAGCCACTTTTTATATGTTTGTAAAAACTTTTGCTATCAATTTTTATATTTTGCGCTCGTTTAGTTTCATAATTTAGCTTTCCTTTCTTTATCGCTTTCTTAGTCGTTCTTTGCTGTTTTTTAAAGCTTTCCCAATCTTCTAATTCCCCACTAGTTTTGGCCACTCTGTACGCATCGATTTTTAATTTAATACTCTACTTTATTTCCTTCGTTATCCACGACTGGTTATCCCTTTGCTCACATTCCTTCTTTATCACCGGAATATATTTTTGCGGATTACTGAGAAAAATCTCCTTAAAAATCCTCCACAGTTCCTCAGCTGTCCTACCAACCAGTCTGCGCTCCCAATCCACATTAGCCAATTCTGCCCTCATCCTATTGTACTCCCCTCTGTTCAAGCAGAGGACTTGGGTTCGGGACTCTACTTTCTCACCCTCCATCTGTATCAGAAATTCAACCATATTGTCATCACTCATCCCGAGAGGATCCCTCACAAGAAGATCTTTGATTCTACCTGTCTCATTACACAGTACCAGATCCCAGATAACCCACTCCCTCATAGGTTCTGTAACATACTGCTCGAGGAAAGTATCCCGACAGCATTCTAAGAACTCTTCCGCAAAGTCCACCGTGTCCAACTTGAGTCAACCAATCAATATGCAGGTTAAAATCCCCCATAATTATCGCCGTTCCGTCTTTGCACGCACCCATTATTTGCTTATTTATGGCCCGCCCCACCTTAAAGTTATTATTTAGGGGCCTATAAACCACGCCCACCAGTGACTTTATCCCCTTACTATTCCCTATCTCCACCCACAACGATTCCACAGTTTGCTCCATAGAGACTATATCGTCTCTCACTACTGCCCCGATGTTTTTTTATTAACAGAGCTACCCTGCCTCTTTTTCCTTCCTGTCTATCCTTCCCAAATGTCTGATACCCCTGAATAATCAATTCCCAGTCCTGGTCACCCTGCAACCACGTTTCTGTAATGGCCACTAGATCAAACCCATTTGTACTGATTTGTATCATCAACTCATTCACTTTGTTTCGAATGCTTCATGCATTCGAGTAAAGTGTCTTTATGCCAGCCTATATCTAGACCCGATTTGTTGAAACGCTACTAACCTCTCCTGAGCCCTCTACCCTTTTAACTAGTTGAATATCTTCAACATTAACCTGCACTCGTTCCCTCTCCTTTACCTTTGATTTTGTAATTCCCCCTATCCCTGAACCCTCCCCCCCTCCATTATTTAGTTTAAAGCCCTATCTACAGCCCTAGTTATACAATTCGCCAGGACTCTGGTCCCAGCACAATTCAGATGAAGACCATCCCATCTGGACAGGAGCTATGAACATGTATCCCTAGACCTCTTTGTTCTGTAACTCTCCCCAGTGCCCTACCATTAACTGAGTAAGTCCTGCCCTGGTTCAATCTACCAAAATACATCACCTCGCATTTACCTAAAATAAACTCCATCTGCCATTTGTCAGTCCATTGGCCCAATTGATCAAGATCCCATTGCAATCAGAGATAACTTTCTTCACTATCCACTATACCACCAATCTTGGTGTCATCTGCAAACTTACTAACCATGTTAGTAAGATTGATTGGGTAACAAATTGTCCCTATATTGGACCTCCCTGATCCTCACACATTAGGCATAGACTAAAATCATGAATAGGTCAGTGACCATGGGACGGCGGCACGGGCTCGTTGGGCCGAAGGGCCTGTTTCCCATGCTGTGTTGTTCTTTGTTCTTTGTTCTATGTCTCCTATATTCTCATCCAAATTATTCATATAAGTAACAAATAACAGTGGGCCCAGCACTGATTCCTGAGGCACACCGCTGGTCACAGGCCTCCAGTTTGAAAAGCAACTCTCTACAATCACTTTTGTGTCCATTTACTTACTTCACCCTGGATCCCATGAGGTTTAACCTTATGCAACAACCTACCATGCGATACTTTGTCAAAGGCCTTGCTAAAGTCCATGTAGACAACATCAGCTGCACTGCCCTCATCTACCTTCTTGGTTACCCCTTCAAAAAACACAATCAAATTTGTGAGACATGATTTTCCACTCACAAAGCCATGCTGACTGTCCCTAATCTGTCCTTGTGTCTCTAAATGCCTGTCGATCCTGTCTCTCAAAATACCTTCCAACTTACCCACCACAAATGTAAGGCTCACTGGCCTGTAGTTCCCAGGCTTTTCCTTGCAGCCCTTTTTAAACAAAGGCACAACATTTGCTACCTTCCAATCTTCAGGTACATCTCCCATGACTATTGATAATTCAAATATCTCTGCTAGGGGACCCACAATTTCCTCCCTAGCCTCCCTGTCCTGGGATACACTTCATGAGGTCCTGGGGATTTATCTGCCTTGACGCTCTTTAAGACTTCCAGCAGCTCTTTCTCTGTAATATGTACACTCCTCAAGACATCACTATTAGTACAGGCCCTTCGGCCCTCGATGTTGCGCCGACCAGTGGAACCAATCTAATGACCCTCTAACCTAAACTATTCCAATGTTATCCATATGCCTATCTACTGACCATTTGAACGCCCTTAAAGTTGGCGAGTCCACAACTGCTGCAGGCAGGGCATTCCACGTCCTTACTACCCTCTGAGTAAAGAACCTACCTCTGACATCCATCCTATAATTACCACCCCTTAATTTAAAGCTATGTCCCCTTGTGTTAGCCATCACCATCCGAGGAAAAAGGCTCTCACTGTCCACCCTATCTAACCCTCTGATCATCTTGTATGCCTCAATCAGGTCACCTCTTAACCTTCTTCTTTCTAATGAAAATAACCTCAAGTCCCTCAGCCTTTCCTCATAAGACCTTCCCACCATACCAGGCAACATCCTGGTAAACCTCCTCTGCACCTTTTCCATGCCTCCACATCTTTCTTATAATGCGGCAACCAGAACTGTACGCAATACTCCAAGTGCAGCCGCAGCAGAGTTTTGTACAGTTGCAACATGACCTCACGGCTCTGAAATTCAATCCCTCTACCAATAAAAGCTAACACACTGTACGCCTTCTTAACAACCTTATCAACCTGGGTGCCAACTTTCAGGGAGTTATGCACATGTACCCCGAGATCTCTCTGCTCGTCAACATTACCAAGAGTCCTTCCATTAGGACATTAGCTCTATATTCTGTACTCCTGTTACTCTTACCAAAATGATTCACCTCACACTTTTCCACATTAAACTCCATCTGCCACCTCTCAGCCCAGCTCTGCAGCTTATCTATGTCCCTCTGCAAACTGTAACATCCACCCTCACTGTCTACAACTCCTCCAACTTTGGTGTCGTCAGCAAATTTACTAACCCATCCTTCTACACCCTCATCTAGGTCATTTATAAAAATGACAAACAGCAGTGGCCCCAAAACAGATCCTTGAGGTACACCACTTGTAACTGAACTCCAGGTTGAATATTTCCCATCAACCACCACCCTCTGTCTTCTATCAGCTCGCCAATTCCTGATCCAAACTGCTAAATCACCCTCAATCCCATGCATCTGCATTTTCTGCAGTAGCCTACCATGGGGACCCTTATCAAACGCTTTGCCAAAATCCATATACACCACATCAACTGCCTTACCCTTATCCACCTCTTTGGTCACCTTTTCAAAAAACTTGATAAGGTTTGTGAGGCATGACCTACCCTTCACAAAACCGTGTTGACTATCCCTAATCAATTTATTTCTCACTAGATGATGATAAATCCTATCCCTTATAATTCTTTCCAAAACTTTGCCCACAACAGAAGTGAGGCTCACCGGTCTATAATTCCCAGGATGGTCTCTACTCCCCTTCTTGAACAAGGGGACAACATTTGCTATCCTCCAGTCTTCCAGCACTATATCTGTAGTTAATGATGACATGACGATCAAAGCCAAAGGCTCTGCAATCTCCTCCCTAGCCTCCCAAAGAATCCTAGGGTAAATCCCATCCGGCCCAGGGAACTTATCTATTTTCACACTCTCAAGAATTGCTAACACCTCCTCCTTATTACTTCAATCCCATCTAGTCTACTACCTGGTATCTCAGTATTTTCCTTGACTACACTGACTTTTTCCTGTGCAAATACTGATGAAAAATACTCATTCAGTGCCTCTCCTATCTCTTCAGACTCCATGCACAACTTCCCACTGCTGTCTCTGACTGGCCCTAATCTTGCCCTAACCAATCTTTTATTCTTGACATACCTGTAGAAAGCTTTAGGGTTCTCCTTGATCCTACCTGCCAAAGTCTTCTCATGTCCTTTTCTAGCTCTTCTTAACTCTCTGTTTAGCTCCTTCCTGGCTAATGTATAACTCTCCAGTGCCCTAACTGAGCCTTCATGTCTCATTTTTACATAAGCTTCCTTCTTCCTCTTCACCAGAGATTCAACTTCCTTAGTACACCACGGTTCCCTCGTTCGACCACTTCCTCCCTGACAGGTACATATTTATCAAGGACACGCAGTAGCTGCTCCTTGAATAAGCTCCACATTTCAGATGTTCCCAGCCCCTGAAATTTCCTACTCCACTCTATGTATCCTAAATCTCTCCTAATAGCCTGATAATTACCTTTCCCCCAGCTATAACTTCTGCCCTATGGTATATACCTATCCCTTTCCATCACTAAGGTAAACGTAACCGAATTGTGGTCACTATCACCAAAGTGCTCGCCTACCTCCAAGTCTAACACCTGGTCTGGTTCATTACCCAGTACCAAATCCAATGTAGCCTCACCTCTTGTTGGCCTATCTACATACTGTGTCAGGAAACCTTCCTGCACACGTTGGACAAAAACTGACCCCTCTAACGTGCTTGAACTATAGCTTTTCCAATCGACATTTGTAAAGTTAAATTCCCCCATAACAACTACCCTATTACTTTTTCACCTATCCAGGATCATCTTTTATCATATTTATGAGATCATAAATATTCAATTAGGATCTCATCCATCTCTTGTGGATCTGCACATAGATTACCTTAGTGATCCTTAAGAGGCCCTACTCTCCCTAGTTACTCTTTTGGCCTTTATGTATTTATTGAAGGTCTTTGGATTCTCCTTTGCCTTATCTGCCAAAACAGTCTCGTGTCCCCTTTTTGCCCTTCTGATTTCTTTCTTAACTCTACTCCTACACCCTTATACTCTTCAAGGGATTCACTTGATCCCAGCTGCTTTTGCATGTTATGTGCCTCCTTTTCCTTCTTTACCAGGGCCTCAATATCCTGAATCATCAGGGTTCCTTACTTCTGCCAGCCTTGCCTTTCACTCTAAGAGGAATGTGCCTGCCCTGAACCCTGGTTAACACACTTTTGAAAGCCTCCCACTTACCAGACATCCCTTTGCCTCCTCACAGTCTTCCCCAATTAGCTTTTGACAGTTCCTGCCTGACACCATCAAAATTGGCCTTGCCCCAATTTAGAATTTTAACTTTTGGGTCTGACCTATCATCTCCGTAGCTATCTTAAAACAAATGGAATTACTGGTCCCTGGTAACTGGTCACTGAGAGATCATTTTGGGTCACTGGCCCCAAAATGATCCCTCACTTTGGTAAAGCATGCTTGAAGGGCCAAATAGCTTACTCCTACTTCTAATTTCTAGTGTCCACCTATCTTTGTGGCTTTTCCTTGCAAACTTACTAACCCACCCACCCACATTTTCATCCAAGTCCTTTATATATATCACATAAGGAATAGGAGCTGGAGTAGGCCATTTAGCTCCTCGAGCCTGCCCCGCCATTCAATAAGATCATGGCTGATCTGAAGTGGATCAGTTCCACTTTCCTGCTTTCTCCCCATAACCCTTAATTCCCTTGTCTATCAGAAACCTAACTACCCGTGACTTAAATATATTTAGTGAGGTAGCCTCCACCACTTCAACGGGCAGAGAATTCCAGAGATTCACAAAGAGCAGAGGTCCCAGTACAGATCATAGAATCCCTACAGTGCAGAAGGAGGCCATTTGGCTCTTCAAATCTGCACTGACGACAATCCCACCGAGCACTATCTCTATAACCCCACGTATTTACCCTGATAATCCCCCTGATATAAGGGACAATTTAGCATGGCCAATCAACCTAACCCACAGATCTTTGAAGTGTGGGGACAAAACCCCACTGTGGTAAGTCTTGGGCCCTCAGCTCTGGAATTCTCTTCCTATCTCTCCACTTGTGTATCCTCTGGGTGCTCCAGTTTCCTCCCGCAGTCCAAAGGTATGTGGGTTAGGTGGATTGGCCATGCTAAATTGCCCCTTAACGTCCCAAAATGCTTAGGTTAGATGGATTAGCCATGGGAAATGCCTGCGGTTATGGGGATGGGGTGGGGGAGAAAGCCTTGGTAAGATGCTCTAATGGAGATTCAGATGAGTTGAATGGTCTTTTC
This sequence comes from Prionace glauca, assembly GCA_037974335.1. Classification (NCBI taxonomy): domain Eukaryota; kingdom Metazoa; phylum Chordata; class Chondrichthyes; order Carcharhiniformes; family Carcharhinidae; genus Prionace; species Prionace glauca. The sequence goes on along the minus strand of CM075733.1, from coordinate 76,870,460 downwards.
TGCACTGTAGGGGCCCTATGGTTCTAACGTTGGCCTTTATCTACCACTTGAAACTTTGACCCAGCTTTTGGCGATCTGCCCTAAAACTTCCCTCACACGAACCAGTGTCAAAGTGAGACCTTGTAAGGCACAATATCACTGAAAATTGTAATTTTTGGAAGAAATATATTTAAAGAATCATTCACCAAATTCAGGTTTATCCAATGCCGTTTCCTCCAATTCCTCTGATTTTTTAAAATTCCAATTCAATCAAATCAAGTCCAATTCAGAGTCTCAACAAGTTGAGACATTCCCGATCCAAGCTGACAAGACAGGGCTCTCCCCTCCTGTCTTGGGTTTGATCTACATGATCCAGGCTGATTGGAGTAGGCATAGCTCCTTCTCCAAGGCTTGATTCATTTGCATCTTAGCCACAAGGCCGAGATGCCGCTTTTAAAAATTGCTTCAAATGCAGCTAAAAGGTAACCTAATGACCTCAACCAAGTACAGCATGTCCATACGACACTTGATCTTAACCAAAAGGTCGAGCAGCGATTTTTCAACCACATTGAATTATAATTACCAATATTTATATATTAAAATTCAGCAAATAAGTTAATGAAACTATTTTGTTATAAACTCGGCAACTTGCAGATGCAGGAATTCATGAGGGAAGCTTGCATTAACTGTACGTTGTCAACCGTGCAATGAATACTTCCCTCTTCAATAACATAGTGTTAGTTAAACAAAACCTGAACTTATCTTGTGTGAGCAAACAAGTACAGTTAGACTTTAGACAGCTGTGTAAGGTTTCTATGCCACAGACCATCCATTCGCAAATTCTCGGATCCGATCCCGGGTTAAATTGTGAAAGTCATCAGTGACACTGGAGGACACGATGATGATTATATTCTGTCAGCACTGTGGATTGATGATAAACCAGTTATTCAGCCAAGAGTCTTCCATCTCTCTGGGTGGCATGGTGGTACTGCTGCCTTAAAGCTCCAGGGGTCCCGGCTCAATTCCAGCCTTGGGTGACTGTGTGGAGTTTGCACTTTCTCCCCGTGTCTGTGCGGGTTTCCTCCGGGTGCTCCTCTTTCCTCCCATATAATTATAGAATTCCTACAGTGCAGAAGGAGGCCATTTGGCTCATCGAGCCTGCGCTGACAACAATTCCATACAGGGCCTATCCCTGTAATCCCATGTATTTACCTTACTAATCCTCCTGACACCAATTTGACATCAACCTAACCCACAAATCTTTGCAAATTAACTGGATTGGCCATTCTAAATTGTCCCTTAGTGTCCCAGGATGTGTAGGAGATAGGGTGGAGTAAAAGGCCTGGGTGAGGTTCTCTGCCAGAGAGTCAGGGCAGGTCTAATGGACCGTATGATCCCCACTGCACTGTAGGGATTCTATGAAACGCACTAGACTGTCCTGAGGATGTTTCGATGGGCATCGTTCTTGGACAGTGATGACTTCACATTGAGATTGTTGTTATTTGTAATTGTACAATTCTGGTCACCACACAACCAGAAGGGTGTGGATGCTTTGGACAGGGTACAGATGAGGTACAGAGTGGGGGGAAAATCCCCTGGGGCTGTTCCCCTCCAAAATAGGTTTTCGGTCCTGGAGGCTACAGTTGAGGAGGGATCAACTGGGGATAGCCAAAGGGAGCAGGTCTCTGGGGATGAGCCTACTGTAAAAGCTCAGGTGGTTAGGGGTAGCCAAAGATTAGGTCTTGTAATTGGGGACTCCACCGTTAAAGGGACGGATAGGAGAGTCAGTAACAATGATAGGAACTCAGGGCTGGTGTGTTGCCTACCAGGGGCTGGGGTCCAGGATGTCTCAGAGAGGATATTCAAGACTCTCAGGGGAGAGGGGGATCAACCCCAAGTTATTATTCATGTGGGGACGCATGATATAGGAAGGCTAAGGGAAGGGGACATTAAACAGAGATTCATGGAGTTGGGGTGGAAGCTAAAGGCCAAGACAGACAGAGTGGTTATCTCTGGACTCTTGCCTGTGCCACGGGATAGTTTAGAGAGGAATAGAGGGAGGGAAAGCTTGAACTCGTGGCTGAGGGGATGGTGCAGGAGGGAGGGGTTTAAGTACTTGAACAATTGGGGCTCGTTCTGGGGAAGGTGGGACCTTTATCAGAGGGATGGGATTCACCTGAACCAAAGGGGAACAAATATCCTGGGAGGTAAATTTGTTAAGGTTATGCAGAGTGGTTTAAACTGATTCAGAGGGGGGGTGGGATCCTGAGTAGAGGGGGTGAAAGTGAGGGGGGCGTAGATGGGGACTGCAATGCCCGGCATTGCGGGAGAGGGGCGGAACAGGGTTTGGAATGTGGTTTGAAATGTGTATACTTTAATGCGAGGAGTATTCGCAATAAGGTGGATGAACTTGCAGCGTGGACCAGTACCTGGGACTTCGATGTTGTGGCCATTTCAGAGACTTGGATAGAGCAGGGTCAGGAATGGATGTTGCAGGTCCCGGGGTACAAATGCTTTAATCGGAGTAGACAAGGAGGTAGAAGGGGGGGTGGGGTAGCATTATTGGTCAAGGACTGTATCTCAGTGTCAGAGAGGAACTTTGATGAGGACTTGTCTGTTGAGGTAATATGGGCGGAGATTAGAAATAGGAGAGGAGAGGTCACCCTGTTGGGAGTCTTTTATAGACCTCCAAAAAGTTCTAGGGAGGTTGAGGAAAGGATTGCGGAGACGATCCTTGTTAGGAGTGAAAGTAATAGGGTGATTGTTATGGGGGACTTTAACTTTACTCATGTAGATTGGAATTGCTACTGCTCTGGCTCGTTAGAGCGGTCAGTTTTTGTTCAAAGTGTGCAAGAAGGTTTTTTGACTCAGTATGTAGATAGGCCGACGAGAGGTGAGGCTATATTGGATTTGGTGCTCGGTAATGAGCCAGACCAGGTGCTAGACTTGGAAGTTGGTGTACAGTTTGGGGATAGTGATCATAATTCGATTACGTTCACCTTAGTGATGGAAAGGGATAGGCATGAACCTCGGGTCAGTAGTTTCAGCTGGGGGAAGGGTAATTATGAGGCTATTAGGAGAGAATTAGGAAGCATTGGTTGGAATGGGAGATTACAGGGACTGGGAACATCCGAGATGTGGAGATTTTTCAAGGAGCAGCTATTGCGGGTCTGTGATAAGTATATCCCTGTCAGGCAAGGAGGATTTGGTAGGCCCAGGGAACCGTGGTGCACCAAAAAAGTTGATTCGTTGGTTAGGAAGAAAAAGGAGGCTTATGTTCGGATGAGGCTTGAGGGCTCAGGTAGTGCATTAGAAAGTTTTAGATTGGCTAGGAGGGAGTTGAAGAGGGAGTTAAGAAGGGCCAAAAGAGGGCATGAGATGATTTTGGCTGATAGGATTAAGGAGAACCCTAAGGCGTTTTACAGGTATGTCAAGAACAGAAGGTTGGTTAGGACAAGATTAGGGCCAGTTACAGACAGTAGAGGGAAGTTGTGTGTGGAACCGGAGGAGATTGGAGAGGCGTTGAACCAATATTTCTCTTCGGTGTTCACGCAAGGGGACAGGAATGTAGCTGAGGAGGACACTGGGGTGCAGGGGTGTGAAATAGATAGTATTGCAGTTGATACGGGGGATGTGCTGGATATTTTAGAGGGTTTGAAAATAGATAAGTCCCCTGGCCCAGATGGGATTTACCCTAGGATTCTTTGGGAGGCAAGAGGGGTGATTGCGGAGCCTCTGGCTCTGATCTTCAGGTCGTCGTTAGTCTCTGGTATTGTACCAGAAGATTGGAGGACAGCAAATGTTGTCCCATTGTTTAAGAAGGGGAGAAGGGACTTCCCTGGGAATTATAGACCGGTGAGTCTTACTTCTGTGGTGGGTAAGGTTTTGGAAAGGATTATTAGAGACAGGATTTATAGTTATTTGGAAAGTAATGAGTTGATTAGAGATAGTCAGCACGGTTTTGTAGCGGGTAGGTCATGCCTTACTAACCTTATCGAGTTCTTTGAGAAAGTGACCAAAGAGGTAGATAGGGGTAAGGCAGTTGATGTGGTGTATATGGATTTTAGCAAGGCGTTTGATAAGGTTCACCATGGTAGGCTTCTGCAGAAAATGCAGATGTATGGGATTGGGGGTGATCTAGGTAATTGGATCAGGAATTGGCTAGCAGATAGGAGACAGAGAGTGGTGGTTGATGGGAAATATTCGTCATGGAGTTCGGTTACAAGTGGTGTGCCTCAGGGATCTGTTTTGGGGCCACTGCTGTTTGTAATTTTTATTAATGATCTGGATGAGGGTATAGTTGGGTGGATTAGTAAGTTTGCTGATGACACCAAAGTCGGAGGTGTGGTAGATTGTGAGGAAGGGTGTCATAGTTTGCAGGATGACTTAGAAAGGTTGCAGAGCTGGGCTGAGAGGTGGCGAATGGAGTTTAATGTGGAGAAGTGTGAGGTAATTCATTTCGGTAGGAATAACAGATGTGTTGAGTATAGGGCTAACGGGAGGACTTTGAATAGTGTGGAGGAGCAGAGGGATCTAGGTGTATGTGTACATAGATCCCTGAAAGTTGGGAATCAAGTAGATAAAGTTGTTAAGAAGGCATACGGAGTTTTGGCGTTTATTGGTAGGGGGATTGAATTTAGGAGTCGTAGCGTCATGATGCAACTGTACACATCTCTGGTGCGGCCGCACTTGGAGTTTTGTGTGCAGTTCTGGTCCCCACATTACAAGAAGGATGTAGAGGCTTTGGAGAGGGTGCAGAGGAGGTTTACCAGGATGTTGCCTGGTATGGAGGGGAGATCCTATGAGGAGAGATTGAGTGATTTGGGGTTGTTTTCGCTGGAAAGAAGGCGGCTAAGAGGGGATCTCATTGAAACATATAAGATGATTAGAGGTTTAGACAGGGTAGATAGTGATGGCCTTTTTCCTAGGATGGAGAAAGCTAACACGAGGGGGCACGATTTTAAATTAAGGGGGGGTAGTTATAGGACAGATGTCAGGGGTAGGTTCTTTACCCAGAGGGTGGTGAGGGACTGGAATGCCCTGCCAGCTGCAGTTGTAAATGCACCTAGTTTGGGGGCGTTTAAAAGATCTGTGGATAGGTTTATGGATGAAAAGGGATTGGTTTAGGCTAGTGGGTCATTGTTTTGTAACTGGTCGGCGCAACATCGTGGGCCGAAGGGCCTGTTCTGCGCTGTAATGTTCTATGTTCTATGTTCTATGAGGTTTACCAGGATGTTGCCTAGTCTGGAGGGTATTAGTGGTGAGGAGAGGTTGGATAAACCTAGTTTGTTGGCACTGGAACAACGGAGGTTGAGGGGCGACTTGACAGAAGTCTACAAGCTTATGAGGGGCATGGACAGAGTGAATAGTCAAAATCTTTTTCCCAGGATGGAAGAGTCAATTATAAGGGGGCACAGGTTTAAGGTGCGAGGGGCAAGGTTGAAAGGGGACATACAAGGCAAGTTTTTTACATAGGGGGTGGTGGGTGCCTGGAACTCGCTGCCAGGGAGGTAGTGGAAGCAAATACGATAATGACTTCTAAGGGGTGTCTTTAAAAATACATGAACATGATGGGAATGGAGGGATGTGGTCTCCGGAAGAGTTTGGGGTTTTAGTTTAGTCGGGCAGCATGGTCGGTGCAGGTTCAGAGGGCCTGCTGTAACTTTCTTTGTTTGTCCTTCCCAGTGCTGCCATGCGTATACACCGAGCATTACCGTGAAGCCCGGGGTGTGGGCACTCATCACTCTGAAACGGCAAATGACAGAAAGAGTGGTCACGTTTTAAACTACTGCACATCTTTACAACACAGGCCCATATCACCTGCTTAACACCATGCTCCCAGTTATAAGATAGCAAGGATTCATTTGTGGGAGGAACAAGTGAGGTTGAATCTTGGCATCCTACAGTGCAGAAAGAGGCCATTCGGCCCATTGAGTCTGCATCAACCACAATCCCATTCAGGCCCTATTGCCTTAACCCCACATATTTACCCTGCTAATCCCCCTGACACCAGGTTCAATTTAGCATGGCCTAATCTTTGGATTGTGGGAGGAAATCCGAGCTCCCGAAGGAAACCCAGGCAAACACAGAGAGAATGTAAAAAAAAAGTACTGTCCACACAGACAGTAGCCAGAATTGAACCTGGGTCCCTGGCGCTGTGAGGCAGCAGTGCTAAATGCTGTGTTGAATATTACTGTGAGTGGAACATGTCTGGGCTGCCAAGTGGGGTTGATCTATTTGTGAGAAAATGCAATAACATATATTTTTGGGGACTGGAAAAACGGAGATGTCTGTGGGCCAAAGGGCCTGTTTGTGCTGTAGTGTTCTATGTTCTATGAAGGTTGTCATGAACCTAGTCAGATAGAAAAGAGAAAGGCGTACAGAAGGTTCAGGGAACTAGGAGATGTTAAGGATCTAGAGGAGTATACGGGTTGTAGGAAGGAGCTTAAAGAGGAAATTAGGAGAGCCAGAAGGGGTCATGAGAAGGCCTTGGCGGGTAAGATTCAGGAGAACCCCAAGGCCTTCTACAAACATGTGAAGTGTAAAAGGATGAGAAGTGAAGGAATAGGACCTATAAAAGGTGAAGGGGGAAAAGTCTGTGTGGAACCGGTAGAAATGGCAGAGGGGCTTAATGAGCACTTTACCTCAGTATTCACGGTGGAAAATGATCTGGGAGGTTGTACTGCAGGTTTGTGGTGGACTGAAAAGATTGAGTATGTGGACGTTGAGAAAGAGGATGTGTTAGAACTTTTAAATTGCATCAAGATAGAGAAGTCACCGGGACTTTTTAAAACTAACTTCTCTAACTTTTTTTTTAAATTTAAATCGGGTACAGGAAGTGGTCATAGGGAGGACTAGGAAGTAGGTTTCTTTTCCCTCCCTCTGGACTCCCATAAATTGGAAAGGTGAAGTAACCCGATACTCTACACGTGTAGAATATCCCATCCTACCGCCTCCTCTAACCTACAAAAAAAGAGAGTGACTTGGAGTGAGAGCAGGTCAGTTTAAGTTTATTTTTGTTTCTTGGTAAGGAAAGTAATAGGGATGGCAGTGCAGGCAGTGCGATGTTCCTTCTGTGGGATGTTTGAGGTGAGGGACACTGGTAGTGTCCCAGCTGATTACACCTACAGGAGGTGCATCCATTTGCAGCTCCTTGAGTACCATGTTAGAGACCTGGAGCTGGAACTGGAGGAACTAAGAATTATTCGGGAAGCAGAGGCAGCTATCGACAAAAGTTACAGGGAGATAGTTACTCCTAAAAGTGATGCATGGATGACTGCTAGAAGGGTAAGAAGCAGTCAGAGCAGCGATCCCCCGAGGCTGTTCCTCTCCAAAATAAGTACTCTGTTTTGGATGTTGTTGGGGAGGAAGACTCAACCGGGGTAAGCCATGGAGTACCCGGTAGAGCCTGTCCCTGATGCTCAGGTGGGAAGGGGGAAGAAAAGAACAGGATTAGTGATTGGGGATTCCATAGTCAAGGGGATAGATAGGAGAGTTTGTGGGAAAGAGCGAGACTCGCGGTTGGTATGTTGCCTCCCAGGTCCCAGGGTCCATGATATCTCTGAGCAAGTGTTTGAGATCCTTAAGGGGGAGGGGAACCAGCCCCAAGTTGTGGTTCATGTAGGCACCCATGACATAGGTAGGAAAAGGGACGGGGATATAAAACAGAAATTCAGAGAGTTAGGGTGGAAGCTTAGGGCTAAAACAAACAGAGTGGTTATCTCTGGTTTGTTACTTGTCCCGCGAGATAGCATGGAGAAGAATAGAGAGAGAGAGAACATTTGAACTCGTGGCTAAAGAGATGGTGCAGGAGGGAAGGGTTCAGATACTTGGACAATTGGGGCTCATTCTGGGGTAGGTGGGACCTCTACAAGAGGGATGGTCTGCACCTGAACCAGAGGGGAACTAATATCTTGGGGGGGAAAATTTGCCAGTGATATTCAGGGGGGTTTAAACTGATTCTGAGGTGGGAGTGGGAATCTGAACTGTAGCTCCAATCTACAGGAGGATGAGAATAGGGAGGTCATGGATAAGGTTTCTAGGTCACAGCAGTGTATTGGCAGGCAGGAGGGTGGTTTGAAGTGCGTATACTTTAATGCGAGGAGCATACGCAATAAGCTGCAGAGCTGGGCCGAGAGGTGGCAGATGGAGTTTAATGCGGAAAAGTGTGAGGTGATTCACTTTAGTAAGAGTAACAGGAGTTCAGAATAGAGGGCTAATGGAAGGACTCTTAGTAGTGTTGACGAGCAGAGAGATCTCGGGGTACATGTGCATAACTCCCTGAAAGTTGGCACCCAGGTTGATAAGGTTGTTAAGAAGGCGTATGGTGTGTTAGCTTTTATTGGTAGAGGGATTGAATTTCGGAGCCATGAGGTCATGTTGCAGCTGTACCAAACTCTGGTGCGGCCGCACTTGGAGTATTGCGTACAGTTCTGGTCGCCGCATTATAAGAAAGATGTGGAGGCATTGGAAAGGGTGTAGAGGAGATTTACCAGGATGTTGCCTGGTATGGTGGGAAGGTCTTATGAGGAAAGGCTGAGGGATTTGAGGTTATTTTCATTGGAGAGAAGAAGGTTACGAGGTGACCTGATTGAGGCATACAAGATGATCAATGGATTGGATAGGGTAGACAGTAAGAGCCTTTTTCCTCGGATGGTGATGGCTAACACGAGGGGACATATCTCTAAATTAAGGGGTGGTAATTATAGGATGGATGTCAGAGGTAGGTTCTTTACTCAGAGGGTAGTAAGGGCGTGGAATGCCCTGCCTGCAGCAGTTGTGGACTCGCCAACTTTAAGGGGGTTCAAATGGTCAGTGGATAGGCATATGGATAACATTGGAATAGTTTAGGTTAGAGGGTCATTAGATTGGTTCCACTGGTCGGCACAACATCGAGGGCCGAAGGGCCTGTACTGCGCTGTAATGTTCTATGTTCATGATGCAACTGTACACATCTCTGGTGCGGCCGCACTTGGAGTTTTGTGTGCAGTTCTGGTCCCCACATTACAAGAAGGATGTAGAGGCTTTGGAGAGGGTGCAGAGGAGGTTTACCAGGATGTTGCCTGGTATGGAGGGGAGATCCTATGAGGAGAGATTGAGAGATTTGGGGTTGTTTTCGCTGGAAAGAAGGCGGCTAAGAGGGGATCTCATTGAAACATATAAGATGATTAGAGGTTTAGACAGGGTAGATAGTGATAGCCTTTTTCCTAGGATGGAGAAAGCTAACACGAGGGGGCACGATTTTAAATTAAGGGGGGGTAGTTATAGGACAGATGTCAGGGGTAGGTTCTTTACCCAGAGGGTGGTGAGGGACTGGAATGCCCTGCCAGCTGCAGTTGTAAATGCACCTAGTTTGGGGGCGTTTAAAAGATCTGTGGATAGGTTTATGGATGAAAAGGGATTGGTTTAGGCTAGTGGGTCATTGTTTTGTAACTGGTCGGCGCAACATCGTGGGCCGAAGGGCCTGTTCTGCGCTGTAATGTTCTATGTTCTATGTTCTATGTTCTATGGGACCGGATGGGATGTACCCCAGGTTACTGTGGGCGGTGAGGGAAGAGATTGCAGAGCCCCTGGCGATGATCTTTGCGTCAACGATGGAGACGGAGAGGTTCCAGAGGATTGGAGGATTGCGGATGTGGTTCCTATTTTCAAGAAAGGAAACAGGGGTAGCCCAGGAAATTACTGACCAATGAGTCTGACCTCAGTGGTTGGTAAGCTGATGGAGAGGATAAATTGAGGGACAGGATTTATTAACATTCAGAGAAGTTTAGTATGATCAAAAATAGTCAGCACTATTCCCAATGTTGACTTCCCAATGTCAGACTTTTCACAGCATACTTCCTTGTCAAATTACTCCTTCCAAAGTGCATTACCTCACACTTTTCAGTGTTAAATTCCATCTGCCACTTATTCTCCCATTTGACCATCTCATCCACATTTTACTGTAACTTTGTCAAGGGCAGGTCGTGCCTTACGAGCCTAGTTGAGTTGTTTGAAAATGTGACTAAACACATTGACGAAGGAAGAGCAGTGGATGTGGTTTATATGGACTTCAGCAAGGTGTTTGATAAGGTCCCCCATGCAAGACTTCTTGAGAAGGTGAGAGGGCATGGGATCCAAGGGCCTTTGGCCTTGTGGATCCAGAACTGGCTTGCCTGCAGAAGGCAGAGAGTGGTTGTGGATGGGTCTTTTTCTGCATGGAGGTTGGTCACCAACGGAGTGCCCCAGGGATCTGTTCTGGGACCCTTCCTGTTTGTCATTTTCATAAATGACCTGGATGAGGAAGTGGAGGGATGGGTTGGTAAGTTTGCCGACGACACGAAGGCTGGTGGTGTTGTGGATGGTCTGGAGGGATGTCAGAAGTTGCAGTGAGACATAGATAGGATGTAAGACTGGGCGGAGAAGTGGCAGATGGACTTCAACACGGATAAATGTGTAGTGGTCCATTTTGGCAGGTCCAATGGGACAAAGGAGTATAATATCAAGGGTAGGACTCTTAGCAGTGTAGAGGATCAGAAGGACCTTGGGGTCCGGGTCCACAGGACTCTTAAATCGGCCTCGCAGGTGGAGGATGTGGTCAAGAGGCGTATGGTGTACTGGCCTTCATTATTCAAGGGATTGAGTTTAGGAGTCGGGAGGTAATGCTGCAACTTTATAAGACCCTTGTCAGACCCCACTTGGAATGCACTGCCAGGCAGTGCATTCCAGACCATCACTATCTTCTGAGTAAAAAAGATTTTCCTCAAATCCCCCCTAAATCTCCCATCCCTCGCAGCGTCATGATGCAACTGTACACAACTCTGGTGCGGCCGCACTTGGAGTACTGTGTGCAGTTCTGGTCCTCACATTACAGGAAGGATGTGGAGGCTTTGGAGAGAGTGCAGAGGAGGTTTACCAGGATGTTGCCTGGTATGGAGGGGAGATCCTATGAGGAGAGACTGAGGGATTTGGGGTTGTTTTCGCTGGAAAGAAGGCGGCTAAGAGGGGATCTCATTGAAACATATAAGATGATTAGAGGTTTAGACAGGGTAGATAGTGATAGCCTTTTTCCTAGGATGGAGAAAGCTAGCACGAGGGGGCATGACTTTAAATTAAGGGGGGGTAGTTATAGGACTGATGTCAGGGGTAGGTTCTTTACCCAAAGGGTGGTGAGGGACTGGAATGCCCTGCCAGCTGCAGTTGTAAATGCACCTAGTTTGGGGGCGTTTAAGAGATCTGTGGATAGGTTTATGGACGAAAAGGGATTGGTTTAGGCTAGTGGGTCATTGTTTTGTAACTGGTCGGTGCAACATCGTGGGCCGAAGGGCCTGTTCTGCGCTGTAATGTTCTATGTTCTATGTTCTATGTTAACTTGTGACTCGTAACCGATTCTTCAACTAAGGGGAACAGATGCTCCCTATTCACCTTGTCCATGACCCTCATAATCTTGAACGCCACAATCAAGTCACCCCTCAGCCTTCTCTATGCCAGAGAAAACAACCCAAGTCTATCCTAACTCTATAACTTAACTGCTCCATCCCAGGCAACAACTGGTGAATCTCCTCTGCACCCTCTCCAGTGCATTCATGTCCTTCCTATAATGTGGCGACCAGAACTGCACACAGTACTCCAGCTGTGGCCTCACCAAAGTTCTGTACAACTCCATCATGACCTCGATTGAGAAAGGCGAGTGTGCCATATGCCTTTTTCACCACCCTATTAACCCTTCTTTCCACCTTCAGAGATATATGGACAAACACCCAAGGTCCGTTTGTTCTTTGGAACTTCCCAATGTCAGACTTTTCATAGTATACTTCCTTGTCAAATTACTCCTTCCAAAGTGCATTACCTCACGCTTTTCAGGGTTAAATTCCATCTGCCACTTATTTGCCCATTTGACCTCCTCATCTACGTTTTCCTATAACCCAAGACTTCACTGTTAACCACCCAGCCAATCTTTGAGTCATCGGCAGAGTTACTGATCCTATCCCCCACATAGTCACCTATGTCATTTATGTAAATGACAAACTATAGGGGGTCCAGCATGGATCCCTGTGGTACACCACTGGCCTCCAGTCACTTAAGCAGCAATCTGTCACCACCCTGTGTCTCCTACCACTGAGCCAATTATGAATCCACCTCGTCAGACCACCCTGTATCCCATGTCCCTTCTTAATAAGTCTTCCATATGGGACTTTGTCAAAGACTTTTTTGAAATCTATGTAAACTACATCAACTGCACTACCCTCATCCACACACTTGGTTACATGCTCAAAAAAATTCAATCAAATTTGTAAAGCGTGTCCTCCTTCTGACATAACCATGCTGACTGTCCCTGATTAAACTTTGCCTCTCCAAATGGAGATAGAGTCTCTCCTTCAGAATCTTCTCCAGTAGTTTCCCAACCACAGATGTGAGACTCACTGGTCTGTAGTTCTCCGGCTTGTCCCTACAAACTTTCTTAAATAGTGGGATCACCGCATTATTCACAATATTAGTGAATATCTCTGGAATTAAAAAAAAAACAATCTTTGCAATGATGTATACTTCAATCAATACACAGATGATACCAGTTTCTGTGCGTGCAATTGGTTTATTTACACAAATTTTAAAATCATTCTTCAATCACAAAATGTCTGCACTCCTTCTCATAGCTTAGCTTATAGTAACTCCTGTGGTGTCAGTTTACCTTGTTCTGGGTTCACACTGAGGCTTAACCAATCAAGCACCGTGAGTATAGATTAGTTATCAGGCTCTCAAAATCAAACACCACAGTAATCAAACGTTCACGTGTTTATTAATGCTTTCGGCGGCATGGTAGCACAGTGGTTAGCACTGCTGCTTCACAGCTCCAGGGTCCTGGGTTCGATTCCCGGCTCGGGTCACTGCCTGTGTGGAGTTTGCACATTCTCCTCGTGTCTGTGTGGGTTTTCTCCGGGTGCTCCGGTTTCCTCCCACAGTCCAAAGATGTGCGGGTTAGGTTCATTGGCTATGCTAAAATTGCCCCTTAGTGTCCTGGGATGTGTAGGTTAGAGGGATTAGCAGGTAAATGTGTAGGGATATGGGGATAGGGTCTGGGTGGGATTGTGTTTGGTGCAGACTCGATGGGCCGAAGGGCCTGTTTCTGCACTGTAGGGTTCTAATTCTGGGGAAGGAAATCTGCCTTCCTTAACTGCTCTAGCCTAGATGTAACTCCAAATGCACAGCAATGTGGTTGACTTTGAAATGGCTTTGTAAAGCATTCAGGCAAGTCCAGCATTGTGGGATTCCCTGCAGCAGCTCAAGAAGGCTGCTCACCACTAGCTTCCAAGACAATGAAGGGGTTAGATAGGGTAGAGGTAGAGAGATTCTTTCCACTTAGAAAGGAAACCAGAACTAGAGGGCACAGCCTCAAAATAAGCGGGGGGCAGTTGAGAACAGAGTTGAGGAGGAACTTCTTCTCTCAGAGGGTAGTGAACTTGCCCATTGAAGTGGTGGAGGCTACCTCGTTGAATATGTTTAAGTCACAGGTAGATGGATTTCTGATCAATAAGGGAATTAAGTGTTACGGGGGGGGCAGGCGGGTAAGTGGAACCAATCCACTTCAGATCAGCTTATTGAATGGCGGGGCAGGCTCGAAGGGCTAGATGGCCTACTCCTGCTCCTATTTCTTATGTTCCAGACCTTATCCAATTGAATCTCCATTGAGTCAGCGTGGTCAGAGAAAGGAAACAGTTTCAGCAGCGAAGAGGATCAGTTATATACATAGGTGGGTAATGTTTTGGATGAAAGAGGTCTTTGTGCTGGTACAAGTATGAGTCCAAATTCCTTCTCTTAACCCTGAAAGTACCAACAGACCCAAGGCAGCGATCAGGGTTAAGGGTGGACTCAAAAGAAAAATATAATGGAGTGGCAATATAACTCATTTGCTATCTCTGAGTCACAACCTTGTCGGTTCAAGCCCCACTGAAGAACTTGAGAATGAATTAAAGCTGACACTCCCCATTACAGCACTGACAGAGTGCTACCATGTTGAAGGGTAAGACGTTAAACTGAAGCCCAGTCTATCCTCAGGTGGGCATAGAAGATCCCACGGAAATATTTTTAAGAAGAGTAGAGAGCTCTCCTTGATGAACAGAACAATATTTATTCTTCAATCAAGGTTAAAAAGCGGCTTATCAGGTCATTGTCACATTAGTGATAGGCTGTGGGAGGCTGCTATGCGTTAATTGGCTCTTGTGTGACCAAAATTACATTTGTAAACCTTCAATTTGATGTGGTATTTATCCAGAGTGTCTCTTTGTTAGAAAGGGGGCTCTGAGCCAGAGTGACTCTTTGTTAGGAGGGGGTGTTTATGCGGTAAATCCCTTGTCCTACAAAGAACAACCCAGCACGGGAAACAGGCCCTTCGGCCCAACAAGCCCGCGCCGCCATCTTAACAAAGCGTTTTTCCTACACCTACCTTGCCCCGTGTGTATGCTAATGGTACCCCTATTGTAACCAGATTCAGGGGAGAATAGTGTAGGGTCAATTTGGTACACCAGTCAGCCTAAAAGCACACCTTTGGGGTGTGGGAGGAAACCGGAGCACCCGGAGGAAACCCACGCAACCAGGGAAACCCACGCAAACTCCCACAGACACAGGCCCAAATCCATGTGTCTGCACAGCTAGCAGTGATAGTCACTGAGCTGTTGTGATGCCCATCTGCTGGTCCAGTTTTAAGCACACACCACGACACGAAGTACTAGACCACTCTCGAAACCTCCAAGAGCAGCCCGCGCACGACCCACCGTGTTCATGCCCCTCGTTAGACAACAAGGTGGACCGACGCACCTGCGGATTAAAAGAGACAAAATATTAACATGTAATATTACATTTCCAGTATCGACCCGAGGCTCTGACCCTTTTTAAAACTGTCGCCTATAACCCTCCATCCCTGTGTCACTCCTGAATCCACATAATTCCTAGGATCCTTGAGGGACCATTCCTCTGTAACCTGGCAGTAGCAGAGGGGCAAATGGCCATGGGGCCTACCTCCTCCAGACCTCTCGGGGCCCAAGGTGCCAGGCCAGGGTGCTGGGGGCAATGAACCGTTTGCACTACCTAGGCGTATGACCCTTGAAGGGTGGCTGAGTAGGAGGTGTGTGGTGTGGAAGGGATCCTGAGTGGGGATCTGAGGAGGGCTTGGGTCCGGTAACCATCATGCCTGCACGGTTTGGGGACGAGGGGTGGGGTAACCTATTATTTGTAGGTGGATGAGTGAGGATGTTGCTTTTTGAAGGGTTGGTTGTGCTCCCCTGGTCAGTTTTTTTTTAATTTTTGAGGGGAGGAGGGTTCTGTTCCCGAGTGTGGAGATCAGGCAGCCAGTTAAAATGGCGGCCTTGTCTTGGAACAGCGGGGCTGGCTGGCGGGTTGCTTGACATGAGCTTGTTGACAGCTTTCAGTGATTCCCAGTTAGCACCGGGAGGAAACACCCTGGTTTGCCTGCCAGGGTGGGCACTCAGTCCCAAAATGGCAGCCTTTGCCGTTTGCTTTTTTGGAAAATTCCACCCACTGGATCAATCTTTGGATTGAAACATGCTTGGGTGATGTTACAACTACGGGAACTGTACATTGAAAGCTGACTGTGAGCCTTCCCCTCTCCAATTACTGAGGTATTTGGAGAGTTTGCCCTTTTTTGTGATTGGCTGCAGAGTGACCTTCCTGGGTTTGCGTGCCATCGACCTTTGGTCAGGCTAGTAACATTCAGGCAAGAAATAATTCCAGACTTTTCCGTGGATTAGCACATAGCTCCGTCTCCACAAACTGTTTGGCAGCGGGCATAAACTCACGAGGTTCCTTTTTAATTGTTTTTTTTTTAGAGATTTTCTTGTTGGAACAGTTATGGTTCACCTGAGGAAGCGAGTTGCTGTGATTATTGTGTTCGCTCTGTGCTCCTTCATTATCTTCCTGATACTGACCGTTAAAGGCGTTTTTAACAATATAGTGGAAGACCAAATCAAAGAGGTAAGATTGAGCAGCGTTGTTCAAGTTCGCACTGCAAAGCAGCCTCTTTCACGGTCTACAATTAAGATGTTTTGCAGGTTTATGCAAAGATAGTTCAAGTAACGTGAGATCAAATTGGCAAAACATGTAACACCTCAGGTCTCAGTAACTTTGACCTGCTTCCTTAAGCAAATGATAATACGGTGGTCATGACATGTAAACAGTGTAGAGGGAGTTGGGAGCGAGGTAGGAACATGAGGAGCTGGTATGTAGAAATCCTGTGTGATATCTCTCCCAGCAATGCCAGCGATTGCCATGCAGTGATGTCTTCTCTGTAGGTGTGCAGAGGTGGCAATGGCATCTACTATGTCCATCTCTTGTATCTTGAAGCGCTTCCTCCTGATAGATAGGAGGGAGTGTGCTGGTTCAAGAATATGGCGATTATAAAGATGTGCAGGTTAGGTTCATTGGCTATGCTAAAATTGCCCCTTAGTGTCCTGGGATGTGTAGGTTAGAGGGATTAGCAGGGAAATGTGGAGGGATATGGGGATAGGGTCTGGGTGGGATTGTGTTCGGTGCAGACTCGATGGGCCGAAGGGCCTGTTTCTGCACAGTAGGGTTCTATGTAGGGTTCTATGTATAGTGTAGGGCGGAAGTTGATTAATGCTTAATAGTAATAACAAGTAATAACAAAGGATTAGGAAGACAAACAGAATGGCAAGTAGGGTGACACTGTGGTTAGTATTGTTGGTTCATGGTGCCAGGGATCAGTTTTGATTCTTGGGTGACTGTCTGTGTCTGTGTGGGTGCTTCGGTTTTCTCCCGAATTCCAAAGGTGTGCAAGTTAGGTGGATAGGCCACGCTAAATGTTACAGGGAGAGGATGAAGGGGGTTGGTGTGAGTAAGGTGCTGTTTTGGAGAGTCGTAAAAATAGAAGCATAGAAACCCTAAAGTGCAGAAAGAGGCTACCTGACCCATCGAGTCTGCACCGACCACAATCCCACCCAGGCCCTACCCCCCATATCCCTACACATTTACCTGCTAATCCCCCTAACCTACACATCTCAGGACATTAAGGGGCAATTTTAGCATGGCCAGTCAACCTAACCTGCACATCTTTGGACTGTGGAAGGAAACTGGAGCACCCAGAGGAAACCCACACAGACACGGGGAGAATGTGCAAACTCCACATAGACAGTGACCGAAGCCAGAAATCAAACCCAAGTCCCTGGAGCTATGAAGCAGCAGTGTTAAATACTGTGCTACCATGCTTCCCCGAGTTGGTGCAGACTGGATGGGCCAAATGGCCTCCTTCTAAACAGTAGGGGTTCTATGGTTCTAATGTTGGCCTTTATTACAGGGCAAATACAATATATAGGGAGCTGGAATTGTCACTGGACTAGTATCCTGAGACCCAGAGTAATACTCAGGGGATCTAGGGTCCAATCCCACCGTGAAAGATTGATTGTTGCAAAACCTCATCTGATTCACTAATCTCCTGTACAGCAAAGAGAAAGGCCCTTTGACCCATTGTGTCTGCACTGGTCAAAGATAAACCACTCAACTATTCTAATCCCATTTTCCAGCATTTGGCCCCTAGCCTTGGTATCACAAGCGTGCGTCTAAATACTTCTTCAATGTTAGGAAGGTCACTGCCTTAATCACCCTTTCAGACAGTGAGTTCCAGGTTCCAGACTTCCACCACCCTTTGGGTGAAAGAGTTTCCTCACATCCCCTCTAAACCTCCTACCCTTTAAATTTATTCTCCTAAGTGATGAAGACATATTTCCTAATGAATTGATTAGAAATAGTCAGCGTGGTTGTGTAGCGGGTAGGTCGTGCCTTACTAACCTTATTCAGTTTTTTGATAAGGTGACCAAAGAGGTGAATGGGGGCAAGGCAGTTGATGTGGCATATATGGATTTTAGTAAGGCGTTCAATAAGGTTCACCATGGTAGGCTTCTGCAGAAAATGCAGATGTATGGGATTGTGGGTAATCTAGGAAATTGGATCAGAAATTGGCTAGCGGATTGGAGACAGAGGGTGGTGGTTGATGGTAAATATTCATCATGGAGTTTGGTTACGAGTGGTGTGCCTCAGGGATCTGTTTTGGGGCCACTGCTGTTTGTAATCTTTATTAATGATCTGGATGAGGGTATAGTTGGGTGGATTAGTAAATTTGCTGATGACACCAAAGTAGGAGGTGTGGTAGATTGTGAGGAAGGGTGTCATAGTCTGCAGGGAGACTTAGACAGGTTGCAGAGCTGGGCCGAGAGGTGGCGGATGGAATTTAATGCGGAGAAGTGTGAGGTAATTCACTTCGGTAGGAGCAACAGATGTGTCGAGTATAGGGCTAATGGGAGGACTTTGAATAGTGTGGATGAACAGAGGGATCTAGGTGTATGTGTACATAGATCCCTGAAAGTTGAGAATCAAGTAGATAAGGTTGTTAAGAAGGTGTACGGTGTCTTGGCGTTTATTGGTAGGGGGATTGAATTTAGGAGTCGCAGTGTCATGTTGCAACTGTACTCTGGTACGGCCGCACATGGAGTACTGTGTGCAGTTCTGGTCCCCACATTACAGGAAGGATGTGGAGGCTTTGGAGAGGGTGCAGAGGAGGTTTACTAGGATGTTGCCTGGTATGGTGGGGAGGTCCTATGAGGAGAGACTGAGGGATTTGGGGTTGTTTTCATTGGAAAGAAGGCGGCTAAGAGGCGATCTTATTGAAACATATAAGATGATTAGAGGTTTAGTGGACAGTGATAGCCTTTTTCCTCGGATGGAGAAATCTAGCACGAGGGGGCATGGCTTTAAATTAAGGGGGGGTAGCTACAAGACGGATGTCAGGGGTAGGTTCTTTACCCAGCGGGTGGTGAGGGATTGGAATGCCCTGCCTGCTGCAGTTGTAAATGCGCCTAGTTTGGGGGCGTTTAAGAGATCTGTGGATAGGTTTATGGGTGAAAAGGGATTGGTTTAGGCTAGTGGGTCATTGTTTTTGTAACTGGTCGGCGCAGCATCATGGGCCGAAGGGCCTGTTCTGCGCTGTAATGTTCTATGTTCTATGTTCTAAGTCATTGATCCCTCACCAAGGGGAAAAGTTTCTTCCTGTCAACAATCTCTATGTCCTTCATAATTTTGTACATCTCAATCATGTCTCCAACATCATTATTCCTACAAAATTCAGCTGGCCTGGGGCTCGGCTCCTCACTCTGTGACTATGTCCTAGACTTCCTCACCCACAGACTGCAATCACTAAGGATAGGCACCTCCTCCATGAGCATCCCCAGTGACGATGCCTCAAAAGGCTGTGTCCTCAGCCTCTTGCCGTACTCCATCTACACCTATGGCTGTGTGGCCAAATTCCCCTCCAACTCGATTTTCGTGTTTGCTGATTATCCACCCCCCATGCTCGGTTGGATCTCAAACAATGATGAAACTGAATACAGGAAAGAGATGGAAGAGCTAATGCGAAGACAATTATTTCTCCGTCAATGTTGGCAAAACGGACGAGATAATCATCAACTTCAGGAAGTGTAGTAAAGAACATGCCCCTGTCTACGTTAATGGGGACAAAGTAGAAGTGGTCGAGAGCTTTGAGTTTCTAGGTATCCAGATCATCAATAACCTGTCCTGGTCCCTCCATGTGGAGGCTATAGTTAAAAAAACCCACTAACACCTTCATCATCCAGTACTTCCCCGGAGCGGAGAAGCTATGACATCTTCTCCGGAGCCTTCAACATGTCATTGATGAAGACGAACATCTCGCCAAGACTATCCCCACACCCCCACTTTTTGCCTTTAAACAACTGCACAACCTCAAACAGACCATTGTCCGCAGCAAACTACCTAACCTATCCGGGCAAGTAATGGACAACGAAGGCAACTGCGAAGGAAGAGTGACATATTTCCAAGTCAGGATGGTGCATGGCTTAGAGGGGAACTTGCAGATGGTGCTGTTCCCATATATCTGCTGCCCTTGTCCTTCGAGATGGAAGTGGTCATGGGTTTGGAAGGTGCTGTCTAAGGATCTTGGGTGAATTGTTGCAGTCATCTTGTAGACAGTACACACTGATTCTACTTGGCATTGGTGGTGGAGGGCGTGGATGTTTGTAGATGTGATGCCAATCAAGCGGGGCTGCTTTGTCCTGTATAACGTCAAGCCTCTTGACTGTTGTTGGAGCTGCACCCACCCAGGCAAGTGGGGAGCATTCCATCACACTCCTGACTTGTGCCTTGTAGATGGTGGGTAAGATCTGGGGAGTCAGGAGGTGAGTTACTCACCGCAGTATTCCTAGCCTCTGATCTGCTCCAATTGAGTTTCTGGTCAATGGTAACCCCGAGGGTGGGGTTAGCGATCTCTTATCGTTGATGGTCACTGCCTGGCATTTGCGTGGTGTGAATGTTACTTGCCACTTGTCAGCTGAAGCCTGGATATTGTCCAGATCTTGTTGCGCTTGAACTTGGACTGCTTCAGTATCTGAGGAGTTGCGAATGGTGCTGAACATTGTGCAATCATTGGCAAACATCCACAATTCTGACCTTATGATGAGGGGAAGGTCATTAATGAAGCAGCTGAAGATGGTTGGACTTTGTTCCCTGAGGAACTCCTGCAGTGATTTTCCTGGAGCTTCCACAACCATCTTTCTTTACCTAGTGCCAGGAATGACTCTAACCAGCAGAGAGTTTGCCCTCTGACACCCATCAATTCCAGTTTTGCTTGGGCTCTTTAGTGCCACATTCAGTCAAACGTGGTCTTGACGTCAAGAGCTGTCACTCTCATCTCAACTCTGGGATTCAGCTCTTTATAGCCTTGGTTCAAACATGAATGAATGAGAGAAGCTATATGACCCAAACTGGGTGTCATTGAGCAGGTTATTGCTGAGTAGATGTTGCTTAATAGCACTGTTGATGACCCCTTCCATCACTGACAATCGAGAGTAGACTGGGTGGTAATTGGCTGGGTTGGATTTGTCCTGCTTTTTGTGTACAAGACATACCTGGACAACTTTCCACGTTGACGGGTAGATGCCAATGTTGTAACTGACACCTACCTGACCAGAAGAGCTTGGCTAAGGGAGCAACAAGTTCTGGAGTGCAAGTCCAGGACCTGTTGCCTTTAGTCCAGTGCCTCCGACTGTTTCTTGATATCACGTGGAGTGAATCGAATTGGCTGGAGGTTAGCATCTGAGATGCTGGGAACTGGAGGAGGCTGTGATGGATCATCCAGTACTCAGCACTTCTGGCTGAAGATTGCAGTGAATACTTCAGTCTCATCTTTTGCACTGATGTGCTGGGCTCCTCTATCACTGAGGACAGGGATATTTGTGGATCCTGGGTATCCAGTGAGTTGTTTAATTGTCCAACACCATTCTCAACTGGACATACAGGACTGCAGAGCTTAGATGTGATCCGTTGGTTGTGGGGTCACTTAGCTCTGTCTATCACTTGCTGTTTATGCTGTTTGGCATGCAAGTCGTCCTGTTTGGTCACTTCACCAAGTTGACACATCATTTCTAGGTGTGCCTGATGCTGCTCCTGGTTCACCTTCCTGACTCTCCATTTGGACCAGGGTTGATCCCCTGGCTTGCTGGTAATGGTTGCATGGGTAAGTCCTAGCCATAAGGTTACAGATTATGCTGAAGTGCAGTCCCAGAGAAGGTTCAAGATTCTTGGGAAGAAAGAGACTTTGAAGAGTGAGTTGATCTTATTGAAAGATAGAAGATTCATAAGGGAGTTTTAATTAGAGGATGCTGAGACACTGACCAGGATTATACAGATGGTGTGTCTCCTGCCTCTGGATGTGATGGGCCATTGAAATTCCCATTTTCTTTGAAAGGGATGTAATATCCCAGCGGGTGGGAGGGGTGTAAAGTCCTGAACTATGATTCCCATCATGGGAGAATCTAGAACCAGGGGGCATAGTTTAAAGACTTGTTCTACTGAAGGGGAAACATGACCAATACAGGGTGTACCTCGATGAGAAGTCATCACTACCCAGACACAATACTTACTGAAATCCACAGCACTCTGTCCAATGAAAGCTCATTGAGATGTATAACATTTGGCTGAATGATGAAGCTAATGTACTTCAGTGATGCACTGCAGGAACTCAGGGATTCTTGAGTAGCACCTTCCAAACTTGTGACCTCTACCATCTAAAAGGAAAGGGCAGCAGACACCTGGGGACACCAAGTTTCCCTCAACTATCCTGATTTGGAAATATATTACCGTTCAATCACTG
Source organism: Prionace glauca (assembly GCA_037974335.1). Lineage (NCBI taxonomy): Eukaryota > Metazoa > Chordata > Chondrichthyes > Carcharhiniformes > Carcharhinidae > Prionace > Prionace glauca. The sequence continues at coordinate 76,848,298 of CM075733.1, read as the reverse complement.
TCAAAATCCTGGATCTCCCTCCCTTACAGCGCTGAGGGTGTTCCACACCTCGGGGACTGCAGCGGTTCAAGAAGGTAGCTCACCACCACCTTTCTCAATGGGAAATTTAGGAATGGTAACAAATGCTGATCCAGCCAGCAACATCCAAACTGTGCATGATGGAATAATATTTTTAAAATGCATACCAGACTGGAAGAGATTCTCCGATGCTGTGAACAATGACTATAGGTTACTGGTTCATCGACAATCCACAGTGCTGGCAGATCAACACTTTACACAGAAATAGCAAAGTATTTTGCTGGAGTTTAGAAGAGTACGAGGTGACCTGATTGAAACGTACAAGATCCTGAGGGGCCTTAACAGGGTGGGTTTGGAAAGAGGTGAATGATGATGTGGGGGAATCTAGAAACAGAAGGTTACTCGTTCAAAATCACCCATTTGTGACTGAGATGGGAATATTTTTTCTGAGGGCTGTGAATCTTCGGAATGCTCGTCCTCAAGTAAATGCGCCTCAAGTTGTAAATGCGCCTAGTTTGGGGGCGTTTAAGAGATCCGTGGATAGGTTTATGGACAAAAAGGGATTGGTTTCGGTTAGTGGGTCATTGTTTTTGTAACTGGTCGGCGCAACATCGTGGGCCGAAGGGCCTGTTCTGCGCTGTAATGTTCTATGTTCTATGTTCAAGTGGTGTCAGAGTATTTGAATATTTTAAGGCAGAGCTAGACAGATCCCTGATTAAAAAGGGAACGAAAGTTTATCAGGAATGGGCAGGAATGTGGGGTTGAGGTTACAATGAGATCTTATTAAACACAGTAAAAAGTCTGACAACACCAGGTTTTAGTCCAACCGATTTATTTGATAATATTCTCACAAGCTTTCGAGGGGACTGCCTCTTCGTCAGGTGAATGGAGAGTTCTGGCCTCAGACAGAGCATATAAAGCACAGACAGTTGCTGATTAGAATGCGAATCCTTACACCTAACCTGCTGTTCAAGTCTTAAAGTGGCTGATAATGTGAGTGGAAGGAGCACTGATCACAGTTTAAAGAGATGTGTATTGTCTCCAGACAGTACAGTAAGTGAGGTTTTGCAAACCCAGGCAAGTCACGGGGGTTACAGATAGTGCGACATGAACCCAAGAGCAAGCTCAAGGGGTGGAGTGACCTACTCCTGCTCCTAATTCATATGTTTGTATAAAGATCGAAAAGGGACTGTACATTTGTTACCAGGAAAGTCCACACTTTAATCAGATTAGTGTTAATCTGATTAGAAAATACAGCAACTCATGACGCTCCAGTTGAACTGATATAAATCTTATTTTCAAGTTCCTGACTGCTTTCCACAGCGCACAAAACTAAAGTTGAACAGCGAAGCATTTAAAAACTGGAAAGATCCGCCTGTTCCTGTTTATCTGCAATTCTACTTCTTCAACGTGGAAAACCATTTGCAAATATTACAGGGTGAGAGAGCCAACGTGACACAACTGGGGCCGTACACCTACAAGTAAGAGCCAGAATTACTGCAACTAGATCATTAATTACATCTCACAGATAAGTACAAATGCAATCATGTGCTTCAATGCACCTGAATAATTATATGACAGTCGTAAAAATATAGATTGACAATTTGGAGATTTCTGTTTTTATGAGTGATCATGTTATATTCCATGACAGTCAAACCACATTGCAAAGTCCTTAATAGCTCATTTCATGGTTAATAATATCGAGAGAGTGCTAAGATTTACCCAAATGTTTCCACAGAGGAGGGATTTTAGCTACAAGGTTAGCATGGAGAAGCTGGGATTGTTTTTCCTGAAGCAAACGAGAATCCACAAGGTGTAGAAAGAGGCTATTTGACCTATCGAGTCTGCACTGACCCTCCAAAACAATGACCCACCCAGGCCCTTCCCTCTGCCCTATCTCTGCACCCCATGCATTTACCATGTCTAATTCCCCTGACCTGTCCATCCCTGGAGTTTGGGATGAAATAGGAGCACCCGGAGGAAACCCTCGCAGACATGAAGAACAAGCAAACTCCACATAGACAGTCACGCAATGCTAAAATTGAACCCAGGTCCCTGGTGCACTATGTCAAGAGAAAGATGGGAGATTTTTTTTATCCATTCATGAGATGCGGTCACTGTTGACAAGGCCAACATTTATTGTCCATCCCTAATTGCTCTTCAGAACTTGATGGTCAGCTACAGTCCACATGGTGAAGGCAGCTAGTGAATTAATATAAAACATTTTTTTTAGATGAGGAAAAGCCTCCTTGTTAAAATCTTTTCCATTGACTGGCAGGGATTTTTGGGCAGGTTGCTGGGTCACCAAGTTTTTCATCCTGGCTGTGACAGGCGCCACCCAAATTCGCAATCACCTGATTGCTAATTGGACACTTTATCCTAGCAAACCAAAATATGCTATTTCACTGGCAAAGTTACATTTCTAAAATGATTCAAGGAGTAATTTAGTGCAAGTAACAGGAGTATTTCTTGTGTGATTGCATAGTGGTTGTCGCTTTTTCACTCCGTTTGCCTTCCTGTGTATAAAGGGGCGGTACGGTAGCACAGTGGTTAGCACTGCTGCTTCACAGCTCCAGGGTCCTGGGGTTCGATTCCCGGCTCGGGTCACTGTCTGTGTGGAGTTTGCACATTCTCCTCGTGTCTGCGTGGGTTTTCTCCGGGTGCTCCGGTTTCCTCCCACAGTCCAAAGATGTGCGGGTTAGGTTCATTGGCTATGCTAAAAATTGCCCCTTAGTATCCTGGGATGTGTAGGTTAGAGGGATTAGCAGGTAAATGTGTAGGGATATGGGGATAGGGTCTGGGTGGGATTGTGTTCGGTGCAGACTCGATGGGCCGAAGGGCCTGTTTCAGCACTGTAGGGTTCTATGGTTCTATGGTTCCTCTAATTAGCCACCACCTCCATTTTAAGGCTTTCTCTTTCGTTCTCTTGCTGAATAGGCAGCGTGCAAATTCTCCATTGCTGGGAGGCCTCCAACTTCAAGATCCCACCCATTATCTTTAACTGAACAGTAAACCCACCCTCTGTTCCCCTCACCGTGTAGGATTGTGACTGTGTAGGATTGTGACTCCTGACGTCAGGGCCCAAACAAACCCCAAATCCTGCTCCAAGATTCTAGATTTAGATAATGTTGACTTCAATGGGTTGAGACAGAAACTGTCTACAAAAAAAAAACTGGACAAATCTGTCAATGGCTATACAGAGGCCTAGTTAGACCATACCTGGAGTTAGGGTGAGTAGCTTTGCACACACTACCCAGATTCCTTTGCCGGAATTCTATTGCCCTGCCCACCATGGAATCGGAGCGGGAAAGGGTTGGACAACAGAAACGTCCGTTGACCTTGGGCCTGAATTTCCAGTCTCGCTCGAACGAGGCAGTAAAATCCCACCTCATGAGTAGAGTTACAAGAGGATATTAAACAAACAAGAGTTGTATTCCCTGAAACTGAGAGGTTAGGGGTGGGATTTGATTGTGGAGTTTTTAGAATATCAAGGCGAACAAATGGGAGAAAAGCTATCCTCTCAAATCTAGAGCTCGAGAACATTATCTAAAAAATAGAATCAAACCATTCAGGAGTGAACTCAATGGATGGATCTCAGTAAGACTTCTACACAGAAAATGTGATTAAAAGTTTGGAACTCTCTTCCACAAATAGCAATTGATGCTAAACGGGTTTGAGGGCTGAATAACTTCTTCTGGTCCCCATATTTTGACATGGCAGATTGTGAAAGGTGGGAATGTGCTGGAAGTCAGTACAGAGAGAGAAGGAGATGGTGCATTTTGTGGCTTAATGTTACAGGTGGTTATATCTGCCTATAACTGAAGCCAAAAGAGAAAATGCTGGAAAATCTCAGCAGGTCTGGCAGCATCTGTAAGGAGAGAAAAGAGTTAAACGTTTCAAATCCAGATGACCCTTTGTCAAAGCTAAAAGGCATAGAAAGTGGGAGATATTTGTACTGCAGGGGGACGGAATGAAAGATGAGTCATAGCCACAGAAACCAGGGGAAAAGACTGTTAATGGCTGTCCACAGAGAGAATAAAGGATGTGAGGGCCAAATGGCAGAGTCGTTGTAATCTGTGACAGATGAAGATGTTGGGGTGGGGCGAGAGGGGAGGAGGAGATGGGACAGAGTTAGCCATGATCTTATTGAATGACGGGGCAGGCTCGAGGGACTTGATGGCCTACTCCTGCTCCTATTTCTTATGTTCTTATGGATGTAGAGAAGGGGCGGGGGGAGAAAAGGTAAAGGAAGGGGGATGAAGTGAGGGAGAAGGTTCATCTGTACTCAATGTCAGCTCTTTTTTCTCCTTACACATGCTGCCAGACCTGCTGAGATTTTCCAGCTTTTTCTCTCTTGGTTTCAGATTCCAGCATCCACACTAATTTGCTTTTGTAACTGAAGGCTGTTGGTTAAAAGACTAAATAATTCAATAAATAAAACAAAGTTCAATAGGGACGGCAGAATGGATAGTAAACCACAACCTGCAATATATGGGATTTTGTGAAGAGTGTTGCAATCAGTGTGGGAAATGTCTCTGGCTGGGATTCTCCAGTCCCACTGCAGAGAATGGAGATTTGGCTGAGCGCTAAATTCTCCAGTAGTGGTGACAGGACATCCAACATTGGGGAATTTTGGCCTCTCAAGGAACGTCAGCGAAGTGAACATGGGAGGACTTCAGAGGCAGCAAGTTACCTGGATACTTTGCATTAATTTAGAAAGTATTGCTGGTCTGGTTCATGTTCGGGCACAGGAGTTTGTGACTGTGTGGCAAGCGACTAAGAGGGCGTTGGATACAGTGATAAACGAGCCTTGGTTCTTGCCCTCATCCAATAGATACAGGGTATTTGCTGCCCATCTGGAAGAGGGCAAAGTCTGATGATGAATAAGAAAACTGCCCGTAGCACTGGCAGAGGTGGCCAGGGTGCGAGGGGTTAATGAAAAGGAATGTGGTAATGGAAGTGGACAGTATAGTCAAGGGGATAAACCCTATTCTCTGCAGCTGTAATCGGAAGGTCATGCTGCCAGGTTTGAAGCACTTCATCTTGGGATGGCTTGGGCTGGACCCAGATGTCATGGTCCAGATGCAGAGGAGTCATAAACCTTGTCCTTACCTAAGTAGGTACGACAGATAAAAGTAGAAATGAGGCTCAGCTGAGGAGTCAGGGTCCAAGTACAAGCGTAGAACCTCCAAGGCTATAACCCCCTGAGGTGTACTGAATAAAATAGGGCTGACCAGATCAAACCAAGAGGTGAATATCAGAGAGCTGAGGTAGGGTGGAGTTTTGATCCATGCGCCAGTGATTACAGACCATGAAAAAGAGGGACAGGCTTCACTTAAACTGGGCTGGGATCATATCGTGGTGAATTTGAAGACCAATGCTGTGAGATGTGGGATCTTAGGTGACAAGGTCACAGATACCAGACATCATTTGCCGGCGACATTGGTTTCCAGCTAGCTCTGTCCGCCCTTGGCTGTAGATTCTGTGCTGATGGTCTCTGCGACTTCCCCAATTTCCTTTCCTCGCTCACATCCTCCCTGATATCCAGCGTCTGACATCCACATGGACACTGTTGCTCCTCATTACCAGGCCTGAAGCCCCCATTGGCAGTTATAGCCAGGCCTGTTCTCAGTCGCCCCCGTCCACCACACATGCCCTTCCATCACCAACAACGGTATTTGGCAGGCTTGCCCCTTACCCCAGTGCCAGGGGGATGAAAACCCTCTGCGCTGTCCAGATGGTTACTGCACAGAGCCAATGCCACCTGTTTTCCAAAAGTTCTCCTCTGCGCTGTGCATCCTTTATTTCGGCCTAGTGCACTTGGGCAGCAATGAGATGCCCCAGGAGAGAAAATTGTTTAGAATCTGTGGAATGGACTATTTGATTGTTTTTATTGTTACATGTATTGGTATATAGTGTAAATATTGCGCCATGCGCACTATACAGACAAAACATACCATTCATAGACAAGGAAACATCAGAATGCAGAATATAGTGTTACAGTCATAACTATGGTGTAGAGAAAGATTAACTTAATGAGAGGTCCATTCAAACATCTGATGGCAGCAGGGAAGAAGCTGTTCTTGAGTCAGTTGGTACATGACCTCAGACTTTTGTATCTTTTTCCCTGAAGGAAGCAGATGGAAGAGAGAATGTCTGGGGTATGTGGGGTCCTTAATTATGCTGGCTGCTTTGCTGAGGCAGTGGGAAGTGTAGACAGAGTCAATAGATGGGAGGCTGGTTTGCGTGATGGATTGGTCTATATTCACGACCTCTTGTAGTTTCTTGTGGTCTTGGGCAGGAGCCATACCAAGCTGTGATACAACCAGAGAGAATGCTTTGTATGGTGCATCTATAAAAGTTGGTGAGAGTCGTAGCAGACATGCCAAATTTCCTTAGTCTTCTGAGAAAGTGGAGGTGTTGGTTGGCTTTCTTAACTATAATAGGGGATCAGGATAGGTTATTAGTGATCTGGACACTTAAAAACTTGAAGCTTTTGATAATTTCTACCTCATCCCCATTGATATAGACAGGGGCATGTTCTCCACTATGCTTCCTGAAGTCGATGACAATCTCCTTCGTTTTGTTGACATTGAGGGAGAGATTATTGTCATTGCACCAGTTCACCAGATTCTCTATCTCATTACATAGAACATAGAACAGTCTTTCGACCCTCGATTTTGTGCTGAGCTTTGTCTGAAATCAAGATCAAGCTATCCCATTCCCTATAATTCTGGTGAACTCCATGTGTCTATCCAATAACAGTTTGAAAGTCCCTAAAGTGTCCGACACCACTAATACAGCGGGCAGTCCATTCCACACCCCAACCACTCTCTGAGTAAAGAATCTACCTCGGACATCCCTCCTATATCTCCTACCACAAAGCTTATAGTTGTGCCCCCGAGTAACAGCTACATTCACCTGAGGAAATAGTCTCTGCACGTCCACTCTATCAATCCCCCTCATCAACTTATAAACCTCTATTGAGTCGCCTCTTATCTCCCTCTACTCTAAAGAGAAAAACCCTAGCTCCCTCAACCTTTTCTCATAAAACCTACCCACCAAACCAGGCAGCTTCCTGGTAAATCTCCTCTGCACTCTCTCCAACGCTTCCACATCCTTCTCATAGTGAGGTGACCAGAGCTGAACACAATATTCCAAATGTGGTCTCACCAAGGTCCAGTATAGTTGTAGCATAACCCCACGGCTCTAAGCTCTATCCACTTGAGTGGCAACCTTCAGAGATCTGAGGATATGAATCCCAAGATGTTTCTTTTCTCCACATTCTTCAGAACCCTGCCGTTGACCCTGTAATCAGCATTCAAATTTGTCCTACCAAAATGAATCACCTATCAGGGCTAAACTCCATCTGCCACTTTCCAGCCCAGCTCTGCATCCTATCAGTGTCTCTTTGCAGCCTACAACAGCCCTCCACCTCATCCACTACTCCACCAATCTTGGTGACATCAGCAAATTTATTGACCCACCCCTCAGCCCCCTCCTCCAAGTCATTGATAAAAATCACAAATAGATTCCTGTACTCATTCCTGTGCTTATCATTTCTGTCTTGTCATTGTTTGAGATCCAACCCAATAAGGTGATCTCATCAGTAAACTTGAAAATTGAGTTGGAGGGGAACTTGACCACACAGTTGTAAGTGTATGAGGAGTATAGCAGGGGGCTGAGAACACAGCCTTGTGGAGCACTGTTGTTGAGGGTGATTGTGGAGGAGGTGTTCTTGCCTATCCTTACTGATTGTGATCTGTGCATTAGGAAGTTCAGAATCCAGTCATTTAGAGAGGAGCCAAGGCCCTGGCCATGGAGTTTTGAGATGAGTCTCATAAGAATAGTACGGTTGAAGGCTGAGTTGTAGTCAATAAATAGGAGCTTCATTACTTCGGTGTTCCAGTGTTGAGTACAGGGCCAGGGAGATGGCGCCTGTGGACCTAGTGACACGGTAAGCAAACTGTGGTGGATCCAGGCAATCTGGAAGACTGGAATTGATTTGTGCCATGACTAACCTTTTGAAGCCCTTCATAATGATGTATGTCAGAGCCACCAGATGATAGCTAGACCAAGGTGGGAATTTAAGGAGGAGATAGACAGGTTTTTAATTAGTAATGGGTTAAAGGGTTACATAGAAGGGGGTAGGAAAGTGGAGTTGATGTTGAGATGAGATCAGCCATGATTGTATTGAGTGGTGGAGCAGGCTCAAAACTCCTGAATGCCCTACACCTGCTCCTTGTTCTAATATCAGCAAAGAGGGACCACCAGGGGAAGCTGGATTTCAGCAGTTTAGGGTAATTCAGATGGAGTACACAGGAGACCAGATAAGCTGAGAAGGATTGACAAGAAAGGTGAGAGTCCAGAGCTCAGGTATGCTGCAGAGGACATTTGGCTCTGGGCTAGTAGAAGAGAGTAATGTGGCAGAAAAGCCTGATTTGGATAGTTTCAATCTTTGTGATAAAGAAATCGATGGGTGGGACGGTGGCAAAGTGGTTAGCACTGCCGCCTCACAGTGCCAGGTTCAATTCCAGCCTTTGGTGACTGTATGTGGAGTTTCTGCACGGGTCGGCATGGATTTCCTCTGGATGCTCCAGTTTTCTCCCACATTCCAAAGATGTGCAAGTTAGGTGGATTGGCCGCGCTAAATGTGCAGGAGTATGGGGGTGGGGTAGAGGGAGGCTCATCTGTTAGACTACCCACCAGTAAATGGCGAGGGACCTTGTAGCTGTTAACATTCAGTCCGAGCTCTAAGGCAGCCATTGCTGATTCCCAGTTCGCAGCACCAGAATCTCAACTCGGGATCTCAATGGGGTCATAATGTCGGGACAAAGGAAGGATGTCCATTTTGATATCTTGAATCACACTTTGTAGTCTTAAACCCTGCTGCTTCCTTTAGTTTACAATGAGTGGTACTTCCTATTTTCTCCATATTTCCTTATATCAGAATACCTAACTTTACAGGGCGATGCAACTGTTGCCTAACAGCTCCTAATCAATCTCATTTTAAACAGGCAGCTCAGACACAGAGTCAATGTGTCAGTATACAACAACGCTAGTATATCAGCTACTACTCAAAGAAGCTTCGTATTTGAGCCAACAATGTCTGCCGGTGACCCGAAAAATGACCTTGTAACAACAATCAATGTTCCACTTGTTGTAAGTAATTTATTTATCGTTATGATCCCAGTAGAGACCAGGAATGTTTTTTTAAAATCCACATATTTACTGAAAGACTTAAGCCACCAGCTTAAAACAAATATATTTTCATATACAGGAATCAATTACAACAAACACTGCTACTGGCACGGGCTTGGGAATTTACATTATATTGCAAAACCCAATAAAACACAATAATGGAATTCCTACAACATTGAAGGAGACCATTCTGCCCACCAAGCCTGCACCAAGCCCTATCTCTATAACCTCGTGTATTTACCCTGCTAGTCCTCCTGATACTAAGGATCAATTTAGCATGGCCAATCAACCTAACTTGACCTGCAAATCTTTGGGCTGTGGGAAGAAAATAGAACGTCCGGAACTTCCCTGGAGAGGCGAAGGTTGAGAGGCGACCTGATAGAAGTTTATAAAATGTTGAGAGGAATAGATAGGGTGGACTCTCAGAGGCTATTTCCCCGGGTTGAAATGGTCGCTACGAGAGGACACAGATTTAAGGTGCGGGGAGGGAAGTACAGAGGTGATGTTAGGGGTAAGTTTTTCACTCAGAGGGTGGTGAGTGATTGGAATCGGCTGCCGTCATCGGTGGTGGAGGCGAACTCGCTGGGGTCTTTTAAAAGACTTCTGGATGAGTATATGGGGTTTAATGGGATTGGGGGTTATAGATAGGTCTATAGATTGGTGGGGTTGATGTGATTGGCGCAACTCGAGGGCTGAAGGGCCTGTTTGTGCTGTAATGTTCTATGTTCTATGTTCTAAACACATGCAGACATGGGAGGAACATGCAAATTCCATATGGTGACCCAAGGCAGGAATTGAACCTGGGTCCCTGGCAAGTGTAACCTTCCCTTTGCCACAATGACTCCCTCCAGAAAGTCTTTAGCTCCTTCTTAGGTTCTCAAAGGTGACCCACTTTCTTGGGACCAACTTCAATGCTTTCTAAGGCTGCTTTGTAATGTCTGTCACTTTCCATCTCCCAATTCCTGTTTAGTGACCTCAACAGAAAATTATTACCAGCTCCCCCCATTCTAATTGTTCAATTTTCTCGCTCCCCAATATCATGACAATCTCTTTAATCTGCTTTCTGAATTCGGGGCTTCCAAATCTCTGACTCTGAAACGTTTTGGCACAATCCCATGGATAACCTCCTCCCCCAGGATTCCAACCAAAGCTCCACTCTATTATTTATCTCCATGGTAATAGAGATGGTTGGGATGTTGGGTAATTAATGTTTTGGCGCTGAGGTCTGCATGGATAACTCACCCCTCTAACAAAGACAGGAGAACAGACACACCACCTCCAGATTATTAACTATACAAATCCATCTACCATGTTAAAGCTCTATCTCCTAATGCTACAATTAAATTAAACACTAGTCACTTCTAAAATTCTCATTACTTTAGGGGCCTGATGGTCCAGAATTTTAATTTGCTTATACTTGCAAATTGAAATACCCTTCCTATCTTAAATATTAATATAAACCATGTAAGTAGAGTTTGAGTGTAACTCCCAACAACACTAAAGAAGCTCAACATCACCCAGGACAAAGTAGCTCATTTGTTTGTCACCCTATCTACTGTCTTCAATATTCACTCCCTCCACTATTGGCGCTCAGTAGCAGCAGTGTATATTGTATACAAGATGCTCTACAGCAACTCACCAAGATTCCTACGACAGCACCTTCCGAACCTAGGACCGCTACCATCTAGAAGGACAAGATACCTGGGAACACCACCACCACCTGTAAGTTTCCCTTCAAGTCACTCACCATCCTGACTTGAAACTGTTTGCCATTTCTTCACTGTCGCTGGCTCAAAATCCTAGAACTCCCTCCCTTACAGCACCTCAGGTGTACCTACAGTGGTTAAAGAAGTGATTACAGTGGTTAAAGAAGGCAGCTCAGCATTACCTTCTGAAAGGTAACTAGTGATGGGCACTAAATGTTGACCTGGCCAGAGATGCTTAAAGGGTACACCCATTCTGAAGAACATAAGAAATAGAAACATGATGGACTATTTGGCCTTGCCTTTCAACAAGATGATGACCTATCCTCAACCTCTTATTCCAACTTCTTGCCTATCTCCCTTATCCCTCTGGTCTCTTATTGTTTAAAAATCTACCAATCTCAGTCTTGAATATTCTCAATGATGGAACATCCACAACCCCCTGGAGTAAAGAATTCCAAAGACATTTCTCCTCACCTCAGCCCTCGATATCTGTCCCCTTATTCTGGGAGTGTGGCACTTTGTTCTAGATTCTCAAGCCTAGAGAAGCCATTGTTGACAGAAAGACCCCTCTCTATTGACCATCTATTGGCGACTTTTGGTTTCCCAGAAACCTGCGCCACTGGGAATTGGAGCCAGCACATTTTCTCAGACTGACATTTTTGCACGTTTATTTGGATTACATTGTTTGAGGGGAGTTAGATACAAGTAGTAACATTTTCAATAGATCCTGATTTAATGGGTCCACTGGTAAGATTAGTTACAGAGTACTGAGATAGCCCAGTAATAGACCATGCAAATTTGCTTTGACATTTTCTTCCCATTACTCAGGAAGATTGTAGTTCCTTCATTGTGATAAAGCCTTGCTGCATTAAGACTCATGTTTCTATATGGTAACTACCAATGATTTGATTGTCAATGTTGAAATACTTCTTTTTCAGACATTAGTGATAGTTAGTTGCTCAAAGGGGCTTTGTTTGTGAGAAGGAGATTGATATTTCTCATTTCGTTTCCTTTCCCAGACTCTACTACAGATGCTAAAGCACAGCGGGATGGTGAAGAAAACTATTGTGTCAACATTGTTTACCCTGAAGAGAAGCACACTTTTCCAGACTCACAGTGTGAACGAGTGGTTGTGGGGTTACGAGGATGCTGTGCTGAAATTTGGTCATCAACTGTTGCCAAGTATTTTCCCAAATAGCCAATTTGGATTTTTCTATGGAGTGAGTAATCGGAACAGGTTTCAAACAGCTCGAGATAGAACATAGAACATAGAACATAGAACATTACAGCGCAGAACAGGCCCTTCGGCCCACGATGTTGCGCCGACCAGTTACAAAACAATGACCCACTAGCCTAAACTAATCCCTTTTCGTCCATAAACCTATCCACAGATCTCTTAAACGCCCCCAAACTAGGTGCATTTACAACTGCAGCTGGCAGGGCATTCCAGTCCCTCACCACCCTCTGGGTAAAGAACCTACCCCTGACATCAGTCCTATAACTACCCCCCCTTAATTTAAAGTCGTGCCCCCTCGTGCTAGCTTTCTCCATCCTAGGAAAAAGGCTATCACTATCTACCCTGTCTAAACCTCTAATCATCTTATATGTTTCAATGAGGTCCCCTCTTAGCCGCCTTCTTTCCAGCGAAAACAATCCCAAATCTCTCAGTCTCTCCTCATAGGACCTCCCCTCCATACCAGGCAACATCCTGGTAAACCTCCTCTGCACCCTCTCCAGAGCCTCCACATCCTTCCTGTAATGTGGGGACCAGAACTGCACACAAAACTCCAAGTGCGGCCGCACCAGAGTTGTGTACAGTTGCATCATGACGCTGCGACTCCTAAATTCAATCCCCCTACCAATAAACGCCAAGACACCGTATGCCTTCTTAACAACCTTATCTACTTGATTCCCAACTTTCAGGGATCTATGTACACATACACCTAGATCCCTCTGCTCCTCCACACTATTCAAAGTCCTCCCGTTAGCCCTATACTCAACACATCTGTTATTCCTACCGAAATGAAGTACCTCACACTTCTCCACATTAAACTCCATCCGCCACCTCGCAGCCCAGCTCTTAATACTTTTAAAAAGCAGATTGCCATGCTTGCCCTTGGAGGGAATTTAACCATCTCTAGTCAAACTTCCATGGCATTGGACCTGTGTATTGTAGGATGTGGAGTGTGGGATCTTGCTGCAGTCTGGATATAGTCATGGTGACCAATTGCCAATCCTCAGCACATTTATCTTGTTCTGGGTGTTTGGGATTCTGGAACACTTTCTGCATCTTACCTTTGCATAAAGTCCAGGTGGAAAGGTGATGGCCAAAGGTATTATCACTAGACTATTAATCCAGAAACTCTGCTAATGTTCTGGGGAACAGGATTTGAATCCTGCCATGGCAGTTGGTGGAATTTGCATTCAATTTTTAAGAAAAGTATCGGGAATTAAGAATCTACTGATAACTGTGAAACTATTGTTGATTGTCAGAAAAACCCATGTGGTTCACTCACGTCCTTTAGAGAGGGAAATCTGCTGCCCTTACCTGTTTTGGCCTACATGTGACCATGGTTGACTCTCCACTGCCATTGGACAACTAGGGATGGGCAATAAATGCTGGCCAACCATTGACACCCATGTCCCACAAATGAATAAAAAAATGACCATATACTAAGTATATAGGTTTCATTTTTAATGCTTACTTTTTGTAATTCTTATCAATAATTTCCATTTATCTAGCACTTACTAACTAATGTCCCAAGGAGAAACACAGATTCAATGGCTTTGATCAACCTGCTTCACAGGAACTCCAGAAAAATGAGCAGGAGTACACCATTTGGCCCATCGAGTGAAGTCTGCCATTCAATCCAATTATGGCTTCAAATCCATTTTCCCACACACTCCCCACATCTCTTAATTCTCTGAAAGGCCAAAATTCTGTCAATCTCAGTCTTGAAATGTAGAATCATAGAATTCTACAGTGCAGAAAGAGGCCATTTGGCCTATTGAGTTTGCATTGACAACAATCCCACCCAGGCCCTATCACCACAATCTCACATAGTCCCCCTGACACTGAGGGGCAATTTAGCACAGCCAATCCACCTAACCCACACATCTTTCTATTCAACAATAAAACATCCACAATCCTCTGCAGTAGAGAAGTCCAAAGGTTTCAACTCTGAGTGAAGAAATTTCTCCTCACGTCAGTCCTAAATGATCATCCCCTTATCCTGAGATTGTGCATCTATATTTTAGACTATGTGTCCCCTCAGAACCCTGTATGTTTCAATGAGATCACCTCACAGTCTAAACTACAGAGAATATAAGTCCAATTTACTCCATCTTTCTGATGGCACATCTAACCCAGAGTTGGAAACTAGACAACAACAACACTGCAATAATCAAAGAGTTGAAAGAGATTGATGAGGTAGAGCTGGGTGTCCACATGGAACCTGAGCCCATCTCTGGAGATAATGTTCCCTAAGGGTGGGATATAGATGAGGACGAAGAGATGGATCAAGGGTAGATTCTGGGAGAACTCCAAATGATGCAGCTGGGGGACAGGAAAAGAAGCCATTTCGGGAGATGAATCTTGGAATAGAATCATAGAATGCCTGCTGTGCAGAAGGAGGCCACTTGGCCCATCGAGTCTGCACTGACAACAATCCTACCCAGGCCCTATCCTTGGAATTCCAGTACTTACCCTACTTCTCCCCCAACACTAAAAGGCAATTTAGCGTGGCTAATCCACCTAATCTACACATCTTTGGACTGTGGGAGCAAACTGAAGCACACGGAGGAAACCCACGCTGACAGAGGAAGAATAGATAAACTCCTCACAGTGACCCGAGGCCGGAATTCCTGGGTTCCTGGCGCTGTGAGGCAGTAGTGATAACCACTGTGCCAACCATCAGATGGCTCTTAACGGAACCAGCAAGGGCATTACCACTGGGCCGGACATGAGAATTAATGGAGGAATATGGTGTAGTCAACATATTAAAGACTGCAGACATTTCAAAAAATGATGAGGAATGGTAGTTTACCATGGTCTGGTATTATTAACAGAGAGTGCAGAGTCGATTTACTACAATGATACCTGGATTCCAAGGGTTAAGCTAGAAGGAGATAATAACTGAACTAGTTCTTTCAACCTTGATAGTTAATGAGTGACCCATAGAACATAGAACATTACAGCGCAGAACAGGCCCTTCGGCCCACGATGTTGCGCCGACCAGTTACAAAACAATGACCCACTAGCCTAAACCAATCCCTTTTCATCCATAAACCTATCCACAGATCTTTTAAACGCCCCCAAACTAGGTGCATTTACAACTGCAGCTGGCAGGGCATTCCAGTCCCTCACCACCCTCTGGGTGAAGAACCTACCCCTGACATCTGTCCTATAACTACCCCCCCTTAATTTAAAATCGTGCCCCCTCGTGCTAGCTTTCTCCATCCTAGGAAAAAGGCTATCACTATCTACCCTGTCTAAACCTCTAATCATCTTATATGTTTCAATGAGATCCCCTCTTAGCCGCCTTCTTTCCAGCGAAAACAACCCCAAATCTCTCAATCTCTCCTCATAGGATCTCCCCTCCATACCAGGCAACATCCTGGTAAACCTCCTCTGCACCCTCTCCAAAGCCTCTACATCCTTCCTGTAATGTGGGGACCAGAACTGCACACAAAACTCCAAGTGCGGCCGCACCAGAGATGTGTACAGTTGCATCATGACGCTGCAACTCCTAAATTCAATCCCCCTACCAATAAACGCCAAAACTCCGTATGCCTTCTTAACAACCTTATCTACTTGATTCCCAACTTTCAGGGATCTATGTACACATACACCTAGATCCCTCTGCTCCTCCACACTATTCAAAGTCCTCCCGTTAGCCCTATACTCAACACATCTGTTATTCCTACCGAAATGAATTACCTCACACTTCTCCACATTAAACTCCATCCGCCACCTCTCAGCCCAGCTCTGCAACCTTTCTAAGTCATCCTGCAAACTATGACACCCTTCCTCACAATCTACCACACCTCCGACTTTGGTGTCATCAGCAAACTTACTAATCCACCCAACTATACCCTCATCCAGATCATTAATAAAAATTACAAACAGCAGTGGCCCCAAAACAGATCCCTGAGGCACACCACTTGTAACCGAACTCCATGACGAATATTTCCCATCAACCACCACTCTCTGTCTCCTATCTGCTAGCCAATTCCTGATCCAATTACCTAGATCACCCCCAATCCCATACATCTGCATTTTCTGCAGAAGCCTACCATGGTGAACCTTATCAAACGCCTTGCTAAAATCCATATACACCACATCAACTGCCTTACCCCTATCCACCTCTTTGGTCACTTTCTCAAAGAACTCGATAAGGTTAGTAAGGCATGACCTACCCGCTACAAAACCATGCTGACTGTCTCTAATCAACTCATTACTTTCCAAATAACTATAAATCCTGTCTCTAATAATCCTTTCCAAAACCTTACCCACCACAGAAGTAAGACTCACCGGTCTATAATTCCCAGGGAAGTCCCTTCTCCCCTTCTTAAACAATGGGACAACATTTGCTGTCCTCCAATCTTCTGGTACTATACCAGAGACTAACGACGACCTGAAGATCAGAGCCAGAGGCTCCGCAATCACCCCTCTTGCCTCCCAAAGAATCCTAGGGCAAATCCCATCTGGACCAGGGGACTTACCTATTTTCAATCCCTCTAAAATATCCAGCACATCCCCCGTATCAACTGCAATACTATCTATTTCACACCCCTGCACCCCAGTGTCCAGGTGACCCAGGTGAAGCTTTCAAGATTGGAAGGGGAACAGGATAGAGAGAAAGTATTTCTGCTGGTTGGGGAGTCTAGATTTTGAGACCCAGAATTCAAGTCAGACAAATCACTTTGTGAAACACAAAGACTGGTGGATTCAATTATTCATTTTAAGGCTGAACTTGAGAAACGCTGTTGTCCACAGTATTTTGAGACATGGAGTAAGGGCAAATATGTGAAGTCAGAATACACACCCCAGCTTTGAGCTTATTGAATGGGGAACAGGCTCGAGGGGCTGTGATCCTCCTGATCATAGTCAGAAAATTATGACGAATTTACAGTTCCAGGGATAGATCATCTGCAGGTTTTTACAACCTCCTTCAAATCTGCTCCCAAATACCACACTTCTCATCATTCCTTATATTTGCACCAACCCTGCCTTTCAGCGCTGTCTACACTTCAAGAACTCAATGTGGAATTCTTTATATGATTGTCAGGGGGTATTTCATGTTGTGAACTCACCTGCAATTGGAAATAGTATATGCTATCGATCCTCTTCTTCATCTTAAAGATCTCCATCTGGTCTCTCAGAATTAATCATAGAATTATAGCACTGTAGTTGAGGTATAATTAACCATTATCAGCCAAATAAAAGATCATTTAAAAATAGCTGCATTTGTTATCGTGTGTCTAGTATCCACTTTAAATGCAGGCATGTTAGATCAGTCACAGAGGAGAGATATCAATAGTGAGGTTCAGCCAAATGCACTTTCTATAACAGCATTTAATACAATTTCAGGCGAATGGAACAGGAGATGAAAAATATTTATTCAACACTGGTGAAAATGACTACATGAAACTTAATGAAATAATAATGTGGAATGGACAGAAGTGAGTAACTGCTCATTATTACAATCATCAGAGTTAAAATCTTGTCGTTGATCGATATGAATGAACTTTGGGTGGATTTGTCCATGAAAATCCGATTATTTATTTTGTGTACCAGAGATTCTTGTATTTGCCTCAAGCTATTTTATTGTTGTTAATCAATTACAAGCCCTGCTAACTTGCAGACCTGCATTTATATAACGCCTTTCACATATTTCACAAAGCGCTTTAAAGCCAGTTGATGTTTTTTTGTAAGGTTTGACTGCAGTAAATATGATGGACATCTTGGGCACAGCAAGCTCCCATTAATGATGTAAGTGGCCAGGTGATCAAATAGAAAATCAAAACACTGTGGATCTAAATTCAAAAACAGAAAATGCTGGGAATATTCAGCAGGTCTGTCAGCTTCTGTAGAGAGAGAGAGAAATTACTTCTAATGGGTAGAATTTAATGTTCTTCCCTCAGGTGAGTTTGGAAGCAAAAAGGCCTTTTCTTTGGACTAAAAGGTGTGGGATGGGAACTTTCTGCTCTATCCTAATGAAGTCTGGGCTGAGAAGGTTTGTGGGCAGCCTTCACACTTCTGATGCCATTTGAGACCTTCAGTTGAGAAATTGATGCCCACTTAATGGTCTTGTTCCCCATTATGGGCAGTACAGTGGCACAGTGGTTAGCATTGCTGTTTCACAGCGCCAGCGACCCAGGTTCAATTCCAGCTTTGGGCAACTGTGTGAAGTTTGCACATTCTCTCTGTGTCTGAAGTGGGTTTCCTCCGGATGCTCCAGTTTGCTCCCAAAAGTCGGGTTAGATTGATTGGCCATGTTAAATTGCCCTTTAGTGTCAGGTGGATTAGCAGAGTAAATATGTGGGGTTACAGGGATGGGCCCTGGGTGGGATTGTTGTCGGTGCAGACTTGATGGGCCAAATGGCCTCCAGAGTAGGGATTCTATGATTCTGTCTCTGTCATATATGTTTGTGTGGAGAAGGGGGCAGGGGCTACTGGTGTGGGGGCTCTTGTCAGACACTCAGCCTGTGATCAAGGTGCCTATGTTTAAACATCCTGATGCCACCAAAGTGGTTGTTATTGTTTAACTTTAGGCACCTGGAGTCAGTATGGGTGGGTTGGCCTACCTGAAGGAGACTAACCCAGTTGAGTGATACGGTAACATTTATGGGCATCATCTAAGGGGGCTACAAATTGCCAGCATTTCAATTTTGGAATGATCTGAGTGGGATTTGACATGCAGCCAGTCTTAGGTCCAATACCAATTGGGTAACGTTCAAAGGATTCAAGTAGCACCTTAGAACTAATAGTTTGAGTTTTAGTTGATGTGTGATTGGGTGAACCCTTTAAAGAGGGATTACCTTCATCAAAAGTTGATGTGAAGAGGGGAAGAAACCATTGATTGTTCATCAATGTGTCACAGAGAATGGTTCAGTGGCTAGACATTGTGTTCTGGTTTTGTAAATGAATGAAGTAAAATCTAGCAAGGCATTTGCGCACAAGCAGGGCAGAAGAAGAATTGGGATTAGCTCAAGTAACTACCTAGCAATTGTGCCAAGGGAGTTTCTGTGGGTCACCCCCTAAAACCCAACTAGCATCCCACACTGGGGTCCTTGATCCTATAGAAGGCCCATAACTGGCCACTCATATGCTGACTGGTGCTTAATACAATAGGCCTTCCCCAGAAGGGGTGACCCAGAGCTCTTGCCAGCTCCCCCACCAGCAGGTGAGGTGCTCCATTCCACCCAATGGTGGGTCTGATTTTAACCATTCACAGAGCTAAAATCGGGCCTCCCAACACCCTGAAACCCCAAAACGTTGTTCCCATTTTACTTCTTAATGATGATGAGGGATGCTAAGAGCATTTTGCCCATTCTTATTATCCAAATGGAGATAGACTTTGGGGCGTTTCTGTGCAGACGATCCTGGTATGCAGGTGCAGCAGGTAATAAGGAAGGCAAATTGAATTTTGGCATTTATACCTAAAGGAATAGAGTATAAAAGTAAGGAAGTGTTACTGCAACTAGACAAGGCATTGGTGAGATTGCACCTGTGTACACTGCTGCTGTCAGTGGTGGTAGGATTGAATGTTTGTAGATATGGTGCAATCAAGCAGGATGCTTTGTCCTGGATGGTGTCAAGCTTGAGTATTGTTGAAGCTGCACTCATCCAGGCAAATGGAGAGTATTCCATTGCACTCCTGATTTGTGCCTTGTAGATGGTGGATAGGCACTGGGAGTCAGGAGGAAAGGAGGTGAGCAGTATTCCTAGCCTCTGACCTGCTCTTGTAGCCACTGTGTTTACGTGGCAAGTCCAGTTGCACTTCTGGTCAAAGGTAACCCCAAGAATGTTGGCAGCGGTACACTCAGTGATAGTAACACTGTTGAATGTCAAGGGATGGTGGTTAGAGTGAATCTTATTGATGATTTGATTTGATTTATTATTGTCACATGTATTAACATACAGCGAAAAGTATTGTTCCTTGCGCGCTATACAGACAAAACATACCATTCATAGAGAAGGAAACGAGAGAGTGCAGAATGTAGTGTTACAGTCATAGCTAGGGTGTAGAGAAAGTTCAATTTAATTCAATGTAAGTCCATTCAAAAGCCTGACAATAGCAGGGGAGAAGTTGTTCGTGAGTTGGTCGGTACGTGATCTCAGACTTTTATATCTTTTTCCCGACGGAGGAAGGTGGAAGAGAGAATGTCCAGGGCGTGTGGGATCCTTGATTACGTTGGCTGCTTTGCTGAAACAGCAGGAAGTGGAGACAGAGTCGGTTTGCGCGATGGATTGGGCTACATTCATGACTTTTTATAGTTCCTTGCAGTCTTGGGCAGAGCAGGAGACATACCAAGCTGTGATACAACCAGAGAATGCTTTCCAAGGTGCATTTGTAAAAATTGGTGAGAGTCGTAGCTGACATGCCAAATTTCCTTAGTCTTCTGAGAAAGTAGAGGTGTTGGTGGGCTTTCTTTGCTATAGTGTAGATATGGGGGGACAGGACAGGTTGTTGGTGATCTGGACACTAAAAACTTGAAGCTCTTGACCCTTTCTACTTTGTCCGTGTTGATATAGACAGGGGCATGTTCTCCACTATGCTTCCTGAAGTCGATGACAATCTCCTTCGTTTTGTTGACATTGAGAGAGAGATTATTGTTGCTGCACCAGTTCACCAGATTCTCTATCTCATCCCTGTACTCTGTCTTGTCATTGTTTGAGATCCGACCCACTATGGTGGTGTCAGCAAACTTGAAAATTGAATTGGAGGGGAATTTGGCCACACAGTCACAGGTGTATAAGGAGTATAGTACGGGGACTGAGAACACAGCCTTGTGGGGCACCGGTAATGGCCATTGTGTGGCACGAATGTTACTTGCCTTTATCAGCCCTACCCTGGATATTGCCCAGATCTTGTTGCATTTGATCATGGACTGCTTCAGTATCTGAGGAGTCGCATATTGTGTAATCGTCGACCCTCATCCCCACTTCTGACTTTATGACGGAGGGAGGGACATTGAAGGTTGTTGGGTCTGGGATACTACCTTGAGGGGCTCTTGCAGAGATGTCCTGGAGCTGACATGAACAACCCTCCACAATCACGTCCAACGTCTATATACCAGGTACGACTCCAACCAGTGGAGTATTTGCTCCCGATACCCATTGATTCCAGTTTGTGGTGGATGCCGGGACATTGAGTAAATTTAAGAAGGGGATAGACAGATTTTTAATTAGGAATGGGTTGATGGGTTATGAAAAATGGGCTGGGAAGTGGAGTTGAGGCAGTGATGAGGTCAGCCATGATGATATTAAATGGTGAAGCAGGTTGGAGGACCTGAATTGCCTATTCCTCCTCCTAATTCTTATGTATATCATGTAGTGATAGCACTGATTATTCAGGGGGTGGATTGTTGCCCTTTGAAAATGTGCTGAGATTTATCTAAGTTATCCTTAGACTCAGATTATAGAATATTAATTGGAAGTCAACAGGAACTGGTACCGGAAACTAGAAACAGAATACCAGTTACCATAAGGTTTAACTCCTACTTTTCTTTCTTTATTCTTTCATGGCAAAGTCAGCATTTATAGCCCATCCCTAATAGTCCTTGAACTGAGTATCTTTCTTGGCAATTTCAGAAAGTAGGGGGGGAGCTATACAAAAATGGCAGAACCATCAGGAATATAGACACACAGAGGGATCTGGGTGTGCAAGTCCACAGATCCAAAAGTTGGCATATGATGGTGCAGCTATATAAAAGTTTGGTTAGGCCACATTTGGAATACTGCATCCTGTCACCACGCTACCAGAAAGACGTTGAGGCTTTGGAGAGAGTACAGAAAAGGTTTACCAGGATGTTGCCCGGTAGGGAGGGTCTTAGCTACGAGGAGAGATTGGGTAAACTGGGGTTGTTCTCCCTGGAAAGACGGAGGATGAAGGGTGACCTAATAGAGATGTATAAAATTAGGAAGGGCATAGATTGGGTGAACAGTGGAAAGCTTTTTCCCAGGTCGGAGGTGACGAACACAAGGGGTCACAAGTTCAAGGTTAAGGGGGCAAGGTTCAACACAGATGTCAGGGGGATGTATTTTACACAGAGGGTGGTGGGGGCCTGGAATGCACTGCCAAGCAAAGTGGTTGAGGCGGACACGCTGGGATCGTTTAAGACTTATCTAGGTAGCCACATGAACAGTCTGAGAATAGAGGTCTACAAACGAATGATCTAGTTGGGCGCATGAGCAGCACAGGCTTGGAGGGCCGAAGGGCCTGTTTCCTGTGCTGTACTGTTCTTTGTTCTTTGTATCGGGACAAGAGCAAGCACACTGTAGAGGCAGCTTTGGAGGGTCTGTGTGATATTGAGAAAGGAGGTTCTTTTTGGACATCGCTGTCTGATAAGAACATAAGAACATAAGAAATAGGAGCAGGAGTAGGCCATCTGGCCCCTCGAGCCTGCCCCGCCATTCAATAAGATCATGGCTGATCTGTCGTGACTCAGCTCCACTTTCCCGCTTTCTCCCCATAACCCTTAATCCCCTCTCTTATCAAAAACCCATCAACCCGTTTCTTAAAAATATTTAGCGAGGCAGCCTCCACCACTTCAACGGGCAGAGAATTCCAGAGATTCACCACCCTTTGAGTGAAGAAGTTCCTCCTCAACTCTGTTCTAAACCGCCCCCCCTTTATCTTGAGGCTGTGCCCCCTAGTCCTACTGTCTTTTTTGAGCGGGAACAGTCTCTCCACCTCTATCCTATCCATCCCATTCATCACCTTATACGTCTCAATGAGATCTCCCCTCATTCTTCTAAACTCTAACGAGTACAAGCCTAGTTTATTCAGCCTCTCCTCATAGCTCAATCCCCTCAACTCCGGTATCAGCCGAGTAAACCTCCTCTGCACTCCCTCCAGGGCCAAAACATCCTTGCGCAGGTGCGGCACCCAAAACTGCACACAGTACTCCAGCTGCGGCCTCACCAATGCCCTATACAGCTGTAGCAAGACCTCCCTACTTTTATATTCAATCCCCTTCGCTATGAAGGCCAGCATCCCATTCGCCTTCCTGACCACCTGCTGCACCTGCAAGCTGGGTTTTTGCGACTCAGTAACAATGAGACAGCCTGGATGGAGGTAGAGAGATTGGATGTGATCTCTTCTGTTACCGGAGCAAGGGAGATATAAATGTATTCGAATATTGCTTTACAATCAGACTGACTGCATCAAGCTTAAAGTAAAATGCAATACCATCAGGAAGGATATGAAGTTTTAAAGAGGGCGTAGAAAATATTTATGGTTCCATATGGAGCTTCAATGATGAGGATAGATTGGAGAGTTTGGGCTTGTTTTGAGGCAGGGTAGATACGGAGAAATTGGTCTCCTTGCAGAGGTACTCGATCGTAACTCTCTCTCTCTCTCCCTCCCTCCACACAGATGCTGCAGACCTGCTGAGTTTTTCCAGCATTTTCTGTTTTAATCCACCTGAGCACAAGGATTGGGGAGCTGTGGGCATTGCGATAGGAGGTAGTTGGCCAAGAGGCCAAATGCAACATGAGAACACATATTTTTGTGTAGAGTGAGCAGTTATGTTCTGGAATGCTCCACCTGAGAGTGGTGGAAGCAGAGAGCCAGTGCAGACAAAATGGGTTAAACGGCCTTCTTCTGTACGGTAACCATTTTATGAATCATCGAGCCTGCACCGACAACCATCTCACCCAGTCCCTATCCCCGTAACCCCACATATTTACCCTGCTAATCCCTCTAACCTACGCATCTCAGGACACTAAGGGGCAATTTATCATGGCAAATCAACCTGACCTGCTCATCTTTGGGCTGTGGGAGGAAACTGGAGCACCCGGAGGAAACATACGCTGATGTGGGGAGAATGTGCAAACTCCACATAGGCAGTAACCCAAGCCAGGAGTCAAACGCAGGTCCCTGGCGCTGTGAGGCAGCAGTGCTGACCACTGTGCCATGGTCCTGATCACAAAGAGAAAATGAACAACATCCTGCCATGTGTGCACCAAGTATGCAAAGCATCTTTTCATGGTTTCCAAATGCCCTAAAGATCTTTACCAGTTGAGACATTCTCTGACAATGTTGTGAGGGGTCCCTCATTTCTCACAACTGGCCAGTAGGTGCCTTCCTGTTGTTAAGTGGAGCACTCTCCCAGTATATACTTACAATGTCCCTCACCTTTACCCAGAGAGAACCAGGCAAATCACTGAATGATTGACGTGTGTTGGATATTTTCTCTTGAACAGGTCTCTAAATTGGTGGCCATCCAATTTCTGCAACATGATAAATGGAACCGATGGAGCAAGCTTCCACTCTTTAGTCAAAAAGAACGAGAAACTTTATGTTTTTGCACCTGATATTTGCAGGTAATTGTAAAAAGAAAGGTAAGGAGTGGACAAGTCAGCTTTCTATAGGATGAGGAGCGTGTATGAGTCAGCTTTCTATAGGATGAGGAGCGTGTATGAGTCAGTTTTCTATAGGATGAGGAGCGTGTATGAGTCAGTTTTCTATAGGATGAGGAGCGTGTATGAGTCAGCTTTCTA
Organism: Prionace glauca; assembly: GCA_037974335.1. Classification (NCBI taxonomy): domain Eukaryota; kingdom Metazoa; phylum Chordata; class Chondrichthyes; order Carcharhiniformes; family Carcharhinidae; genus Prionace; species Prionace glauca. Next base: position 76,823,641 of record CM075733.1, on the reverse strand, counting down.
TAGGATGAGGAGCGTGTATGAGTCAGTTTTCTATAGGATGAGGAGCGTGTATGAGTCAGCTTTCTATAGGATGAGGAGCGTGTATAAGTCAGTTTTCTATAGGATGAGGAGCGTGTATGAGTCAGTTTTCTATAGGATAAGGAGCGTGTATGAGTCAGCTTTCTATAGGATGAGGAGCGTGTATGAGTCAGTTTTCTATAGGATGAGGAGCGTGTATGAGTCAGTTTTCTATAGGATAAGGAGCGTGTATGAGTCAGCTTTCTATAGGATGAGGAGCGTGTATGAGTCAGCTTTCTATAGGATGAGGAGCGTGTATGAGTCAGTTTTCTATAGGATGAGGAGCGCGTATGAGTCAGTTTTCTATAGGATGAGGAGCGTGTATGAGTCAGCTTTCTATAGGATGAGGAGCGTGTATGAGTCAGTTTTCTATAGGATGAGGAGCGTGTATGAGTCAGTTTTCTATAGGATAAGGAGCGTGTATGAGTCAGCTTTCTATAGGATGAGGAGCGTGTATGAGTCAGTTTTCTATAGGATGAGGAGCGTGTATGAGTCCGTTTTCTATAGGATGAGGAGCGCGTATGAATCAGTTTTCTATAGGATGAGGAGTGCATACAAGCCAGGTTTCTGTGGGGAGAAGAGTGCGTACAAGCCGGGTTTCTATAGGGGGAGGAGTGCTTACGAGTTGGGTTTCTGTCGGGGGGTGGGGGGGTAGTGATATATCTGGTGGTGATGAAGCTAACAAGCAGATGGAAAGGAGAGTGAGGAATGAGAGCTTTTTCATTGGCAACAGTGCCATTCTAGACTTTCCTGTTATGGAGGAACTAGAGATGAGGTCCACAATAATGGAGTTCAACAAGGCCATTGTGCTAATAATAAAGCCTCAGGAAACAATGGCATTCCACCGGAAATAACCTACAGTAGAAACGTAGCATCTCCATGAATCTTGTGGGGTCTCTGCTGGAGGGAAAGATTTGTGTTTCAGTACCGACTAGTGTTTCGAGATCAGTCGCCAGAAAAAACGAAGGGGATGGCACTGATTGTAACAAATACTAAGACATTTCCCTGGTCGGTGTTGTGGGGAAGGTTTTTGCTCACCTTGCTCTGACCACATTGCTGACCCTGCAGTCACACATCTACCCTGAGGCTCAGAGCTGGCTTAGGCAGATCAACAGTTGACATGAGTCCAATAGTTACAACTATGAACAACACAGGTCATTCTACATTAAAGACAGTCCATAAAGGCAATCTCGTTAGCACAGGCAGAGTGGAAAATAAGCCGCCCTTAGACTCCATGTTTTCTTTCGAGAACACGCATAATTTCAGCAGTTACAGTGGAGCACCATTGGAAATTTTTCAGATTAGCAGCGGGTAAAGTAGGGCTGTGTCATAATGCCAACTCTCTTTGGCATTCTTTTTCTGTGCTGCTGCTGTACACTTTGGCGACTGAAGTGTCTCCCTGCCTGCCCGAGCTGATGGGAATCTGTTCAACATAGCAAGACCAAAGTGTGTAACATCCTACTCTTTGAGTTGCTGTTTCCTGATGACACTAAAACTCACTTTCAGCAGCTTGTAGATTGGTTTTTCTGGGCCTGCGATGAGTTCGGGCTGACAATCAGTGTCAAGAAGACCAAAGTTACGGGCCAGAACATAGAGACTCCACCTTAAGAACATAAGAACATAAGAAATAGGAGCAGGAGTAGGCCATCTAGCCCTTCGAGCCTGCCCCGCCATTCAATAAGATCATGGCTGATCTGTCGTGGCTCAGTTCCACTTTCCCGCCCTCCCCCCAAAACCCTTAATCCCCTCGCTTATCAAAAACCCATCAACCCGCGTCTTAAAAATATTTAGCGAGGCAGCCTCCACCACCTCAACGGGCAGAGAATTCCAGAGATTCACCACCCTTTGAGTGAAGAAGTTCCTCCTCAACTCCGTTTTAAACCGCTCCCCCTTTATCTTGAGGCTGTGCCCTCTAGTCCTACTGTCCTTTCTGAGCGGGAAGAGTCTCTCCACCTCTATCCTATCCATCCCACTCAATATCTTATACGTCTCAATGAGATCTCCTCTCATTCTTCTAAACTCCAACGAGTACAAGCCTAGTTTATTCAGCCTCTCCTCATAGCTCAACCCCCTCAACTCCGGCATCAGCCTAGTAAACCTCCTCTGCACTCCCTCCAAGGCCAAAATATCCTTGCGTAAGTGCGGCGACCAAAACTGCACACAGTCTCCATCAGCTTGGGCAACCTCACTCCGGAAATTGTCGACAGCTTCACATAGCTCGGATCAACAATTCCCAGCATCCTGTCCCTTGTTGCCGAAATCAGCGTCAGGATTGGCAAGTTTGCAGTTGCTGCGTCAAAGTTGAGAGGTCGGGAGTGGATTAATAGCAAACTAACTGAAAAATACAAAGCTGCGTGTGTACCAGGCTTGTGTTCTCAGCACTCTCCTTTCCAGTGGTGAAGCACTGACAACTTACCCAAGCCAAAAAAATATGACTGAACTGCTCCATTGCCTCAAATGAATATTGGGAAATCTCCCAGAAAGACAGGGCACTGAATATGAGAGTACACCGGTGTGCAGAGATATCCAGCATGTTTGCTACCTCAAGTCAGTGGCAACTCTGAGTCATGTGCCGAATGAATGACGGTCACATCCCCAAAGACATGCTCTACAGCAAGCTTGCTATCAGCATGGGACCAACAGGTCACCTATAGCCACAGTATAAGGATGCCTGTGAGTGAGACCTCAAAATAACCAGTATCGGGAATGTGTGGGAAGTCCTCACTGCTGGGGAGTGTCAGGAGACAGGCGATCAGGAAGGGTGTGGGAAAGGAAGATGCCAGACGAAAATGATCAAAGAGTTCATCTGGAGGACAAAATATCAGTCAACCCCAGGCCAACACTATTTCTGGCAGAAGGAACTGCCACTCGTGAATTGGCCTCTATAGCCCCGGCTGACAATGTTAAACCCAGAAGTGTTAAACACTTTGGGGGCAGTCCATCATCTTGTGTAATGGATAGATGCCAAAATAAAAGACATTTGAGGGAGTCCAAAGTCCTCATGATCACAAATAGCAAATATCCTCTCATAAATCCAATTGGGAATTCAGTAGCAACTCCTTTACCTCCAGAGAGGTGAGAATGTGCAATTCTTGAGATGAACGGGTATGGAAACTTTGGAGAAAAAAACTAGGCCCCAAGGTTATTTTGATGGGCTTAGATAAAAAGAGATGTGAAGATCCTTGAAGAGTATTGACAGTGTTAGGGTTCAAATAGAGGACTTTGGCAATGTCCTTGCTCAGATCAGCGTGGGCAGCACAGTGGTTAGCCCTGCTGCCTCTCAACTCCAGGGACTCGGGTTCAATTTCAGCCTCAGGTGACTGTCTGTGTGGAGTATGCACATTCTCCCCATATCTCCGTGGGCTTCCTCTTGTTTTCTCCCGCAGTCCAAAAATGTACAGGTTAAGTGGTTTGGCCATGCACCTTAGGTCTAGGTTAGATTGATTAGCCATTGTAAATGTATACGGTTAAGATAGGGTGGGGGAAAGGGCCTGGGTAAGTTTCTCTGTCAGCACGTCAATGGGCTGAATAGCTTCCTGTACTGTACTGCACTGTAGGAATTCTATGATTCTGTTTCATACAGCCCTGCCTTCATAGCTGCTGTTGCCATAGAGATTCGTGGAGATAGACAACATGGGTTGTGTCTTTAAGACATGGAAGAGATCATAGACTGTTGAAATCCAATACATATTTTCTGCTTATTTAAAAATGGATTTTGTTAGGCCAGAAACATTGGCTGATGCAGGTCACACAATTTGCAAGTCAGCTACAGTTCTGGAAGTTTCCAAAAGCAGTTGCAGGCCAAAAGCTCAACCTTCACCCTTAAAGAATCACACACCTATCACTGTGTGGATTGATTACAATCAGTAAACGAGAGCAGCGGCGACTGTCCAACCAGGATTACAACAGAGAGAACTATTGTTAATCTGCAATGGTGCTAATAGCTATCTTCTAAGGTAAATAGTGGAGCTAGAAAATGATCCCTAGACTCATTAGTGGACAATAGTATATGACCTAAGCTCCCCGAGCCTTTGAAAAGTTTTAATGTTACATTCCTGGACTTTCAGGGCAGTCCACTATTGAGTTATCAAATTCCTCTTCCTATCTCCTCCTTGCATACTTGCTTCTGCCTGTATGTAGTTGCAACTTCCCTGGGTTTGAATGAATAAGTCAGCTGTACTTCTGATTTAATCCTAAAGAGTTTGCTGCAAGTGTCTTTAAAACTGACTTCATTAACAGAGTTGGGGAGACAGCCTATTCAAACATATCCAGTTATGGACAGTTGGTGAGAAAATAAAGTTCAGCTTCCCCTCTCCCTATCCATAACACTGTCAGTAATACCAATGACTGCAGTGTCTTCTTTTCTATGCTCTATTGCTTCCTTCCACATGCCTGACGAAGGGACACCGTTTCCGAAAGCTTGTGGGTTTACTATCAAATAAACTGGTTGGACTTTAACCTGGTGTTGTGAGACTTCTTACTATATTTTCTAGAGCACATGTGCCACAGTCAACATGTTTATATCTGCTTGTTCCTTCTTCTCTTTCTTTCTATTCCAGATAGGTGAAAGATATAACTGGAACCAATCTTTACACACTTGTTCATTTATTTGCAGATTGTGGGGAGATAGTGACATTGTGACTGGACTATTAATCCACAGAACCAGGGTAATACTCTGGGGACCCAGGTTCAAATCCCACAGGGGATGGGGAAATTTTAATTTAATTACAAAAATCTGGAATTAAATATCTAATGATAACAATTGTCACACAAATTCATCTGGTTCACTAAACGAAGGAACAATGCCGTACGTGTGAATCCAGACCCACAACAATGTGGTTGGCTCTTAAAATACTGTCTGAATTTCAAGGGCAATTAGGGATGGGCAATAAATGTTGGTCCAACCATTCTCTCTACTTAGCTAACAATGAAAGATAATATGCAAACCAAATTCAAACGAACACCTCCAATTTCTGAATGAAGTATTCCATTGTGTGAAGTATCTTAATAAGAATCTCTAACAGCTTCTCTGCATACATGAGTTTCTTTTTATAAAGTTGATAACTTGCAACCACTCATTGAATTTTAGAAACATCATTTGTCCTTTTCTCATGGAAGGTTTACTCAACAACCTAAGTATATCACTAGAGATTACACCTGTACTTATAAAATGACTGAAACCAGTTATTCATCATAGAATTGCAGCACTCCTTGGAGAAATCAATGGGTTTTAATCTCAAAACCAAAAACAAGTAGAACTTTATGATGTAACCTTACATCTATTCTGACTACTTTGTGAATCAAGGCAGCATCTTAAACAATCTCTTCTGCATATTGCTGAAGTGTAAGCAATTGGTAGTACTGCAGTTAAGCAAGTACGCACCTAACACAGAACTAAAGCTTCTTGAGACCAGTAGTTAGGCTTATTTAGAATATTGCGTACAATCCTAGTCACTATACTAGTAGAAAGATGTGGATATTTTGGAGAAGGTACAGAAGAAGTTTGCCAGGCTATTGCTTGGTCTGGAGAGTATTAGGTTTGAGGAAAGGTTGGATAAACTCAGTTTGTTCTCACTAGAACGGCGGAGGTTAAGGGGTGATAGAGGTTTACAAGATTGGGTGGCAAGAACAGAGTGGACATTCAGATGCTCTTTCCTTTTTTACACAGAGGGTGGTGAATATCTGGAATGCACTGCCTGGGGAGACGGTTGGAGCAGATATGATAGTGGCACTTAAGAGGCATCTGGACAAATACATGATTAGATAGGAATGGAAGGATACGGATTCCATAAGTCCAAACTGTTTTAGTTTAGGCAGGCATCGTAATCAGTGCTGGCTTGGAGGGCCGAAGGGCCTGTTTCTGTGCTCTACTTTTTTTGTTCTTTGTTCTAATATCACTTCTCAGATTCATCACTGCCTTCACCCTCTTCCTTGAAATTCTCTGTCACAGCCCGTTCCACTTTGGGCAATTCATCACAATGCTTTAAATTTAAAGTTTTTGAGTAACAGGAGAAGTAGACTCATCCTGATTAAAAAGTGACGCTGGCCGAGGATAGGAATAAATTGGCTAGATTGTTCTGCCTTTCTAATAAAGCAATGATGGTTTGAACCGAATGATTTTTCTGATTGGGCTGTGCTGGTCAGAAAGGTGCAAAGCCTCAGAGTCATACTCTGAAATCTTCAGGTACTGTGCATCAGACCTGGGCAGGGGAGGGGAGATGTGGAGGCGGAGAAACAAGGGTGAAATGTAGGGGGTTTTGCAAAGAGAAAGAGGTGGATTGGAGAGCAGAGAGAGTGGAGTGGGAGGGGCAAAGGGAGAGGAGTGGAGAAAGGGGGAAGGGAGGATGGAGAGGGGTAGGCAATGTAACAACTCTGAGTAAAGAAAATGTCTTTGAACTGTCCCTGCGTCATACAGGTCGTTCTACCTGACGTTTGAAAAGGAATTGGATGTTCAAGGAATCAACGCTTATCGATTTGTTCTTCCAAAAGAGGCTTTTGCAAATGACCACCCAAGTAATAAAGGATGTTGTCCAAATGGAATCTGCCCTTTGTCAGGAGTTTTAAACATCAGCGTCTGCAGACAAGGTGAAGTATTCCAATTCTCTCCTTCTGCAGAGTAGCAGCAGTTACTTACATGACCTAGAGATTAAATCATTCAGGAATTCCCACGAGCACATTACTGTTTTCTTAGCATTGACAGAACATTACACAGATATGGCCATTCAACCCATTTGGTCAAGAATCAATCAGGGAAACTGTCAACTGTACAGTGGTACAAGTTTATAGCTCCTTGGAAGTGGAGTTACAGGTGGACAGAGGGGTGAAGGCGGCATTTAGCATGCTTGGTTTCATTGGTCAGAACATTGAATACAGGAGTTGGGACGTCTTGTTGAAGTTGTACTAGCGGAGTTCATTGCACAATAATCCTCTACATTATGCTTCTTAGATACAATATGATGCTCCATCTAGTGTTCACAGAAAATAAATACATTGATCTCTCTGCAAAATAGACTCTTTCTTTATTCTGAAATTCCAGGAGCCCCCATTTTAATATCGCCTCCTCATTTTTACAATGGGGATAAGAGGTTAGTGAATGACATTGGTGGAATGAAACCTAATATGGAAGCTCATCAAACATTCCTTGATATAGAACCGGTAAGTCGAATTAATTACATGAACAATGTATGTTTTACCTTGTAAACCTTTCCAAAACTACATTAAAGCTATTGACTAGGCCGACACGGTGGTTAGCACTGCTGCCTCACAACGCCAGGGACCCGGGTCCAATTCTAGCGTTGGGCGACTGTCTGTGTGAAGTTTGCATGTTCTCCCCTTGTCTGCGTAGGTTTCCACTGGATGATCCAGTTCACTCTCTCAGTCCAGAGATGTACTAAATTGCCCCCTAGTGTCAAAGCTGTGTTGGTTAAGTGGATTACCTATGATCAACGTGTGGGGTACAGAGACATAAGAACATAAGAACATAAGAAATAGGAGCAGGTGTAGGCCATCTAGCCCTTCGAGCCTGCCCCGCCATTCAATAAGATCATGGCTGATCTGTCGTGGCTCAGTTCCACCTTCCCGCCCTCTCCCCATAACCCTTAATCCCTTCTCTTATCAAAAACCCATCAACCCGTTTCTTAAAAATATTTAGCGAGGCAGCCTCCACCACTTCAACGGGCAGAGAATTCCAGAGATTCACCACCCTTTGAGTGAAGAAGTTCCTCCTCAACTCTGTTCTAAACCGCCTCCCCTTTATCTTGAGGTTGTGCCCCCTAGTCCTACTGTCTTTTTTGAGCGGGAAGAGTCTCTCCACCTCTATCCTATCCATCCCATTCATCATCTTATACGTCTCAATGAGATCTCCCCTCATTCTTCTAAACTCTAACGAGTACAAGCCTAGTTTATTCAGCCTCTCCTCATAGCTCAATCCCCTCAACTCTGGTATCAGCCTAGTAAACCTCCTCTGCACTCCCTCCAGGGCCAAAATATCCTTGCACAGGTGCGGCGCCCAAAACTGCACACAGTACTCCAGCTGCGGCCTCACCTATGCCCTATACAGCTGCAGCAAGACCTCCCTACTTTTATATTCAATCCCCCTCGCTATGAAGGCCAACATCCCATTCGCCTTCCTGACCACCTGCTGCACCTGCAAGCTGGGTTTTTGCAACTCATGCACAAGGACCCCGAGGTCCCTCTGCACCGTCGCCTGCTGCAGTTTTTCGCCACGTAAGTAATAGTCCTTCCTACCATTCCTCCTACCAAAGTGGACCACCTCACACTTTCCAACATTAAATTCCATTTGCCATTTCCTGGCCCATTCGCCCAGCCTATCTAGATCCTTCTGCAGGACAGGAAGTATGGGTAGGATGCTCATTTGGAGAGTCAATGCAATTTCAATGGGTCAAATGGTTTCCTTTGCATGTTTGGTTCTGTGGACTACGTCCATGTCAGTTGGTGAAGTTGAAACTATGCTTTCTTGGCTGCAGAGAGTTTACTGACTTAGTTCACAGTTCACAATAAGAAGAGAAATGTTATGTTGGTCTTCATAGCGAGAGGATTTGAGTATAGGAATAGGGTGTTTTACTGCAATTGTGCAAGGCATTGGTGAGGCCACATCTGGAGTATTATGTGCAGTTTTGGTATCCTTCTCTGAGGAAGGATGCCTTGCTATAGAGGGAGTACAGCGTGGGTTTACTAGGCTTATTCCTGGGATGGCAGATCTGTCATACAAGGAGAGACTAAACTGGTTGGGATTACTTTCATTGGCGTTTAGAAGAGTGAGCGGGATCTCATAGAAATTTATACAATTCTAGAATGTTCCCGATGGTGGGGGAGTCCAGAACTAGGGGTCATAGTTTGAGGATAAGGGGTAAAGCTTTTAGGACTAAGGTGAGGTGAAATTTCTTCACCCAGTGGGTGGTGAATCTGTGGAATTCATTACCACAGAAAGTAGCTGAGGCCAAAACATTATCTGATTTCAAGAAGAAATTAGATAGGGCTCTTGGGGCTAAAGGGATCAAGGAATATGGGGGAGAAAGGGGGGGATCAGGATATTGAATTTGATGATCAGCCGTGATCGTAATGAATGATGGAGCTGGCTTGAAGGAATGAATGGCCTACTCCTGCTATTTTTCTATGTATGTTCCTATGTAAAAATACTCAACCCACCAGTATTTTAATGATCCCCATTTTTGGTGTACAATGACGCATCCTACTCCGAACAACAACTTAACTCCAACTGAAGCCCTCTAGCTGTAGAACTGCTCATCTTCGCTTCTGATTGGCTCAGATTTGAGCGTTCCACTGGCTCCAGCCTGGTCAGGCTAAGAGGGGATCTTATTGAAACATATAAGATGATTAGAGGTTTAGATAGGTTTAAGAGATCTGTGGATAGGTTTATGGACGAAAAGGGATTGGTATAGGCTAGTGGGTCATTGTTTTTGTAACTGGTCGGCACAACATCGTGGGCTGAAGGGCCTGTTCTGCGCTGTAATGTTCTATGTTTATCCCTTTAAAGGAGCCATGCTATCACAAAACCGATCGAGCTGCAAAGTAACTTTGTGCTTCCGTTATTTACAGATGACTGGCATACCTGTCAGAGCAGCTAAGAGAATGCAAATCAATCTTCATGTTGAGTCGGTGAAGTACATTGCGTAAGTGGCATATTTTACTCTCTAGGATAACTGGCAGTCCATCACGCGTATTTTCGGGTGAATGTAAATGTTTTCCAAATATACAGCTTAACCACTGACAGGGAGAATGACTGCCACTTAGAATTTCAAGACTCAATTACAAGAGCTTAGTGAGAAATAATTGCTACTTCAACAACTGAAAATTCAACTATTTCTCTCTGCACAGATGCTGCCTGACCAGCTGAGTATTTCCGGTACTTTCTGTTTTTATTTCCGATTTCCAGCAAATGCAATATTTGACTTTTGTTCGATTTATAATATTCAGCCAGTATTTAGTGTGTGGGGTATAATTCACTTGGCATTATTACGGCAATATATGCTTTTACATCCATGCTGTAGTCTGGAATTAGGATGATGATGGTAGAGACTTAAATATTCTTATCCAGGAGTCTCTCCTTCTCTTACCTCTTGCCATTGTCATCCATTAGAAGGATTTTCCAATTTGCCACTCAGCCTGTTTGGCCGAGTTATGAATGCACTTTCCTTAGCCATCAAGTCCTGGGCTTTGAACCTCAGTTCAAGCTGACTTTGCAGTGCAGAGGCAGGGACATTGCACCACAAGTCATAGAGTAATAGAGGTTTACAGCATGGAAATAGGCCCTTCAGCCCAACTTGCCCATGCTGCCCTTTTTTTTAAACCCCAAGATGAGTATTTTGAATCAGAGATCAATTCCAAATGATGGAATAATCTAGTTCATTTAAATACAAAAGGCCTCCTCTCTCCCTCTAACTCTAGCAGCCTAACCCTTTAGCCCCTTTGCCCTAATACACTTATCAAGCCTCCCCTTAAATATATCTGTACAAATTGCTTCAGATTGTGTGCAAACCATGGCTTGGTTAGTGGCGCATTCACCTCTGAATCACAGCACTTCCAACTTCCAGGGTTTGAGTAGAAAAATCAAGGCTAACACTCCGGTGCATTACTGGGGGAGCACTGCATAGTCAGCGATGCTGTCTTTCAGACAAGTTTTTAAATTGAAGCTCTCTCTGCCTGCTCGGGTGGATATAAAAGATCCTGTGGCACTATTTCAGAGATGAGGAAGGCTGTGCGTCCCCTGTCTGTCCTGGCCAAGATTTATCTCTTAGTCAGCATCACAAATAAATCTGGTTCATGGTCACGTTACTGTTTGTGGGACTTTGCTGAGCTCACACCAAGTTTGCTACATTACAGCAGTGACTACACTTCAAGCTATAGTCGTTGGCTGTAAAGTATTCTGAAACATCCAGTGGTTGTGAGAAGTACGACAGAAACATCTTTCTCCTTCCAGTCATTCCCTGTAGTACTAGTTCCAAATTCACTGGGTATAGACATTTCAACACAGTAAAAAGTCTGACAACACCAGGTTTTAGTCCAACCGATTTATTTGATAATATTCTCACAAGCAAGCAAGCTTTCGGGGTTAGCCCCTTCGTCAGGTGAATGGAGAGTTCTGGTTGGACTAAAACCTGGTGTTGTCAGACTTTTTACGGTGTTTACGCCAGTCCAACGCCGGCATACCCACATATAGACATTTCCTCAGGAATCTCTCATTGATTTCTGCTATTATCTCCATTTCCTCTTTATAAAATGATGACCAAAACTGTACCCAATCGTCCAGGTGTGAACTATAGGGGAGATGATGGCCTAGTGGTATTATTGCTAGACTATTAATCCAGAAACTCAGCAAATGTTCTGGGAACCCGAATTGGACTCCTGCCTCAGCAGATGGTGGAATTTGAATTCAGTAAAAAATAAATCTGGAATGAGAATCTACAGATGACCATGAAACATTGTCAAAAAACCCATCTGGTTCACAAATGCCCTTTTGGGAAGGAAATCTACCATCCTTACCTAGTTTGGCCTGCATGTGACTCCAGAGCCTCATTAATGTTGTTGACTCTCAACTGCCTTGGGTAACTAGGGATGGGCAATAAATGCAGGCCAGGTAGAGACGCCTATGTCTCATGAATGAATAAAAAAAACTAACCAACTTGGAATAAAAACTCTACATTTCAATTCTATCATTGTCAGGCTTTGTTTGTTTATATTGGCCTTATCCGCATTTCAACTTTTTATAACTTGTGTATGGATATTTGTGATGTTCTGTTCCTCTATCTCATCTGGAGTCTTATTTTCCAAGCAGTGATGTTATTATTTCCTTTCCTAAAATATATTAAGTGACTTTCAAGCTGTGTCGCATTGAGAGAGGTGGGAGGAATTCCACAAAGATGTGTTGGGGAATCTCTCTCAGACCTTAACAGTGAGCATTTGCACAGCAATTGCCCAGAAGCTCAAACTTACCCTGGGCAATTGTCTGGTGCTGCGAGCCATCGGAACAAAGAAATTTAAATCACAAGTGTCAGATGTTCTGACAGATTTACACCAGTAGAACATAGAACACTGCAGCACAAACAGGCCCTTCGGCCCACTAGTTGCGCCGATCACTTCTGTACCTACTAAGCCATAGACCTATCTATAACCCCCAATCCCATTAGATCCCATATACTCATCCAGAAGTCTTTTAAAAGACCCCAGCGAGTTCGCCTCCACCACCACCGACGGCAGCCAATTCCACTCACTCACCACCCTCTGAGTGAAAAACTTTCCCCTAACATCTCCTCTGTACTTCCCTCCCCGCACCTTAAATCTGTGTCCTCTCGTAGTGGGAAAAAGCCTCCGAGAATCCACCCTATCTATTCCTCTCAACATTTTATAAACTTCTATCAGGTCGTCTCTTAACCTTCGTCTCTCCAGGGAGAAGAATCCCAGCTCCCTCAACCTATCTTCATAAAGCAAGCCTCCCAATCCAGGCAACATCCTTGTAAATCTCCTCTGCACCCTTTCAATAGCGTCCACGTCCTTCCTGCAGTGAGGCAACCAGAACTGCACACAGTACTCCAAGTGGAGTACACAAGCTACCTAGAAAAAGTTGAGATTAAAATCCCTTCTAGCTTCTGCATAATTAGTGTAACAGTCGGACTAATCTTCACTCCATTCCCCCACTGCTCAACTAATCAATCCCCATGGTATTCTCCATCCTCAAACCCGCTGGGATTTCTCTCATCCACATGTGAACTCCTCCCCTGGAGGCCTGGACACCCATCCTCACCAAAACTCCAACCCTCTGACCACTCTCTGCTGAGGTCTGAAGCCCTTTAAAACTGATCTCCGAATCCCCACCTCAACAAACTCCGACCCCACCTTCCCCTCCACTGACCTCCAACTCCTACCAGCCCCCCTACACTAACAAATTTCCCCTCCTATGGCCTCCAATTTCACCTCCCCGCCACGTGATCCCACCTGACCATGAATCCTTACCCCACCCCCCCCATTCCTGACCTTGGATCCAGCTTGCCAACTTATAATTGCTTATACCCTAAATCCTATCGACTTACTTTGTCCCTGGCCCACCAGTTTCTCTGGGACATATAATTTACCTGATTTGCAGCAGATGGTGCTGTAAAGCAGGGGACAAGTCCTTCATCACTGGAGCTGGACTGTGATGCTGGGCCCAGGGACACACTGTGCTACCCAGATCATGCCCAGCCTGAGTCTGAATGTTGGGTGAGGCAGGCACAGAAGAAAAACCACAAAGGTAAGTGGGTGCAGAGTGGTGATTGATGCTGGTTGCTACTCCGAGGAAATTATGGCCCAATAACTCACGTTTATCAATGTTCAAATTCACTCGCCAAACATATGCCTATTCAGCAAGTTCTTATGTTTTGTTACAGTTCCCTTCAGTATGAACTATCCCTCATTGGCAAATTTAGAAAACGTGTTGCTGATTCCCAATTTGTAAATGAATATAAAATTTCTTACATGCAACAGATTGTCACAAAAAATCTAACAACAGGTGTTCTAACACATTTTTCAATATATTTCTTTTTATAGCCAAACTGGTCAAATGAGGACAATGGTTTTACCAATTCTCTTTTTAAATGAGGTATGTACATGATTTTTTTTCAAATTCAGCATATTATTATTGCACAAATGTGACATCTTTGATTTCTAATTCCCATGTTAACTATTCAATTCAATTCTCTCTGAGTGTGGGTGTCAATTTGGTTACAGTTTGTGAGCAATTTTATTAAATCAGAACAAGTATGATGGAATATTCTCCGCTTGCCTGGATCAATGCAGTTCCGACAATACTCAGGAAGCTTGACACCATCCAGGACAAAGTAGCCCGTTTGATTGCTACCTCTTACACAAATCTTCAATCCCTCCACCACCAACAAACAGTAACAGCCATTTACAAGATGCGCTGCAGGAATTCACTGGTTCCTTAGGCAACACCTTCCAACAACAACCATCTAGAAGGACAGGAGCAGCACATTTATGGGACCACCACCACCTGGAGGTTCCCCCTCACCATCTTAACTTGGAAATATAATGACTTTGCTGTCACTGGGTCACAATTGTGGAACTCCCTCCCTAACAACACTGTGGGTGCACCTACATTCCAGAGACTGCAGTGGATCAAGAAGGCAGCTCACCACCACCTTTTCAAAAGCAACTAGGGACGGGCACTAAATGCTGACCTAGCTATTAACATCCACATCTCAGGAATGAATTTTTAAAAATTAAACTAAGGTCCCGGTGCTGTGAGGTGTCATATATGTTGTGCACAATGAAAGGCAAAATATCTCCAGTAATTAGGGAATTTAAAAACATAAGCTGTAATGTTCTATGTTCTATATATTTGGCTCCTTGAGTCTGCTCCACTATGCAGTTACATCATGGCCAATCTTTGAACTCAGCTACATCTTTCAACACCATTCCCCATATCCCTTGATCAATCGCTGCCTTGAAAACACTCAGAGACAGAGGACTCCAAAGATTCACAATAATAACAATGTATATTTTTTAAGTAGCACTGGTTAGTGCTGCTGTCTCACAGTGTGAGGGACCCAGGTTCAATTTCGACTTTGGGTGACTGTATGGAGTTTGCACATTCTCCCCATGTCTGCACGAGTTTCCTCTGGGTGCTCCGGTTTCGTCCCACTGTCCAAAGATGTGCAGGTTAGAAATATTAGCCATGCTAAGTTGCCCCTTAGTATCTCAAGATGTGGTGATTAGAGAGATTGGCAGGGTTAAATGCATAGGAATAGGATGGAGAGGTGGATCTGGGTGAGATGCTCTGTCAGAGAGTTGATACAGACTCAATGAGCCAAATGGCCTCCTTCTGCATTGTAGGGATTCTATTCTATACTTATCCACATCAGAATAAAATATCTTAAGGTATTTTGGAGGGGCCTCTTGAGACAAAGAGCCAACAACCTCTGAGTGAAGAAAACTCATTCACGTTCGTGTAAAGAGCATAATGGGATAACTTAATATTGAGTAAAAAGTCTGACAACACCAGGTTTTAGTCCAACCGATTTATTTGATAATACTCACAAACTTTCAAAGGGACTGCCTCTTCGTCAGGTGAATGGAGAGTTCTGGCCTCAGACAGGGCATATAAAGCCAGTCCAACGCCGGCATTCCCACATCATAACTTCATATTGGACAGTCCATAATCGCAATGGATTGTGGTATTTCAAATGACATGGTCAAGATTTTAGATCCAGCCAGGCCTTGATGGAGAACTTGAATTATAAACTGGAAATTATAGTAAGCCAGGCTGATGTTTGCTATAAGTGGAAGAAAGTCTTGAGTGATCTTGTGTTATGTTTTTCTCCTATTTATCTAACAGAACGCTGTAATAGATGACAAATCAGCAGCCAAGCTGAGGGCGGCACTTTATACAGTGAATGTGGTGACTTACATTCCTTATGTCTTCCTGTTAATTGCGATCTTGCTTTGCTTGATTTCCCTTATCCTGGCCTGTGTTGGATGGAGATGCGTGGAGAATAAGGTGCATTTCTGTTTATTGCTGACATTTTAGCGTCACACCATTGAAGATTTAATTCTCACAATTGAAAAGCTTACTTAGCCCTGAGTCTGAGATGAAACTAATTCACAATTTCAGTTTATTGACAGATTGACAATTAAAAGCAAACCACATTCCCCTTGAGATTTCAAAGCATTTATTTGAAGGTCAATAAGATTTTAAATGTTTTAACTTTTACCGTTTTGTTGAGTGAAAAGACTGAATGTTAATCTGTTCCTTTGTTACTTTTAGGATTTTACACCTGTAAGTTTAAAAATGCCACAGATTGAGAGACATTGAAGAGAAGAAGGAAGTTGCATACACCAGCACTGCTGCAGTCAGAAATTCAGTCTATCTTTTTGACAGCTGCAGTAACTTCACAGTTTAACAGATAAAACTGAAGCCTTCAAACTGTATCAAAATAGGACTCCGTTACCAATAAATTTGAACTGTGGTCCCTTTAAGTTTTTCAGACACTTATTATTGTGACTGGGGGCATATTGTAGTAACTTCGCCTTTTAAATTACACAAGTTTAAAGGCACCACCAATCATTCTGAAACGGTTAAATTGTGATTTTCTCACGTCGTCGAGAGATTTCAAATTTTGTTAGGAACAAAAGGTATTTATTGATAAGTGGAAGTCTGTACGGGAATTTGCAGCTCTAGGCTGCCCTGCAGCAGAGCTCCAGTACTTCCCTGCTTACTACATGGCTTCTCGATGATTTCCACGTGAGAAAGGACTCCACCTTCTGGGGTGATCACTCCCTCTCAGTTTCCATTGGTCCCTCAAGTCGGGTCACTCACTTCTCCTCTACTGTCTTAAAGGGACAGAAACCACATACACAACAGAAACAATGATTATGTCAAGAATCAATTACTTTAAACACTGATACGTATTTTTAATTTCTCCTTTTGCACACTGTCTATTGTTTGCATAACTGTTGCTGTTGGTTTTAAGCCTATATGTTTTGCTCTGTGTAGTAGCAATCAACTTTGTCAGGTTTTAGCATGGAAACCATTGTCTTGGTGTTCCATTTATTTATTCAGTCACTGCCTATATCATTTCTCTAACGTGACCCTCGACCAACAATCTCTCTAAGTGTTTACAGAGTGCACGGGTGGTTTACTCAAGTGCATGGGCTCTTTTAAATTGTTGGCATACATGCAGTAATTTAAAGGGGCTGACTTGTCCATGGCGGAGCAGGAATGCTGAGAGGATACAGTGCTCCTGACCAATAAGGAGGCTGGAGCAGAATCTTAATGCATGGTGCATGAAAAATCCTTTTTGAAATGATGCACACTTTTAAAAAATTGACAATCAATTCAAATACAGTTGAGCTTCTGACAGGAACAGAGTTACTGGATACAATGGCACCACAGTGGCACTGTGGTTAGCAGTGTTGTCTCACAGCTTCTGGGATCCTGGTTCAATTCCAGCCCTGGGTGACTATCTGCGGAATTTGCACATTCTCCCTGTATCTGTGTGAGTTTCCTCCAGGTGCTCTGGCTTCCTCCCTCAGTCCAAAGATGTGTAAATTAGATAGATTAATCTAATTTACTAATTTTAATCTAATCTCAGCATTTTACCCAGGCCCACACACCCCCTGCCCAATCCCCCAAACCCACCTTACTGACACAACTTGGGATACTAAGGGCCAATTTATCATATCCAATCCACCTAGCCCGAGTGGGAGGAAACTGGAGGACCTGGAGGAAACCCACCTAGACATAGAGAGAATGTGCAAACTCCACATAGTCAGTCATCCAAGGCTGGAATTGCATCTGGGCCCCTGGTGCTGTGGGTAGCAATGCTATGTGTTATCCAATATTAGTTTCACATTCATTTGGTCGAATGGACAACATGGAAAGTTAAGGGATTTGGGAAATAACTTAATTAGGACTAGAATATTGCTTGTATGGAAGATAAACCCTAGCACAGTTGGGCTAGCTGGTAGGATGCTTGTTTGGAGAGTCAGTGAAGACTCAATGGGCTGAATAACGTCCTTCTACATTATAGTGATTCAATAATTAAACTGAATGCCCTATCAGAACTGAGCTTTTAACTTAGCCATGGTGAAAGCAACTATCATTGCGGTTTTCCAGCCAACTGGAGTGTGTGGGTAGATTTAAGTGGAACTATTTCATGTGGGTTTTGAAGCACGGTGTAGATGTTCAAACAGGCTGCAGCAATGAACTCTTAATGTTGCAAGGCAGCACTTTAGTTCAATGGTGCCTCCCAATGTTGATGTTGCAGTGAGTATGGATCCCCAAGAGGATTCAGTTCCCTGCTAACAGCAGGAAGAAGCCTCTCTTAAAGCATAGTTAGAAACTGCGGAAGACATCGGGAACAGGAATGTGGGACAATGCACCTGGATGCAGTGTCAGAAGAAGGTCAATGACCTTGTGAGGGCAAGAAAGGTAAGCGGCATAATACATTCATAGTATAGTTACAGCACAGAAGACTATTTGGCCCATTGTGTCTGGGTCGGCACTCTGCAAAAACAGTTTACCCAGTGTGCATGTGGTACCTTACCCTTTTAATCTTGCAAATCCTTCCTGTTCACATAATGTTCTAATTCACTTTTGAAAGTGTGACCGACTGTGCCTTCCACACATGCATTTAAGGTATTCACGAGCTTTTCCCAGTGTCTCTATTTCTTTATTTACCAATCACTTTATTCTGTGTCCTCTACCCTTCCACCAAAGGGAACAATTTCTCCCTATCTGCTCTGTCCAAACCCCTCATGATTTTGAACACTTGTATCAAATCTCCTTTCAACCACCTCATCTCCAAGGAGAACAATCCCAATTTCTCTAATCTAGTCAGATAACTGAAGCTCCTCATCCCTGGAACCATTCTCATGAGTTTTTACCACACTCTCTCCAATGCCTTCACATCCTTCCTAAAATGTGGTGTCCAGAACAGGACACAATACTCTATTTGAGAAAGAATCAGTGTTTTATACAGTTTTAACATCATTTCATTTAATTTGTAATCTATGCCCCTATTAATAAAGCCTAGGATACTTTATTGCTTTATGAATCACTCTCTCAATCTTCCCTCCCACCTTCATTACCGTGCCTCAGTGATTGGTCCATCTTCTCCTGCAACCCCTTTTTGGAATTGTAACCTATAGTAAATACCTGGAAACATCACACCCAGAGGTTCCTTCCAAGCCTCACACTATCCTGATTTGGAACTATATTGGCTGTTCCTTCACTATCATTTGGTCAAAATTCTGGAACTCCCTCCTTAGCAGCACTGTGGGTGTATCTACACGATGTGGAGATGCCGGTATTGAACTGGAGTGAACACAGTAAGAAGTCTCACAACACTAGGTTAAAGTCCAACCTGTTGGGCTTTAATCTGGTGTTGTGAGACTTCTTACAGTGCATCTACACCACATAGATTGCAGTAGTTCAAGAAGGCAGCTCACCAACACCTTCTCCAGGGATGGGCAATAGATACTAGTCTAACCAGCGACATCAACATCCCGTGAAATATTTTTAAAAAAATTATATTGTCTATGTTCTTTCTACAAAATGAATCATGTGTCATATCCAAATTAAATTCAATCTGTCCACCCAATCCACCAACCATTACCCGTCCTTTTGAAGGAATCCTCCTCAGAGTTCACAATCGTTCCCAGTTTTGGGTTATTTGTATGGTTGAATCTGTGTACACTGAGGGCGAGGTTATCATTATCTACTGCAGAAAGAACATGGATCCTAATACTAATCCCTGGAGAACTCCACAATAAACCTTTCTGCAGTTTGAAAAACTGCCGTTCACTATCACTGTTTCTGTCATTGTTAATTTTCTAATCATGTTGCTATTATAGAGTCATTATCATACAGCGTAGTCTGTCCTTCGAGTCTGCACCAACAACATCTACCACTAAGTCACACTAATCTCATTTTCCAGAACTTGTCCCATACCCCTATGATGTTTCAAGTGCTCATCCAAGGTTGCTTCAGATTCCAGCATCCAGAGTATTTTGCCTTTGTCTTAAAGATTTCCAGTCTTCACTACCCTGGCAGTTTATTCCAGATTCTCACCACTCTTGTTTCTTTTATTCTGTGAATTCAAACTTGGCTCACAAGTCTACTGTGTGACACTTTATTGAATGCTTTTTGAAAGTACATATATGCCACATCAGCAGCATTACCCTCATCAACATGTTGCCACATCAGCCAACTCAAGCAAGTCATTTGAACACAATTTTCCCTGAACAAATCCATATTGCTTTTCCTGAATTAAGATACATTTTCCCAAGTATTATTAATTTTGAAACCAATTCTTGTTTTTAGCAACTTCCCCAATACAAATGTTAAACTCCCTGGTTCATAATTGCAGGGCTTATCTTTATATCCTCTTTTGAATAAGAGCGGAATATTTGCAATTCTCCAGTCCCTTGGCAATCACCTGGAGTCTAAGGACGATTGGAAAATAATGGCTAATGCCTCTAAGTTCAATTCACATGTCCCACGGTATCTGAACCCTAACCCAGTGCCACCACCACCACCACTGCCAATGCTCAGCAGAATGCCAGCATGCTCAATCTGAGCTCCCCCCCCCCCTCGACCTCACTTTGCCCCATTCCAACACAACCAACCCATCAGGGCGGCACAGTAGCACAGTGGTTAGCACTGCTGCTTCACAGCTCCAGGGACCTGCGTTCGATTCCCGGTTTGGGTCACTGTTTGTGTGGAGTTTGCACATTCTCCTTGTGTCTGCGTGGGTTTCCTCCGGGTGCTCCGGTTTCTTCCCACAGTCCAAAGATATGCGGGTTAGGTTGATTGGCCATGCTAAGAAATTACCCCTTAGTGTCCTGAGATGTGTAGGTTAGATGGATTAGTGGGTAAATGTGTTGGGATATGGGGGTAGGGCCTGGGTGGGATTGTGGTTGGTGCAGACTAGATGGGCCAGGTGGCCTCTTTCTGCACTGTAGGGTTTCTATATTTCTATGATCACACTGTAATCATCACCACAATTCCAACACTACCCAAACATCAACCCACCCTAAATGTGACAAAAACCCGAAATATTATACTGGCTTCACACCCCAAAACTGCACCAACACCTATCAGCACCACCCCCAACGTAAATCTCACCCCACTCCACTACCATCATCACATTAACACCAGCCACCCTCACATGCAACCTCCCCCCTGTACTCTCCCAGCCTCACATCCAACTGCCCTCCCCCATCCTCACCCCCACCCTGACCGTCAATTACCTGCCCACCTCCACCCTCACACTGCATCCTCAGCACCTCAGTCTCTGTGTACCTGAAACAGTAAGTTTCTGATGTCTAGTGACGAGCAAACTAAACAGACAAGACTGGACGTTTAAAGGAAATCCAACAAGATCTGGAATGAGAAGAGGTTTGTGAATGTATGAAACAAAGCCTCTTCAGCAGCCTTTCTTTTACATATGCATTTATGAGTTCACATGCATCAACTCACCAATTGTGTTTTTGGCAGCATTTCCTGGTGTTAAGTCATTGATGAGGTTGGTGCTGGTGTGTCCCGGCTGTTCTCTCCCATTGTTGGTGAGAAGACATCTCACACTGTACCAGCTGTACATCTCTCAGTTTAAACCACACAAACTGCATTGATAGGAACTCGGTGACAGCATTTTCATGTGGGCTGGAATCTAAAGGATCCACATAAAAATTTAGGAAAATCAATGGGTTGAAAAGCACAGAGGATAAAGCATGGAGGGAGTGTAGGAGATCTAAATAAATGATGAAATAAATGATTTTTCTGTGAAAACCAACCTGACTCCAATAAATGATTCAGGAGGTTCATCTGGACCAGGGCAAGAGACAATCACATTGATTGCTGAGAGCTCTGGAATCGATAGAATATCACTGTGGATAAAAAGAAGCAACTGCCCCACAAAATGCCATCAAATGTGGTAGTGATAACAGAATGGGAGTGATCTTTTGTCCCACAATGACCCTAAGATTCTAAGGATAAAGGACTAATTTACAAGGTGCAGCAGCAACCTCATACAATCCTAAAGGATAAGGCACTGGCTCCCTAAGCCAAGGATTGTGGGTTCAAGTCCCATCTTGGGTGCGGCCACTTTTAACACCTCTGAGTCCAACACTGGAAAATACATTTCCTGCTAACTCATTAATGAATCCTGGCTATTTCTAGGCAGATACTTTTTCTGCCCCTTGTTTTTCATTGAAAAAATCCAAAACAACTGTGTCTACTATCCCACAGTCAGGCAGTAATGAAATACACACACACATTCTTCCTTCAAACTGAAAGAAGCTACCTGTCCCTTCTCCTGATATCTTTTTCGGCTCCTGACTCTGATTGAACTTCACGAGGACAGAGACGGTGTGGTGGAGTGGGCAAATAGCAGCAGATGAGAAGAAGCATGAGGTGTTGCATTTTGGTAGCAAGAACATGGAGACATTATACAAAATAAGGAACATAATTCTTAAGGGGGTGCAGGAGCAGAGGGACGATCAGTGAATACTGGTGTGCCTCAGGGATCAGTGTTCGGACTGCAATTGTCTACGATTTACATAGATAATTTGGAGTTGGGGACCAAGTGTAGTGTGTCAAAATTTGCAGATGACACGAAGATGAGTGGCAGAGCAAAGTGTGCAGAGGATGCTGATAGTCTGCAAAGGGATATAGATAGTCTAAGTGACTGGTCGAGTGTCTAGCAGATGGAGTACAATGTTGGTAAATGTGAGGTCATCCATTTTGGTAGGAATAACAGCAAAATGGTATATTATTTAAATGCTAAAAAAATTGCAGCATGCCACAGTGCAGAGGGACCTGGTGTCCTCGTGCAAGAATCACAAGGAGTTGGTTTGCAGGTTGCAGCAGGTAATTAAGAAGGCAAATGGAATTTTGTCCCTCATTGCTAGAGGGATGGAGTTTAAAAACAGCAAGGTTATGTTGCAGCTGTACATCTGGAGTAATGTTTACTGTTTTGGTTTCCTTATTTGAGGAAGGATGTATTGGCACTGGAGGGGGTGCAGAGGAGATTCACTTATTTGATTCTGGAGTTGAGTGGGTTGGCTTATGAGGAGAGACTGAGTAGACTGGAGCTATACTCATTGGAATTCAGAAGAATGAGAGAAGATCTTATAGAAACATATAAGATTATGAAGGGAATAGATAAGATAAAAGCAGGGAAGTTGTTTCCACGAGCAGGTAAAATAGAACTAAGGGGCATGGCCTCAAAATAAGGGGAAGCAGATTTAGGACTGAGTTGAGGAGGAATTTCTTCACCCAAAGGGTTGTGAATCTGTGGAATTCCCTGTCCAGTGAAGCAGTTGAGGCTACCTCATTGAATGTTTTTAAGGCAAGGATAGATACATTTTTGAACAGTAAAGGAATTAAGGGTTATGGTGAGCGGGTAGGTATCTGGAGCTGAGTCCATGAAAAGATCAGCTATAACCTTATTGAATGGCAGAGCAAGCTTGAGGGGCCAGTTGGCCTACTCCTGTTCCCAGTTCTTAATAGAATCATAGTGCAGAAAGAGGCCCTTCAAGTCTGCACCGACCACAATCCGAACCAGGCCCTACCCCCATATCCCACCCACTAATCCCTCTAACCTAATAAGCTAAGAGGCAATTTTAGCATGGCTAATCAACCTAACTCCCCCCCCCCCCGCCCCCATCTCTGGACTGTGGGAGGAAGCCAGAGCAAACCCACACAGACACAAGGAGAATGTACAAACTCCACACAGACAGTGACTCGAGCCGGGAATTGAACCCAGTTCCCTGGAGACGTGAAGCAGCAGTGCTAACCACTGTGCTACCGTGCTGCCCTTATGAAAGGAGAGTGCAGAATGTAGTCATAGAGTCACAGCTAGGGTGTAGAGAAAGATCAGCTTAATGAAATGAGTTGAAACAAAGTTTCAGAAGCATAGAACGATAGTAAAAGATAGAATTAGAAGGTATGCTGGGCATAGCTTGCAAGAAAATCGCCTCACTCCAGCACCATCTTGCTAGTGTTACATAATTGCTGGGAACTTTGGAATTGATAGAAAAAACTGCAAATGAAAAGAAAGAACTGGCCCACAGAATGTCTTCAAGTATGGCAGTGATTATAGATAGGAAGTGACTTCTTGTCCCACAATGATCCTTAGGGTCTAAGGACAAAGGACTAATTTACAAGCTGCAATAGCAGCACTCATACAGCCCCACTGACCTAATGGATAAGGCATTGGCTTCTTAAGCCAGGGATTGTGGGTTTGAACCCAGCTTGGGTGGGGACAATTTTAACACCTCTGTGTCCTACACTGGCAAATACATTCCAATCCAATCCAGCTGTTTCTGGGCAGATACATTTTCTGTGCTATGTTTTCCATTGACACAATCCAATACAATGTTTCTACTCAACTGTGTCTCATTCCCACATTCAGGCAGTAATGTCGCCTAGTTTCCAGGCAAAAACTGTCCCTTTAATTCCTCTCTTCAGTTCACACAACACCTCAGGCACACTTGCTAATTTGTGATGTTGACAAACAATTACAACACATGTATAATTTATACTCTCAGATTCCGGGATGAAATGCATACAAACAAACAGTTTGTCCTATCAGGAAAATGCTACCTACTCCTGACTGTGACTAAACTTCAAAAGATCAGAGACAATGTGGTGGAGTGGGCAGATAGGTGGCAGATGAGAAGGAGGCCTTCAAAGGAGAAATTTTGAGAGTGCAAAGTTTGTACATTCCTGTCAGGGTTAAAGGCAAAGTAAATAGGAATAAGGAACCCTGGTTCTCGAGGGAGATTGTAACACTGATTAAGAGGAAGAGAGAGTTGTATGAAATGTGCAGGCAGCAAGGAACAGATCAGATGCTCAAGGAGTATAAAAAATGCAAGAAACTACTTAAGAGGGAAATCAGGAGGGCTAAAAGAAGACATGAGGTTGCTTTGGCAGACAGGGTGAGGGAAAATCCAAAGAGCTTCTATAGGTATGTAAGGAGCAAAAGAATAGTGAGGGATAAAATTGGTCCTCTTGAGGACCAGAGTGGTAGACTGTGTATGGAACCAAAAGAGATGGGGGAGATATTAAATGGGTTTTTTTGCATCCGTATTTACTGAGGAAACAGGCATGGAGTCTACGGAAATTGGGCAAACAGGTAGAGAGCTCATGGAACCTTTACCTATTAAAGAGGAGGAGGTGCTGGCTGTCTTGAGGCAAATCAGAGTGGATAAATCCCCTGGACTGGACAGAGTATTCCCACGGACCTTGAGGAAGGCTAGTGTTGAACTTGCAGGGGCCCTGGCAGACATATTTAAATTGTCAATATTCAAGGGGGAGGGGCTGGATGATTGGAGGGTGGCTCATATTGTTCCGTTGTTTAAAAAAGGTTCCAAAAGAAGTCCGGGAAATTACAGGCCAGTAAGTTTGATGTCGGTGGTTGGCAAGTTATTGGAAGGTATGATAAGGGATAGGATCTACAAATATTTGGATAGGCAGGGACTTATTAGGGAGAATCAACATGGCTTTGTGCGTGGTAGGTCATGTTTGACCAGTCTATTGGAGTTTTTCAAGGAGGTTACCGGGAAAGTGAATGAAGGGAAGGCGGTGGATGTTGTCTACCTGGATTTCAGCAAGGCCTTTGACAAGGTCCCTCATGGGAGATTAGTTAGGAAGGTTCAGTCGCTAGGTATACATGGGGAGGTTGTAAATTGGATTAGACACTGGCTCAAAGGAAGAAGCCAGAGAGTGGTTGTGGAGGATTCCTTCTCTGAGTGGAGGCCTGTGACTAGTGGAGTGCCGCAGGGATCGGTGTTGGGTCCATTGTTGTTTGTCATCTATATCAATGATCTGGATGAGAATGTGGTAAATTGGATCAGCAAACTTGCTGATGAAACAAAGATTGGAGGTGTAGTGGACAGTGAGGAAGGTTTTCAAAGCTTGCAGAGGGATTTGAACCAACTAGAAAAATGGGCTGAAAAATGGCAAATGGAATTTAACTCAGACAAGTGTGAGGTATTGCCCTTTGGAAGGACAAACCAAAGTAGAACATACAGGGTAAATGGTAGGACTCTGAAGAGTGCAGTTGAACAGAGGGATCTGGGAATACAGGTACAGAATTCCCTAAAAGTGACGTCACAGGTGGATAGGGTCGTAAAGAGTGCTTTTGGTACATTGGCCTTTATAAATCGGAGTAGCGAGTATAAAAGTTGGAGTGTTATGGTAAGGTTATATAAGGCATTGGTGAGGCCGAATTTAGAGTATTGTGTACAGTTTTGGTCACCTAGTTACAGGAAGGATGTAAATAAGGTTGAAAGAATGCAGAGAAGGTTCACAAGGATGTTGCTGGGACTTGAGAAGCTGAGTTATAGAGAGATTGAATAGGTTAGGACTTTATTCCCTGGAGCGTAGAAGAATGAGGGGAGATTTGATAGAGGTGTATAAGATTTTGATAGGTATAGATCGAGTGAATGCAAGCAGGCTTTTTCCACTGAGGCTAGGGGAGAAAAAAACCAGAGGGCATGGGTTAAGGGTGAAAGGAGAAAAGTTTAAAGGGAATATTAGTGGGGGGGGGGGGGCTCCTTCAGGCAGAGAGTGGTGGGAGCGTGGAATGAGCTGCCAGATAAAGTGGTAAATGCGAGGTCACTTTTAACACTTAAGAAAAACTTGGATGGGTTCATGGATGAGAGGGGTGTGGAGGGATATGATTCAAGTGCAGGTCAGTGGGACTAGGCAAAAAATGGTTTGGCACAGACAAGAAGGGCCAAAAGGCCTGTTTCTGAGCAAGACACCGTATGCCTTCTTAACAACCTTATCTACTTGATTCCCAACTTTCAGGGATCTATGTACACATACACCTAGATCCCTCTGCTCCTCCACACTATTCAAAGTCCTCCCGTTAGCCCTATACTCAACACATCTGTTATTCCTACCGAAATGAATTACCTGTAATGACCATGTGATTGGACCTGACTCACTCCTTTATAATAAAAAGTGAAAATGTTGGAAACACTCAGTAGCTATAGCAGCATCTGTGGAGAAAGAAATAAAGTTACTGTGCGGTTGGATCTGAGGGGCTCGTGCGCTGAAACAATTAATACAGTTGATTTATTATAAAAAAACAAGTTTCAATTCAGAGGTATCCTTGCTTTGAGTTGTACTGATTTTAGAGCTGAGCAAAGCTCAGCCTTCAACACCATTATTCCTACAAACGCATCTCCTAACTCCATAGCCTGGGGCATGGCTACTCCCTCTGCGACTGGATCCTAGATTTCCTAGCCCACAGACAGCAATCAGTAAGGATAGGCAATAATACCTCCTCCACGAACATCCTCAACACTGGTGCCCCACAAGGCTGTGTCTTCAGCCCCTTATTATACTCCTTATACATCTATAAAAAATTCCCCTTTCACTCAAATTTCAACTTTGGTGATGCCATAGTGGGCTGCAGCTCAAACAATGATGAGACGGAGTACAGAAAGAGATGGAAAATCTGGTGAACTGGTGCAATGACAATAATCTCTCCCACAATGTCAACAAACAAAGGAAATAGTTATCAACTTCAGGAAGCGTAAAGGTGGACATGCCGCTGTCACCAACAACAGGGAGAAAGTAGAAATGGTCAAGTTTTTAGGTGTCCAAATCGCCAACAACCTGTTCTGGTCCCTCCATGCTGACACTATAATTAAGAAAACCCACCAATGCCTCTACTTTCTCAGGACAGTAAGGAAATTTTGCATGTCTGCTACAACTCTCAACCATTTTTACAGATGCACCATAGCAAGCATTCTTTCTGGTCAAATCACAGCTTGAAATGACTCTTGTGCTCTGTCCAAGACTATAAGAAACTACAAAGGGTCATGAACAAAGCCCAGTCCATCATATAAAGCAGTGACTTCAATGGCTTGATAGGCAGACACTATTTCACTAAAAGAAGTTGCTGCTGGCCACGTGGCATAGAAATTATTTTAACATTAACTTCAAGTCCAGAGAATGTTGCACAGCACATGGGATTTGAACCCACCAACCCAGGCTTTGGAGGCCAGTGCTTTATCCATTAGGCTACTGGGGCTGTACAAGGTGGATGCTTGTGTAATGATCGTGTGATTACATCTGACTCAGCCCTTAATAATAAAAAGTGAAAATGTTTGAAATACTCAGTAGCTCTGGCAGCATCTGTGGAAAAAGAAATAGAGTTACCAAGTGGTTGGATCTGATGGGCTGATATGCAGGAACAATCGGTACAGTTGATTGCTTGTAAAAATCAGGTTTCTACATAGAGGTTTCCTTGCTGTAAGTTGTGCTGATTTTAGAAGGCAATTCCCTGACTGAAGCTAATTGACCTCAGTGTGTATTTCAGCAATGAAAATTGAAATGGAATGGACTGCCTGCTGTGATAGTGGAGTCAGACACTTTAGGAATTTTCAAGCAGTTATTGGATAGGCACATGGAGCACAGCACAATGATAGAGAGTGGGACAGCTTAATCTTGGTTTCGGACAAAGCTCGGCACAACATCAAGGGCCAAAGGGCCTGGACTATGCTGTACTGTTCTATGTTCTATATTACTCATTTATGTGGTAGTGAAAATATTCTTTGGCTTCATGGTAGCACCCACAGACTACAATCAGTAAAGATAGGCAACAACACCTCCTCCATGATCAACACCGATGGCCCACAAAGGCTGTGTTCTCAGCCCCCTACTGTACTCCTTATACACCATGACTGTGTGGCCAAATTCCCCTCCAATTTAGTTTTGTTAACAACACCACCGTAATGGGTTGGATCTCAAACAATGACGAGACAGAGTATAAAAATGAGATAGAGAATCTGGTGAACTGGTGTGAAAACAATAATTTCTCCCTCAATGTCAACAAAACGAAGGAGATTGTCATCGATTTCAGGAAGCGTAAAGGAGAACATATTCCTGTCTACATCTACAGGGACACTATAGAGAAGTTCAAGAGCTTCAAGTTTTTAAGTGTCCAGATCACCAACAACCTGTTCTGGTCCCCCCATGCCAACACTATAGTTAAGAAAGCCCACCAATGCCTCTACTTTCTCAGAAGACTAAGGAAATTTGACATGTGTGCTATGACTCTCACCAACTTTTACAGATGCACCTTGGAAAGCATTCTTTCTAATTGCATCACAGCTTGGTATGGCTCCTGCTCTGCCCAAAGAACTACAAAAGGTTGTGAACGTAGCCCAATCCATCACTCAAAGTATCCTCCCATCTATTGACTACACTTCCCACTGTCTCAGCAAAGTAGCCAGCATAATTAAAGACCCCACACACCTTGGACATTCTTTCTTCCATCTTTTCCTTCGGAAAAAGATACAAAAGTCTGAGGTCACGTACCAACCGACTCGAGAACAGCTCCTTCCCTGCTGCTGTCAGACTTTTGAATGGACTTACCTTGCATTGAGTTGATCTTTCTCCACACCCTAGTTATGACTGTAAGCTACATTCTGCATTCTCTTGTTTCCTTGTCTATGAACGGTATGTTTTGTCTGTATTGCACGCAAGAAACAATACTTTTCACAGTATGTTAATACATGTGACAATAATAAATCAAATCAAATCAAATGGCCCTGTCAATGGAAATTATCACTCATGTTGCTACTGCAGTGTAACACATTTGTTGCTCATATGTTTAAGATATCTTATCCTTCCAGGGTAATCTGAGATAGACTTGAGGAAGGTGGAGACCTTTGGTAAATCTGTAAATATGCCAGATACATAGCAAGCAATGATCTGATTAGAGTGGCCTTGATCCTGCAAGATAACTGTAATGCGCCTTGTTTCAACATCAAGCTTGCACAGTGAACAAATGGCTCGGGCCCTATTTACAAGATTGCTGGTCAGACCAATCTTAGAGTGTGTGGAGCACTCATGTGAATCCCAACATGAATCCCAACATGTACCTTGACAGCAAAGATCAGTTTGCTGGCTGCAGTAGAGAACCTGTTAACCAATTTCTGAATGAAATATTGAGGAAGGGGAGTTTGTGAGATTGCTTCATTTCAAAGATGGATCTGAGTGTGGGATGGAGCGCAGTGAGGTGTGTAAGGAAATTGTTACATGCAGCTGCAGATTCAAATTTTGGAAACCTATCCTCTGCATTGAAATTGCAAGGGTTAAGGGACATCCCATTGAAACTGCTTTTCTAAGGTAAGCAACGGGAACTGTTGAACTCTTTTGTCCTTCATTGTCACAATCCAATGTAATATTCAAACTGTGCATGATCCCAATCTTCGGGGAAGAATGTCACTGACAATATTCAGGGCATTGCGGTCCCTTTAACTCCTATCTTCAGACATCCAAGACCCTGCCACAGTTTTTAATTTGAATCAATTCTGATTCATGTTATCTGCAGTGAATTTATTTGTCATTTTTCCACCCACTCCACCAACCTGTTGATGTCCTTTTTGAAGCTGAACCCCATCCTCCTCACAATTCACAATACTTACAAGTTTCAGCTCATCAGTAAAGTTTGAAATTGTGAACATAAACTCTCGGTCACTAGTATGTATCAGGAAGGTCCCAAACCAAGACAACATTTCCTTAAGTAATTCACAGGATGTTGGTGTTGCTGGTTGGGCCAGCATTTATTATC
Organism: Prionace glauca; assembly: GCA_037974335.1. Classification (NCBI taxonomy): domain Eukaryota; kingdom Metazoa; phylum Chordata; class Chondrichthyes; order Carcharhiniformes; family Carcharhinidae; genus Prionace; species Prionace glauca. The sequence continues at coordinate 76,793,450 of CM075733.1, read as the reverse complement.
CATGCCTAATCACCCTTGAACTGAACAGTCAGTTCTGAGGGCATTTCAGAGTCAACCACATTGCTGTGGGTCTGGAGTCACGTGTAGGCCAGACTGGTTAAGAATGCATATTTCCTTCCCAAAAGGACATTAGTAAACCAAATGAGTTTTCATGACAATCAACAATGGTTTCATAGTCATCATTAGACTTTTAATTCCATATTTTTTAATTGAATTCAAATGTCACCATCTACCTGCTCCCCTGTACATTGTCCAAGGTCATGGTATTAGTGGTCCAGTGACAATACCATCACCGTCACCTGTTTCCATCACTCAGCTAATTTTATATCCATGCTGTTACTGCTCTTTTGTTCCATCAGCTTCAGTTTTGTTCTCAAGTCTGCTGTCAGACAATTTATCAAATAAATTTCACAAATCCATGTGCACCAAACCAACTGCATTATCCTCCTCAACACTCTCTACACCTCATCAAAACTGCAACCTAGTTATTTCAACAGGATTTGTGCTAAACAGGAGGTGATCTTTTTTCCCCACAATGACCCTATGGCTCCAAAGAAAAATTGCTAAGTTTCAAGCTGCACTCATGTAGCCCCAGTGACCTAATGGATAAGGCAGTAGCTTCCTAAGTTGGGGATTGTGGGTTCATGTCCCATTTGGGGTGGGTAGTTTTGGGATTAGAAACATCAGAGAAGTTGACCATTGAGTACAGGTACAAGGAGATTATATGGAACTTATACCAGTCACTAGTCATTTATTGTAGGCAGGCTGATAATGGAGAAATTTCTGGAAATAATGACTGTCCAATGTTCAGTGTCATTCGCGATTCCTCAGATACTGAAGCTCCAAGTAGTTGGACCTTGCTTTCCCTTGTGAAAAAAGAAGCATCTTTGACCACAAGTCTATCAGGCAGTGGTTTGCGTGGAATGTCCTAGAGGCCATGCAGTTAATGGAGATGGTAGTCGGATGGATCCCTGAGTAGATTGTCAAGATCAGCTGGCAGAATGTCTCATCACTAGAACTTTCTAAAGTATTAAGAGCTAGCTTGGCTGGTGGCGAAAAAGATTCTCCTCATCAGATCCTTCTTACATTTCTGGAATCTCATCCATTGCCCTAAGGTAGGGAAGAGACCATTGTCCACTTCCTTGTGGAATGTGCCTTTGTAAGGAAGGTCTGGAGAGGGATGAGTTGGTTTTTGTTGACGTTCATCACAAGCATTTCCGTGATTCAGGATTCTGTGCTCTACAGGCTGTTTTCAGGAATGCATGCTAAGACAAATAGCGTAAACACAGTAAAAAGTCTGACAACACCAGGTTTTAGTCCAACCGATTTATTTGATAATATTCTCACAAGCTTAAGCTTTCGAGGTTACCCTCTTCGTCAGGTGAATGGAGAGTTCTGACCATTCACCTGACGAAGAGGGTAACCTCGAAAGCTTAAGCTTGTGAGAATATTATCAAATAAATCGGTTGGACTAAAACCTGGTGTTGTCAGACTTTTTACTGTGTTTACGCCAGTCCAACGCCAGCATTCCCAGATCAAGACAAATAGCAGCAGCTGCTGGAGGATCATCAACTCAGTGAACAATACTCTTTGATCTCCACGAAATTTGCTAGTTTTCCAAAGAATTATCCCCAACCGAGTGTTACAGACTGGCACATTCCAAAGCCCAGGACTACGTCCTAAGGGACTCACTAAAGCTTGGGGCTGACACCAGAGGTGCAGTGGACATGTATGGAAGAACCTCAAATCTAATCTAGATAGACAACTTTAAAAATATCTTTGCCTCATTTGTAGTGACCAATTAGAAATGTCTGAAACATTTCTTTGACTGTTTTGAAGCACCCAGAGTACAACGTGATGTATGAAGAGAACCCTGAGTATTATTGCACTTTGTGTGATGGTTATTTTGGCAGACAGTGGATATTACAACTCAGTGAGAAGGGCAGAAATTAGTCTCTTAGAAGTTGGGAGTGACTTTCTTCCATAAAGATCACAATTCAGTGGAGAATATAATATGTATAACTTATAAACAGGTGATATATTTTCTTTAGTACATTGTTTGTCCACTTAGTAATGTTGAATTGATGTTGATTTTGGGTTGTCTGTTATAGTATAAGTCTTAAAGTGTGAATGCTTGTTATGTGCTTCTTTCAGTCAGTCACTGTGAATTCAGATCTCTTTGTTGAAAGTTATTAGTCTGAAGAAGGATCATAACAGAATCCCAATACATCATCTTCTCCTCTCTTCCTCTGAAGGGGCTATTTTCTCTGCATAACCTGTTCCATTCCTCATTCACCCCCAATTTCTCATCCTCTGCCCACAGCACCTTTCCTTTTAGGTACAGGAGATGAAAAACATTTCCTTTTACCTCCTCTCCCCTCACCATCTCATGGCCCCAAATACTCTTTACAGGTGACACAATAATTAGCATGTACCCCTTTCCATTTGGTATAGAACATAGAACGTAGAACACTACAGCACAAACAGGCCCTTCGGCCCACGAGTTGCACCGATCACATCAACACCTACCAACCTACAGACCTATCTATAACCCTCAATCTCATTAAACCCCATATACTCATCCAGAAGTCTTTTAAAAGACCCCAGCGAGTTCGCCTCCACAACCACTGACGGCAGCCGATTCCATTCACTCACCTCCCTCTGAGTGAAAAATTTACCCCTAATATCACTTCTGAACTTCCCTCCCTGCACCTTAAATCTGTGTCCTCTCGTAGCAACCATTTCAACCCGGGGAAATAGCCTCTGAGAGTCCACCCTATCTATTCCTCTCAACATTTTGTAAACTTCTATCAGGTCGCCTTTCAACCTTCGTCTCTCCAAGGAAAAGAGTCCCAGCTCCCTCAACCTAACTTCATAAGGCATGCCTCCCAGTCCAGGCAACATCCTTGTAAATCTCCTCTGTACCCTCTCAATAGCTTCTACATCTTTCCTATAATGAGGCGACCAGAACTGCGCACAATACTCTAAATAAGGCCTGACAAGGGTCTTATAAAGTTGCAGCATTACCTCCCGACTCCTAAACTCAATCCCTCGATTAATGAAGGCCAGTACACCATACGCCTTCTTGACCACCTCCTCCACCTGCGAGGCCGATTTAAGAGTCCTGTGGACCCGGACCCCTAGATCCTTCTGCTCTTCAACACTACTCAGACTTCTGCCCTTGATAGTGTACTCGTTCATCCCGTTGGTTCTGCCAAAATGGACGACTACACATTTATCCGCGTTGAAGTCCATCTGCCACTTCTCCGCCCAGTCCTGCATCCTATCTATATCCTGCTGCAACTTTTGCCATCCTTCCTGACCATCCACAACACCACCGACCTTAGTGTCATCACCTTAGTATACTGTATTTGCAGCTCACAATTGTGGTCTGATCTACATTACTGAGACCAAACACAGATTTGATGACCATTTTGCCAAAGATCACCATTAAGTCTACAAGCGTGACCCTGAGCTAATGCTCACTGATCATTTTAACCCTCCACCTCGCTCTCAAATCTTTTGCTCTGTTCTTGGCCTTCTGCAGGATTCCAGTAAAGCTGAATGTTAACTCAAGAAACAACATTTCAATTTTTAGATTAGGCACTTTGCAGCCTTCTGGAATCACACTGATTTTAACAATTTAAGACTGTAATCTCTGTCAACCCCATTTGGTTTCCTATTCAATGTATGTTTCAGTCTTAACTTTGTTTTTTTCTTGTTTTGATTTCAGGCAGCAGCTCCTCTTTTATTCTGCCATTCACACCTCCTCTGGACACATCAATAAAAGCAAAATACTGTGAATGCTGGAATCGGAAACAAAAACAGAAAATGCTGGTCTGACAGCATAAAGAACAAAAGAACAAAGAACAACACAGCACGGGAAACAGGCCCTTCGGCCCAACGAGCCCGCGCCGCCGTCCCATTGTCTCAGTGACCTATTCATGATTTTAGTCTACGCCTAATGTGCGAGGATCAGGGAGGTCCAATATAGGGACAATTTGTTACCCAATCAATCAGCCTAAAAGCACATCGTTGGGATGTGGGAGGAAACCGGAGCACCCGGAGGAAACCCACGCAACCACGGGGAGAACGCGCAAACTCCCACAGACACAGGCCCAAATCCATGTGTCCGCACAGCAACAGAGATAGTCTCTGAGATGTCATGTTGCCCTCGAGATGGTCCAGTTTAAGCACACTAACGACATGAAGCAATAGGCAACTCCCGAAGCAACATCCAAGAGCAGCCCACTACAACCTGCCGCAAGCATGCCCCTTGCTGGTCAACAAGGTGGACTTAAATGCCTGTGGAGACAAAAAATTAATTATTAAACAGGCAAAGACTATAACATCCCTGAGGCAAAAACGGAATCCCAAGCCTACAATGTTTAGTAAGGCCTGCTATATAGTAGGCTTCTGCGGAAAATGCAGATGTATGGGATTGTGGGTAATCTAGGAAATTGGATCAGAAATTGGCTATCAGATAGGAGACAGAGGGTGGTGGTTGATGGTAAATATTCATCATGGAGTTCGGTTACGAGTGGTGTGCCTCAGGGATCTGTTTTGGGGCCACTGCTGTTTGTAATCTTTATTAATGATCTGGATGAGGGTATAGTTGGGTGGATTAGTAAATTTGCTGATGACACCAAAGTAGGAGGTGTGGTAGATTGTGAGGAAGGGTGTCATAGTCTGCAGGGAGACTTAGATAGGTTGCAGAGCTGGGCCGAGAGGTGGCGGATGGAATTTAATGCGGAGAAGTGTGAGGTTATTCACTTCGGTAGGAGCAACAGATGTGTCGAGTATAGGGCTAACGGGAGGACTTTGAATAGTGTGGATGAACAGAAGGATCTAGGTGTATGTGTACATAGATCCCTGAAAGTTGGGAATCAAGTAGATAAGGTTGTTAAGAAGGCGTACGGTGTCTTGGCGTTTATTGGTAGGGGGATTGAATTTAGGAGTCGCAGCGTCATGTTGCAACTGTACACTACTCTGGTACGGCCGCACTTGGAGTATTGTGTGCAGTTCTGGTCCCCACATTACAGGAAGGATGTGGAGGCTTTGGAGAGGGTGCAGAGGAGGTTTACTAGGATGTTGCCTGGTATGGTGGGAAGGTCCTATGAGGAGAGACTGAGGGATTTGGGGTTGTTTTCGTTGGAAAGAAGGTGGCTAAGAGGGGATCTTATTGAAACATATAAGATGATTAGAGGTTTAGATAGGGTGGACAGTGAAGGCCTTTTTCCTCGGATGGAGAAAACTAGCACGAGGGGGCATGGCTTTAAATTAAGGGGTGGTAGTTATAGGACGGATGTGAGGGATAGGTTCTTTACCCACAGGGTGGTGAGGGATTGGAATGCCCTGCCTGCTGCGGTTGTAAATGCGCTTAGTTTGGGGGCGTTTAAGAGATCTGTGGATAGGTTTATGGACGAAAAGGGATTGGTTTAGATTAGTGGGTCAGTGTTTTTTTTTTAAAAACTGGTCGGCGCAACATTGTGAGCCGAAGGGCCTGTTCTGCGCTGTAATGTACTATGTTCTATTACAAAGTTCCCATCCCTGAAGCTACAAGATTATGTCAGGGGTAGGTTCTTTACCCAGCGGGTGGTGAGGGATTGGAATGCCCTGCCTGCTGCAGTTGTAAATGCTCCTAGTTTGGGGGCGTTTAAGAGATCTGTAGATAGGTTTATGGATGAAAAGGGATTGGTATAGGCTAGTGGGTCATTGTTTTTGTAACTGGTCGGCGCAACATCGTGGGCTGAAACAACCCTAGCGTGGCTGCTTCCACCACCTTACTCGGCAGTGCATTCCACACCCCCTTTGCGTGAAAAACTGCCCTCTAATATTTGTCTTATACCTAGCCCCCCTCACCCTAAGCCCGTGACCCCTCGTTCTATCCATTTCTAATAGCGGAAAAAGCTTACCACCATTTACTCTATCTATCCCCTTCATAATCTTATAAACCTCTATTAGATCCCCCCTCAGCCGACGTCTCTTAAGGGAAAACAGCCCAAGTTCGTTCAATCTTTCCTCGTAAGACAGCCCTTCCATACCAGGCAGCATCCTGGTAAATCTCCTCTGCACTCTCTCCAGGATCTCTACATCCTTCCGGTAGTACGGCGACCAGAACTGGACGCAGTACTCCAAGTGAGGCCTAACCAACGTTCTATACAACTGCAACATCAGACTCCTACTCTTATATTCTATACCCCTTCCTATGAAGGCTAACATACCATACGCTTTCCTCATCACATTCTGCACTTGCACCGACACCTTCAGGGACTTGTGCACTTGCACCCCCAGGTCTCTCTGCGTATCTATACTCTGGATAGTTCTACCTTTTATTGTATAACTCCCCTCCACATTATTCCGGCCAAAGTGCATCACCACGCATTTCTCCGGATTAAATTCCATTTGCCATCTATCTGCCCAATCTACCAGCCTGTCTATGTCCTGTTGCATTGCCAGGCACTGCTCCTCAGTACCCGCCAATCCAACCATCTTAGTGTCATCAGCAAATTTGCTGATCACACCACCTACCCCCTCTTCCAAGTCATTAATATATACTACAAATAGAAGAGGTCCTAGTACCGAGCCCTGCGGCACACCACTGGTGACAGACCTCCAACTGGAAAAGGAGCCTTCCACTACTACCCGCTGTCTCCTCCTCCCAAGCCAGTTCTCCACCCATCTACATACCTGGCCTTGTATCCCATGAGCCTTCACCTTTTCGAGTCAATGTTGACTCTGTTCTTTTTCCACAGATGCTGTCAGATAAGAACATAAGAACATAAGAAATAGGAGCAGGAGTAGGCCATCTGGCCCTTCGAGCCTGCCCCGCCATTCAATAAGATCATGGCTGATCTGTCGTGACTCAGCTCCACCTTCCCGCCCTCTCCCCATAACCCTTAATCCCTTCTCTTATCAAAAACCCATCAACCCGTTTCTTAAAAATATTTAGCGAGGCAGCCTCCACCACTTCAACGGGCAGAGAATTCCAGAGATTCACCACCCTTTGAGTGAAGAAGTTCCTCCTCAACTCTGTTCTAAACCGCCCCCCCTTTATCTTGAGGCTGTGCCCCCTAGTCCTACTGTCTTTTTTGAGCGGGAACAGTCTCTCCACCTCTATCCTATCCATCCCATTCATCATCTTATACGTCTCAATGAGATCTCCCCTCATTCTTCTAAACTCTAACGAGTACAAGCCTAGTTTATTCAGCCTCTCCTCATAGCTCAATCCCCTCAACTCCGGTATCAGCCGAGTAAACCTCCTCTGCACTCCCTCCAGGGCCAAAACATCCTTGCGCAGGTGCGGCGCCCAAAACTGCACACAGTACTCCAGCTGCGGCCTCACCAATGCCCTATACAGCTGCAGCAAGACCTCCCTACTTTTATATTCAATCCCCTTCGCTATGAAGGCCAGCATCCCATTCGCCTTCCTGACCACCTGCTGCACCTGCAAGCTGGGTTTTTGCGACTCATGCACAAGGACCCCGAGGTCCCTCTGCACCATCGCCTGCTGCAGTTTTTCGCCCCGTAAGTAATATATGCTGAGATTGTCCAGCATTTTCTGTTTTTGTCCTCTGGCCACATCTTTTGCTTTGTCATAGGATCACACTTGCTTCAGCACTGCAGATCACCATGCAGAATCAGTCTGGGTATAAATAAGAAATAGCAAAAGAAAGAAGTCCCTGGTGGGTGTCATCTATAGGTGCCCAAACAGTAGTTCCTCAGTGGAGCACAGTATAAATGAGGAAATAATAAGGGCTTGTAAGAAAGATACAGCAATAATCATAGGTTATTTTAATTTGCATGTAGACTGGATTAATCAAATTGGCAAGGGTGGCCTCAAGGGAGAGTTCATTGCATGTATTAGAGAATGTTGCTTGGAGCAATATGTTGTGCAGTCAATGAGGGAACACGATATTCTGGATTTGGTATTGTATAGAAATCATAGAAACCCTACAGTGCAGAAAGAGGTCGTTTGGCCTATCGAGTCTGCACCGACCACAATTCCACCCAGGCCCTTCCCCCATATCTCCACATATTTTACCCACTAATCCCTCTAACCTATGCATCCCAGGACACTAAGGGCAATTTTAGCATGGCCAATCAACCTAACCCGCATATCTTTGGACTGTGGGAGGAAACCAGAGGAAACCCATGCAGACACAAGGAGAATGTGCAAACTCCACACAGATGGTGACCCGAGCCAGGAATCGAACCCAGGTCCCTGGAGCTGTGAAGCAGCAGTGCAAACCACTGTGCAACCGTGCCACCCAAATAATTAGTATAATAAGGAAGGATTAATTAATGACCTCACAGTTAAAGATCCTGTAGAGAAGATTGATCATAGTCTTACAGAATTCAAAATTCAGTTTGAGGGTGAAAAACTGGAGTTCCACGCTCATATTGTGGAGTTAAACAAAGGTAATTACTTAGGCATGAGGACAGTCTTGGCCCTAGTGGACTGGTAGCAGATTTAAAACGGTGATGAGGAGGAACTACTTCTCTCAAAGGATCACAAGTCTGTAGAATTCACTATCCCAGAGTATGATGGATGCCAGGGTGTTGAGTAAATTTAAGTAGGAGATAGACAAATTTTTAATTAGTAATGGGTTGAAGTATTGTGGAGAATAGGCAGGAAAGTGGAGTTCAAGCCAAGATGAGATCAGCCATGATTATATTTAAAATACCTTCCTCTGTTTACTCATAGAACCCCTGTAAGGTGCAAGTGTTACTTGTCATCTCTGAACTCCCCTTTGAAATTCAACAATGAAAGCTAATTTCTCCACTTATCTCACAATAGAAATTTCAAATCCAACCTATTTACTTGTAACTCAAACTCACGATAACCTTTCATTACAAATGCAAAATTCTAACACCTTTAATCTTTCATCTCTTTGATCTCACCAACATTCTCTCGTAAAATTCTCCCTGGTTAATGAACCTTGGTCCATGCATGCATGCAGACGCACACAAAGTTTTCTTTACCTACCCAGAAAACATAAGAACAAAAATATACAAATATTAATTTTTCATCACAATGGTCAGTCTCTGCCTATTATAAATTGTCAAAGGGATGTGCTATGTGATAAATCCAACAATTGTTGAGACATATTTGGCATCACAATGTACTGAAATTCAGACACCACATTACTCATTTGTGTGGGAGGTAGAATACCTTTTTGCTTTGACATCAGCACCCTAATGGTGGAAAATACCACTGGTGTTACTACTACATAGTAGAATGAAAAGGTTAGCTTCGCTTCTGCTTGAATTTTCGGAATACCATACCCCTCCTGGGAATTTGAGTGACGTGCTTGATGAGGATGGGCATCATTGCTGCATATTTTTCAACTCTTACAAATGAACAAGTAGCTGTGATGCAGTCTCAAGATAGAACAATTGTGAATCAAAAATCATGATTCATTATAAATCAGAGCACATAACCTGCAATAGAAAACTTATCAATAGAGCAGTGCTTCTCAAGATGATAGACTTCATGATTAAGGAAAGCTTTCTCAATATTCTTCCTGATGATAGCTCGTGACACTTCCAAAAATAATATCATTGGACAAGCAGCTTGAGGAAATCAAGTGTGTTCATGGCTGCTTATTCAATATGATTTTTGGAAAATAATATCATTGAACATTTGGAAAACCAGTTTGTGGAACTGGTAGAAACAGTGATAGTCATAAGAAGGAGATATTCAGAGTCAACATAAAGTATTGATCAAGCGTATCGTCATTATACATATCTATAGTTCAATTAGAGTAATTTAGGATGTGTTGATTTCTCTTGTGTCATCAAATCCGACATAAGATGATTCAATAGCCTTTGTTTTGACAAGCATCATCTTTAATCTTTATTGCTGAAATACACAGAAATCAATTAGCTTCAGTCAGGCAACTGCCTTCTAAAATCAGCACAATTTAAGAACTGCAAGGAATCAACTGTACCAATTGTTTTTGCACACGAGCCTGTCAGATCCAATCACATGTTAACTCTATTTCTCCACAGATGCTGCCAGAACTACTAAGTATTTCCAACATTTTCACTTTTATTATAAAGGAGTGAATCAGATCCAATCACACAATTATTATTGGGACCTTTGGAATTGATCCACTGAGTTGTGTGTGAAAAGAATGGGCTGATTCACAAAGTAAAAAGTCTGACAACACCGGGTTTTAGTCCAACCTATTTATTTGATAATATACTCACAAGCTTTCGGGGTTAGCCCCTTAACCCCGAAAGCTTGTGAGTATATTATCAAATAAATAGGTTGGACTAAAACCTGGTGTTGTCAGACTTTTTACTGTGTTTACGCCAGTCCAACGCCGGCATACCCACATCCTGATTCACAAACACATCAAATCTTCCACTGGAGACAAAGGAGCAAATTGCAAGCTCCAAGCTTCCACCTTATATAGCCGTAGTGGCCTAATGGATAAGGCACTGGCCTCCGGAGCCAGGGATTGTGGGTTCAAGTCCCATCTGGGGTGTAAATTTTAGGCCAATTTCCAAGCATCTTCTACAAACATTGTCACAGTTACTTCCTATGAAACTGAGTGACTATTATGCCTTCTGATTCCCATATGATATAAAGTCATTTTTAGATTCATAATGCTGGAGCTTCATTAGGTGTATTTCTTACAGCTCTTCATGTGATGTTCAGATGGGCATTTGAAATGCCACAGCATATAAGGCTACGGACCAAGTGCTGGAAAATGGGATTACAATAGATCGCTGTTTGATGGTCAGCACTGACATGATGGGCCAAATGGCCTCTTTCTGTGCTGTAAAAGTCTATGACTTTATGGCTGATGGACTGATTAACGGATTGTTACTGAGCACATGGCAGCAGCGCAACAGTGAATATAGCACCCCGTGTTCATATTCACTTACCAATTAGCTTCTAACTCGTTATATATTATAGCATTCCTCCTTCTTTTAAAATCTCTATATCAATACAGCTGTTCCAATCATTGACTGTTTTTATAGCAAGAAAGATAATGGGTGGCAAAGTGGTTAGCACTGCTGCCTCACGATGCCAGGGACCTAGGTTCGATTCCTGGCTTTGGTCACTGTTTATGTGGAGTTTGCACATTTTTCCTGTGTCTGTGCGGGTTTCCTCCAGGTGCTCCAGTTCCATCCAACAGTCCAAAGATGTGTGAACCTGCTCCTGGGCCTGGCGAAACGCGCCATCAACAGGTCCAGGCAGCGGGCGATCGACGGGGCCGTCCGTCCCGACTGCCTGCCCCTCTACCGCGGCTACGTTCGCGGCCGGGTGTCCCTGGAGAGGGAGCACGCGGTGTCCGCAGGCGCAGTCGAGGCCTTCCGTGCCTGTTGGGCACCGCAGGGGCTGAGGTGCCTTATAGACCCCGACAATCACATTTTGATTTGACTTGTTTTAAGTTTCCTTTGTACTTTTTGTTTCTGTTCGGGCCGTTCCCCCTCCTTTTACTACACACACACACTTGATCTTAGCCAAAAGGCGGGGAGTGACCCCTTCTTCTTTGTCTGAATGTAATTTAAGTTTGTTTACTTGGTTCGACCCGCAAGAACGTCCAAAGATGTGTGGGTTAGGTGGATTGGCCATGCTAAATTGCTCTTTAGTGTCAAGGGGACTAGCTGGGATTATGGGGATTGGGCCTGTGTGGGATTGTAGTTGGTGCAATCTTGATGGGCCGAATGGTCTCCTTCTGCACTGTATGATTCTATGATAAACAATTGACTTTTATAAATAAACAGAGCCACGTGAGTCCTTTATAGTTTTTTTTCATTTCTAACAATATTATTTATGCTTTCATTTAGGAGGTAGAATATTGTAGATTTGTCATTCATTGCTCAATGGTCGGGTGGCATGCTGCACAGGTGATGTATGTGTTGATCCTGGTGTTGTAGGAGTGGTGCTGTATGTTTTAATGCTCTGTCACCTGCTGATGACGTTGTTGATAGTGCACCTTTTGTTGGTGATGTTGACAGTGTTGCCTCGCTGGTTAGTCAAGTTGCTGGTTTTATTGATGATCTTTCTGGCTTTTCCAGTGAGGGTGTAGGTTGAATATGGACCATGTTCCTTCTCTTTTGCTTTCTTGTTTCAGTTTCAATGATGTATGACTTTGGAGTCTCAGCTTTGCCAATGTTTGCTGGGTTCCAGATTTTCATGATAGGATCCTGTACATGCACAGTTTGTCCTGCTAACAACTCAGGCAAGAATTTGGCACACTTATTGAAGTATACTTCCTTCTACTTGTGCCTTAATGATTTGCTGCCTTACTCTCTCCTGATCCCTTAGTGGGAGTATGTTGTTTGGTGGGGTGTTCCAAACTTTCTTCCATTCAGCAGTTCTTGCAGGCAATTTCAGGTCAGCCTTGAGAGGTGCAATTGCAGTGACAATAAGGTAAGATTTGGTGTTCTTCCTTAGATTCCCTCCAGTGGAGGAGGCCATTCAGTCCATCAAGTCTGCTGTCCAATAGTGCATTCCACCTGGGCCCTATCCTCGTAACCCCACATATTTACCCCATTGAGTCCCCTAACTGACACATCTTTGGACACCAAGGGGAAATTTTAGCATGGCCAATCCACCTAATCTGCACATCTGTGAGAGGAAACCAGAGCACCCAGAGGATACCCATGTGCAAATTCCACATAGACAGTCACCCAAAGCTGGAATTGAACGTTGTCCTTGATGCTATGAGGCAGCAGTGCTAATCACTGTGCCACCATGCCTTTTCTTTTTCTCCCAGAATTTCTCCCAGAAGGCGGCACGGTAGCACAGTGGTTAGCACTGCTGCTTCACAGCTCCAGGGTCCTGGGTTCGATTCCCGGTTCGGGTCACTGCCTGTGTGGAGTTTGCACATTCTCTTCGTGTCTGCGTGGGTTTTCTCCGGGTGCTCCGGTTTCCTCCCACAGTCCAAAGATGTGCGGGTTAGGTTCATTGGCTATGCTAAAATTGCCCCTTAGTGTCCTGGGATGTGTAGGTTAGAGGGATTAGCAGGTAAATGTGTAGGGATATGGGGATAGGGTCTGGGTGGAATTGTGTTCGGTGCAGACTCGATGGGCCGAAGGGCCTGTTTCTGCACTGTAGGGTTCTATGATAGAATTTTGTATTTTTGACCATCTGGTGATGTCTTTTTAGAAACCCTTGTCCCCCTTGGGTAATTTAACACACCTATATGTGCCAAAGCTTTCCCCACAATAACAGGCCCTGTCCTCAGTTCTCCCAGTCACATGCTCCCCACAATCACAGTAATTGGGGAGTTGTGATTGTGGGGAGCATGTGGCTGGAGAAATTGAGGGCTGTGGTTGTGGGGAGCATATGGCTGGGGGAATTGAGGGGGCTGTGTTTGTGGGGAGCATGTGGCTGGGGGAATTGGGGGCTGTGACTATAGGGAGCATGTGGCTGGGGCAAATGAAATTTATCATGCAGCCAAATAAAAAACTAGTGAGAGATATAATCAAAAGCTAGATCAACGAGGAAGGCTTTAAGCAATGTCTTAAAGAGGAAGAGAGAGACAACAAGGTTTGGAGAGAGAGGGAATGGAGAGAGTTTAGAGCCCTGGCACCTGAAGGCATGGCCACCAGTGGTAGAGTGATTAAAATCAGGGATATACAATTAGTTATACGTGATGGTGATGGGTGAAAATTGCTGCAAGTTAAGACAAGGACTTTTGGATGATCTCAAGTTTATGAAGGGTAGAAAGTGGGAGGGCTGCCAGGAGTGCATTGAAATAGGCAAGCATTGAGGTAACAAAGGTATGGAAGAGGCTTTCAGCAGCAGATGTATAAGACGAATGAATCAGGTGATGCCACGGAGATAGATAGACAGTCTGATTGATGGCCTGAATGTAAGATCAGCAACTCATAGAATCCCTACAGTGCAGCAGGAGGCCATACGTCCATCGGGTCAGCATCAACTCTCCGAAAGAGCATATTACCTAAGTCTACCTACCCCCTCCACCCCATCCCCATCCCATTCTCGTAACCCTGTACATTTAGCATGGACACCTTTGGAGTTTGGAGCAGCTGGAGGAAACACATGCAGACATGCAAACTCAACACTGACATCTTGTAATCAAATATGCAGAAGATTTCTGAACAGTTCAGCTTAATCTTAGACTATTGCCAGGGAGAGGGCTGGGGTCAGTGATGGAGTGAGTGGTCAATTATTGGGTGAGTGGCCAGTTATTGGTCAGGGATGGATATGTGCAGTGAGTTATTGGTCGGGAATAGAGTGGTCAATTATTGGCCAGGGATGGAATGAATGGTCAGTTATTCGTCAGTGATAGAGTGAGTGCACAGTTATGGGTCAAGATGACACATCAAATATCATCTACAGGAGCTACAGCAAGTTTTTCAACCTCCAGAAGGAACTCTAGGACAAGTTTCCTGTTGAAGGAGGACAGAAAGATCCTAAATTGGGCTGTGTCCCTTTCTTGACTGGCAAAAATAATATTCAGAAGAAGTCATGTCAGAGATGTGGCCATGAAGAGATTGAAACCCACTGATGGAATAAGTGATCAGTTATTAGTCAGGGATGGAGTGAGTGGTCAGTTATTGGTCAAGGATGGAGTGACTGGTCAGTTATTAGTCAGAGAGTGAGTGGTCAGTTACTGGCTACTCATGGCCTCTCTCTTACCCACATTCAGTTGAATCTTCTTCCCACTAAGCCCCGCCCCGGATATTACGTATGACTGACAGCTTCTCCACCAATCAGTGCTTCAGGAAGGGGCCGGAAACGCTGATGGCTAGGGGCGAATGTCCAATCAGCTGGCGCAGCAGAAGCCCGTCTGCAGCAGATGATTGATGGACAGGCGGCTGAACCAATGGGTTTTCAGAGCTCCGCGAGTTGTGTCTGTGAGCGCTCCAATGAGGTGAGGGGAGGCGGTGCTGGAGGTGGGTCTAAGGAGGAGTCAGGAGCGTGGAGAGAAGCAGCTGTTGAGGAACTGTTATCCGGACAGGACGGTGAGTGGTGGTGGGGGCCGAGGGACAGAAACCCGCCGGTACGGGAGGTGCGGCCCTGGGTGTGGGGGAAGAAGCAGCGGAGATGCGCCCCCGGGCGTGGGGGAAGCAGCGACCCCGGTTTCCGGGGCCTGTGTGTCTGAGATATGGGACAGAGAGAGAGTCACAGCGGCGGCGACACAACCTCATCTCACCTTCCCTCCTATTATGCGTACCGCCGCCCCCCCCACCTCAGCCACCCCGCCCCCCCCCCTTCAGCCGCCCCCTCCCCCCCCGCCCCTCCCCCCCCCCCCTCCCCCCCCCCCCTCCCCCCCCCCCCTCCCCCCTCCCCCCCCCCCCCTCCCCCCTCCTCCCCCCTCCCTCCCCCCCTCCCCCCTCCTCCCTCCCTCCCCCTCCCCCCCTCCTCCCCCCCTCCCCCCTCCTCCCCCCTCCCCCCTCCTCCCTCCTCCCTCCCTCTCCCTCTCCCTCTCCCCTCCCCCCTCTCCCCCCCCCCCCAGCCGCCCCCCCCGCTTGCCCCGCCGCCCAGTTCGCCCCCCCCCCCCGCCGCCCCAGTTGACCATCACATGATCCCAAACAAGAATATTCATTCATTCATTTTGCTGTGAAATCATAGACTTGCCAGTGAAAAATTAAAGCTTCATTCTCCCCATGTTTTATTAACAAGTGGGAGTTCCTATGAAATCTAAATATAATGGAGTGAAATTTATTCATCTTCCTCAGCTGTTTGTTTTCCTGTGTTTCTATTTGATACAAAACTTGTGACTTGTTCATATGCTGCCAGGATTGCTGGGGTTTTAACAGTAAACTGGTGGAAAGCCAAGTTTAAAAATGATCTTGGGTCTGCAAAATAGTTTACATCGGCAGAGTGGGTTGTTTAGGGTGGTTTTAAAAGTTTTGTGAGATCTCGTGGACCGTTGTGTCTGATGATTAAATTTATCATCACCCCTGGTGTACCAGCTCAGCTTGTGGCTGACTGAAGAAAAGATTATTTGAGGACCAGAAGGGTCTGAGACTTTTTAAATATTTGGGTGAACAACCCCCTCCATGTTGCTTGCCACTGGTTTGATTTTATTTTGCCTTAACTGCAGCATGGAATTAGTTATACAAGTGAGAATGTTAATTGTGTTTTGTGTGTCAGCAAGAGCACAAGTTCAATAACATGTCGGGGTACTTGTGACTTTTTTTTTAAGCAGTGATTTACTTTCGACTGGAAGGCGACCTTTGGTAGACAGTATTGAGTCTGGTTGAGATTTTCCTCTTACTGCTGCCCTCCTTTGCCACATTCCATAGACCAAAACGTGAGCTGATATACATGGCTGATGCTCAGGTATGGAGGCCGGGTACCAGGTTCGGTTGCGAATGGGTGTTATCTGTGCCTTCACATGAGTCACTGCCAATAGATGAGGTTTGATAAGGTATGTTTTGATCAATCACGTGGTTCTGGAACTTTATTAGTTATTGTACATGACTTGGAACCAACTAGGGGCCATAAATACAAAATGATCATGTATTAAGGACAAGCTTGTTTACCCAGAGAATGGTTAGAACTTGGTATTATGTCAAACAGCTGAATTAAATGGGACTTCAGGAAACATAGTGGAGGGCATGCCCGTGTCTACATCATGAGAGCTTTAAGCTCTTAGGTGTTCAGGTCACCAACAACCTGCGCTGGTCCCTCCACACTGATGCTATAGTTAAGAAAGCCCATCAATGCCTCTACTTTCTCAGGAGGCTTGTAAAGCTTGGAAAGGGAGAAAATACAGTTGAACATGTGGATAAAGAGCTGCTGTAGGAGGGATGGTCGGGGGGGGGGGGGTCTTTAGATCTGCTTTAGAACCCTACAGTGCAGAAACAGGCCTTTCGGCCCATCGAGTCTGCACCGAACACAATCCCACCCAGACCCTATCCCCATATCCCTACACATTTTACCTGCTAATCCCTCTAACCTACACATCCCAGGACACTAAGGGACAATTTTAGCATAGCCAATTAACCTAACCCGCACATCTTTGGACTGTGGGAGGAAACCGGAGCACCCGGAGAAAACCCACGCAGACACGAGGAGAATGTGCAAACTCCACACAGGCAGTGACCCGAGCCGGGAATCGAACCCAGGACCCTGGAGCTGTGAAGCAGCAGTGCTAACCACTGTGCTACCGTGCCACCGATCTGTGGGTTGTCTTCTGGGGAAGTTGGGACCTATACTAGAATGACAGGTTGCACCTGAACTGGAGGAGTACCAATATCCTGGGCAGGAGGTTTGTCACTGCTTTTTGGGGGATTTATACTAGTGTGGCAGGGGGTGGGAACTTTAACAGTAGGCCAGTAAGTGTAGGGACTGGGGAAGAAAGTGAGACTGTGATAAATGTACTGTGGAGTAAGAGCAGGCACTGAAAAGCCAAGGGGCTTGGTGGGACTGGAGATTTGGAGTATGTTTGCTTCAATGCAAAAAAGTACAACAGGTAAGACATGAACTGAGAGTCTGGATTACTGCATAGAATTATGATGTTGCAATTACGGAGACATGGTTAAAGGAGGGACAGGACTGGCAGCTTAACATTCTGGGATATTCTTGTATTAGACAGGACAAGAAGGGGAAACAAAAGGGGTGGGGGAGTTGTCCCAGGAGGTAGAAAGCATGTCACAGCTGTGTTGAGGGAGGACACATTAGAGAGATCTTGTAGCAAGGTATTATGGATGGAGCTCAGGAATAGAAGGGGTGAAATCATAATGTTGGGAGTATACTACAGACCTCCCAACTGCCCGCAGGAGACAGAGGATACTGTACTGATACTGAAAAGGTGTGAAAAAAGCAGGGTAGTTGTGGAGGGTGACTTTAACTTCCCCCATATTGACTGGGACTCTATTTAAAAACCAGGGCTGAGACTATAGAAGTCATTGAGTCCCTACACTGCAGAAGGAGGCCATTCAGCCCATCAAGTCTGCACCAACAACAATCCCACCCAGGCCCTATCCCTGTAATCCCACGTATTTACCCCACTAATCCCTCTAACCTACGCACCCTGGGACATTACTGGGCAATTTAACATGATGTGGGTATGCCGGCGTTGGACTGGCGTAAACACAGTAAAAAGTCTGACAACACCAGGTTTTAGTCCAACCGATTTATTTGATAATATTCTCACTGCGCAGAGTCGCTGAACAGAGACTGATAGCCAAGTTCCGCACGGAATTTGGCTATCAGTCTCTGTTCAGCGACTCTGCGCAGTGAGAATATTATCAAATAAATCGGTTCAATTTAACATGGCCAATGCACCTAACCCGTGCATCTTTGGACTGTGGGAGGGAATGGGAGCATGCAGAGGAAACCCATGCAGACACGGGGAGAATGTGCAAGCTGCACTCAGACAATGACCCAAGGCGGGAATCTAATCTGAGTCTCTGAAGATGTGAAGCCTATCCCTAACCAAAACATCCATCAGGACTTGATGGATGTTGAGGTCAGGGATAGGTGTGTGAATGCACTAGACAATGTTAATATATCAAAGGAAGAAGTGTTGAGTATCCTAAATTTCATTAAGAACATAAGAAATAGGAGCAGGAGTCGGCCATCTGGCCCTTCGAGCCTGCCCCGCCATTCAATAAGATCATGGCTGGTCTGTCGTGGCTCAGTTCCACATTCCGGCCCCCTCCCCATAACCCTTAATCCCCTCTCTTATCAAAAACCCATCAACCCGCTTCTTGAAAATATTTAGCAAATATTCTTTGAAAATATTAAGGTAGACAAGTCCCCGGGGCCGGATCTTTCCCAGGTTATTATGGGAGGCAAGGGGAGAAATAGCTGGTCCCTTAACCAGCTGGTCAGAGAGGATATCTCCATATCCTCTCTGACCACAGCTGAGGTTCCAGAGGACTGGAGAATAGCCAATGTTGTTCCCTTGTTTAATAAAGGAAGCAGAGATAATTCAGGAAATTAATGAACTTGATGTCAGTGTGGGGAAGCTTTTGGAGAAAATACTTAAGGACAAGATGCATGCACATTTGGAAGAAAAGGGACTAGTTAGTGACAGCATGGTTTTGTACAGGGAAGGTCATGTCTGACCAACTTGATTGAGGTTTTTGAAGCGATGACAAAGATAATTGAGGGAAGGGCTATGGATGTAGTTTATGCTGGTGTTCTGCAGGGATCAGTGCTGGGACCTCTGTTGTTTGTCATATATATTAATGATCTGGAGGAAAATATATGTGGTCTGAATAGTAAGTTTGCAGATGGCACCATGATTGGTGGAGTTGTTGATAGTGCTGGGCATTGTCAGAGGATACAACAGGATATAGATTGGAGACTTGGGCACAGGAATGCCAGAAGTTTAATCTGGACAAATGCGAGGTGATGCATTTTGGAGGATCAAAATTTATGTGTGAATTATACTGTAAATGGCAGAACCCTTAGGAACATTCACATACAGAGGGATCTGAGCAAGCGAGTCCATAGATCCCTAGAAGTGGCAACACAGATAGCCATGGTGATTAAGAATGCATATGGCCTGCTTGCTACTAACCAATTTTTAAAGATGCGCTATAGAGAGCATCCTTTCTGAATGAATCACAGCTTCAAATGACTCCTGTTGTGTCTGAGACCGCAAGAAACTACAAAGGGTTGTAAACGAAGCCCAATTCGTGCAAACCAGTCTCCCATCCATTAATTCCATCTACACTTCCTGCTGCCTCAGAATACTCTCTTCCACCTTCCTGTATTGGGGAAAAAGATACAAAAGCCCTTACTTACTAACTTCTTGAGAAGGTGAGAGGGCATGGGATCCAAGGGCCTTTGGCCTTGTGGATCCAGAACTGGCTTGCCTGCAGAAGGCAGAGAGTGGTTGTGGATGGGGCTTTTTCTGAATGGAGGTCAGTCACCAGCAGAGTGCCTCAAGGATCTGTTCTGGGATCCTTGTTGTTTGTCATTTTCATAAATGACCTGGATGAGGAAGTGGAGGGATGGGTAAGTAAGTTTGCTGATGACACTAAGGTCGGTGGTGTTGTGGATGGTCTGGAAGGATGGCAAAAGTTGCAGCAGGACATAGATAGGATGCAGGACTGGGCGGAGAAGTGGCAGATGGACTTCAACGCGGATAAATGCGTAGTCGTCCATTTTAGCAGAACCAACGGGATGAACGAGTACACTATCAAGGGCAGAAGTCTGAGTAGTGTTGAAGAGCAGAAGGATCTAGGGGTCCGGGTCCACAGGACTCTTAAATCGGCCTCGCAGGTGGAGGAGGTGGTTAAGAAGGCGTATGGTGTATTGGCCTTCATTAATCGAGGGATTGAGTTTAGGAGTCGGGAGGTAATGCTGCAACTTTATAAGACCCTTGTCAGGCCTCATTTGGAGTATTGTGCGCAGTTCTGGTCGCCTCACTATAGGAAAGATGTAGAAGCTATTGAGAGGGTACAGAGGAGATTTACAAGGATGTTGCCTGAACTGGGAGGCATGCCTTATGAAGTTAGGTTGAGGAAGCTGGGACTCTTTTCCCTGGAGCGATGAAGGTTGAGAGGCGACCTGATAGAAGTTTGCAAAATGTTGAGAGGAATAGATAGGGTGGACTCTCAGGCTATTTCCCCAGGTTGAAATGGTTGCTACGAGAGGACACAGATTTAAGGTACAGGGAGGGAAGTTCAGAAGTAAGTTTTTCACTCAGAGGGTGGTGAGTGAATGGAATCGGCTGCCTTCAGTGATGGTGGAGGCAAACTCGCTGGAGTCTTTTAAAAGACTTCTGGATGAGTATATGGGGTTTAATGAGATTGAGGGTTATAGATAGGTCTGTAGGTTGGTAGGTGTTGATGTGATTGGCGCAACTCGTGGGCCGAAGGGCCTGTTTGTGCTGTAGTGTTCTATGTTCTAACTGACTTGAGAACAGCTTCCCTGCTGTCATCAGACTTTTGAATGGATCTACCGTGTATTAAGCTGATCTTTCTCTATACCCTATCTGTAACTGCAACACTTTATTCTGCACTCTCTCCTTTCTTTCACCCCATACTACTCTATGAAAGGTATATAGAGTGCAAGAAACAATACTTGTCATTGTGTATACTAATACATGTGACAATAAATCAAATAAGAGGAAGTTATATAAAGCTAAAGGAGAGAGGGATCCTAAACTTTATTGATTGGGTGAGCTGGAATAAAGTGGATGGAGGCTAGTTTTGAGTAAGAACACTGGCTTAGAGTTGTTGGTTCAAATGTCAATTCAAATTCAATTTCATAGTGAAAAGAATCAAAGGTACTACCTTTTAACATTTGAATTTTCATTTCAACAGATGCAGTTTATGCTGCTTTTTAGTCGTCAGGGGAAACTTCGACTGCAAAAATGGTATGTTCCCCTATCAGACAAAGAGAAGAAAAAGATTACAAGAGAGCTTGTCCAGACAGTCTTGGCTCGCAAACCCAAGATGTGCAGCTTCCTGGAATGGAGAGACCTGAAGATTGTATATAAAAGGTTGGAATCCATTCTCTTTTAGCTCTCAAGTGTATATTTGGAAGAAAATGGACTAGTTAGTGACAGGCAGCATGGTTTTGTACACGGAATGTCATGTCTGACCAACTTGATTGAGGTTTTTGAAGAGATTACAAAGATAATTGAGGAAGGGGCTCTGGATGTAGTTTATGCTGGTGTTCTGCAGGGATCAGTGCTGGGACCTCTGTTGTTTGTCATATATATTAATGATCTGGAGGAAAATATGGGTGGTCTGATTAGTAAGTTTACTGTTATTGGAATAATCATTAACACAGATAATATCAGTGAAGTTGTTGACTGTTAGTGTAACTAAGTGTGTGGACGAAGGTAGAGCAGTTTGATGTCATATACATGGATTTTAGTAAGGCATTTGATAAGGTTCCCCATGGTAGGCTCATGAAGAAGATAAGGAGGTGTGGGACATTTGGCCAATTGGATAAGTAACTGGCTGTATCATAGAAGTCATGATGTGGGTATGCTGGCATTGGACTGGCTTTTCACTGTATCATAGAAGACAGAGGGTGGTGGTGGTGGAGGGAAAATTTTCAGACTGGAGGCAGTTACCAGCGATGTAACACAGGGGTCAGTGCTGGGTCCTCTGCTTTTTGTGATTTTTATCAATGACTTGGAAGAAGGGGCTGAAGGGTGCGTTAGTAAATTTGCTGACGACACCAAGATTGGTGGAGTAGTGAATGAGGTGGAGGGCTCTCGCAGGCTGCAAAGAGACATTGATAGGATGCAGAGCTGGGCCGAAAAGTGGCAGATGGAGTTTAACCCTGATAAGTGTGAGATGATTCATTTTGCTAGGACAAACTTGAATGCAGATTACA
The DNA here is from genome assembly GCA_037974335.1 of Prionace glauca. Classification (NCBI taxonomy): domain Eukaryota; kingdom Metazoa; phylum Chordata; class Chondrichthyes; order Carcharhiniformes; family Carcharhinidae; genus Prionace; species Prionace glauca. Next base: position 76,771,195 of record CM075733.1, on the reverse strand, counting down.
GGGTCAATGGCAGGGTTCTAAGGAATGTGGAGGAACAGAGAGATCTTGGGGTTCATATCCACAGATCTCTGAAGGTTGCCACTCAAGTGGATAGAGCTGTGAAGGAGGCTTATAGTGTGTTAGTGTTTATTAGCAGGGGGTTTGAGTATGAGCCGTGGGGTTATGCTGCAACTATACTAGATGTTGGTGAGACCACATTTGGGATATTGTGTTCAGTTCAGGTCACCTCACTATAAGAAGGATGTGGAAGCATTGGAAAGAGCACAGAGGAGATTTACCAGGCTGCTACCCCGTTTGGAAGGTAGGCCTTATGAGAAAAGTTTGAGGGAGCTGGGGCTTTTCTCTTTGGAATGGAGGAGGATGAGAAGCGACTTAATAGAGGTTCTAGAAGATGATGAGAGGAATTGATAGAGTGGACATGCAGAGACTATTTCTTCGGGTGGATTAGCTGTTACTAGGGGGCATAACTATAAAGTTCATGATGGAAGATGTAGGAGGGATGTCCAAGGTAGATTCTTTGCTCAGAGGGTGGTTGGAGTGTGGAACAGACTGCCTACTGTGATAGTGGAGTTGGACACTAAGAACTTTCAAGCGGTTATTGGATAGGCACATGGAGCACTCCAGAATTATAGGGAGGGGATAGCTTGATCTTGGGATTGGACATAGCTCGACACAACATTGAGAGCTGAAGGGCCTGTACTGTGCTGTTATGTTCTATAGTGTGGGGGAGGTGCCTGGATGTGTATGTTGATGATTGGGAGATGGTCAGGGTGGGACGGGGGTGCAGGGGGAAAGGGGTGCAGGAGCATGGGGAGGTGGCACAGGGGAATCGGTGGGGAGGGACGCATAGGGGGAAAGCGGGCATGCCGGGGTGATGGGGGGGCCGTGCCGAGATGATGGGGGGGTGGGTGTTGCACCGGGGGATGGGGGGTGGGTGAGAGGGGCATGCTGGGGGTGCGGGTGGGAGTGGGCAAGAGGGTAGTGAGTGGAAGAGCATTATGATGGGGGTGGGCATGTTGGAGGCATGCCGAAGTGGGTGGGGATGGAGGTCAGGGTGCTGGAGGGTTTGAGGATGAGGAAGGAGCGCTCTGTCGGAGTGGGCAAGGTAAGATGTTGAATCTGTTGGCAAGAGGTGAGGGTGTATGTTGGGGAGGCGAGGGGGTGTCAGTCATCAGTCTTTTGGGTTGATGTGTTCAGATAGGTTGTGGTTGTTTTAATAACTTTTGTGACTGAAACATGTTAATGTAGGTATGCAAGTCTTTATTTCTGCTGTGCCATTGAGGACCAGGACAATGAGCTCATAACCCTTGAGATCATCCATCGTTATGTTGAACTTCTTGACAAGTATTTTGGAAGTGTGAGTTAACAAATCTAGATTTATTGCACGTTTCACCTCTGCCTTCGTAAACAGCAAATGTGGCTAATATTTAAAATTGGATGGTGTGATAGATTATGAAGTCATGCACCATTTAGTCAGTCCATTTCATACACAATTGAACAGATTTATCTGCTTGAGTGCTGTTTATTCTTGTGTATATAAGTCGACCCAATCAGCTATGACCTTATTTAATGGTGGAGTAGTCTCGATGGACCGAATACCCCACTGCCCTTATTTCTGATGTTCCTTTGTAGCAAAATTTTATAATTGATCTGAGATCTTTAGCACATGGTATAAATCGATTCAGAGAAACATTATAACTGATATTCTGTAAAAGGGGTGATATAAATTTAAACCCACTTATTACGAGATTAATTGAAAGGCTGGAATTATTATTGCCATGCAACATTGAACCTTAATTCTCACCTATTCGAATCTGGAAATATGTAGCTATTGCAATTGGCAAAAAAAGGATATAAAATGGTGCGGGAAATGAATCAAAATATACCCTACAATAATTGTAGTTTATAAAGTAAGCTTTAATGTGTACTATACAGTAACAAATCAGCAACTTGCACAATTACTTAAGTCTCCAAACCTGAGGTTCCATGTCACAATAGCAACATCTGTTAATGTTATGGCAATTGAATACAGATAAACACTTACTAAATATTATATCTGTTTGAAGACAAATGCTGACATGAAGCTACTCACTTCATGGTTGGTGTTGGAATTCCTGCATGCCTTGTGTTTGCAGATTAAAAACTTATTGGGCCTATTTGTGACAAAAATTAGTTACTCAAATTACAAAATGTTATTTGTGCTTTTATTTGGTGAGATCTAAACCAAGCGTGTAGTGTAATCACCATATTTTTGTTTTCTTTCTCTTGAAGGTCTGTGAACTTGACATTATCTTTAACTTTGAGAAAGCTTATTTTATTCTGGATGAGTTCTTGTTAGGAGGGGAGGTGCAGGAGACCTCAAAGAAGAATGTACTGAAAGCAATCGAGCAAGCTGATCTGCTGCAGGAGGTATGAGTTGAGAATTGTACTTGCCACAGCATGAGCATGTTTAGTTATGGCAGAAGCAATTATCCTTGTACTAATTTTAACTGGAAAGTTCTGCTTTGATTGCAAAGCAATTTCCTTCCTTCGTGTTTGCGATATGTTGTGTGTACATTGAAGTTGCTTGTTTTGATAGAAGTAGAATTTGTAACTAAAATCATTTGCATTGTTGTAAATTTTTTTTAAAAACGACTTTTGTTCTACCTTTATTGACTTGGTCATTTAAAGCAACCATGATCCCTCAGATATGACCATTTCTGTCTTTTTAACACTCTCCACTTTACCTTTTGTTCTATAATGTGCTACTTTTCCCCTCTTCCTCCATAAATTCTCCTTTTTTTTTAGTGTTTGGTTTGAAACAGGCTACAGCCATATGAGTTTAGCTCCTTCCTTGTTACTTACCTGTGCTCCTTTACTGTTCCATTGCTGGAACTCAAAAGATTTGACTCACTTTTATGATAATTTTCAGGTATAGTTGTGTGTTACTACAGAGAGCCAAATGTACAGTATTGTGCAAAGTTCAATTGTAGAACAAGCAGCATGTTGGAATAACTTGGTGACTGAGCATTACTGTGTTCTTTGCTCAGAATAACTATACACCGACTCTGCAGAATTGCGTCTCACTAGATTTAATTATTACCAGAAGGTATTTGCAGAAAAATATTCAAATGGATTGAAGTATGCCATTATTTCTCAGGTTTCACAATTGCGCAGTCTGTTATGTTTCACCCTGGTCTGAGCTTCAAGCTCCATGGCCATCATTTATTCTCCCTCTGCAACTTTTTGTTTTTACTGAAACCTTCACTTCCGACTTTGGGCTTGATAACTTTTCCTGATGTCTGCTTACTTTCTTACTGGACTCAATGCTATGTAAAATCCCAACTTGTTTACAGTCCTCCTGATGGCATCCTCTCCAGCCCTTTGTTCATTGACATATTGATATCTTTTGGATTTCTGCTCTTTATTAATGACTGTAAAGATTCTGTGGTACTGTTCAAAGAAGCAACGTAGAGATCTCCCAGAGACCTGACCAATATTTATTACCATCCCTTATGTTAAAAATATATCCTATCATGGGTCACCGTGCAGTTTGTGGGACCTTACTGGGAAAATAGGCTGCAGTGCTTTGTCACATCACACCAGTAACTGCACTTTGACTGTAAATGTTTTGGGATGTGCTGAGGATGTAAAAGCTGCTCTAGAAATACCCATCCTTTTGTTTTCATTGTGATCAGTTTGGTAAACTTCTGTCCAAGGAATCAGCTACTTTGTAGGTCATCAATCTGATTTAAATCTGACCAGTAATTACACACCAATATTCTAACATGTTGATTTGCAAAAGTTTATGGAAATTATCATGGTTGAGTACCACTCCAATCTCAAACTATCATCCGTTTATTCATTTGGCTTCATGCTATGTTCATTTCCTTGTGACAGTCTCACTCTGAGTCCATGAATGGAGAATTTTGTTGCCAGATGTATGCAAGACTCATTGCTACCTCATCAAGGAGCTGACCTCATGTTAGCAAATGCTGAAATAGATGTACAACTTCCTCAGAACACACACGTAAGGTTCATAGAATCGTGGAATCTACAAAGCAGAAGGAGACCATCTGGCCCATCGAGCCTGCACTAACAACAATCCCACCCAGGTCCTATCCCCGTAACCCCACATATTTACCCGCCTAATTTCTGACACTGAGGCAATTTATCATGGCCAGTCAATGATAGTTGGAAGCTCAGTTGAATTACTAACACAAAACTCCTTTTCTTGATGGTTTGCACTGGGACAACTGACAGCAAAATGGCTTGGAGTACTGAAGTCAGAATGGGAATGTGGAAGGCTACCTACCCTTCAATCTGCCACTGCTTGCGTATATACACGATAAGGGAATGTTGAAAGGAAAACTACTTTCAGACTTGTGTATCGAGTCAGCTAGTGGGCTACTTGCCTCCAACAATGCAAACATACCAGAGCACTTCACAAAAAGGAAATCAAGCAGTGTAGAACATAGAACATAGAACATTACAGCACAAACAGGCCCTTCGGCCCTCGAGTTGCGCCGATCGCATCAACCCCACCAATCTATAGACCTATCTATAACCCCCAATCCCATTAAACCCCATATACTCATCCAGAAGTCTTTTAAAAGACCCCAGCGAGTTCGCCTCCACCACCGACGACGGCAGCCGATTCCAATCACTCACTACCCTCTGAGTGAAAAACTTACCCCTAACATCACCTCTGTATTTCCCTCCCCGCACCTTAAATCTGTGTCCTCTCGTAGCGACCATTTCAACCCGGGGAAATAGCCTCTGAGAGTCCACCCTATCTATTCCTCTCAACATTTTATAAACTTCTATCAGGTCGCCTCTCAACCTTCGCCTCTCCAGGGAAAAGAATCCCAGCTCCCTCAACCTATCTTCATAAGGCATGCCTCCCAGTCCAGGCAACATCCTTGTAAATCTCCTCTGTACCCTCTCAATAGCTTCTACATCTTTCCTATAGTGAGGCGACCAGAACTGCGCACAGTACTCCAAATGAGGCCTGACGAGGGTCCTGTAAAGTTGCAGCATTACCTCCCGACTCCTAAACTCAATCCCTCGATTAATGAAGGCCAGTACACCATACGCCTTCTTGACCACCTCCTCCACCTGCGAGGCCGATTTAAGAGTCCTGTGAACCCGGACCCCGAGATCCTTCTGCTCTTCAACGCTACTAAGACCCCTGCCCTTAATAGTGTACTCGTTCATCCCGTTGGTTCTGCCGAAATGGACTACTACATATTTATCTGCGTTGAAGTCCATCTGCCACTTCTCCGCCCATTCCTGCATCCTATCTATGTCCTGCTGCAACTTTTGACATCCTTCCAGACCATCCACAACACCGCCGACCTTCGTGTCATCAGCGAACTTGCTAACCCATCCCTCCACTTCCTCATCCAGGTCATTTATGAAAATGACAAACAACAAGGGTCCCAGAACAGATCCCTGGGGCACCCCACTGGTGACTGACCTCCATTCCGAAAAAGACCCATCCACAACCACTCTCTGCCTTCTGCAGGCAAGCCAGTTCTGGATCCACAAGGCCAAAGGCCCTTGGATCCCATGCCCTCTCACCTTCTCAAGAAGTCTTGCATGGGGGACCTTATCAAAAGCCTTGCTGAAGTCCATGTACACTACGTCCACGGCACTTCCTTCGTCAATGTGTTCAGTCACATTATCGAAGAACTCAACTAGGCTCGTAAGGCACGACCTGCCCTTGACAAATCCATGCTGACTATTCCTGATCATGTCAAACCTCTCCAAATGCTCGTAAATCTTGTCCCTCAGAAGCCTCTCCATCAGCTTACCAACCACTGAGGTCAGACTCACCGGGCGGTAATTTCCCGGGCTATCTCTGTTCCCTTTCTTCCTGGGGTTACAGGAAGAATGAAGATGATGGATAAAGACATAATCAATGATTCTAAATTATATCCGAGTAAAATAGTAATCTTTTGTGGGACAAGTTGTAACATTCGTGCCACAGAAATGCCAGGCAATGACCATCACCAATAAGAGACGCTATAATCACCGCCCTTTGACATTCAATGGTGTGACCATCACTGAATCCCCCACTATCAACATCCTTGGGGTTACCATTGACCAGAAACTCAACTGGACTCACCACAGTGGCTACAAGAGCAAGTCAGAGGCTAGGAATACTATGGCAAGTAACTCAACTCCTGAATCCCCAAAGCCTATCCAGCATCCACAAGGCACAAATCAGGAGTGTAATGGGATACTCCCCACTTGCCTGAATGGCTGCAGCTCCAAGAACACTTAAGAAGCTTGACACCATCTAGGACAAAGCAACCTGCTTGATTGACACCACATCTACAAACATTCAATCCGTCCACTTCCAATGCTCAGTAGCAGCAATGTGTACTATCTGCAAGGGCACTGCAGCAATTCACCAAAGATCCTTAGACAGCACCTTTCAGACCCACGACCACTTCCATCTGGAAGGACAAGGGCAGCAGATAAATGGGAACATCGGCACCTGCAAGTTCCTCTGCAAGCCACTCACCATCCTGACTTGGAAATATATCAGTGTTCCTTCGCAGTCTCTTGGTCAAAATCCTGGAATTCCCTTCCTAACGGCATTGTGGGTCAACCCACAGAGCATGGACTGCAGCGATTCAAGAAGGCAATTCTCCACCACCACCACCACCTGAAGGGTAGCTAGGGATGGGCAATAAATGCTGGCTGGCCAGCCAGCCAGCGACGTCCATTCCCTCAAATAAAATTCCCTCGAATAAAAGTTGTGTCTATAGTAGACACTAATTTAGCTTCCCTTTCTCTATTTCCTGGGAGTCAAAATTGTTGGTTGTTTTAGACATTGAGAGATTTAAGTTGATTAAAGGGTTTGATGGAGTAGCAGAAAGAGAGAAGCAATTTCTTTTAGAGAGGGTGTGCAGAACAAAGTGGCTCAACATTAAACTTAGAGTAAGACGTTCAGGGTGATGTTAGAAAGCACTTCTTCATAGAAAGTAATAGAAATCCTATGCTGTCCTGCAGACTGCATATGAGGTTTGGGATCAATAGAAAGCTTCAAAACTTGGGCTGGATAAATTTTTGTAAGGTCAGTATTGTCTGTGTGGGTTCCCTCTGGGTGCTCCAGTTTCCTCCCACAGTCCAAAGATGTGTGAGGTAGATTGACCATGCTAAATTGCTGCCTTACTGCCAGAGGGATTACTGGGGTTACAGAGATAAGGCTTTGGGTGGGATTGTTGTCAGTGCAGACTTGGTGGGCTGAATAGCCTCCCTCTTCGCTGATTTTATGAGTATTATTGAGGGTGAGTAAAAGGAATTGAGACATAGATCAGCCATCATTGAGTTGAATTGCAGACCAGCAGTAAGGGGCTGAATGGCCTCTGCTTGTTAGAAGTAACTTGTGTGTGGAGTTTGCACATTCTCCTCGTGTCTGCGTGGGTTTTCTCCGGGTGCTCCGGTTTCCTCCCACAGTCCAAAGATGTGCGGGTTAGGTTCATTGGCTATGCTAAAATTGCCCCTTAGTGTCCTGGGATGTGTAGGTTAGAGGGATTAGCAGGTAAAATGTGTAGGGATATGGGGATAGGGTCTGGGTGGGATTGTGTTCGGTGCAGACTCGATGGGCCGAAGGGCCTGTTTCTGCACTGTAGGGTTCTATGGTAACTTCAGCTAAAAGAAAATGAAATGGCTTACCAAAAATCTTGTGGCTACCTGGGCTGTATTGTTAAATCTTTGATAACCTTCCAGTGTACAGAAAGAAGAAAATAAAGGAATTACATTTCTCAAAGGTACCCAATTTCAAATCCAAATGGTACAGCAATTATGATTTTTTTTTTTGCATCTATCTATAATTTTACAAATTCTTTTAGTATAACTTCCTGATGAATATTACTACACCAAGTTAAAATCCAACAGGTTTATTTGTTAGCACAAGCCACAAGATTTCAGAGCGCTGCCCCTTCATCAGGTGAGTGGGAGTTCTGTTCACAAACAGGGCATATGAAGACACAAACTCAATTTACAGAATTTAATTTAATGGGATTGAGGGTTATAGATAGGCCTGGTAGGTAGGGATATGATTGACGCAACTTGTGGGCCAAAGGGCCTGTTTGTGCCTGTTTTATGTTCTATGTAATGTTTGGAATGCGAGACTTTACAGCTAATCAAGTCTTAAAGGTATGGACAATGTGAGTGGAAAGACAGTTAAGCACAGGTTAAAAAGATGTGTATTGTCTCCAGCCACGGCAGTTAGTGAGATTTTGCAAGCCCAGGCAAGTCGTGGGGGTTACAGATAGTGTGACATGAACCCAAGATCCCGGTTGAGATGTGCGGAACTTGACTATCCATCTCTGCTCAGCGACTCTGCGTTGTGTGTTGTGAAGGCCACCTTGGAGAACGGTTATCCGAAGATCAGAGGCCAAATGCCTGTGACTGCTGAAGTGTTCCCCAACAAGAAGAGAACACTCTTGCCTGGTGACTGTAGAGCAGTGTTCATTCATCCGTTGTCGAAGTATCTGCGTGGTCTCCCCCGTGTACCATGCCTCGAGACATCCTTTCCTGCAGCATATCAGGTAATCACCGTTGTCTGAGTACAAGTGTATGTACAGTATACCTAGTGGATGGTGTCCACACGTGAGATGATGGCATCCGTGCCAATGATCTGGCATGTCTTGCAGAATTTGCTTTGGCAGGATTGTGTGGTGTTGTGGTCACTGTTCTCTGAAGACTGGGTAGTTTGGTGCGGACAATGATCTGTTTGAAGTTATGTGGTTGTTTGAAGACAAGAAGTTGGGGTGTGGGGATGGCCTTGGTGAGATGTTTGTATTCATCGATGACATGTTGAAGGCTCTGGAGAAGATGTCGTAGCTTCTCTGCTCCGGGAAGTACTTGACGACGAAGGGTATTCTGTCTGCCATGTCCCGTGTTTGTCTTCTGAGGAGATCAGTGCGGTTTTTCGCTGTGGCGCATCAGAACTGTCGATTGATGAGTCGAGTGCCATATCTTGTTCTTATGAGGGCAGCTTTCAGCATCTGGCGGTGTCTGTTGCTATCCTCCTCATCTGAGCAAATCCTGTGTCCATAGGGGATGGCTTCTTTAAAGTATTTAGGGTGGAAGCTGGAGAAGTGGAGCATCGTGAGGTTATCCGTGGGCTTGCGGTACAGTGAGGTGCTGAAGTGATAATCCTTGATGGAAATGTGTGTGTCCAAGAATGCAGCTGATTCTGGAGGGCAGTTCAAGGTGAGTTTGATGGTGAGATGAAACTTGTTGATATCATATAGTTGTTTGTGATTGTTCACCATGAGTCCAAAGGAAGAAAATGTCATCGATGTATCGAGTGTGTAGCATGAGTTGAACGTCCGGTGTGATGAAGAGGTCTTGTTTGAACGTGTGCATGAAGATGTTGGCATATTGAGGTGTGAATTTGGTCCCTGTGGCTGTTCCGTGTGTCTGGATGAAGAACTGGTTGGTGAAGGTGATGACCTTGTGGTCCAGGATGAAGCGGATGTGTTGTAAAATTGCATCTGGAGGTTAGCAGTTGTCAGCTTTGAGTACTGACCCAGTTGCAGCAATGCCATCGTCGTGGGGGATGCTGGTGTCAAGTGCCAAGATATCCATTGTGACAAGAACTGCTCTTGGTTCAACTGCTCCACGTGTGCTTAGTTTCTGTAGGTAGACCATACTGTCACGACAAAAGCTGGGGGTTCCTTGTACAATGGGTTTCAGGGTACCCTCGACGTAGCCGGAGAGATTCCCGCGCAGGATCCCATTGTCTGATACAATGGGACGGCCGGGTGTGTTGGCATTGTGTGTCTTCGGGAGGCAGTCGAGATCTCCAACGCAACAGAGACTGATGGCCAAGTTCTGCACACATGAGGATGGCCTCAATTGGGATTTTGGGTTCATGTCACACTATTCTATTTTCAAGAAAGGGAACAGGGATAATCCGGGAAATTACCGACCAGTTTGTCTGACCTCATTGTTGGTAAGTTGATGGAGAGGATACTGAGGGACAGGATTTATGAATATTTAGACAAGTTTAATATGATCAAAAGTAGTCAGCACGGCTTTGTCAAGGGCAGGTCATGCCTTACGAGCCTAGTTGAGTTATTTGAAAATGTGACTAAACACATTGATGAAGGAAGAGCAGTGGATGTGGTTTATATAGACTTCAGCAAGGCGTTTGATAAGGTCCCCCATGCAAAAGTGAAGAGGGCATGGGATCCAAGGGACTGTTGCCTTGTGGATCCAGAACTGGCTTGCCTGCAGTAGGTAGAGAGTGGTTGTGGATGGGTCTTTTTCTGCATGGAGGTCAGTCACCAGTGGAGTGCCCCAGGGACCTGTTCTAGGACCCTTGTTTGTCATTTTCATAAATGACCTGGATGAGGATGGGTTGGTAAGTTTGCCAACGACACGAAGGTTGGTGGTGTTGTGGATAGTCTGGAGGGATGTCAGAAGTTGCAGCGAGACATAGGATGCAAGACTGGGCGGAGAAGTGGCAGATGGACTTTAACACGGATAAATGTGTAGTGGTCCATCTTGGCAGGCCCAATGGGATGAAGGTGTACAATATCAAGGGTAGGACAAGGGAATGGGATGCTGGCCTTCATAGCGAGGGGGATAGAATATAAAAGCAGGGAGGTCTTGCTGCAACTGTACAGGGCACTGGTGAGGCCACAGCTGGAGTACTATGTGCAGTTTTGGTTGCCGCACTTGCGCAACCAAATATTTTGGCCTTGGAGGGAGTGCAGAGGAGGTTCATAGAACATTACAGCGCAGAACAGGCCCTTCGGCCCACGATGTTGCGCCGACCAGTTAAAAAACAATGACCCTCTAACCTAAACCAAACGCTTACCATCCATAAACCTATCCATGGATCTCTTAAACGCCCCCAAACTAGGCGCATTTACAACTGCAGCAGGCAGGGCATTCCAATCCCTCACCACCCTCTGGGTAAAGAACCTACCCCTGACATCCGTCCTATAACTACCACCCCTTAATTTAAAGCTATGCCCCCTCGTGCTAGCTTTCTCCATCTGAAGAAAAAGGCTATCACTGTCCACCCTATCTAAACCTCTAATCATCTTATGTTTCAATGAGGTCCCCTCGTAGCCGCGTTCTTTCTAACGAAAACAACCTCAAATCCCTCAGTCTCTCCTCATAGGACCTCCCCTCCATACCAGGCAACATCCTGGTAAACCTCCTCTGCACCCTCTCCAAAGCCTCCACATCCTTCCTATAATGTGGGGACCAGAACTGCACACAATACTCCAAGTGCGGCCGCACCAGAGTTTTGTACAGTTGTAACATGACGCTGCAGATTATTATTATTATTATTATTCTTCACTAGGCTGATAACGAAGATGAGGGGGTTAGACTATGAGGAGAGACTGAATAGACTGGGTCTGTACTCATTGGAGTTTAGAAGGTTGAGGGGGGATCTTTATAAAATGTTGAGAGGAATAGATAGGGTGGACTCTCAGAGGCTATTTCCCCGGGTTGAAATGGTCGCTACGAGAGGACACAGATTTAAGGTGCGGGGAGGGAAGTACAGAGGTGATGTTAGGGGTAAGTTTTTCACTCAGAGGGTAGTGAGTGATTGGAATCGGCTGCCGTCATCGGTGGTGGAGGCGAACTCGCTGGGGTCTTTTAAAAGACTTCTGGATGAGTATATGGGGTTTAATGGGATTGGGGGTTATAGATAGGTCTATAGATTGGTGGGATTGATGTGATCGGCGCAACTCGAGGGCCGAAGGGCCTGTTTGTGCTGTAATGTTCTATGTTCTATGTAAGATATTGAAAGGGATGGATAGGGTAGGGGTAGAGAGATTCTTCCCCCTCAGAAAGGACTAGAGGGCACAGCCTCAAGATAAGGTGGGGGGGGGGGGGCAGTTTAGAACGGAGTTGAGGAGGAACTTCTTCACTCAAAGGGTGGTGAATCTCTAAAATTCTCTGCCTGTTGAAGTGGTGGAGGCTACCTCGCTAAATATATTTAAGTTACGGATAGATAGGTTTTTGACAGACAAAGGAATTAAGGGTTATGGGGAGAAAGCGGGAAAGTGGAACTGATCCACTTCAGATCAGCCATGATCTTATTGAATGGCGGGGCAGGCTTGAAGGGCTAGCTGGCCTACTCCTGCTCCTATTTCTTATGTTCTTATTTCTTACGACTCAGCAGTGTAGAAGATCAGAAGGACCTTGAGGTCCGGGTCCATAGGACTCTTAAATTGGCCTCGCAGGTGGAGGATGTGGTCAAGATGGTGTACTGGCCTTCATTAATCGAGGGATTGAGTTTAGGAGTCGGGAGGTAATGCTGCAACTTTATAAGACCCTTGTCAGACCCCACTTGGAGTACTGTGCAACAGTTATGGTCGCCTCACTACAAGAAGGATGTGGAAGCTATTGAAAGGGTGCAAAGGAGATTAACGAGGATGTTATGTGGATTGGGTGGCATGCCTTGTGAGGATAGGTTGAGGGAGCTAGGTCTTTTCTCCCTGGAGAGATGAAGGATAAGAGGCGACCTGATAGAGGTTTATAAGATGTTGAGAGGTATAGATAAGGTGGATTCTCGGAGGCTATTTCCCAGGGCTGAAATGGTCACTACGAGAGGACACAGGTTTCAGGTGCTGGGGAGTAGGTACAGAGGAGATGTCAGGGGTACGTTTTTCACTCAGAGGGTGGTGAGTGAGTGGAATCGGCTGCTGACGGTGGTGGTGGAGGCGAACTCATTGGGGTCTTTTAAGAGACTTCTGGATGAGTATATGGGATTTAATGGGATTGAGGGTTATAGATAGGCCTGGTAGGTAGAGATATGATCATGCACCTTGTGGGCCGAAGGGCATGTTTGTGCTGTAGTGTTCTATGTTCTATCCCACGACTTGCCTGGGCTTGTAAAATCTCACTAACTGTCCTGGCTGGAGACAATACACATCTCTTTAACCTGTACTTAACGCTGTCTCCACTCACATTGTCTGTAACTTTAAGACTTGATTACCTGTAAAAACTCGCATTCCAACCATTATTTTGTAAATTGAGTCTGTGTTTCCCACTCACCTGATGAAGGGGCAGTATTCTGAAAGCTTTTGCTACCAATAAACCTGTTGGACTTTAACCTGGTGTTGTGAGACTTCTTACTGTGCTTACCCCAGTCCAATGCAGGCATCTGCACATCATGAATATTACTACCACATAGACTGCAACAGTTCAAGAAGGAAGCTCACCATCACCTTCTTGAGGGCAATTAGGGATGGACGGTAAATGTTGGTCTTGTCTTGTAAATGTGCTCATTCTGTGAACGTTTTTTGTAAACCTCTTTTAATGGTTTCTGCTGGAACCTCTCTTGGCTTTTGACTCTCCTAACATTATATACTTTGGTTATATAAAAATACTCAAATCCCTGGATTGTATGAAACAGCTTTCTGGCCATTGAATTTAGTTTCTGCGCAATTGTCATCTTGTATGTTAATCTGAATATGCCATTTTGGTGGCTTCTGTTGAGTGTTTTAATGGAATTTATTCTGAATAGACATTTGAAACTACTCATGTTTCATGTTGAATGCCTTCTGTAATAAAATATATGCAAGCCTGATGATTACTCACTTCTGGAGAGTCTGATCCATACTGCAGCTATTATGATCTCTACTGCCTATTGCTGTACATTTGGATGCTGTGTAGTTAAAAATAAAATGACAGTTTAATTTTTTGATATTTCTGTACCATTGATATAGTTCCCTGTCGATTTGCTTTCTTTCCCCTCTCTCTTCCTCCTCCCCTCCCCCCCCCCACCCCACCCCACCCCACAACCACCCGCTGCACATTCCTGCTAACATGCTACTATTCATAAGGTGGCCTATTCATGTGCCTGTAATCAGTGTGCTAGATGTGTTTAAGAGTGTCCTTGGCCTGTGTAGATTACTTTGGCTGCTGGCTTAAAGTTAGATGAGGAAGCTGCTGTGTGGTTTCTGGGTTGTCACCCGGTACATGATGTATCTGTGCACTGGCAAACCCCCCACCAGCCCCCTCCTGAACCAAATGTCATGTTCATCTGGTAGGTTTTGATAATCCTCTGGACTTTTGAATATGCATTTGTGTTGTATCAAAATGAGAGTCTAGCTCTTTAACTGTGACTGATAAATACTTCATCCACACAGCTATTTATTTGCAGATTTCTATTACAGGAACCTGCTTCATGTTACAGATGTACTGATTAAAATGATTATTTAACCTTTTTAACAGTTATGGCAATTTTCAAAAATGTATGGTATACCTTGTAGCCTCCAATTTGATGCTAATATTCATACAGATGGACAACCTCAGAATCCAAGTTGCCAACTATTGGTGTAATGTATATAAATCAAGGCTGTGTAGGCTATACACAGGTGAGTGTGAAATGATAATGAGCATATTGCACTGCAGCTGCCCAAATGTAGGACATTTTGATCTGTTTTTATAGAAATTATGATGTGGGCAGTTGGAGGAATTAACGTATGGTGGGGCAGAAGAGTTTAGATAGTGAAGTGAATGTTACCTGTCTAATTTACCTAACTTATCCTGTCACCATCTGCATTAGTGTCGAGTTCATTTGACTGGAATAGATCAGTGGATCAAATGTAATTAATTTCCTTGCGTTTTAAAATCTCTTACCTAGCCAAATAATTCCGACTTTCATTTTATGGATCATTTCTGTTCTAACAAATACAGTTAATATGTAGTTTCATATTTCTTGATAATCACAATGCATCTCCCCTAGAGTACATGAATAATCAATGTTTTTAACACAAGCCTAATTACCTTTAGTGTTTGCTGTGAATTCCAGGGCTCGAAAAAATGTAATCACGGTTATCAATCTTAATGAACTGAAACCTTGTGTGTACACGTGGGGACCAATGTAGTGGACCTTTTCGTGATGAATGCCATCTTGTGGTCTGTCTTGGAATAAACTCAAAAGATCACTGCTAGCTTTCAGTCAGTAGGGTAAATTATCTCAGTTGACATTTCAATCACTGTCACTTCAAAGGGCAGCTCAGAGATGAGAAAGGGAACAAAAGGTAAGATGAAATTTGTGCTTTATGAAGAATTTGGTGGATAAACACACTGCCCTAATGTAACAGTGAACATTATAAGTTACCTGTCTAATTTACCTAACTTATCCTGTGACCAGTTGCTGATCTTATCTGAGCTCCTGGGAAATGGCTGGTCCTTGTTTTGGCCGACGTGAGGTTTACAGGTCACCTCTTCTAGCTCCCTTTTGTGAGGCTTCTGAACCAGTTCTAGTTTTTAATACATTTGAATTGTCAATAACTCTAAAGTAATTTTCTCCACACATTCCTATATGTTTTTTAAGAGGGGTGAACTGAGATGGGCTGAATCAGTTTTTTGTGGTAGCACAAATCCATTCGCTTTGAGCACAAGCACACCAGCAGTGTGTGAATAGACACCAAGCTGTGATAATGTAGAGAGAGAGAGAGATAGAAAGCAAGAAAACAAACAAAGGGATTAGATTTATATGGACTTCAGTAAGGCATTTGACAAGGTCCCACGTGGCAGACTGTTACAAAAACTAAAATCAGATGGGATTCAGGGTGGGCTGGCTAGATGGATACAGAATTGGCTTGGTTATAGAAGACGGTGAGTAGTGGTGGAAGGATGTTTTTCAGAATGGAGATCTGTAGCTAGTGGCATTCTGCAGGGATTAGTGCTAGGATCTCTGTTGTTCATAGTACATATAAATGATCTGGAGGAAAATGTTGGGGGGGGTGGGAGGAGTGGGGGGAGGGGGGTTGATTAGTAAGTTTGCAGATGACATGAAGATTGGTCATCTGATAGTGCTGGGGATTGTCAGAGGGTACAACAGAATAGAGATAGATTGGAGACTGGGGCACAGAAATGGCAGATGGAGTTTAATCCGGACAAATGCGAGGTGATGCATTTTGGAGGATCAAATTTAGGCGTGAATTATACTGTAAATGGCAGAACCCTTTGGAACATTAACATACAGAGGGATCTGGGCGTGCAGGTCCACAGTTCCCTAAAAGTGGCAACACAGGTGGCCAAGTTGATTAAGAAGGTGATTAGACAAGGTGGAGAGGGGGACTGGTGGTGTTGAGATGGCTCGTTGGGCCGAAGGGCCTGTTTTCCGGGCTGTTTTTGTTCTTTATTCAGTTCTTTCCCCATGTTACTTTCTTCCTGGCTTATCCTGAGATTGAGCTAAGAGAACCTCTCCAGACAGTTAATAATTACGGGCCTCCCGTGGGTTCTATTCACGTTGGCTTTCCAAAAGCAAACCTGCCTTCCTTTCAGTAACTTACTATGACAGTGTAGTTGGTAAGTGATTCACAATAAGGAGCTTTACAGCTGTCGGGCTGCATCTCTTCACTATGCCACTACTCACTTCAACACCCCAGGGGTGATGACAGAGTATTTGTGAGATATAGGGCAGAGTGGGTGTGTTCAAAACTAAATTTAGACGATAATCCCTCAATCAGTGACCACTTCTGTTATTGACACACAGCAGAATTTTTTGATGATGTTTGTCTAATTTGCTTAGTGGTGCAATGGTTAACAAACTTTCCACCATTTTCACATATAGAAATTTGGAAAACCTAACTTAGATATCTGAATCATGGCTAATTATCCTAATTCTGTATCTTCTTATGCCATGATGTGGGTATGCTGGCGTTGGACTGGCGTAAACACAGTAAAAAGTCTGACAACATCAGGTTTTAGTCCAACCTATTTATTTGATAATATACTCACAAGCTTTCGGGGTTAGTCCCTTCGTCAGGTGAATGGAGAGTTCTGGCCTCAGACAGAGCATATAAAGCACAGTAATCTCTAAATTGGTGTTGTCAGACTTTTTACTCTTCTTATGCCACCATGTGTGTCTGAACCATTCAACACAATGGAATGTTTGTTCAGGTTAAATTTGTCTTGACAATATATTTACTGAGAACTGGCAAGACATAATCACCTGAAATTTACATTAATTTCAGCATTGGTTTTTTATTTGTATGCTTTCACATTTAGCCCTATTCAAATTCCTGGTGAAGATGAATATTGATTGTGATACTTCCCAAAAATAGCACTATAATTTAGTAATTTTTTTCTCACTGCTTGCTTACAAAATAGCTGTAGAATCATAGAATGGTTACAGTACAGAGGAGGCCAATTGATTCATTATGTCTGTGCTGGCTCTCTGTAGGTATGATGGGCCGAATAGCCTTCTGTACTATAACCATTGTATCTATGATTCAGTTGTAGATCTCCTTGCTAATGAGAGCATAGAATATTCAGTCCAGGAGTCCATTATATGCAATCAACATTAAATGCTCATAGGCCATGTGTCGTGATGGCATACAACTGCCTAGTGTCTAGTTACCTTGTTTCCTTTGAGCTTCATAGTAACATTGGGGAATTTTTGTGCCAGGAGCACTTGATTCTTAAGCCTGCACAGGCCTAGATGTGCAGCATAGACTGCTTTCTGAAAGGTTCTGTTAAACCAATGAATCAATTAGAAAACAGCCTCAAAATAGCAGAAGTGGTCACTGCAGCTCCAATAGCACAAGCAACAGGGAATGAATGAATGGTTTGCCAGGCAGGCCACCAAGGAAGGAAAGGATAGTAGGGCAGCTAAACAAATGAAAGCATCCACAAAGTACAGTCTTGGGAAAACAGGATGTGAAAGAATTCCATTGTACAGTATGTGTGGATTTTTAGTTTGAGAGTTTATGATTTAATCCTGTGTGGATCTGGTCCCCTTCACCAAAAGGGTACATACAGCCTGCTGGTTGAAAGCATGGTTACATGAAGAATGAATCTCTGCACTTTTGTTTCAACGTCATAGTTCTATGCCTATTTCTACTTCCACATCCAGTTTGTGCCACCTCTGGCAGAACCTCCCAATTTCTCAGTTCATTTAACAGTTACAACTGATTTCTGTGTGGGTTGGAGGGTTCTATCACAAAGGGGTGATCTTTGACAAGGTTCCGCATGTTAGATTGTTGCATAACGTTAAATCCCTCAGAATTCAGGATATGGTAGCCAATTGGATACAAAATTGGATTGATGATTGAAGACAGGGTGGTTATAGCAGATTTTTTTTTTAAACTGGAGGCCTGTGATCTGTAGTGTGCCTCATAGATCAGTGCTGGGCCCACTGCTGTTTGTCACTGATAGTAATGATTTGGGTGGAATTTAGGAGGCGTGGTTATTAAGTTTGCAGATGGCATCAAGACTGGTGGCATATGGACAGTGAAGATGATTATCTAGGATTGCAATGGAATCTTGATCAATTGGGCCAGTGGACTGATGAATGGCAGATGGAGTTTAATTTAGATAAATGTGAAATGATGTATTTTGGTAGATTGAACTAGGGCAGGACTTAGTTAATAGGACGTTGGGGAGAGTCAGAGAACTAAGAAATCTAGGGATACAGGTTCATAGCTCCTTGGAAGTGGAGTCACAGGTGGACAGAGTGGTGAAGAAGGCATTCAGCATGCTTGGTTTCGTTGGTCAGAACATTGAATGCAGGAGCTGGGACATCTTGTTAAAGCTGTACAAAACATTAGTATGGCTACACTTGGAGTACTGTGTACAGTTCTGGTCATCTTATAGAAAGGATATTATTAAACTGGAAAGAGTGCAAAAAGGTTTCTGACAGAGTAGTTAGAACATAGAAAAACTACAGCACAAACAGGCCCTTTGGCCCACAAGTTGCACCGAACATATCTACCTGCTAGGCTACCTACAACCCTCAATCTTACTAAGTCCCATGTACTCATCCAGAAGTCTCTTAAAAGACCCTATCAAATCCACCTCCACTACCACTGCCGGCAGCCGATTCCATGCACCAATCACTCTGAGTGAAAAACTTACCCCTGACATCTCCTCTGTACCTGCTCCCCTAAACCTGTGTCCTCTTGTGGCAGCCCTTTCAGCCCTGGGAAAAAACCTCTGAGAATCTACCTGATCAATACCTGTCAACATCTTATACATCTAGTCAGTCAAAAGCTTTTTCCCAGGGTGAAAGAGTCAATTACTAGGTGGCATGTAGGTTTAAGGGGCAAGGTTTAAATGAGATATATGAAGCAAGGTTTTTACAGAGTGATGACTCGGTGCCTGGAACTCAGTGTCAGGGAAAGTAGTGGAAGCAGATATGAGACTGACTTTTAAGGAATGTCTTGACAAATACATGAGTGGGATGGGAATAGTGAGATATGGTCCCCAGAAGGTTAGGGAATTTTAATTCAGATGGGCAACATGGTCAGTGCAGGCTTGGAGGGCCGAAGACCCTGTTCTTGTGTTGTAATTTTCTTTTGTTCTTTGTTCTGAAAGATTTACTAGGATGCTAACGGGACTTGATGGTTTGAATTAAAAGGAGAAGGTGGATAGACTTTTTTCCCTGCAGCATAGGAGGTTTATAGAGGTCTATAAAATGGGGGTATAGATCAGATAGAAAGTCAACATCTTTTTCTGAAGGTGTAGAGGAGTCCAAAACTAGAGGGCATAGGTTTAAGATGCGATGGGAGAGATGCAAAAGGGTCCAGAGGGGCAATTATTTCTCACAGGGTGGTGAACGTCTGGAATGAGCTGCCAGAGGTAATAATAGAGATCTTTTTGTCAATTTTGTCTTTTAAAAGGCGTTGAAACAGTTACATGGGTAAGATGGTTATAGAGGGATATGTGCCAAACGTGGGCAATTGGAAATACATAGTGGTTAAAAACTGGGTGGCATGGACAAAGTGAGCCATCAGAGACTCTTACTAATACAACATGCAGAAAGCTAGAGCTAGTACAATTTATGGACCAACTGATATTGCCTGGACACCACCATCTAGCTCTTATCCTATTGATTAAAGAACAAAGAAAATTACAGCATAGGAACAGGCCCTTTGACCCTCCAAGCCTGTACCGACCATGCTGTCTGAATTAACTAAAACCCTTCCAAGGACAATATCCCCCTCTTCCCATCCTATTCGTGGATTTATCAAGACACTCCTTAAAAGTCACTAGCTTATCTGCTTCCATTACCTCCCCTAACAATGAGTTCCAGCACCCGCCACCCTCTGTTTTAAAAAATAATCTGCCTCGTAGATCTCATTTAAACCTTGACCCTCGCACTTTAAACCTGTGCCCCTTAGTAATTGACTCTTCCACCCTGGGAAAAAGCTTCTGACCCTCCACTCTGTCCATGCCTGTCATAATCTTGTAGACTTCTATCAGGTTGCCCCTCAACCTCCGTCGTTCCAGTGAGGACAAACCAAGTTTCTCCAACCTCTCCACATAGCTAATGTCCTCCATACCAGGCAACATCCTGATAAATATTTTCTGTACCCTCTCCAAAACCTCCACATCCTGATGGTAGTGTGGCGACCAGAATTGAACACGATGTTCCAAGTGTGGCCTAACTGAGGTTCTATAAAGCTGCAACGTGACTTGCCAATTTTTAAACTGAGTGCCCTGGCCAGTGAAGGCAATCATGCCATATGCTTTCTTGACTATCTTCTCCACCTGCATTGTCACTTTCAGTGACCTGTGTACATAGAACACTACAGCACAAACAGGCCCTTTGGCCCACGAGTTACGCCGATCACATCAACACCTACCAATCTATAGACCTATCTATAACCCCCAATCCCATTAAACCCCATATACTCATCCAGAAGTCTTTTAAAAGACCCCAGCGAGTTTGCCTCCACCACCACTGACAGCAGCCGATTCCATTCACTCACCAGCCTCTGAGTGAAAAACTTACCCCTAACATCACCTCTGTACTTCCCTCCCCGCACCTTAAATCTGTGTCCTCTCGTAGCGACCATTTCAACCCGGGGAAATAGCCTCTGAGAATCCACCCTATCTATTCCTCTCAACATTTTATAAACTTCTATCAGGTCGCCTCTCATCCTTCGTCTCTCCAGGGAGAAGAGTCCCAGCTCCCTCAACCTATCTTCATAAGGCATGCCTCCCAGTCCAGGCAACATCCTTGTAAATCTCCTCTGTACCCTTTCAATAGCTTCTACGTCTTTCCTATAGTGAGGCGACCAGAACTGCGCACAGTACTCCAAATGAGGCCTGACTAGGGTCATATAAAGTTGCAGCATTACCTCCCGATTCCTAAATTCAATCCCTCGATTAATGAAGGCCAGTACACCATACGCCTTCTTGACCACATCCTCCACCTGCGAGGCCGATTTAAGAGTCCTGTGGACCCGGACCCCAAGATCCTTCTGCTCTTCAACACTACTAAGACTCCTGCCCTTGATAGTGTACTCGTTCATCCCGTTGGTTCTGCCATAATGGATGACGACACACTTATCCGCGTTGAAGTCCATCTGCCACTTCTCCGCCTAGTCCTGCATCCTATTTATGCCCTGCTGCAACTTTTGACATCCTTCCAGACCATCCACAACACCACCGACCTTCGTGTCATCAGCGAACTTACTTACCCATCCCTCCACTTCCTCATCCAGGTCATTTATGAAAATGACAAACAGCAGGGGTCCTAGAACAGATCCCTGGGGCACTCCACTGGTGACTGACCTCCATTCAGAAAAAGACCCATCCACAACCACGCTCTGCCTTCTGCAGGCAAGCCAGTTCTGGATCCACAAGGCCAAAGGCCCTTGGATCCCATGCCCTCTCTCCTTCTCAAGAAGTCTTGCATGGGGGACCTTATCAAACGCCTTGCTGAAGTCCATGTACACCACGTCCACTGCACTTCCTTCGTCAATGTGTTCAGTCACATTATCGAAGAACTCAACTAGGCTCGTAAGGCACGACCTGCCCTTGACAAATCCATGCTGGCTATTCCTGATCATGTCAAACCTCTCCAAATGCTTGTAAATCTTGTCCCTCAGAAGCCTCTCCATCAGCTTACCAACCACTGAGGTCAGACTCACCGGTCGGTAATTTCCCGGGCTATCTCTGTTCCCTTTCTTGAAAATAGGAACTACTGGGTGTACCAGATCCCTTTGCTTATCAGTACTCTTAAAGGTTCAGCCATTTACTGTGTACTTCCTATCTGTATTAGACCTTCAAAATGCATTACCTCACATTTGTCCATCTGCTATTTCTCTGCCCAAGTCTGATCAATATCCTGCTGTATCCTGCGATAGTTCTCACCACTATCAGCAAATTCACCAGTCTTTGAGGAAAATGTAACTGGTTTGATTAGTAAGTTTGTGGACAACACAAGCATGTTTAGATATGTATAAGGAAACAAATGCACTTCAGTCCCAGACCCTCTTTGATCAGCAACCTCACTCTGCTTGCTTTTTGAATTTTATTGGTCCTACTCTGGTTCCCCCTCAGCTAATCCACCTTAGCATTGGTTCGCGCTCCTCTGCCAAACTAGCCCTTCGAGCCTGCCCCGCCATTCAATAAGATCATGGCTGATCTGTCGTGGCTCAGTTCCACATTCCGGCCCTCTCCCCATAACCCTTAATCCCCTCTCTTATCAAAAACCCATCAACCATCTTCTTGAAAATATTTAGCGAGGCAGCCTCCACCACTTCAACGGGTAGAGAATTCCAGAGATTCACCACCTTTTGAGTGAAGAAGTTCCTCCTCAACTCCGTTCTAAACCCCCCCCCCCCCCTTATCTTGAGGCTGTGCCCCCTAGTCCTACTGTCCTTTCTGAGTGGGAAGAGTCTCTCCACCTCTATCCTATCCATCCCATTCATCATCTTATGTCTCAATGAGATCTCCCCTCATTCTTCTAAACTCTAACGAGTACAAGCCCAGTTTATTCAGCCTCTCTCATAGCTCAACCCCCTCAACTCTGGTATCAGCCTAGTAAACCTCCTCTGCACTCTCTCCAAGGCCAAAATATCCTTGCGTAAGTGCGGCAACCAAAACTGCACACAGTACTCCAGCTGCGGCCTCACCAATGCCCTATACAGCTGCAGCAAGACCTCCCTACTTTTATATTCAATCCCCCTCGCTATGAAGGCCAGCATCCCATTCGCCTTCCTGACCACCTGCTGCACCTGCAAGCTGGGTTTTTGCGACTCATGCACAAGGACCCCGAGGTCCCTCTGCACCGTTGCCTGCTGCAGTTTTTCTCCACGTAAGTGATAATCCTTCCTACCATTATTCCTACCAAAGTGGACCACCTCGCGCTTGCCAACATTAAATTCCATTTGCCAGTTCCTGGCCCATTTGCCCAGCCTATCTAGATCCTTCTGCAGACTCTCCACACCCTCCGCACAATTTGCCGTTCCACCAATCTTGGTGTCATCAGCAAATTTCAACACCATACACTCGGTTCCCTCCTCCAGATCTTCTATATAAATGGTAAATAGCTGAGGCCCCAGCACCAACCCCTGGGGCACTCCACTAGTCACCAACCGCCAATCCGAATAGCACCCATTAACCCCCACACTCTGCCTCAAGTCGCTGGAACACGGATCTCCCACATCTCAGATGCAGCACTTAACCTCACTGACATTTCGAGCACCAATTAAATTATTTAAGAAAACTTTATAAAACGCTTACCTTCTCTTTTACCTTCTCACTGTGGCCTATGTTTTGGTCAGAGGAGGAGGAGGAAGGAGGGAAGGATACACTAATGTAGTGTTTTGGGCTTACTGCTCCTTGACACCAGATCTTCTGCTTCCCTCCTCTTGGTAGATATTGGTCCGACTTCTCCCAGAATGCACCAATGAGTCCCTCAGCCACCTCTACAGGATTAGTTATGAAAGATGATTAAGATGTCACTTTTGGTTGTATTTGCCAGATGAGTGTATTACAAATGAGCCTATTCATTTCCGGGGGTTTTATTTGTATTTTTAATGTACAAAATCAAAAATGTTAGTTTCTGATCTTTTTCATGGCAGAGCTGTATTTGGTTTAAATATTTAGTAGCAAAGCTTTCATCTCATGTTAACTCCAGTTTAGTATTTTATTCTTTCATTATCGACAATTCCTTGGGAATCAGGATGGTGGCACAGTGATTAGCACTGCTACCTTGCAGTGCCAGGTTCCTGGGTTCGGTTCCCAGCTTGGGCCATTGTCTGTGTGGAATCAGTATGTTCTCACCGTGTCTGCTTATTTTCTTCTGGGTGCTCCAATTTCCTCCCACAATCCAAAGACGAGGGTTAGGTTGATTGGCCATGGTAAATTGCCTCTTAGTGTCAGGGTAAAATACAGCAGGGTAAACACTGGAGGTTGAGGGATTGGGTCTGAGTGAGATTGAGTCTGCATCAACCACAATGAGCCAAATGGCCGCCTTCTATGCTGTTGGGATTCTATGATCTTTATATCATTGACAAGTCTCATCAAAATTTTAATAGTTTTAAAGTTTGTGCTTTCTGAATATGTGATGATATCTGCATGCGTAAAACCAAAATTGATGTTCCAACAGGTGCTATTTTGTTGGCCTAGAGTTTTAGCTGGCAGGATGCAAATATATAATATTTATGGTTATGGATCCTGTCCCAGTCATTTATGTGCTTGACTTGAGTCTGTCCACAAATAATTATTGATTTATGGAGTATTTGTGCTCAGACTTGAGATTCAATTTTTTCGAGCCCAGATTTTAATTCATTATTGCTGTAGCATACACAGGTCATGAAATAGGAATCCACCAACTAACAGTTTCAAAATAAGAATCTACTGACTAACGATTTTGAAGCTTTATGCATCGCACTGAATTCAGCAGCCATTTTCAATTATGTTGCAAGATTTTAAATTTGAATGATGTAATGGCTTTATACAATAGAACTTCAGCTGTTATATTGCTGTGTTCTCCGCCGTGTCCTGCTGTTTCTTCCTTGCACTAACCTCTGTTCGTGACCACTGTGCAGGATTGCTTCTAGAGAAACCGCGTTGCATGATATTTAATTGAATGAGTTTGTTCTTTCATGTTGTAACGATGCTCCTGTTCCGGCTAAACCCTGGAGGAAAACCAACAATTCTCACGTGCTGCTTAATTTTGTGTTTTAGAACCAAAATGAAGACTGGGGAAGTTTGTCAGCTGACGATATCTTATGATTGAAAGAAATCTTAGGCTATTGGCCTGTTATGGCTTCCCATCCAGACCATTGGTAACTATTTTCCCATTTGAGTGGCATGGGTATAATTTGGGAGCATAATGAATGATGCACGTTTGCAGAGTTTCTGTGGCACTAATTGCTAAATTTGCCTGATGTGATAGGAAAAGATTGGGGAATAAAAAATTCTTTGAAACAAAGTAGGTTGGTGATGGTGTTGGTCCTAATTGGAATTTGCATGATTGCAATGACTTGGTGCCTTGTTGCCGCTCCTGTTGTTTAAAGCTAACATTGTAAAACAGCAATGCTTAACTTGCAGCAGGCTTCTTTCTTTTGAAAACTCTATTTCATCTTCTGTTTAACATTATGATAAAATAACAGTGCATCAAAATCAAGGGTCTGAAGCTGGTAACAAATATCTCTGTAGATATTCAAGAAGATATGTCATCTCTTTGAATGTTGGTGTTTCAGGTGAGGCTATGCTGTTGTGATTAAAACGTTTTAAGCCTGTTGGCATTTTGTCAAGTGCCAAAGGGAAAAGTATCCCATCAAAATAGAGTTGAGGAGTGACATCCAACTCCATAGGTTTACATATTACTGTTAAATGGTGACAAATAATTTCTAAATCTTTTATCAATTTCTTGTTCTTTTTATAAAAGAGATTTTAGGTTTTCTCTTTATTATAATGTACACAGACAAGTGTACAGAACATATATTTTAAATTATTTACAAACATTTTCCAGACAAGTTCAGATTCAGGGGTTGCTTTGTGCAGTAGAAATAAGTGTGGTGGGACATATGTAGTGGAATTCCTCTTTGTTCAATGAATCATTGCGGCTAAGGCTTGTGGACAATTGGTATGTGGCTATAGCATGACGAGACGTTGGAAGGCACAAAATCTATAAAAAGAAACCCGTTGAGCCCAAAGTCTGTTTCTTCGGGTACTCATGCAACAGTCATTTCATGTATAATCCTTTAGGTGTTTATTGTACCTTCTCCAGCACTTTTATATCATCAAGACCGAAGAATCTTATGCAAGCCACATTTGAATAACAACTATGTCAGTTTAATTTTTCAATCCCAATCTTCTGGCACTTGGATCCAAGTCCAAGTCCCTGTCTGTGTTTGCACATTCTCCCCATGTCTCCGGGTGCTCTGGTTTCCTCCCACAGTCCAAAGATGTGCGGGTTAGGTTGATTGGCCATGATAAATTGCTTCTTAGTGTCAGAGGGAGTAGCAGGGTAAATACGTGGGATTCTGGGTATAGGACCTATGTGGGATTGTTGTCGGTGCAGGCTTGATGGGCTGAATGGCCTCCTCTGCACTCTAGGTATTCTATGATTCAACAGTAATAAAAGTGCACCCCAATGTTTGTTTTGCCTTTTTTAATGAACTTGTTAACCTGTTAACTGCTTTCAGTGAATTGTGAGTCTGTATCCTTAAATCCCTATGTTAGAACCAGCATAGAACCCTACAGTGCAGAAACAGGCCCTTCGGCCCATCGAGTCTGCACCGAACACAATCCCACCCAGACCCTATCCCCATATCCCTATACACTTTACCTGCTAATCTACACATCCCAGGACACTAAGGGGCAATTTTAGCATAGCCAATGAACCTAACCCGCACATCTTTGGACTGTGGGAGGAAACCGGAGCACCCGGAGAAAACCCACGCAGACACGAGAAGAATGTGCAAACTCCACACAGGCAGTGACCCGAGCCGGGAATCGAACCCAGGACCCTGGAGCTGTGAAGCAGCAGTGCTAACCACTGTGCTACCGTGCCGCCCACAATGTTCCTCAATAATAACTTGCGTACAGTGAGCGTAACATTTTTAAATAATCCAAACCATTTTGTAGGAACATTATAGAAGACAACTTGACAGAGTCATATAAGGAGGTATTAGGACAGATGACCAAAAGCTCAGTCAAAGAGGTGTCTTAATGGAGGAAAGGGAAGTGGAGGGAGTTCCAAGTGTAGGGTCTAGCAGGTGAGGTCACGGTCATCAATAGTGGAACGATGAAAATCGGGGATGCTCAAGAGACCAGAATTAGAGGCCAAAACACAGATGTCAGAGTAATGGGGCAGGAGGAGATTAAAAAGACAGGGAGGGTGCGGCCATGGAGTGATCTGAAAATAAGGGGGAGTGAGAATTTTGAAAGTGAGGATTGCTTCACTGGGAGCCAGTGTAGATTAGTGAGCACAGGAGTAATGGGTGAATAGGATCTTGTGCGGACAAAGATCTCAAATTTACAGAGCATAGAACACGGGAGAGCAGCTTGGAGAGCAATAAAGTAGTCAAGTCTAGGTGGACAAGGATTCCAGCTATCGATGAATTGGGGCAGGATGAAGTTAGGGAATGAAATTGAAATTAGTGGTCACGGCGATATGGTAGCAATCTCATCTCGGTGTTAAATATTTTTACCAGGGTTTCAAACAATCCAGTTCACCACAGATAAAGGTGTGGCAGCAGGAAGTGATACCACTGCAGGCAATTCTATAAATGGAAGCAGGTGAGAGCAGCCTCACTCGGCTGGACAACAGTGGAGAGAGGGTGTTGGAGGAGTTTGGTATGGTCAAACAGTGTGAGAGGCTGCAGATGGCTCAAGAAGGATGAGGAGGGAAGGTTTCTTTTTGTCACAGTCACATAGGATGTTACTTGCGACTTTAAGAGCTGTGGTAAGGGCAGAAACCTGAGTTCAGGGGAAGATTATAGAATCATAGAAACCCTACAGTGCAGAAAGAGGCCATTTGGCCCATCGAATCCGCACTGACCACAATCCTACCCAAGCCCTACCCCCATATCCCTACACATTTACCCGCTAATCCCTCTAACCGATGCATCGCAGGACTTTAAGGGGCAATTTTTAGCATGGCCAATCAACCTAACCCACACATCTTTGGACATATCTGAGAGATGACAACACATTTGAGAACTTTGAAGAGGAAAGGAAAGTTGGAGATAGGTCACTGGTTTGCAAGGATGGTGGTATCAAAGGTGTTTTTGAAGGAGTTGACAGCACCTGAGGGGGAGAGCTGTTAAAATTTGCAGTGACCATGGGAGCCAGTAGGAGAAGTTGGATGGTCAATATTTTAGTGGGAATAGTCTTAAGAGGACAGGAGGTGGGTCTCCTAGACATGATGAGCTTGGAGAAGACATGAGAGATATGAGACTTGGAGAACAATGTAAGTTCAGGGCAGGGGGAGATTTAAAAAGAAGCTTCTCCTGATGATCGAGAAGGGAGTTAAGTGGCAGAGGCAGCCGATTGGATGGTCAGTCTTACAAGTCGATTGTTGGAATTGAGAGGGAAGGAGTTTGAGACAATTTTCAGTAAAGAAATTGGGAGTTATCTTTGCATTGCAGTATGATCCTGAAATAGTGAGTCAGTTTTACCAGATGAGAGTAGCAGCTCCGATAGTGCTTTATGTGGGAGGCAGTGCCTAGGTGACAGTGAGTTTTAATTGGGATTAGGACAATGAAAATGGAGTCACTGCAGAAATGTGGCCAATGGAAGGCCAAAGGAGTTTGGAATTTGGGATTGTATTTTTAAGTGGATTGGGAGAGCGATTTTGAGGGGCCGACGCAGAAGGAAGAAGGGGGGGAAATACGAGTGGGTGGACAGAAATATGAGAAAGCTATTAGTACTGACTTTATCTGTGATTAACACAACAGGAATAGCAAGGCCATGTGAGAGTCAAAGGGTGACCATTGACTTTACATGAGGGAAGAGGAGGTAGTCAATGAACTTTGAGAAGAGTATATATAGAAAGGATATTATTAAACTGGAAAGAGTGCAGAAAAGATTTACTAGGATGCTACCGGGCCTTGATAGTTTGTGTTATAAGGGGAGGCTGGATAGACCAGGACTTCTTTCCCTGGAGCATAGGAGGCTTAGGGGTGATCTTATAGAGGTCTATAAAATAATGAGGGGTATAGATCA
Source organism: Prionace glauca (assembly GCA_037974335.1). NCBI lineage: Eukaryota > Metazoa > Chordata > Chondrichthyes > Carcharhiniformes > Carcharhinidae > Prionace > Prionace glauca. Next base: position 76,742,290 of record CM075733.1, on the reverse strand, counting down.
GCTAGATAGTCAATATCTTTCCCTAAAGATAGGGGAGTCTAAAACTAGAAGGCATAGGTTTAAGATGAGAGGGGACAGATATAAAAGGGTCCAGAAGCACAATTCTTTCACACAGGTGGTGGCGAGTATCTGGAATGACCTACCAGAGTTAGTAGTGGAGGCAGGTGCAATTTTGTCTTTTTAAAAAGCGTTTAGACAGTTACATAGGTAAGATAGCTATTAGACGGAAATAGGCCAAATGCGAGCAATTGGGACTAGCTTAGTGGTTTACAAAAAGGGGTGTCATGCACAAGTTGGGCCAAAGTGTCTGTTTCCATGCTGTAAACCCCAATGACTTTGAGAGGGTATAATGAGTTGTGATGGAGATTTAAATCACTGAGAATGAGTTCAGTGCTGAGGGAGGTAAGCAGTGTCAATACCTCGGTAACAACATTTTTAGCTTGTTTGGAAAGACAGTAGAGCTGAAAGGAGGAAAAAGCGCCAAAGGAGAAAGGAACAGATCAAAGATAAGTAAGTGGTTGAAGATGTAGCCAATTGGGAGGGAATGTGAATGACATTCTGGTGGGAGATGTAGGGAGGGGTTGATGAGGGTGATCATCTAGCAGAATCCACATCAGCATTGGGATGGGTGAGTTGAATGGAAAGAAAATTGGCAATTGCTGCAAGGGAGCAGGAAGGTTGAGGTAGGTATTTGAAAGGTATGTGAGAAGCTGAGAAATGGAATGGGGTATGATGACGATAGAAAGACAGAGAAGATTGCAGGGCCTGTGTCCTCAACAGCAACTCTCATTTCAATTCTTTTTTAATTGTTCGTAGCCTCTCTGTTACTCCTATGCAAATGCATCATTTCTATTTGTTTCTAGTGAAATTGATTTGCAATTTGCACAACATTCTGCAAATCCCATTCTATTTTGTTGCAACCTGTTGATGGAGTTGCTTCCCTTAAAGCATGACAACCGAAACATGTTGTCTCAACAGTGAAATGTGTGGAGTTAATGAGACAGCCCACTTCAGTTATGGACTAGAGCTTTAGCAGTCAGTCCTGTGACTTGATCAAATTGATTAAGTATAGTTTCATGTTGACTTGAATCGCTTGTGAATAATTTCTAAACCCTTTTCCACAGTAAGTGTTAGACACGGCTCAGTGAGTAGCACTGTGCCTCTGAGTCTCAAAGTCCCAGTCCCAGGACTTGAACAGAAGACACATAACAAAATTGAATTCTGAGGTTCAGCACTTTTAGCAAATTGAGAGAGTCGTGGACACTCCAAGGAAAAATGATATGGAATTGCAGAGTGGTGCTGTTTTTTCTGATAAATGTTTGTTTACAAAGGTTGGTGTGATAAATCTTGCCATTTCTTTACAACAATGACTACACATCAAAGGTACTTTGTTAGCTGTAAAGTTAGCAGATAGGATGAAAAGTATGTTAGGTTAATGTTTCCAGTTCTGCAACAGTTATAAGTGAAAACTGAAGCCTCTGGTTAATGTTTTCACCAAGCCAAGCAAACTATGATGCAGTAAACGTTGGCTGATTGTTCTGTTTTGGATCAGATTATTTTAAAGCAAAACAGACACAGCTTCCAACAAAGAAGTGCACATTAACTAACAGCCATTTCCCATGGGAATCTGATAAATTACAAAATATTCTGGAATATATCCATACACACATACAAATATATATATATTAGGAATATTGTACATTAATAAAAATATGTCTTTTTGATGAGATTGCATCAATAGCATCTTTAAGCAACGATTGAGATGCACAAAATTGAGAGGGGCCTGGATTGTGTCTGGAGAGGTCAGTCACTCGGACATTTAAAGTGATTGGTAGAAAGATTGTGTGTCTAAAGCTCACTGCTGAAAGAACAGACCAGACAGAAACGCTGATCTTATTTAAAAAATCTGTTATGCATCCCAAGCATCATACCAAATGCTGGAAAGTGCCATTAGGCTGGGTGGTTCGTGTTTCAGCCAGCACAGACATGATGGGCAGAGTGACCTCTCTGTACTGTAAACATTCTAGGATCTATGAATATATAAATATTCCAAAGACCTTTTCAAAGCTTTGTTTCTCACTCCTCTGCCCTCTCTCTCAGCCTTCCCCTGAAACCAGTTTGCTCTGCAGACTGATCTGCTCCGAAAGCTCTCCAGCACCCTCTCATCCTTCCTAAAGTGTGATGACCAGACTTGGACACAATACTCATAGAACATAGAACATTACAGCACAAACAGGCCCTTCGGCCCTCGAGTTGCGCCGATCACATCAACCCCACCAATCTATAGACCTATCTATAACCCCCAATCCCATTAAACCCCATATACTCATCCAGAAGTCTTTTAAAAGACCCCAGCGAGTTCGCCTCCACCACCGATGACGGCAGCCGATTCCATTCACTCACCACCCTCTGAGTGAAAAACTTACCCCTAACATCACCTCTGTACTTCCCGCCCCGCACCTTAAATCTGTGTCCTCTCGTAGAGACCATTTCAACCCGGGGAAATAGCCTCTGAGAGTCCACCCTATCTATTCCTCTCAACATTTTATAAACCTCTATCAGGTCGCCTCTCTAGGGAAAAGAGTCCCAGCTCCCTCAACCTATCTTCATAAGGCATTCCTCCCAGTCCAGACAACATCCTTGTAAATCTCCTCTGCACCCTTTCAATAGCTTCTACATCTTTCCTATAGTGAGGCGACCAGAACTGCGCACAGTACTCCAAATGAGGCCTGACAAGGGTCCTGTAAAGTTGCAGCATTACCTCCCGACTCCTAAACTCAATCCCTCTATTATATCATCTGGCTATGATAACTCAAGTTATCATAGCCAGAGCTTTATAAAAGTCCAGCATAACTTCCCTGCTTTTGTACTCAATATCTTTGTTATGAAGCAGAGAAGATAATGGTGGTACTGTCACTGGACTAGTAATCCGAGTCATGATGTGGAGATGCCGGCGTTGGACTGGGGTAAAAACAGAAAGAAGTCTCAACACCAGCTTAAAGTCCAACAGGTTTATTTGTAGCAAATGCCACAAGCTTTCGGAATAGGCTGTCTTCAGGTGGTTGGGAGTTCTGATCACAAACAGTGCTCCACATGGACTACTCTTCAGAATCAGTTACATTCTTGGACACGTGCATCTCCATTAAGGACAGCCACCTCAGCACCTGAGGTACCGCAAGCCCACGGATAACCTCACGATGCTCCACTTATACAGCTTCCATCCTAAACACGTTAAAAGAAGCTATCCCCTATGGACAAGCCCTCCGTATACACAGGATCTGCTCAGATGAGGAGGATTGCAATAGACACTTCCAGACACTGAAAGGTGCCCTCATAAGAACTGGATATGGCTTTCAACTCATTGATCGACTATTCCGATGCACCACAGCCAAAAACCGCACCGACCTTCTCAGAAGACAAACACGGGACACGGTGGACAGAGTACCCTTCGTTGTCCAGTACTTACCTGGAGTGGCGAGGCTACGACATCTCTGGAGCCTTCAACATGTCATTGATGAAGACTAACATCTCGCCAAGGCCCTCCCCATACCCCCACTCCTTGCCTTCAAACAACTGCACAACCTCAAACAGACCATTGTCACACTACGGAGCCTTCAGGTGAATAGTGATCATGACACCACACAACCCTGCCACAGTAACCTCTAAGACACACCAGATCATCAACACGGATGCCATCATCTCACGTGAGAACAGCATCCACCGGGTACACGGTACATACTCTTGCAACTTGGCCAACGTTATCTGCCTGATACACTGCAGGAAAGGATGTCCCGAGGCACGGTACACTGGGGAGACCATGCAGATGCTATGATATGAACACTTCGCCAATCACCAGGCAAGACTGTTCTCTCCCTGATGGGGAACACTTCAGCGGTCACGGGCATTTGGCCTCTGATCTTCAGGTAAGTATTCGCCAAGGCGGCCTTCACGATGCATGACAACGCAGAGTCGCTGAGCAGAGACTGATAGCCAAGTTCCGCTCACATGAGGACGGCTTCAACTGGGATCTTGGGTTCATGTCACACTATTGGTAACCCCCAATACTTGCCTGGACTTGCAAAATTTCACCTAACTTTCCTGTCTGGAAACAATACACATCCTTTTAACCTGTGTTTAAAGCTCTCTCCACTCACATTGTCTGTAACTTTAAGACTTGATTAGCTGTAAAGACTCACATTTCAATCATTATTCATGTTTGTGTCTTGTGCCCTGTTTGTGATCAGAACTCCCACCCATCTGATGAAGGGACAGCCTGTTCTGAAAGCTTGTGGCGTTTGCTACAAATAAACCTGTTGGACTTTAAGCTGGTGTTGTGAGACTTCTTTCTAGTAATCCAAGTCCTAGGGTAATGGTCTGGGGACCTGGGTTCAAATCCCACCATGACAGATAAAGAACAAAGAACAAAACAGCCCGGGAAACAGGCCCTTCGGCCCAACGAGCCTGCGCCGCCATTTTAACATTGAGTCCCCCCTCCACCCATGACCCTTTATCTATGCTTATGGCATTCCACATTGAGGGAAAACTAATTTAGGGACAATTTATTGGTGGTGAAACTTGAATGCAACAGAAATCTAGAAATTCCAGAAATCTGGAATTATAAGTCTAATGATGACCATTGTTGATTGTTGTGAAAGCCCACCTGTTCACTAATGTCGTTTAGGGAAGGAAATCTGCCATCCTACCCAGTCTGGCCTACACGTGACTCCAGATCACAGTAGTGTGGTTGACTCTTAACTGCCTTCTGAATTGGCTCAGCATGTCAGCTCAGTTCAAGGGCAATTAGGGCTGGGCAATAAATGACGACGATGCCCATGATTTTAAAAGAAGCCCAAAATCCCCAATGTTGGATGAAGAGCAAGGGGGACTTGAAATGTTATCTCTCTTTTCTCCCTACAGATGCTGCCAGACTTGCTGAGCTTTTTTCCAGCAGCCTCTGTTCTTATGCCATATGCTTTGTTCTCATTAAGTCTTGCCACCTTCCAAGATCAATGCACATACACCCCCAGCCTCTCTTTAGAACCGTGCATTGATTCTATATTGTCTCACCTCACATTTCCTAGTATAAAATTCTGTCTGCTATTTGCCTGCCTATTCTGCTGATCTAGCTATCTGTCATCTACACTGTTTGCCACACCAAGAAGTCTGGTATCATCAGCAAATATTGTAATTTTATTTTGAATTTCTGTATTCAAGACATTTATATGCATCAAAAAAGCAGTGGTCACAACACTAACCCTTGGGGAACGCCAGTGACCCCCAGTGAAGGAAACAACCATTTATGAATATTTCAGCCAAGTTGACATGGACCCTCCTATTCCAGGAACCTTAATTGCCTGGTTTTAATGTGGCACTTTGTCAAACACTTTCTTAAGATCTGTGCAACAACCATAGAGGTGGATATACTGAAGGATGAAAATTGTGTAGGGAACTTGTATTGAAAATTAGTATAATTTTACCTTCTAAAATTGAATCTGAGACTAAAAGTGAAAACTCTAACCAGTATAAAATGTATGTTTCAAAAATCTGTACAAAATGCTGGGACTTGTTTCTCATTTTTGTCCTTTATCCATAACTTAACTTTTGCTGTATTTGAAATTGGGCTTTTTGTGAAATTATCCATTTTACCAGAACTGACCTGGAAGCTAATATAAAAACAGGACATGCTGGAAATACATACACATTTATAGAGAGGGGAAAGGGTATTTCGATTCAACTGTGCAGGTAATTTCTTGCCAAAGATTTTGGTAGTTCTGTGTGTATTTTGTGTCTCCAGAATGTTGTTCTTGCATGAAGAGAATAGATGGTGCAACATTTTCTGTATTGACCTTCTGATGGAGCAACTTTCTAGTGTTGTGTGTTGTTAAATTGATTTTCTTTGCTTCTGAGAGGTTAGTATGAAATTTCACCTCTGCTTCTCATCTTGAATTGACAAGTGGGTAATTCAATTTGTAATAAGACTATTTGAAAGAGTTTGATGCAATCCTGCTATGCTGAAAGATATTAAGATATCGTTTTCCCCCTTCCCCAGTCTTCCTTTTGCCATTCAAACACATTGTACTCTTCATCAATGTTTTTGATGTGAATGTAGCCATTAACTGCTTAAGCAATCCTATCTGTTGATGATTGCTATTCATTAACCAATATAATCTGTGTCTGTAGAATACATTTTTGAAAAGTTGTCTTTCTAATGAAGCAGCATCCTTGTTTCAGCATGCTGTATTTGTTGCCTCTTGTTAACCTTCTGCATTTTGCTTTCTGATTTGATATCATGGTGACAGGCTTCAGCATTTATGAATTCATTCTGCATGGGTGGACCAGGAGTTTAACATCCATACGTGTTATCTTTTTATACTGACCCTGAATTTCATTCCACAGTTGTCAAAGTGTTAATATGACCTGCATGCTCTTTTACACGAGACAATGTTGGCATTTTATTTCTTTTGTTCCCCTGTAGCCGCGCCACGAATATTTTAATGTTCCTGTGTACTAATGCCTTGGCTCAACTTGCCTGGTGGTGACTCAGAGGAGGTGACGATGGCCTGCTTTGCTGTTGCTGGAATGCTGTCCTGGGCTGTATGAAGCTGTTCAGTTGAACATAATGCAAATAACTTAATGTAACATGAACATCAATGCTTTGCTCTTTGTTGTGTTCTAACATTCTAGTGTGCATAGGTTTTGAAAGGTGCCACATAAATGCAAGTCTTTTTTTATATGCAATTTAACTCTGTGCTCTGTTCGTTGCAATTTTGTTCTTTGTAATCTTTGTTCTAGTCATAAAGCTACAACATTAATTATGTTGGATTTACTCGCACTGGGCCTGTTTATTTGGGTTCACTGCTGTTTTAATATGCATCAAGCAGGTTTGGTACCCAGGCCTCTGGAGATCCTCAAGCTTTGTTTCACTTGACATCTATGGGGTTAATACAACTGAATTTCCACAAACTTGTCGAGCAAGAAGTCCTTTTAAAAGCTTTTGATGGATGCAACATCTTTAAGATGAAATTGTATTTGCAATAGTGGTAACCAATGAAAACAAAATCTCGAGTCAACTTTAGTCTTGGAACATATAGCTATGAGTAAAATGGAATTGGAACTGATTGATGATCTGGAGCACAGAAAAATAACTAGTTGCTGCTTTGCTCTTAATTTGTGCAATTTTGGTTAATCAATTCTCTCTCCCCTTTTCTGGGTTTTAGCCTAGTTTGCTAGCTGAAGAAAATTAGCTCAAATTGTAAATTTTAAATCAGTTTTACTACCGTAAACTGAAGTACTCAAATTAATTGCAATTTGACTGACGTTCATAGCTGTAGCTTGTGCCTCTATATTTAGTTATGTTGAAAGAGAGCTTGCTGATTCACTAAAGTTCCTTTTGTGGTTTGTAATGGTTATGTCTTTTATACACTATGGTGCCTTGGTTCGTTGTGTCTTCCCCCTGCAGTGATGCTGAGGAACTTTGAGAGTTAATGCATGCAATGCTGATCTAATTCCTAAGGTTCAGAATATCAGAGGGAAAGTTTAATTTTACCACCAAACTATGGCCCTCCTTGTTTTGTTTAGTCATACTAGGATCACTTTTTTTTTAAATTCCAGTGCCATTGTAGCATGACCAAAATTTATCTGGAATTCTTCCCTCTGCTGTCCATCACATGCAAAGATAGCTTCATACCTTCTGTGCCAATGCCAAGAGTTTTTGTTCAGTGCTTCACCTGGTAATTATGAGACCAAACTGTGTTTATTGTCATTACAGTATTAGATTTTTGAAATAATTTCTTCAGCGTAGTTGAGCAGTTGGTGATAATTTGGTTCCTCCAAACTCTTGACTGCTGTGCAGTATGTGAATTAGGTGTCCATGTAGATAGTTGTGTCCTGGTAGAGAATGAATTGAAATTACCCATGTGTAGGTATGCTGTCCTAAGACAGGCGCTGTTGGACTGAGACCACGTTGGAGATGTATTCAACACCATTAGGAGCCCTATTAGTCCAGTAGGTTATGTAAATTTGAAGAGTGTAACCTGATGCTGTGAATTTGCCTTTCACAACAATAGCAATTTGATATGTTTATTGGACCATGTATACAGTGGAGTATTTTGTTTGGATGGAGGGTTTGGATGGATATATTTTATATTTTATATTTTACTACCCCTCAGTCTCGTGTACTTTTTCAGTGTGTTTTATTCATGTTCTTATTTGTTCCTGATGGGTTTTATGTGTATTTTCCTCTTTATGTTCTCCACTTCAACATTCTGGTCAGCAGAGAAAGTGAATACTTCTGGATGCACGGTGAAAATGGCAAAGAATGCAATCAGTGAGTGACCATAGGGGGATTTGTTCACACAGTGGTGTGAATAAATCATTAGCAGTGCAGATAGATGAGTAAGCATGAGGTACTGGCTTTTGAGATTTACATGCGGCAAAGGGACCAATGTTAAAGTAGTGTGGACTAGTGAAAATATGTCAGTGCAGTAGTGGTAATCTCATCTTGCATAGCTTGGGGCATATTCTATCCTGCTGCGTCTCTTCTGAATAAAACTGTACCAGCGTTGACTATTTCTACTTGTGAAAGGATCTTTGTAGAAAGTAGTTGGAAGATGAGACCTGTCTTCTTCCATCAAAAGCTTGTGTGCTTTGTGCAAAATGTTGCTAAAAATAGGCCTGACCAGGGAAAGAAGTATGAATTCCAAATTTCCCCGAAAGGGGATCACTTGTGTCTGAGCAGAAGGCTTACAGTACAGAGGCCAAATGCACTTATCTGCTTCTGGTTTTTATACAAATTAACTGATGCCTTTGGTACCCAACAATGTTTATTGCGGATTTGATTTTTCTCGCAATCAAGTTTGATTGCATTTCTTTTTTCTTTTGGTTTGAAGTAAGGCCATCCCACTCTCATGGATGTAGACTTGACAATTAACCTACTTTACTAGAACTGCAATGTCAATTAAACAAGTCAAACCTACATACATCTTTTGAAGTTGTTACCCAAGGGTAGAAATCATCTGGACAGCTATTTGACCCAACTGAATTAAGTGTGTTTGCCAAAGCAGGATACATTACCTTTTAAATACTGCCGGAATCGGTTGCTCCCCTCCTCCCTCACCCAGCCTCATGAGAGAGTAGTTTGCTTTGATCCTTAACGATAAGCAAGTGGTTTACTCTACAATACTGCTTTCATTGTGCAATACCAAATATTTGAACAAAGTACAATACAGCACAGGAACAGGCCCATTGGCCCTCCAAGCCTGCACCAATCATGTGTTCCTAACTAGACGGGGCGGCACGGTAGCACAGTGGTTAGCACTGCTGCTTCACAGCTCCAGGGTCCTGGGTTCGATTCCCGGCTCGGGTCACTGCCTGTGTGGAGTTTGCACATTCTCCTCGTGTCTGCGTGGGTTTTCTCTGGGTGCTCCGGTTTCCTCCCACAGTCCAAAGATGTGCAGGTTAGGTTCATTGGCTATGCTAAAATTGCCCCTTAGTATCCTGGGATGTGTAGGTTAGAGGGATTAGCAGGTAAATGTGTAGGGATATGGGGATAGGGTCTGGGTGGGATTGTGTTCGGTGCAGACTCGATGGGCCGAAGGGCCTGTTTCTGCACTGTAGGGTTCTATGTTCTATAAGACCATCTGCTTGTATCCCTCCATTCCCAGTCTGTTCATGTTGCTATCTAAATAAGTCTTAAATGATCTTAGCATGTCTGCCTCAACCATCTTACTTGGTAGTCCATTCCAGGCCCCCATCACCCTCTGTGTAAAATATATCCCCTGCATATCCGTATTGAACAATGCCCCCCTTACCTTGAACTTGTGACTCCTTGTGTTTGTCATTTCTGACCTGGGAAAAAGCTTCCAACTGTTCACCCTATCTGTGCCCTTCATAATTTTATAAACTTCTATAGGGTCGCCCTTCAACCTCCGTCTTTCCACGGAGAACAACCCTAGTTTATTCAATCTCATCTCCAAGCCATACCAGGCAACATCCTGGTAAATCTTTTTTGCACTCTCTCCAAAGCCTCCACGTCTTTCCAGTAGTATGGCGACCAGAACTGGACGCAGTATTTCAGATGTGGCCTAACCAACGTTCTATATAAGGGCAACATCACATGCCAATTTTTATACTCTGTGTCCCGTCCAACAAACGCAAGCATGCCATATGCCTCCTTCACCACCTTTTCCACCTGTGCTGACACCTTTTAAGGATCTGTAGACACACCCAGATCCCTCTGTGCGTCTATACTCTTGGTGGTTCTGCCATTTATTGTATAGCTCTCCCCGCATTAGATCTACCAAAATGCATCACTTCGCATTTATCTGGATTAAATTCCATCTACTATTTCTCCGCCCAATTTTCCAGCCTATCTATATCCTGCTGTATTCTCTGACAATGTTCATCATTATCCGCAACTCCAGCAATCTTTGTGTCGTCTGCAAACTGACTAATCAGACCAGCTACATCTTCCAAGTCATTTATATATATCACAAACAGCAGAGGTCCCAGTACAGAGCCCTGCAGAACATCACTAGTCACAGACCTCCAATCAGAAAAAGACCTCTCCACTGCTACCCTCTGTCTTCTATGGCTGAGCCTGTTCTGTACCCATCTAGCTAGTTCACCTTTGATCCCGTGAGATGTAACCTTTTGCACCAGTCTGCCACGAGGGACCTTGTCAAATGCTTTGCTAAAATCCATGTAGACAACATCACGGCCCTTTCTTCGTCAATCATTTTTGTCACCTCTTCAAAAAACTCAACCAAATTTGTGAGGCATGATTTCCCTCGTACAAAACCATGTTATCTATTGCTAATGAGACTATTCAGTTCTAAATGTGTATAGATCCTATCTCTAAGTATCTTCTTCAACAATTTCCCCACCACGGATGTCAAGCTCACCGGCCTATAATTACCCAGGTTATCCTTGCTACACTTCTTAAATAATGGGCCCACATTTGCTATCCTCCAATCCTCTGGGATCTCACCTGTGTTCAATGAAGAAACAAAGATTTCTGTTAGAGGCCCAACAATTTTATTTCTTGTCTCTCTCAGTAATCTAGGACAGATGCCATCTGGCCCTGGGGGTTTGTCTGCCTTAATGTTTCCTAAAACACCTAACATCACCTCCTTTGTAATTGCGATTTGTTCTAACGAGTCTACACATCCCTCTGAGACACTAGCAATCAACATGTCCCTCTCCTTTGTGAATACTGATGCAAAGTATTCATTTGGGATCTCACCTCCTTCCTCGGGTTCTAAGCATAATTCCCCTCCTTTGTTCTTGAGAGGTCTGATTCTTTCTCTGACAATCCTCTTGTTCCAAACGTATGTATAAAAAGGACATTTCATGACCCTTTTTGCCCTTCTAACTCCCTGATTTGAGTTCTTTTCTACTCGTTGCTTCATCTGTTTTTAGCTGCCTGGACCCTTTTTTTCTTTTTGATTAGACCCACAATTTCCCTGGTTATCCACGCCTCTCGAGTCCTACCTTTCCTGTCCTTCCTTTTCACAGGCACATGCCTGTTCTGCACTCCTATCAATTGTTCCTTAAAAGACTCCCACATGCCAGATGTGGATTTATCCCCGAACAGCCTCTCCCAATCAACAGCCACCAAATCCTGCCTAATCCAGCTGTAGTTAGCCTTCCCCCAATTCAGCACCGTACCCATAGGACAACACTCATCCTTTGCCTGTTTGCCTTTCACAGACAAGTTATTACATATCAACCCTCCCTAAGCTGTGAGGTTAAAACTGCTGAGCCTTTTATCCCATGGGATAAAAAGCTTTGCTCTATCTATAACAGATGATTACGCGTAAGCATATTAGAGAGTTGCACTGAATCAGTTTGCCATGAGTCTGAAAGTGTGGATTTCTGGAACAGCCTCTTTGTTCATATTTCAATCCACCAATGTGAAGGTGAATCATGAAGTGAATCTGGAAACTGTAGATTGCACCACTTCAATTTTCACTGATAGAAGTTAGAAACCATACCAAACAATGAGTTGATGTTATTGAAAGCAAGTCTGTTAATTATCATAGACTGTCTGAAGAAGGCTGTTTTGTCGTCAAATACTGCAATTATTCCCAGTATATATTTGTTTTAACTCCTCTTTGTAGCACAATGAATTATATTTAGCAGTATATTTCTGCATTATCAGCCTTGGATTAATGCTGTTTTATCTGAGTCCCAAGTAGAGCTCTTTGTTTTGTTTTTGGAGGGAGGTGGGGTTGGTGTATGGCGCTAGTCAGGAGAGAGAGGGAAAGAAGTGGACCTTAAACAAGGTAATATTAGTGTCACGTACAAAGATACATTTCGGGGATCAATTCTTGCTTTCAAAGTTCAACGTTTTTTTTAGAACTGATGTTTGCTTCCAAGTTCTGCTATGATTGTTTTTGGCTTCTGTTTGTGCATTGAGCTGACTGAAATTGTTTATGTTTTTTTTCAGTAATTGTAAGTAATTTTAGTAATTGCTTTATGCTTATGTTCTATAAAGTGCACGCTTCTCTGGCATGTTATAAATAAAAGCCTTCCTGCATGCATCAAATGCTGTTTTCTGTGGCTATGTTTTATAAGCATCTAAACTTCTAACTGCTAATCTATTTTGTATTTAAGATTTGCAACTGATTAAAAATGATGTTGCTGAATGAGCACGCTCATAATGTACAGCATCAGCACCTGAAAGGTCTATGAATAAACAACATAACCTTGGTTTCATAACTCACTTACCAATTTCCATATCTGCTTCTATCCTGCAAGTTCACAGCCACCTGTGAATAGGCTTTCAAATAATGTTATTGAGTATTATTACTCCAGTTAAACTAATCGCTAGCAACTAAAATAGACTTGTTTTTCTGGGAGAGAGTTTTGAAAACTGATTCCAGATACCACACTTTTATGTTTTAACAATTTTTTTCAGCAACGATCTGATGTATGTGAAGAAACACTTGCTTTTATGTATTGGTTTTAAATACTGGCATCGATCTTTTTAATATGAACTGTGTTCAATTATAATCCAACTTTTATAATTGAAACTTATGTCAGGGTGATGTCTCTTCTGTTTGAATTGTCTGAATGCATTTTCATCAAAGATACGAGATCTTGAGAGTGATGCCACATATTTTCACCTAAGTTAACCTCGGAGTTTAATCATCCGGATAATCCCTTCCAAAGAGGTATTTATTTAATAAGCAGAGTTTTCCTTTTTTTACCTAAAGTGGTCAAATTGTCAAATAGAACTATCAACCCATTTAAAACAATCCTAAAGCTTTTTCATGTCCCGAATTCTAGATGTTAAATAGGTTACTGTCCCTACGGTCTGAATTTCCTGAAGAGCATGCAGGCAGCCTGTATAGTTAGAAAAGGCCTTGTGCAAGTCTCTTGTCCAAGGTGTCTACTTCTTAATTATCTCACAGCATGAGGGTGTCATTGGCTAAATCAGTATTTATGGCCCATTCCTAATTGCCCTTGACAAGGTGGTGGTGATTTGAACCACTGCACTCCACTTAGTGTAGGTACACCCACTGTGATGTTTGGAAGGAAATTCCAGGATTTTGACCCAGTGACAGTGAAGGAACGGGGATATATTTCCAAGTAAGAATGGTGAATGATTTGGAGGGGAACTTGCAGGTGTGGTGTTCCTGCTGCTGTTTTTCTTTTAAGTGGTCGTGCTTGAAAGTTGCTGCTAAGGAAATATGATTATGTATTGTGCCAGATGTTTATTTCTTCAGCCCTATTTAAAAAAAGACAAGTTTTGTGAATCCTGTTAAATTGGAGGGTCATGTGCGGAAGTGGCAGGCTCACTTTGTGACCATAAGTCCAACTATTAATTTGCCATTAATTTAATGCCACAAGAGGACGCAGGTTTAAGGTGCTGGGGAGCAGGTACAGAGGAGATGTTGGCTAAGTTTTTCACTGAGGGTGGTGGGTGAATGGAATCGGCTGCCGTCGATGGTGGTGGAGGAGGCAAATTTGTTGGGGTCTTTAAAGAGACTTCTGGATGAGTACATGGGACTAAATAGGATTGAGGGTTATAGGTAAGCCTAGTAGAGATAAGATTGGTGCAACTTGTGGGCCGAAGGGCCTGTTTGTGCTGTAGTTTTTCTATGATTAATTTATTTCAGAAAAGACAGATTCTCAAATTAAGTCTAAAATTAGTAAATTACAACTTTGAGACTAATTTAAAAATATATATGCTCCAACTGCATTGTGCTGATTCTTGCTGGATTGGGTGTGCATGTGAATAAATTCAATCTCTTGCACAGAATGGGTCACAGAAACCATTCAGCCCTTTGAGCCTGCTCTGTTATTCATTTTGATCATGGCTGATCATTGAATGCAATATCCTGATTCCATTGTCGTTTCCCCCCCCCCCAACCCCCGCCGGAGGAGCTAATTTCTTCTTGAAATAGGACATTTTGGCCTCAGCTACATTCTGTGGTATATTCGCCACCCTCTGGGTAAAGAAATTTCTCCTCAGTTCTAAAACAATCTTCAAACTATGGCACCTAGTTCTGGACTTTTCCACCATTGGGATCATTCTTTCTGAATCTACCCTGTCTAACCCTGTTAGAATTTTAAGTTTCTGAGATCTCCTGTCACTCATCAAAACTCCAGTAAACATAATCCTGCCCAACTTAGTCTCTCCTCATCTGACAAACCAGGAATCAGCCTTGTAAACTTTCGCTGCACTCCCTCAATATCAAGGATATCCTTCCTCAGATAAAGACGACAACAACTCCGCACACTAGAGTCATAAAGGTTTACAGCATGGAAACAGGCCCTTCGGCCCAACTTGCCCATGCCGCTCTTTTTTTAAAAACCCCTAAACTAGTCATAATTGCCCATATTTGGCCCATATCCCTCTACACCCATCCTATCCATGTAACTGTCTAACTTTTTTAAAAGACAGAATTGTACCCATCTCCACTACTACCTCTGGTAGCTTGATCCAGACACTCACCCACCCTCTGGACCCTTTTATATCTCTCCCCTCTCACCTTAAACTTATGCCTTCTACTCCAGATGTGACCTCAGCAATGCCCTGTACAATTGCAGCAAAACATCACTATCCCTATACTCAAATCCTCTCGCTATGAAGGCCAACATACCATTTGCCTTTTTACTGCCTGCTGTACTTGCACGCTTGCTTTCAGCAACTAATGCATGAGCTGTCCAAGGTCTCGTTGAGGGTCCATTCACACATTCTAGCCATGTTCAAAGGCAAGCCCTGTAATCCATTTGATCCCTACTTTAGGACTGATTAATGACACTTGGAAATTGCGCTAAAGTTTGAAAATTAATATCCTCACAGCTTGCACTGCCTATTTTTACTGGCCGTGTGTCAGATGGAACTGTGCAAGAGTTAAGCACCTAGAATTTGATAATGGCATTAAAAAAAATCAGCTTGCTCCTATTCCACTTTAGGTTCTGTATTCAGATTATAGCTATAGGAGCATTAGCTGAGCTTGTATCGCAAGAATTATTTATCAGGGAAAAAATTGTTTAAATGAACAAAGAACATTTATAAATAACTCATTTAACCTACTTATAAAGCAGATCAGTGTTCATAGTGTATTTAATTTTCAACTTTTACTGCAGAATTTAAACTTGATAAAAGTCTTGGACAATTCACTTCTCAAGGAGATTTATATCCAATGTAGTCATCATTTTGGATTTGGTTATGCTTTAAACATTTCTGACGCGTTTCACTGGATCCTTATTTACAATGGTGCCCAGCATTGGATGTATTATGAACTACTCAGCACTTCAGATTTTATTTGCACTCTTTCACACCCATCTTTAACTTCCAAATTATCATATTCATGGCTCACCTATGTCATCAGAGGGTGGCACAGTGACACTGTGGTTAGCATTGCTGACTCTCAACATCAGGGTCCCGGTTTCAAATCCTAGTTTGGGTCACTGTGTAGAGTTTGCACATTTTCCCTCTGACTGTGTGGGTTTCCTCCAAGTGTGTGGTTTGGGTGGATTGCCATGCTAAATTACCCAGGTGTCGGGGGGCTAGCTAGGGTAAATGCATGGCGTTAAAGGGATAGGAACTGGTGGAATTTTGGTCAGTGCAGACTCAGTAGGCCAAATGGCCGCTTCCTGCACTGTAGGTTTCTATGAAAGAATCAGCCAACTGAAAGTAAAATGTTCTCATTTCAGCTGCACAACACTGTTCACTAACTGGGTAAATGGGCAGTTTATTGTTTGGCAAACCTTTCTGTCTGTAGGCATGAGAGAGCAACTTGCAGTAACTCTGTCCTCTGCAGCAGTACTTAGAAGCTGCTTGATATCTCGTCACCAGCAACCCAGCTGAGATTGGGCATTCTGTGGATTCTCAGCAATGAGAGCTTATGCTCAGTTGTGACATATTAGTATGTTAACATATTTGCTCATGCTCTTTTGTTGCATTATTTCTGGAGAGCTTTAAGTATAATGGAAAACATTAGCAGTTATTATTTGACACAAAAATTGCATCACTATCCTGAAGTGTGCTCCCTTGAGGTTATTTTTAAGGATGCAATTATCATTTTTTGAAATTATTAAATTTTTGTGAAAAGTTCAGAAGTTTAAAAGGAAGTGTATTTATTTGAGTTGGCAAAAATATTGTAGCATCTTGTAAAATACAGAATTATTTTTGTGATTTTTAACCTCCATCCCACCACCAATCTTTGTTCACCACCTCCTTTCCCTCCCCTCAAACTGTGGGCATGATATAAATGATTTCAGCTGAGAGATATTAATCAGTGTAGATAACTGGATAACAATGCTTTCCATCTTTCTTCAGCATGCTTATATTTTTTCTTTCTTGTCCCTTTTGCCACACCCCTAATTAGGATGCCAAAGTAAGTTGTAATAATGTTGCCTGTGAATTCCAAACTTGTTACCCCTTCTGAATAATACCCACTTATTCTGTTTATGGAATGTTACTGCTTTTGAAAAGTTTTAGCGCATTTATCTGCACTCATAATGCAGTGTGCTGGTATTTAGTTAGGTATAATTGTGTAATATGGGTTGAGCTTTGAGTTAGTGATTGGAAGGATTGACCTTGGTCAGTTCATTGGGGGGGGGAGGGGGGGGGGGGTGGTGGGGAATGCAAAGTCAAGGGCAGATCCTGTCTCATAGGGCATGTCACTGCAGGCTGCTCGTTCAAACCTCCTGAGTGACTGATTCCATTTATAGAAAGTACTTCCTTGTCTATCATCTTTACCAGGCATTGGTGCAGCATTGCATTAACGGAGGGGTTTAAGAAAATAAATGTTTAAATTGGAAAAGGCAGGGATTTTAAAAACTGTTTTATACACGGCACCCACAAACACAGCATCTTTTTCTCGTGATTCTCCTTTATTCTCCCTTTTTATATTTTTCCATTTTTTGCGCATGCAATTTGACTACAACATGAGTTCATTGTGTTTAAATTTGATTACCAAAATGTTTAATTTTGCCTCCACAGGAAGCTGAGACCCCTCGTAGCGTGCTGGAAGAAATTGGACTCACATAAGTCTTTCGTTAAAGTGAATGTTACCCTAAATATCCCAATCTAGATTTCACTGCTTTTAATTGTAATGTATGGCTACTATTGCAGTATGCTTTCTCTTTTTTATTTTGGTGTCTTGATTAGAAGTTGAACTTGCCAATATTCTTCACTGTTTAACAAGAAGGGAAATAAGATATTTTTTAGTTCAAAATTTGAGTTAAGTGGAGGCTTCAAATGTTTGATAGCATTCCTTTTTCCAAAATGCAATGAAAATAAAAGAATATTTGAGCAGTGCGACCACTCACGGTAGGTGACAGGAGCTGAAAAGTAACTTGTCTATACAGAGAGCTCCCCATGTTGAAGTTGTTTAGTTAGCTCGAAGAATTGGACATGATGTTTATTATTTTTAGTTGAATGCAAGGTGCCCTACTTTTGTTGCTGGAGAGTAAGGTGCCATCTTTTTCTTTTGTGTCACTCGTATTTTCCAGCCGCAGTTTGTGCTTGAAATCAAAAGTTCACAATATACCAAAGCAACCAGTGTTGACAACTATTTTTTATGTTTTGAAAACTAATTTATTTTTTAAATGCAGTTTTGCAACCTACATCTGTGGGCTTGTATTTTTTAATAAAATCAGATTCATTTTGAAAAAGGGTCACTCATCAGTGGAGCTTGATGCAATATAAAGGGATGAGGAAAGGGATTTAGTTCAGTGGTGTGCACTAATCATGTGAGGAAAAATCAATTTTCATGACTTAGAGTAAGATTTGATATTGGTGTGGCATCTGTAAATCTTGGGAAAGCTTCACATCTGGCATTTACTGCCCCTTAGAAGTAAAATTGCTGAAGCTTCATTTGACACTAATTAGTTTACAATTTAAACAGGTTTGAATCTGTTATGACCACAGTATGTAGTTTAGCAATTCCAAATATATGTAAAAAGAGATCAAAGTATTTTCAGTTTACAAAACAAATGATTGTAGTTTTCAATAGTGGGGACTAAATTTGACTGTTTCTCTGAAACATTTTTGTATGTTTTCAACTGAGCTTGATCTTATGGTGATGATTTATTTAACATTGTTTCTTGTTTCACAAACAGTCTTGTCCAGGTCAAATCAGGCTGTCCAACTTGATTTGCAGGTGTTTAAATTTTATTTTTGGTCAATTATTCAATAGCTTAACTAATTTGTGTTCTGCAAAAATGTAGCAAGCTTGTCTGTTTAAATGCTGCTGACCAGCTGCGTGATCGTTCAGTGGTTTAATGTCTTCGTTTTTCATGAACACAGGAGTGAAAGTATTACATAAAAGTACAAGACAAAGTAATAAACATTCTTTCTACTATTAAAGTCTGGTTATCCTTTTAGAAGGTTGATTCATTTTTAAAGTAAATCTCATACTAGAGGACCAGTTCAACTGATTTGTAATTGACATTTCACTACAATACAGACAGAAAATACCTTTTAAACACATAACTTGTAGATGTTTCATGTATTTATTGTTCCCTTCAGAAAGAATGTCTCTCTTCGAAGACATTCTTCTGGCTCTGCAGCTTATGTGAGCACAGATCAATTTTAAAAATGTCAAAAATGATTGTAGTGTAGATTCATCCAGTTCTAGCTATCACTATTCTTCAAAGGGGACAACAAGGATGAGAGAATATCAGTTTATCAATAGTGCAGTGATACTTACTAGGGTACCAAAACACACACCTGCTTAAATGCTGCTGTTACAAATGGAATTGGCAACTTTTGTGCCCTCAGTTAACTCAGATCCATGGCTATACTCCTTCACAATGATTTCAGATGGAAACTAGCCATCTGAACTAGTGGAAGAAAAGGGAACTGAAAGAGTGGATATGATAGAGCCAGACACGAGTAGCACATATACCCTGAAGATGTTTTGATCGACGTAGAATTCATCTGCACTCGCTTTAGGGGTCAGCCATGCCTCTTGGTGGTGGTCCTTCTGCCTCAAGTGAGCAGAAGAACAAAAGTTGCAGCACAGGAACAGGCCCTTCAGCCCTGCACCAACCCTGCCTGACTTAAAATCCCTTATCCTTCCAGGGAAACCAAATCCCTCTATTCCCATACTATTCATCTTTATCTAGATGAAAAAGTAACTAGCGTATCTGCTTCCATGAGTTCCAGGCACCCACTACTGTGTAAAACATCTACTTTGTACATTTCCTTTAAACCTATGCCCCCTCATAGTTGACCCTTCCATCCTGGGAATAAGTTTCTGACCATCCATTCTGTCCATGCCTCTCAATCTTGTAGAATTCTATTGTTCCAGTGAGAACAAACCTTTGTGTCATCTGCAAACTTACTAATCAAACCAGTTACATTTTCCTCCAAATTATTTATACATATAAATGTATGTAAATACATGAATGTAGCTGAGGAGGACACTGGGGTGCAGGGGTGTAAAATAGAAAGTATTGCAGTTGATACCGGGGATGTGCTGGATATTCTAGAGGGCTTGAAAATAGATAAGTCCCCTGGTCCGGATGGGATTTACCCTAGGATTCTCTGGGAGGCTAGAGAGGTGATTGCAGAGCCTCTGGCTCTGATCTTCAGGTCATCGCTGGTCTCTGGTATAGTACCGGAAGATTGGAGGACAGCGAATGTTGTCCCATTGTTTAAGAAGGGAACAGAGACTTCCCTGGGAATTATAGACCGGTGAGTCTTACTTCTGTTGTGGGCAAGGTTTTAGAAAGAATTATTAGGGATAGGATTTATAGTTATTTGGAGAGTAATGAATTGATTAGAGACGGTCAGCATGGTTTTGTAGCAGGTAAGTCGTACCTTACTAACCTTATTGAGAAAGTGACCATAGAGGTGGATAGGGGTAAGGCAGTTGACGTGGTATATATGGATTTTAGTAAGGTGTGATAAGGTTCACCATGGTAGGCTTCTGCAGAAAATGCAGATGTATGGGATTGGAGGTAATCTAGGTACTTCGATCAGGAGTTGGCTAGCAGACAGGAGACACAGGGTGGTGGTTGATGGTGAATATTCATCATGGAGTTCGGTTACGAGTGGTGTGCTTCAGGGATCTGTTTTGGGTCCACTGCTGTTTGTAATTTTTATTAATGATCTGGATGAAGGTATAGTTGGGTGGGTTAGTAAGTTTGCTGATGATACCAAAGTCGGAGGTGTGGTAGATTGTGAGGAAGGGTGTCATAGTTTGCAGGGTGACTTAGAAAGGTTGCAGAGCTGGGCTGAGAGGTGGCGGATGGAGTTTAATGCGGAGAAGTGTGAGGTAATTCATTTCGGTAGGAGTAACAGATGTGTTGAGTATAGGGCTAACGGGAGGACTTTGAATAGTGTGGAGCAAAAAGAGGGATATAGGTGTATGTGTACATAGATCCCTGAAAGTTGGGAATCAAGTAGATAAGGTTGTTAAGAAGGCATAAGGTGTCTTGGTGTTTATTGGTAGGGGGATTGAATTTAGGAGTCGCAGCGTCATGTTGCAACTGTACACAACTCTGGTGCGGCCGCACTTGGAGTACTGTGTGCAGTTCTGGTCCCCACATTATGGGAAGGACGTGAAGGCTTTGGAGAGGTTTACCAGGATGTTGCCTGGTATGGAGGGGAGGTCCTATGAGGAGAGACTGAGGGATTTGGGGTTGTTTTCGCTGGAAAGAAGGAGGCTAAGAGGGGACCTTATTGAAACATATATGATTAGAGGTTTAGTTAGGGTGGATAGTGATAGCCTTTTTCCTCGGAGAAAGCTAGCACGAGGGGGCACGGCTTTAAATTAAGGGGTGGTAGTTATAGGACGGATGTCAGGGGTAGGTTCTTTACCCACAGGGTGGTGAGGGATTGGAATGCCCTGCCTGCTGCGGTTGTAAATGCACCTAGTTTGGGGGCGTTTAAGAGATCTGTGGATAGGTTTATGGACGAAAAGGGATTGGTTTAGATTAGTGGGTGTGTTTTTTTTTTAAAAAACTGGTCGGCGCAACATTGTGGGCCGAAGGGCCTGTTCTGTGCTGTAATGTACTATGTTCTATTACAAACAAAGTTCCCATCCCTGAAGTTCACCACCTGTCAAAACCCTCCATTCAGAAACACGCCCTTCTAACTAACTGGTACCCGCTGTCTTCTTTGCCTGAGCCAGTTTTATATCCACCTTGCCAGATCACCTGATTCCATGCGACTTCACCTTCTGCACCAGTCTGCCATAAGGGACTTTGTCGAAAGCCTTACTGAAGTCCACGTAGACAATATCCACTGCCCTTCCCTCAATAATCATATTTGTACTTCAAAAACTTGATCATGTTAGGGCAACATGATCACCCCGTTCACAAAACCATGTTGCCTTTCACTAATACACCCACTTAATTCCAAGTGGGAATAAATCCTGTCTTGCAGAATCTTCTCCAGTAATTTTCCTCCCACTGCTGTAAGGCTCAGAAGCCTGTAATTACCTAGATGATGGATTTTGGTCTTATTTCCTCTACAAAGCACAAAAATCTAGGCTGACACTGCAGCACTGAGATATGAAACCAATGCTGTGATTTGATTTGAAAGTGGGGGGGGCAAGGCAGGGTTATTGCCTGGTGTCCCAGTCAATATTCGTCCCTCAATCTGCTTTTGCAATGTTGATTATCTGTTTATTATTGAATGGGTGTGCAAAAATTTCCATTGACTGCCAGTTGCTTTGGGATTTCTGGTGGCTTACAAAACAAATGATTTTAGCTTTTATATAAATGCAATTCTGTTTCTGGATATCATTCTCTTCCACAAAATGAACTCACCAAATTAATGGTTATTGCATTTGATGCCATATTTTGCTTCCTTTTTGTATGCACAACCACAATATCAAAAACCTCTCAGTTGAGTTTTGAGATGGTAACCTGGTCTTGCTGTTGTAATATGTAGATACCAACAAGAGACCAGAAAAATTCCCACAAAGCAGGTACATTAACCTGGTATTGTGAGACTTCTTACAAGTCCAACAGGTTTACCTGATGAAGGAACAGTGCTCCGAAAGCTCATGATTCCAAATAATCCTGTTGGGAGTTTAACTTGGTGCCTTTCCCAGTCCAATGTCCACATCTCCACCTCATTACACAGTATGTAGCTGAAGACTAAATAAAACTGCATTTTTATTCTGATGCTCAATAAGGAGGGATGATCAACTCCTTCCATTCACCTCATGGAGATGTCACATTACTAGTCAGCATCTCTGCCTCAGTCCTCTTCCTGTGGATTGAGCAGACCTCGACCATGATGGTGGCAATTAGCTCTGGAGATGCTGGGCTGCCAGTTCCCCAAAGCCTGTCCATCTACCAGGCACAAGTCAGGAGGGTGGTAGAACATTCTCCACTTGCCTGGATGAGTGCAGAACTAGCAACACAAGCAGCTCAACACCATCCAGGACAAAGCAGCCCACTTGACTGGCACCCTATCCACTCCATCCACCATTGGTGCATAGTGATCAACAAGGCTGCTAAATGTGGAAAGACAACAAGCACAGGTAACCTCATCTTCAAGTCACATACCATCTGATATGAAAACACTATCATGGATGCAAACCTTGGCACTCTCTCCCAACTGCATTGTGGGTGTACCCAGACCACATGGACTGCAGTGACTCAAGGTGAGCTCAGCGCCACCATCTCAAGGGTAATTAGAGATGAATACCAGCTTTGTCGGCAATACACATTCAATGAAGAACTAAATGAAACTTTGTTTTCAGCCACCAGGTTAATGTAATATACCAAATCCTTTTGTGCTAAGCGAGGTTTGAGAAGAGTGCAATGAAATTTGCAAAATTCATAAAATACTTACAAAATAAAAACTGTGTATTTGGCTTTACAAAAATATACAGTATGACTCATTAGCAAAAATCTCATTGGTTAGGATGCATAATGCAAAATATTATACAGATATCCAGATCAGTATACAGTCAACATTTAATTTAAAATACTGTTTGACTACATCAGGAACTAGGCCATAAAGAACTTGGGAAATTTTAAATACATGTTGTCTAGAATATCAACTGTTTTATAATTGTTTGGATAATGGTGTTGAACAATGTTCATGGAGGATGGGAGCTTATTAAAAATAGAGCTTGTGCATTGTCCTTGTACCCATTTTCTTGATTCCTTAGTTGATCCATGTAGTTTCATTTTTCATAAGCTTTTAGATTGTGACAAACTGTGACTCTGAAAAACAGATTTTAAAGATTACCTTCCAGATACCACAGGACCCTTGCCTTTATTACAAGATTTAGCATGAACAATCAGAACTGCTCCATATGATGTCTGAAATATTTAACAACCTGGTTTTATATTCCAAGCCTATAGTTATTAACCCAAATAATTTTTGCAAACAAGCATATCAACTGCTGTCACCTTAAGGTTTTATAAACTGACAGTGAGGTAATTCTGTTCATCTACAATATCCCACCATTTATAGTGTACTGTCTTTCCGTGTAAATTCATTCCCCTTACACAAAGTGCAACCCTTCACAAAGAACAAAGAAGAAGAACAACAACAAAATCAGCCCGGGAAACAGGCCCTTCGGCCCAACGAGCCTGTGCCGCCATCTCAACACCACCATTCACCTCTCTACCTCACCACCTTGAACTCCAAGCTCCTGGCCATTTCATCATCCTGTCAAAATTTTTATGAAGACAGCTATGCAGAAGATGAAAAACTATTCAAATATGCTTTTGAAATAGTACCTAGTGTTCAACATTTAAAAGTGAAAGTACGGAGGAACAAGATCACTTCAAAAAATGGTTACAAACGCTACTTAAAAAAACCATTCTGACCCTCAGGATATTTGGTCTGGAGTCCCCATAAATACAGTAAAAAGTCTGACAACACCAGGTTTTAGTCCAACCGACTGGACTAAAACCTGGTGTTGTCAGACTTTTTACTGTGTTCACGCCAGTCCAACGCCAGCATACCCACATCATGGTCCCCATAAATCCCAGGATTCAATCTTGCTTCTCAATAAGTGCTGGGCTCGGCTTGGATGCTGAGCACAGATGGGCTGATGAGGCTGGGAATTTTTGGAAGGGGTTCGTAGCCCGGAGAGAGGTCCTGAGGAATGGAGTCACCCATGCTGTGAACTGCTGGGAGCTTGTGGTGTGAAACAACACAACGAGAATCACTGATCCAATACACTTGTAATTAACCTGCTGACCAAAGAATAAAGAAAATTACAGCACAGGAACAGGCCCTTCAGCCCTCCAAGCCTGCACCGACCATGCTGTCCGTCTGAACTATAACCCCTGACCCTTTCAGGGACCAAAACCCCTGCAATCCAAACCTATTCATTTATTTGTCCAGACTTGACTCAAAACTCTCTATCGTATCTGCTCCACTATCATCTCCAGCAGCAAATTCCAAGCACCCATTACCCTGTGTAAAAAACTTGCCTCATACATCTTTAAACTTTGCCCCTCGCACCTTAAACTTATGCCTTAAACTTATAATTCTTCCATCCTGGAAAAAAGCTTCTGTCTATTGGCGACAGTTTTTCATTGCTTCCTCAAAGTCCTATTCTCTTTACTGGCTACCAGTATCGTTACCTGACCTCTACATCAATTAACATCTTCTACCTCCCTTGCCAGAGTTCCAGTCTCCTGCTTCCCCTTGTCCCCAAGATGAATGGTACTGGAGCATTTCACCTAACAATGCAAAAGAACAGTTACCTTCACTCATCTACAGCTTCTGTTTCAGTCGTCTCTTCCAGTTTGACAGGTACCGTTGAATCGCTTGCTGAGCTCTTTGTACTTGGAGAAGTGGAAAGGCTTCTTGCTTCAGGATTATCCATGGAAACTTGTGTGTCCTTCTCTGTTGAACGAGCTGGAGAGTTTTTGGGCTCATTTTCTGATCTTTTTGTTTTGGAGTCTTTAGATTTGCTTTCAGACTTGCTTTTGGCTTTCTTCTCTTTCTTTGCTTTCTTTTTGCTTCTTCTGTCTTTATTTTCAGAGTCTCTCTTTCTTTTCCTGTTCCACCCATGAGGACTTCTACTTCTGGATCGTGGCTTACTTTTACTTCTGCTTCGTGATTTCTCTGTCCCCAATCCCCTGCTACTAGATCGATCTCGGCTTCGTCCTCTACTTCTGCTCCTGGATCTAGATTTGCTCCTGCTCCGTGACTGCTCTTCACTTCTGCTCCTTGATCTGCATGTGCTTCCACCTCTGCTTCTTGATCTTCTTCTCTCTTCACTTCTGCTTCGAGACCTCTGTGATCTGCGCATTTCTTTACTCCGGCTTCTGTGATATCTCTCTCTGCTTCGTGACCTTTTCCTGTCCTGACTTCTACTCCTAGACCTCTGTAACCGTCTCCTCTCTCTGCTCCTGCTTCTCTTTCTTTTCCTTTCAGACTCGCCACATCTTCTCTGTGTTCTGTCTGGACTACAGCTGTACCGCCTCCTAGATCGAATGTGGTAATCATGACGATAACTTGTTCTTTCACGTCTCTCATAGTATTTATTAGAATAGGATTTGGTTCTGTCGGGTGAGATGTAAAGGTCTCGGTCAGCCTCCCAGAATTCACTATTAGGATTCCTGAACACATGGAGGAAATTGCAGTGTTTCCCTCTGGGGCATTTGCGTCTTTCATAAAGTCCTGTTAAGCAAATTAATAAAATCTTTACAAAATGTCACTGGTTCCTAACATTCAAGTAGCAATAATCACTTTCACTGCTTCACCTTATTCTCTATCCCTGTTATCCAGGCAACTCAGATTTTGGTTACTCTACTTTTCCCTTAGCGCGAGTGTCACTGAACCATCACCTCTCTAATGCAAGCCCAATGGTCAGTTGCATCTTTGTTAGCCCGTCTTTCATTCAGATTTACCCAAGGGAGGTGATGGTCTAGTGGTATTATTGCTAGACTATTAATCCAGAAACTCAGCTAATGTTTTGGACAAGGGCTGATGGTGAAATTTGAATTTTAAAAAAATCTGGAGTTAAAAATCTAGTGATGACGTGAAACCATTGTCAGTTTGTTAGAAAAACCCAATTGATTCATTAATGTTCTTTAGGGAAGGAAATCTGACATCCTTACCTGGTCTGGCCTACATGTGACTCCAGAGCCACAGCAATGTGGTTGACTCTCAACTGCTCTCCAAGAGGAACTAGGGATGGGCAATAAACGCTAGCCAGCCAGTGATGCCCATGTCCCAAGAATGAATAAAAACAAAGGACAGATCTATTCTTAGTCCACTGAAATCAGCTCTCCAATTAAGTAGTTTTGATTCTGGGCTGCTCTTTATCTTTTTCCAAAACCAATCTAAATGTTATAGTAATATGATCACTACTTCCTGAATGTTACTCATTCTCCAGAACCAGATGCAACAACATCTCCTTCCTTGTTGGGTTTGAAATGTGCTTGAGAAAAAATTCCTGAATTTCACTTCTCCCTCTGCTCTGTACATTTTGCTATACTAGTCTATATTAGAATAATTCAAGCCCCCATGATCGCTACTGGAGTTCTGGCACCTCTAATTTTCCTGCAGATCTGCTCCTCTATTTTTCCTACTAGTTTGTGGTCAATCACAATGTAGTAATACTTCTACTGTTTCCTAATTCTAACTAATAGCTTATTTCCTTGACTCCCTCTAGGATACCCCTCTTCTTTCCAGCACTGTAATGATTTTAATACTGCCATCCTACTTTTCTTTCCAGGACGCCACAAATCCAAGAATATTTAGTACTCAGTTCTGGTCCCATTATCACCACAACATCATATTCCAATGTAGTTATTGGCACCTACAGCTCACCAACCTTATTTATCGTTCCATGCATTTAAGTACTTGCTCTATAAACGTTGTATTTTCTTGTCTGATCCCATGTAATATTTTGCAATTTCTTACTCTAGTGCCATCTGTCACTTCTAATCCTTTCTACTTATTTATTCTTTCTAATGTTATATCCAGGTTCACATCCCACTGTCAAGTTAATTTAAACCTTGGTCAACAGCACTGGCAAATTGCCCACAAGGACACTGGTTCCAGCAGCCTGTATTAATACATTATAATGTAATCATTTTCATTAAGATAAGACTGATCATTATAAATTTCCAATTATCAAAAACCCAATTAACTGAAGCAATAAATGCATTGATATACTGAAAATGCAAAATGAGAAAATAGAGCACAAACCACATATCGCTGTTTTCCATCGAGTTACAGGTGAGAATTCACATTGCAACTGTTTCCCTGCGTACCAACGGCCATTGAAAAGTGCAAAAGCCTGCTGACACTCCTCCTCCCTACAGTAAACCACAAGCAATCAGCTGTTAGGAAAGCAGCAGCAAAGAATGATTAATTTCCTAAAAAATCACCTTTACACTGAAGGTTACACTCTAGCAGAATCTTAGGGACACATTGTAGAAACACGGAATATGCAGTTTCATATGCCCAAGATGCTCCATATCCCAACGTATTATACCCACTAATCCCTCTAACCTCCGCTACCCTGGACACTAAGGGGCAATTTCTTAGCATGGCCAATCAACCTAACCCGCACATCTTTGGACTGTGGGAGGAAACCCACGCAGACACGAGGAGAACGTGCAAACTCCACAAAGTGACCCGAGCTGAGAATCAAACCCAGGACCCCGGACATGTGAAGCAGTAGTGCTAACCACTGTGTTACCATGTCACCCAGGGGATGGTGCAGGAACATGGTGGGGATGTGCAGGAACATGCCTGCTGCTAATTGCTGAGAAGTACTGGAAAAGGCTGAGGTGGGGAGAGCAAAATGAAGGACTGGGACATGACAAAGGGAGGGATATACACACAATTCACAAAACTTAAGACATGTTTTAGAAAAGCAGTTTATCCCCAGCCACCCAGGCCAAGCCCCATTCCAGGTACCAGTGCTCAAATTTTAGCTCATACCCCCAGTGCAGTAATGAGAAAATGCTATATGGTTTGAAGTGACAATCTTTGGACAAAACATTAAACCAAGATCCCATCTGCCGTCCACATGATGTCCACAATCCTATGGCATCACATATAAACAGGGCAAAGGAGATCTTCCAACATAAAGCGTTAGTAAATCCAAATTTTTTAACTCAATGAAAAATAATGCAGAAAATACAAAAACTTACTTTTGATATTGAACATACACATTTCCTCTGAGATGTGGCTCATAATTGCAACTAACCTGGAAAATAAATATTGAGAATTAATACTGTAGTTTTGTGCATTTAAAATTTGGTATTGGATTATATGGGCGGCGTGGTGACACAATGGTTAGCACTGCTGTCTCACAGCAGCAGGGACCTAGGTTCAATTCCTGGCCTGGGTCATTGTGTGAAGTCTTATGTTCTTTGCGTCTGCATGGGTTTCCTCCGGGTGCTCTGATTTCCTCTCACAGTCCAAAAGACCATGCTGGTTAGGTGCATTAGCCATGCTAAATTCTCCTTCAGAGTACCTGAACAGGTGCTAGAACGTGGCAACTAGGGGATTTTCACAGTAACTTCACTGTGGTGTTAATGCAAGTCTACTTGTGATACTAATAAATAAATTTAAATTTTTCAAAAAGTTTTTCTCGATTCACCCATCTTAGCTTTGGAACTCAAAGTTAATGGCTGTGTGAAAGAAAACCCTTATTAAGGCTCAGAACAAGATGCGTTCCTCAAACCAGTATATTTTGAAAGCTGTGTGTTGTTACTTCCATGCTGATTACTTTTGTATGAACATAGAATTTACACTAGATCAATACTGATACTTGAAGTAAACTGCAATTCAAGGTGCGCAATTTCAAATGGCAATGGAAATGTCTATAGTGTTATGAAGCTGGACCTCATGACAGGTCATCTAGACTCGAAATAAGAACATAAGAAATAGAGCAGGAGTAGGCCCATCTAGCCCTTCGAGCCTGCCCCGCCATTCAATAAGATCATGGCTGATCTGTTGTACCTCAGTTCCACATTCCCACCCTCTCCCCATAACCCTTAATCCCCTCTCAAAAACCCATCAACCTGCGTCTTAAAAATATTTAGCGAGGCAGCCTCCACCACCTCAACGGGCAGGGAATTCCAGAGATTCACCACCTTTTGAGTGAAGAAGTTCCTCCTCAACTCCGTTCTAAACCGCCCCCCCCCCCCTTTATCTTGAGGCTGTGCCCCCTAGTCCTACTGTCCTTTCTGAGCGGGAAGAGCTCTCCACCTCTATCCTATCCATCCCATTCATCATCTTATATGTCTCAATGAGATCTCCCCTCATTCTTCTAAACTCTAACGAGTACAAGCCTAGTTTATTCAGCCTCTCCTCATAGCTCAACCCCCTCAACTCTGGTATCAGCCTAGTAAACCTCCTCTGCACTCCTTCCGAGGCCAAAATATCCTTGCGTAAGTATGGCGACCAAAACTGCACACAGTACTCCAGCTGCGGCCTCACCAATGTCCTATACAGCCGCAGCAAGACCTCCCTACTTTTATATTCAATCCCCCTCACTATGAAGGCCAGCATCCCATTAGCCTTCCTGACCACCTGCTGCACCTGCAGGCTGGGTTTTTGCGACTCATGCACAAGGACCCCGAGGTCCCTCTGCACCGTCACCTGCTGCAGTTTTTCGCCACGTAAGTAATAGTCCTTCCTACCATTATTCCTACCAAAGTGGACCACCTCGCACTTGCCAACATTAAATTCCATTTGCCAGTTCCTGGCCCATTCGCCCAGCCTATCTAGATCCTTCTGCAGACTCTCCACACCCTCCGCGCAATTTGCCGTTCCACCAATCTTGGTGTCATCAGCAAATTTCGACACCATACACTCGGTTCCCTCCTTCAGATCATCTATATAAATGGTAAATAGCTGAGGCCCCAGCACCGACCCCTGGGGCACTCCACTAGTCACCATCCGCCAATCCGAATAGCACCCATTAACCCCCACACTCTGCCTCCTATTTGACAACCAAACCTCTATCACGCTAACACCCTACCCCCAACTCCATGCCCCCTTATCTTCTGCAATAACTTCTTGTGAGGTACCTTGTCAAACGCCTTCTGAAAATCAAGAAAGACCACATCTACCGGCTCTCCTCTATCCACCGCCCTAGACACATCCTCATAGAACTCCAATAAATTTGTCAGACACAACTTCTCCTTAATGAAACCGTGCTGCATCTGCTCTATCAAGCAATTCCCCTCAAGATGCCTCGCTATTTCCTCCTTGATGACGGATTCTAACATTTTACCTACAACAGATGTTAAACTAATCGGCCTATAATTCCCTGCCTTTTGCCTGGCACCCTTCTTAAACAACGGCGTAACATTAGCCGCTTTCCAATCTTCCGGCACTTCCCCGGAATCCAGCGATATATTGGCTCTATTCTCTCCGGACAGATGCTGTCAAACCTGCTGAAATTTTCTAGCGTTTTCTGTTTTTGAGTCATTGAGGTGAACCTTGTTGGTGAAAATCAATCTGGAAGACTCAGGCTCAGTGCAATGATTTCCAGAGGACACTGGAAGTTTTGATCTAGGGTGGCAAGAAAAAGCAAAGTTTGTAGATAAGTGGGAGTCAGAGAAGAACTGCTCCTGTAATGTTATTCTTCTGCCAGTAGCATAGCGCACAAAAGGTGTTGTAAAATGCATCTTGATTACATTAGCTAATGTAAGAGTATCTATTCTTTAGTAGTAGCCTGTTAAGTAAC
This sequence comes from Prionace glauca, assembly GCA_037974335.1. Taxonomy (NCBI): domain Eukaryota; kingdom Metazoa; phylum Chordata; class Chondrichthyes; order Carcharhiniformes; family Carcharhinidae; genus Prionace; species Prionace glauca. The sequence continues at coordinate 76,711,175 of CM075733.1, read as the reverse complement.
ATTTAATCTTTGTTGATTTTAGTTTCATTGTTATTGTGAAAATCTTAAAACATGAAATCTTATCCTTTGATATTTCTATCAGTTGCTGGGAAACTTATCGCTTTTAAAAAGTTGCTGGTCTCTGTGGAGATAACAGTAAATCAATCATAAATCTGGGAAGAACACTTGCAAACTTAAAACATGCTAAAATAAACAAGAGTTGTTCAAATACCTGACTGGCCTCACGTATCATAATGATTCTGTGACACAATCATGTCAAACACTTAGGTCAGGATTTTCCAGCCGCAGTCACCCCAAGTCCAGAAAATCCCACCTGAAATCAATGGATCTTTGCATGGTCCAAGTCCCACCCACTACAATTCCTGTGGTGGCTGGGACTGAAAAATTCTGCCTAGAGTCTCTTGGTCGGATGACAGGTAGAAGTTCTCACAGTTCTAGTCTCAACATGCCATAAAGTACAAAAATTATTTAGAAGGATAATACCAGAACAGGGGGTTGTAACCATAAAGACTGATCAGGCTGGGGTGTTTTTCTCCAGGAGAGAAATTTGAGTAAAAGAGGTCTTTAAAATTATGAAGGAGTTCAGTAGATTATAAGTGGATTTATAATCCACCAGTGTGAGGAGTCTAAAACTAGGGGCCATAAAAATAAGATGGTCACTGATAAAAAGTTCAACATAATGCCACAAAGGAATATTTGAAGCAAAAGCTCAGATACATTTGAGGAGAAGCCAGGTTAATGTGATGGAGAAGAAATGAAGGATGTACTGATACGGTTACATAGAGGGTGGGAGGAAGGCTCATTAGGAGCAGATGCAGCTTAATGGCCAGTTTCTATACTGTATACAGCATTAAATTGCTGATTAAATGAATATATAAAATACCTTAAATTGTACAACTTTTCCAATGTTCTTAAATTCAGGTAGTACATCCTCATAGAATTCTACAAACTGCTGGTAAATGTCCTCTTCACTGTGCTCCAGCCCAGAATCAGTATCATAATCATCTCGCCTACTTTCCTCCATTCCAAAGGTAATAAACATGGCTCGGATAAGAAGAGTTTGACTTGATGCTGGGTAAACGTGTTTACGAGAACACCTGTATGAAAGAAATTTGCAATGATTCTGTCGCACATATATTTGATTCTCTTGCCTAACATAGAACATAGAACACTACAGCGCAGAACAGGCCCTTCGGCCCACGATGTTGCGCCGACCGGTTACAAAACAATGACTCACTAGCCTAAACCAATCCCTTTTCATCCATAAACCTATCCACAGATCTTTTAAACGCCCCCAAACTAGGTGCATTTACAACTGCAGCTGGCAGGGCATTCCAGTCCCTCACCACCCTCTGGGTAAAGAACCTACCCCTGACATCTGTCCTATAACTACCCCCCCTTAATTTAAAATCGTGCCCCCTCGTGCTAGCTTTCTCCATCCTAGGAAAAAGGCTATCACTATCTACCCTGTCTAAACCTCTAATCATCTTATATGTTTCAATGAGATCCCCTCTTAGCCGCCTTCTTTCCAGCGAAAACAACCCCAAATCTCTCAATCTTTCCTCATAGGATCTTCCCTCCATACCAGGCAACATCCTGGTAAACCTCCTCTGCACCCTCTCCAAAGCCTCTACATCCTTCCTGTAATGTGGGGACCAGAACTGCACACAAAACTCCAAGTGCGGCCGCACCAGAGATGTGTATAGTTGCATCATGACGCTGCGACTCCTAAATTCAATCCCCCTACCAATAAACGCCAAAACTCCGTATGCCTTCTTAACAACCTTATCTACTTGATTCCCAACTTTCAGGGATCTATGTACACATACACCTAGATCCCTCTGCTCCTCCACACTATTCAAAGTCCTCCCGTTAGCCCTATAATCAACACATCTGTTATTCCTACCGAAATGAATTACCTCACACTTCTCCACATTAAACTCCATCCGCCACCTCTCAGCCCAGCTCTGCAACCTTTCTAAGTCATCCTGCAAACTATGACACCCTTCCTCACAATCTACCACACCTCCGACTTTGGTGTCATCAGCAAACTTACTAATCCATCCAACTACACCCTCATCCAGATCATTAATAAAAATTACAAACAGCAGTGGCCCCAAAACAGATCCCTGAGGCACACCACTTGTAACCGAACTCCATGACGAATATTTCCCATCAACCACCACTCTCTGTCTCCTATCTGCTAGCCAATTCCTGATCCAATTACCTAGATCACCCCCAATCCCATACATCTGCATTTTCTGCAAAAGCCTACCATGGTGAACCTTATCAAACGCCTTGCTAAAATCCATATACACCACATCAACTGCCTTACCCCTATCCACCTCTTTGGTCACTTTCTCAAAGAACTCGATAAGGTTAGTAAGGCATGACCTACCCGCTACAAAACCATGCTGACTGTCTCTAATCAACTCATTACTTTCCAAATAACTATAAATCCTGTCTCTAATAATCCTTTCCAAAACCTTACCCACCACAGAAGTAAGACTCACCGGTCTATAATTCCCAGAGAAGTCCCTTCTCCCCTTCTTAAACAATGGGACAACATTTGCTGTCCTCCAATCTTCTGGTACTATACCAGAGACTAACGACGACCTGAAGATCAGAGCCAGAGGCTCCGCAATCACCCCTCTTGCCTCCCAAAGAATCCTAGGGTAAATCCCATCTGGACCAGGGGACTTATCTATTTTCAATCCCTCTAAAATATCCAGCACATCCCCCGTATCAACTGCAATACTATCTATTTCACACCCCTGCACCCCAGTGTCCTCCTCAGCTACATTCCTGTCCCCTTGCGTGAACACCGAAGAGAAATATTGGTTCAACGCCTCTCCAATCTCCTCCGGTTCCACACACAACTTCCCTCTACTGTCTGTAACTGGCCCTAATCTTGTCCTAACCAACCTTCTGTTCTTGACATACCTGTAAAACGCCTTAGGGTTCTCCTTAATCCTATCAGCCAAAATCATCTCATGCCCTCTTTTAGCCCTCCTTAACTCCCTCTTCAACTCCCTCCTAGCCAATCTAAAACTTTCTAATGCACTACCTGAGCCCTCAAGCCTCATCCGAACATAAGCCTCCTTTTTCTTCCTAACCAACGAATCAACTTTTTTGGTGCACCACGGTTCCCTGGGCCTACCAATTCCTCCTTGCCTGACAGGGATATACTTATCACAGACCCGCAATAGCTGCTCCTTGAAAAATCTCCACATCTCGGATGTTCCCAGTCCCTGTAATCTCCCATTCCAACCAATGCTTCCTAATTCTCTCCTAATAGCCTCAATGCTTCCTAATTCTCTCCTAATAGCCTAAATGCTTCCTAATTCTCTCCTAATAGCCTCAAGAATCTATTTACTTCTGCCTTAAAGATATCCAGTGACACCACTTTCAAACAGTTCCCCCCAAGTTCCAGACTCACCACTAGAGGGAACATCCTTCCCACGTCCACTTTGTTGGGACTATTCAGGATCTTATATACTTCAATCAAGTTACCCCTCACTCTTCTAAACCACAAACAAGCCCACCCTTTCCTCAAGGCAACCTGCTTATTCCAGGTATCAATCTAGTAAACCTTCTCTGAACCACCTCCAATGCATTTACTTCCTTCCTTGATTGCACACAGTATTTTGAGACGCCAATGTCATATATAACTGAAGCATAATATCCTTACTTTTACATTCAATAATCAGTAAGCTTCTGAACCCTTGCAGGCATCTTATAGGGAGGTTACAGGGATTAAGTTACAAAATAAACACAAATATAGATAACAACAGGAGTTCATTCAGCCTCTCAAGGCTGTTCATCATATAACGATATCACGGCTGATCTGTATTCAACTCCCTTGGCCAGTCTTTGCGCCATATCCCTTGATTCCCTATCCTAATAACCAGTAATCTGGGCCTGAAAGCTTCAATTGACCCATATCCACAGCCTATTGGGAGAGAGGATTCCAGATTTCCACTATGTGAAAAAGCATTTTGTGATTTCACTTCCAAATAGTCTAGTTCTCCTTTTAAGATTGTTCCTCATATTCTAGATTCCCTTTCCCAGAAAAAATCACTTCTATACATCCCCTCTGTCTAACTCTTATCATCCAGTTCATCTTTCAAAGTGAAAGTGACAACATTCATCATCTGGGTGCTGAGCAGGGTTCCAGTGGATAAGTAGATGACTACTAAGGGCAACCTGTGTCCGGAAGGCTCTGCTGCAAATAGAACCATAGAACACTACAGCACAGAAACAGGCCCTTTGTCTCTTCTTAGCTGTGCCAAACCATTTCTCTGCCTAGTCTCACTGACCTGCACCTGGATCATATCCCTCCACACCCCTCTCATTCATGTAAATAGGACAGGATACTGCAGATGATTGAGCTTTGGATGAGTTGCTGGCTCAGGGTTTCCTTCCTTGCATTTTCTCTGTGATTTGCTTTTGAAGGAGGCTGCACCATTTTGTTTTGTTACACCATATGTAAACAATCCCTCTCTGCTGTCTTAAATATTAGTGACAATTACAATTTCCAAATTCAAGGTAACAATCATAAAATAAATTACAGTAGACTACTCAACTCCTCAAACCTACTTGGCTATTCAATAACACTGTGGTTGATCTGACTGTGGCCTCAATCCTCCAATCCAGTCTGCCCCACATAACTCTTGACTCCCTTGTAGATTGAGGATCTGTCTAACTTGGCTTGAATAGATTCAATGGCCCAGTCCCTACTGCTCTATGGATAGAGAATCTCATAGATGAACACAAAATAAATTCTTCATTTCAAATGCAGGACCCCAAATTTTGAGCCTATGCCCACTAGTTCTAGTTTGCTGCATAATGGAGAACATCCTCTCAGCATCTAATTTTGTCAAGGTTCAAATCTAGAGAGCATTCAAAAATAATTACTCACACATCCACAACTTCCCACTTGTTTCTCCCATGAGCCTGAGGTGAATATACCAATTAGGATCAGCAGTAAGCCACTTAGTCTCTCAAATCTGTTCCACCATTCAAGAAGAACATGGTTGAACATGACTTGCAGAATGATCTATCCCAGGTCATATGATCTTTCCATACAAAAAATGAAACTAATCAATTTTTTTCCATAAAATCTCTCAAGTGCCATTCAGCCCATTGAACCTGCATTGACAACAATCTCACCCAGGCTCTAGCCCTCTAACACATATATTGACCTCACAAGTCCCCCTGACACTAAGGGGCAATTTAACATGGGCAATCTAGCATGGTCAATCAACCTAACATACACATCTTTGCAGCATGGGAGGAAACTGGAACATCTGAAGGAAACCCATGCCGACATGGGGAGAACATACAAACTCCACACACTGACGCAAGCTGGGAACTGAACTTGGGTCCCTAGTGTTGTGAGGCAGCAATGCTAACCACTGCGCCGTCTGGTACGGCATCTCCAAGGCATCCGCTTTGATAGAATCTTTACTGAGATAATTTCAGCTTTAAAGCAGTTCCAATATTACCAGCACTAAGCTATTAAAACAAATTGAAGAGACAAAGCACTGGTACTATGATTATTCAAGAAACAAGGGAAGTTAATTCATCCAGAAAGTCTTTCTAAAAAACTTCGATCAAACAAGAATCACAGATCACTTGCTGAGTTTTTATAACACTAAACTGAATCATGTTTAGACTTTAACAGACAATATTTTCTGCCATCTAACACAGCCAACTTTATTGCTCAATACTAACCTTTTACTGACCTGAACATTTTACACCAGCTTTCTCCAGCTCTAAACTCTGAAACACATTCCAGAACTATTCTATGAGATGGAAATATCTCAGGTGAGGAAAAGAGATGGATGGGGGGGGGTGGGAGGGGACATTTCTTACTTATGCTGCCCCCCCAACACTAATGTAGAAAAATATAGGTGCTGCTACATTAGCAGCATATAGACGTGCAGGTTAGATTGATTGGCTATGCTAAAATTGCCCCTTAGCATCCAGAGATGCGTAGGTAGATCACCACAGTGCAGAAAGAGACCCTTCGGCCCATTGAGTTTGCACCAAACACAATTCCTTCCAGGCCCTACCCCCATATCCCCTACATTAGAGGGTTAGAGGGTACATATGCAGGGATGGGGCCTGGGTGGGATTGTTAGTTGGTGCAGACCCAATGTAGGGTTTCTATGATAAAGCCAAAACCATTTCTTAATAGAAAAATGCTGCCATTTCTGGCGTTCAATGGTTGTCATTAACAGGGACATTAACAGAACAAGTTTCTATCACAGACTGGTTTAATCTGGAGCCACCTGGTGTACCAGCAAACTCTGCAGCAGACAAAGCAATAGGAATCCCCACCAGTGTGGCAGCAGTCCCAGATTAATTCCCAAATTGATCCCGACTCCAATCAAATGAAGTAACAGTACTTCAGGGCTGACATCAGCGCATCTGGGCAACAAAACATTTCTTTAACAGGCAGTTGGTGTGCTTTGAACAAAGGTTACACTATTAAAAGTTGTACTTTGTCGATTTGATCGTTTATTCAAAATATTTTACTCACCTATCACCAAATCTGCAGGATCCAGTCTTCAGAAAGAATGGACAATATGATTTATCCTTTTCAGTCCCATAATCCTCTGGTGCTTCTGGATTATGCCAAGTGCCACCATTCTCCAACTGTTGGCAAAATAAATTACAACGGAATTATTCCAATAGTGAACATCAAGCTACTGTTTCCAGGGCTGTCACCTCCTCTCCTCTAGAGATCTTCTCTCTGCAGCCTCCAACCTCAGTCCCTACTTCTACCACCTTCCCATAATTCACGAACAGGACTGTTCTGGTACACATCTCATTTGAGCCTGTTCCTGCCCCATGGAACTTATTCCTTCCTATCTTGATTCTATTTTCTTTCCATTGTCCACTTTCTTCCCAACTACATTTGTGAATGTTTTGGTACCCTATGTCATTTCAACAATTTCCAGGCCCTACCAGTTTTTTTTACACTCTGGAAATCCAATACCTTGACACCTCTGTTGTTGTTCTTTATTTTTGCTAAACGCCAGTCTCAGATTCGTTTCAGTACAGAAGGTGGCCATCGGCCCACTGAGGAGTCTGCACTGGCTCTCAAACAGTAGATCTCGTCCTTGTCCATGAATTAAAAATGTTAGTATACAGTTACATAGCAAGTCATTAGAACAGTTAACAGAATGTTACACTTATTGCAAGGAGAATGGATTATAAAAGTAGGGAGATTATGCTTCTGTTGAATGATACACTGTTGCGAATGCATCTGGAACACTACCAACAGTATTCATAGAATCTTACAGTGCAGGAGACCATTTGGCCCATCTAGTCTGCACCAACCACAATCCCATCCATTCCCTATCCCCATGAATTTACCCTAGCTATTCACCTAACATTAGGGTCAATTTCGCATGGCCAATTCACCTAACCTGCACATCTTTGGACTGTGGGAGGAAACCATGCAGACATGGGGAGAAAGTGCAAGCTCCACACAGTCACCCGAGGCTGGAATCGAACCTGGGTCCCTAGCTGTGAGGCAGCAGTGGTAACCACTGTGCCACCCAAACATTCCTTATTTAATGAAAGAGATAAATGCATTAGCAGTTCAGAAACCGGTTTATCAGACTAATTAATACCAGGGACAGGTTGCCCTTTGAGTGATGATTGGACAAGTTAGGTTTGTACTCAATTTAAGAGGAAGAGGTGACTTGATTGAAACCTTTAAGATCATGAGGGATCTTGACAGGGTGGATGTGGAGAGGATTGTTCCTCTTATGGGTGAATCTAGAAATAGGGGTCATGGTTTAAAGAAATAAGGGGTCACCCATTTAAGATAGCAATGAGAAACTTTTTCTGAGGGTCACGAGTCTCTGGAATTCTCTTCCTTAAAAGGCAGTGGCAATAAAGTCTCTGAATATTTTTAAGACAGAACTAGATAGATTCTTGATTAACAAGGGGATAAAAGGTTACCAGGGATAGGCAAGAATACAGGTTGAGGTTATATGATCATTTTTAATGGGAGAGCAGGCTAGAAGGGATAAGTGATCTACTCATGCTCCTAATTCATTTATGTATAGACAGCAGAGGCAGCATCCTATAGACAGAGCTAAGAGATCACAAAACTGACAGATTAAATTAAATCATACCCAATCATGAATGATGGTGGATTATTAAATAATCAAAGATGAGAACATTCTATAAACACACCCATCCTCTTTGATAGGGGAGCCAAAACATCAGTGCAAAAGACAAGTATAACAACCCCTCCTTAGCCAGAAGTACTGAGTCTATTATTGATGTCTCACGGGATATCAAGAAACAATTGAAGATACTGGATACTATGGCCCGATAACATCCTGGCAGTTGTACGAAATATCGGTGCTTCGGAACCAGCCACATCAGGATGTTCAAGTATGGCATCTGCACTGGCATCTACCCCACAAAGTGGAAAACTTCCCATCTGGCTAATTACCGCCCCATCAGGCTATTCTCGATCCTCAAGAGAGATGGATAGGTCAACAGGAGTGCCATCAAGCTACACTTAATACAGCAGTAATCTGCTTACCGACACACAGTTTGGGTTCTGCCAGGGCAGTAGGCTCCAGATCTCATTACAACTTTGTTTCAAAATGACACAAAAGAGCTGAACAAGAGGTGAGATAAGAATGACTTTGCCATCAAGGCAGCATTTTGACCCTGTGTGGATCTCTGAGCCCCATTAAGACTAAAGTGAATGGGAATCAGAGGAAAAGAAACATATTGTGCGCATATAGCATCTTTCAGGATATCTCAAAACAACCTGTTAAGTGCAAGAAGTTTTGAAGAATGGCAAAAGCAAAATTATATTTGTTTTGTTGGCATGTTTAACGTAATTATCAAATACGTGATAGAACCCTAAGAAAATTAGATCACCTTGCCAATTTGCATAAAGCATGATCTATAAAATTAAATGATCAGATAATCTGTTTTGAGTGATATTATTTGTGGGTGAATATCTGTCAGGATCTCAGACAGTCCCCATTCTTCAAGAAAATCCTTTTCCATCACGTGACTCATGGAAGGTAACATCTCCAGCAGTGCAGCACTTCCTCAGTTCTTCACTGACATGCCAGCTGTGGTTTTGTTCTCTAACCTGTGCAGTGGAGTTTGAGCCAATGATTTTCTGTCTCACAAATGAGTGCGCAAACCCTCAATGGATACTTGTTAGTTTTCTCTGATGAGTAAGCTAACCCCTAAGCCCTCCAATGTTTTTTTAAAAATCAATGTCACCACTTGCCATCACGGGAAGATATGACAGAATTCCAATCTAATGGTTCCTCTTATTGAACAGTAGGACATGGATCACTGGATTCTCCACTTCTTTCTGCTCTGAAGAATTACACTGACTCAAAGCACTAACCCTGTTTCTCTCATCACAGACGCTGTCAGATCTGTGGAGTTTTCCAGCATTTTCTGCTTTTTATTCCAGATTTCCAGCAGCTGTAGCATTTTGTTTGTAATGTACAAGTGGATTCTCCTCCCTCCCTATTACAGAATGGTATGAACCCTTTAAAACAAGAACACTCCTTGGCATTTAAAGTTCAATGCTGAGCAGACACCTTATAATTGTTCAATCTAGAACAATATTTTACTAAATACATTTTCCATTAAGTATAATTCAAATTAAATTCAACTTTACTCAAAGGATTCAAAGATCATACAGTACCTGATTTTCTGCCTGATCCAGCATTTTCTGAACAGCTTCCTACAAATGGTGTAAAGATAGGACTGGTAAAAACCCTGTAGTACTTATCTGGTACACATCTGATTCTACTTGTTAAGAATGAGAAATTAGACAGTGGATTCATGACAGGGGACTTAAGTTATTTAAAAACTTACTTACAGACAAGTAAATTCAAAATCAAACAAATGAGCTCCATTACAAACTAAGTTGCAAAAACATTAAATACACAGAGATGTACATATTTAAATTGAAAAAAATACTATAATCCAGCATTCGTGGTGAAAATAGCTGTCAAATCAAAATACTGCTCGTTCATTTGGGCTTAATTTTTTTCTCTTCCCTCCCAACATTTAGTGCATTAGCTGGCAATTAAACCTAGAAAAAAGTAACAAAATTGTAATTTTTAAAATCAATAATGTACACAGCCAGGTATGTATCAGCATCTGGAACATGACTAGCTCTGTCCCCTTTATGTTGACATCCAAGACATAAATTAATTTACAAAGTATCTGACTACACCCAGGGGCTTTCTTTTAACAGAACTAGCTGAAAGGTATCAAGTCAGTGTGCAAGCAGTGTTTGAATTGTTTGCAAGACTGACATGAATGATAAACTATTTGTAGTTAATAAGTTCCCAATACAAAAATGATTCTGCTCGTAAGTCTTTACATTTACACAGATGGAGGGATATCAAATTAAAACGACTCAGATAATTCAAATCACGTTTGTTAAGCATAATGAAAAAGATACATCTCGATGTATTAGTCAGTAAGGACGAGCGGTGGAAACTCTTTAGTGCAGGACTGTTAAGGAATATCACTTGTGCAGATCCAGATAATTTTCATGAACACATGTAAATACAATGCTCTTACAAAATAAAGTGTTACATTATCAAGGTAAGCAAGATTACATTAAAAAGAAATTCAATTTGTAGGATTAACTGTTGAGTTCCTTTACTTTCAGTTTGAGACATAGTTTAATCTGGATGAACTTTAACACCTTTCAATATACTCTCGAATAGGATTGTAACTGAGCAAAACATTTAAAACTCTCGTTCCAGCTGTCTGATGAAAACTTCAGACTACTGAAGCATTTCTACATACATTACTTAGACAACTTTGCAGAGAGCAAGTTTTATTTGATTAGAATTTGAACGTGCTCCCAAACACATTTCCACAACTTCACATTAAAATAAATTACCTACTCAATGAGGAAGTACTGATCAACAGGATTTCATTACATTTTGATCATAAATAAGCTATTTGATTTAAAATTTTAAACAGTAAAGAACCAATAATAGAGAAAAATCCTTCTTAATAATGTATATATTTCTGTATTACATTGGAGACTGCTGCCTAAATCATGTCATTCCATAGTCTTCAACCAATACTTAAAATCTGGGTTTTTTGACCATCAATTTTAACTGCGTTTCTATCACTGATGTCTATTGCATTTGCTCTTTTTAGCTAGTTTGACCAAGTTCCTTTGGTACATTTTGATACGAGTTCAGTTTATTACACCAACAGATCTTTGGTGTGCAACTTTTCAAAAATGTGGCAGTCAGGGAATGTACCTTAGCAAAATGTACCTTAGCAAAATGTACCTTAGCAAAATGTACCTTAGCAAAAGCATTTCTTCAACTATGCCATTTAAAGATAAAATAGTTGGGAGTCAAATAAGCCACAGTACATTAAGCATGGCTTTTTATTTCTCTCAACTACATTGGAAATCCATTCAGACAGGTGGCAAGTGATGATCTGCTGAAATCTTGTGCCTGCACACCCACGGTACAAAACTGTTCCTAAATTTGCAGATTTTCACTCAGACAGGACTCAAAATAGGAGGGGAAAGGTGCAGCTGCAAGGTTCTGGAAATTTATTCCACATGGAAATATGCTCTAACTGATCAGGGAGTACTTAATGCTGCCTTTAGGTGTCTGCAACATAGAATATTCCATTCTTAAGTCTTCAGCTTGATAACTGAACACAAAGATTTGGAGGTGAATTTTCCCGTTCCACCCGACAGAGGAATCGTAGCGGACAAGGGGCAGACTATGGAAAGGTCTGCTGATCTTTTTTTTCCTTTTCCTTTCTTTGCAGAAACAGGCCCTTTGGCCCATCGAGTCTGCACCGAACACAATCCCACCCAGATCCTATCCCCATATCCCTACACATTTACCTGCTAATCCCTCTAACCTACACATCCCAGGATACTAAGGGGCAATTTTAGCATAGCCAATGAACCTAACCCGCACATCTTTGGACTGTGGGAGGAAATCGGAGCACCCGGAGAAAACCCACGCAGACACGAGGAGAATGTGCAAACTCCACACAGGCAGTGACCCGAGCCGGGAATCGAACCCAGGACCCTGGAGCTGTGAAGCAGCAGTGCTAACCACTGTGCTACCGTGCCGATCTTGGGCAGGATTTTCCAGTTTTGGCATTTAGCTCCATCAGTCTTCTGCCCTAAGTTCTCTGATCAGTTGTCCCACTTCCAAACACAAATGCAGAATTAATTGCAGAAATATATTTGTTGTGCCTTTTAAAGAGGATATATGTTGTGAATTTATCCTCCTAGAGCTGGAATCACCTCTCGTTCTCTCCGTTCCTGACGTTTGTGTTCTACTTCCTCTTTCTCTTTCATCTGTTGCTGTTCCCATTCTTCTCGGATTTTTCTCTAGGGGCACAAAAGGAACAGGATCCCACCAGTCAAATTTCGTTGTACAAACTTATCTCAGCATTGAAAATACCTCTAATTTAAGGTTGATCTCACTTTTCACGTTTCAATGAAAATATGTATTTTGTCAAATCTTTTCATCTTGCACTCATCAGGTCAATCGCAAGAATGGTGCGTTCTCCATGACAACATCTCTGCAAGAGTCCATTTGCCAATCAATCAACACCCTTTTCTTATACAATATAAAGCGGCTGTTTCCCCAACATTTCTATTTTTGAGACTGCTCAGATGAGTGCAAGATGAAAACTTTGACAAATGTCTTTTTTTAAGCAACACTCACATTCTTTACTACCAATTATTTTCAAGTTTCAGATAAAAATTTAAGCGTTTTCAGTTTGGCTGGAGGGAGACTAAAACAATATTTTAGTGTATGTGATATAAACAACTTGTAAAATATGCCACACAGTGATGAAAATATTAGCTCTCAATTCAAACCATTCTAGAAGATTCTTGCCTACAAGCTGATTAACACTTGAACTGGAGTTGATATTCCAAAGAGATATCCATGCAGTGGAGGCAGAGCTCAATCGCTAAAGATAAACCACTTTGATCTGACTTTTCTCCAAGAACAGAAATACTTTTTGCGCTGTAAAGCATGCTGCATTTTTCTTCTATTCAGTTTAACATTGCAAGACTCCTCCATATTCACGATATTACACCTCCTCCCAGGAAAGCAAGTTGTTTTGTGAACTTAAGAATTCAATGTGAGAATCATTGCTTTTCGAAGCACCAAATTAAAGTTGCTGAGATATTCTTAAGTTACTACAATGCACTGGTTTTTCATCGCTTCGCTGCTGTTAAACGGCAACTAGTACAATTGAGATTTGTTCAGATTCCCTTCTTCCAACTATTTGTACAATACTTGCAAAAATACAAATTTAAATTATAAACCAAATAATATTTCAATTATTAACTGCATATCCTATTTCTAGACTACTAGAACTAGGATAGTTCCAGGTACCACACTTTAGGAAGGATGTGAAAGCATTGCATTGGACAAAGTGCAGAATATTCACAAGAATTGTTCCAGGAATGAGGAACTTCAGTTATGAAGATAGATTGAGAAGTTGGGACAATTTTTTTTGGAGAAAAGAGATTAGATAGAGGTATTCAAAATCATGAGGAGTCTGGAAAAGTAAATAGGGAGAAACCGTCCCTACCATGAAAGGATTGAGGATGAGAGCATACAAATTTAAAGTAATCAGCAAAAGTAGTAAAAAAAAGAAGAAAATCTTTTTCTCTCGGCAAGTGGTCAAGGTCTGAAGTGCACTGCCCAAGAGAGTGGTAGAGGTAGGTTCAACTGAAGCAAAGAGACGGCAAAGTGCTATTTAAAAAGAATGTGTAGAGTTACAGGGAGAAGACTAGAGAATGGCAATAAGTGAACTATTCAAAGAGCAGGGGTAGACATGATGGACTGAATGGCCTCCTCCTGTTTTGAAACAATTCTGATTTGAGAGATCCATCAAGCCTCAACAGCTACTCAGATTAATTTAAATAGAATTAGGGGTAAACAGTCCATATTCACTTTCCCAATTGCTCTGCCATAAAATGGGAGCGTGATGAAAGGGAAAGAATTAGGAAATCAAATTGTTTACCTCCTCTTCTTCCACCTTTTTTCGTGCTGCTTCTTCTCTTTCCTTCTTCAGCTGGAACTCCTCTTGTGCCCGCTGCTCTTTTTCCAACCATTCTACATGTAGGCGCTGTCTAAAAAAAGAGAAAAAGCTGCTATAACCATCTACTGCAGGAATCAAAGTTTCAAAAACAGTGCTCTTTTGGAATCCAACAGCCAGCCCACTGTTCGCTCATTTCAATTTTAGTACATTTCATTTTTCATTCAATGTACTTTTAGCAAGGAAGTGCAGTTCATCCTGAAAAAAGAAAATCCTTTCGTATGAACTAGGAGCAGGAGTAGGCCATCTGGACCCTCAAGCCAGTTCCATCATTCAATAAAATCATGGCTGATCTTTTTGCAGACTCAGCTCCACTTGCCTGCCTGCATAACCCTCAATTCCTTTACTGTTCAAAAATTTATCTATCCTTGCCTTAATAACATTCAATGAGGTAGCCTCAACTGCTTCACTGGGCAAGGAATTCCACAGATTCACAACCCTTTATGTGAAGAAGTTTTTCTGCAACTCAGCCCAAAAGCTGCTCAAAGAGAGGTGGGGATGATAATCATCACTTAAAATATCATTGCTTTATTCAATGCTTTAACCAGTTGACTTCTCTTTGAATGTAATTTGTAAACTATTTCATGTATTACAAATGAAAGGCATCCTATTGGTCTCAAGAAGTCACTGACCTTTCAGCCTCTAATTCTCTTTCTTCTAGATCATCCACCTCTTCAACCTCCTCTTCATGAGCTAATCCTGTAAATTAATGAAAATCATTTCGTATTTATAGCTGTCATGTATAAAATCCAAGTACATTATTGGGTGCCATTTTTAATGTAACGCGTATTAAATCAAAAAACAACCAATATATTTTTCAAAGTGAATCGTCACATTTCACCTAATCTTCAAAGGACAGCCTGGGCAAAGGACTGAATTGCTAGTGAGCCTATAATCTTAACACTTTATCATTGTACTCTAACAGCATTAAGACACTGGGACCTTCAAGCAGCAGATAATCACTCACTGAGTAACTAAGATTTTGATAAAGACCCTATCACAATCATTCAAAACAGCAGATACATAATTTTCCCCCCACAAATACTTCTTTGCGCATTTCAGTACTAAAATAACGTTTAATCCATTACAAGCTTAATCACTGAATGATGCAGCACAGGAGGTGACCATTTGGCCCATTGTGGCTGCAGTGAAGACACAAGGCCTGGTTTACAGGGGAAATGGTCACTGCCCCAGCACTCATGTGGCATGAATATTACTTGCCACTTCTTAGCCCTAGCCTGGATGTTGTTCAGTTCTTGCTGCATATGGACCGTATCTGAAGAATCACGAATAGTTCTGAACACTGCAATTATTGGAACAAGTTCCACGTCTGATGTTATGATGGCGGGATGGTTGTTGACAAAGTAGCTCAAGATGGGTTGGCCCTAGGACATTTCTTTAGTTGTCTGCCCAAAACCAGGTCTGTCTATCACATCGCCACCAGAGGTCAGGAAGCAGGTACCAAATCCAACACTATTGGCAACAATCGGGCGGCACGGTAGCACAGTGGTTAGCACTGCTGCTTCACAGCTCCAGGGTCCTGGGTTCGATTCCCGGCTCGGGTCACTGCCTGTGTGGAGTTTGCACATTCTCCTCGTGTCTGCGTGGGTTTTCTCCAGGTGCTCCGGTTTCCTCCCACAGTCCAAAGATATGCGGGTTAGGTTCATTGGCTATGCTAAAATTGCCCCTTAGTGTCCTGGGATGTGTAGGTTAGAGGGATTAGCAGGTAAATGTGTAGGGATATGGGGATAGGGTCTGGGTGGGATTGTGTTCGGTGCAGACTCGATGGGCCAAAGGGCCTGTTTCTGCACTGTAGGGTTCTAGGGTTCTATGTTTGTTCTATGTTTTGTTCTGTCTTATCCACACTGGTTAAAGGAGTCCACATTGCTATGGTAACGAACACATTTGCATGCATTCTGTGATGTGGAGCAATGGAAAGTGATGCTGAAGGCTCCAATTTTCTTTCCGTCACATGGCTGACCAGGAATCTCTTCGACTCTTACTGCTTGCTGTTGACTTATATTTGAAAAATTTACATATTCAAACAAAGAACAAAGAACAACCAGCACGGGAAACAGGCCCTTCGGCTCAAAGAGCCCACGCCGCCGCATCACCCTACACCTATTCTACCCTGCGTGTCTACGAATGGAACCCCTAACTTAGCCAGATTCAGGGGAGAATGGTGTCAATTTGGTAAACCAATCAGCCTAAGAGCACATCTTTGTGGGAGGAAACTAGTCAACTAGTTTGGCATTGTTATGAAGGCACCTTCCTTGACCATTGAGTACTGGAGTGGGACTTGGACATAGAGCTTCTGGCTCGGAGGCAAATGATGTTGCCCCTGCAAGACCTCCTCCTAACACACCACCTTGAGGAGTTCTTGCAGTGATGTCCTGGATACCTCCAGCAACTACAAATAGTGTGTGTGTTTGGTATGACTCCAACAGCACAGCGTTCTCCCCCTCGTTCCCACTGCCTTCAGTTTTGCTAGAACTCCTATTTGCCACTCGGTCAAATACTGGTAATCACTCACCTCAAGTTTAGTTCAAGTGTCCATGTTTGGACCAAGGCTGCAATGAGGTCTAGAACTGAGTGGCCTTAGCGGAACCTGAACTAAGCATCAGTGAGCTGAGTAAATATCACTTGATAGAGCTATTGAGGATACCTTCCATCACTCTGTAAAGATTGAGTGTAGACTGATAGGAAGGTAATTGGCTAGATTGCACTCATAGAACATAGAACATTACAGCGCAGAACAGGCCCTTCGGCCCACGATGTTGCGCCGACCAGTTACAAAACAATGACCCACTAGCCTAAACCAATCCCTTTTCGTCCATAAACTTATCCACAGATCTCTTAAATGCCTCCAAACTAGGTACATTTACAACTGCAGCTGGCAGGGCATTCCAGTCCCTCACCACCCTCTGGGTAAAGAACCTACCCCTGACATCAGTCCTATAACTACCCCCCCTTAATTTAAAGTCGTGCCCCCTCGTGCTAGCTTTCACCATCCTAGGAAAAAGGCTATCACTATCTACCATGTCTAAACCTCTAATCATCTTATATGTTTCAATAAGGTCCCCTCTTAGCCGCCTTCTTTCCAGCGAAAACAACCCCAAATCTCTCAGTCTCTCCTCATAGGATCTCCCCTCCATACTAGGCAACATCCTGGTAAACCTCCTCTGCACCCTCTCCAAAGCCTCCACATCCTTCCTGTAATGTGGGGACCAGAACTGCACACAAAACTCCAAGTGCGGCCGCACCAGAGTTGTGTACAGTTGCATCATGACGCTGCGACTCCTAAATTCAATCCCCCTACCAATAAACGCCAAGACACCGTATGCCTTCTTAACAACCTTATCTACTTGATTCCCAACTTTCAGGGATCTATGTACACATACACCTAGATCCCTCTGCTCCTCCACACTATTCAAAGTCCTCCCGTTAGCCCTATACTCAACACATCTGTTATTCCTACTGAAATGAATTACCTCACACTTCTCCACATTAAACTCCATCCGCCACCTCGCAGCCCAGCTCTGCAACCTTTCTAAGTCACCCTGCAAACTATGACACCCTTCCTCACAATCTACCACACCTCCGACTTTGGTGTCATCAGCTAACTTACTAATCCACCCAACTCTACCCTCATCCAGATCTTTAATAAAAATTACAAACAGCAGTGGCCCCAAAACAGATCCCTGAGGCACACCACTCATAACCGAATTCCGTGACGAATATTTACCATCAACCACCACCCTCTGTCTCCTATCTGCTAGCCAATTCCTGATCCAATTACCTAGATCACCCCCAATCCCATAATTCTGCATTTTCTGCAGAAGCCTATCATGGTGAACCTTATCAAACGCCTTGCTAAAATCCATATACACCACATCAACTGCCTTACCCCTATCCACCTCTTTGGTCACTTTCTCAAAGAACTCGATAAGGTTAGTAAGGCATGACCTACCCGCTACAAAACCATGCTGACTGTCTCGAATCAACTCAATACTCTCCAAATAACTATAAATCCTGTCTCTAATAATCCTTTCCAAAACCTTACTCACCACAGAAGTAAGACTCACCGGTCTATAATTCCCAGGGCAGTCTCTTCTCCCCTTCTTAAACAATGGGACAACATTTGCTGTCCTCCAATCTTCCGGTACTATACCAGAGACCAACGACGACCTGAAGATCAGAGCCAGAGGCTTCGCAATCACCTCTCTTGCCTCCCAAAGAATCCTAGGGTAAATCCCATCCGGACCAGGGGACTTATCTATTTTCAAACCCTCTAAAATATCCAGCACATCCCCCGTATCAACAGCAATACTATCTATTTTACATCCCTGCACCCCAGTGTCCTCCTCAGCTACATTCATGTCCCCTTGCGTGAACACCGAAGAGAAATATTGGTTCAACGCCTCTCCAATTTCCTCTGGTTCCACACACAACTTCCCTCCACTGTCTGTAACTGGTCCTAATCTTGCCCTAAGCAACCTTCTGTTCTTGACATACCTGTAAAACGCCTTAGGGTTCTCCTTAATCCTATCAGCCAAAGTCATCTCATGTCCTCTTTTAGCCCTTCTTAACTCCCTCTTCAACTCCCTCCTAGCCAATCTAAAACTTTCTAAGCACTACTTGAGCCCTCAAGCCTCATCCGAACATAAGCCTCCTTTTTCTTCCTAACCAACGAATCAACTTTTTTAGTGCACCACGGTTCCCTGGGCCTACCAAATCCTCCTTGCCTGACAGGGATATACCTATCACAGACCCACAATAGCTGCTCCTTGAAAAATCTCCACATCTCGGATGTTCCCAGTCCCTGTAATCTCCTAGTCCAACCAATGCTTCCTAATTCTCTCCTAATAGCCTCATAATTATCCTTCCCCCAGCTGAAACTACTGACCCGAGGTTCATGCCTATCCCTCTCACTAAGGTGAACGTAATCGAATTGTGGTCACTATCCCCAAAATGCACATCAACTTCCAAGTCTAGCACCTGGTCTGGCTCATTACCCAGCACCAAATCCACAATAGCCTCACCTCTAGTCGGCCTATCTACATACTGAGTCAAAAAACCTTCCTGCACACTTTGAACAAAAACTGACCCCTCTGATGAGCTCGAGCTATAGCAATTCCAATCAACATGAGTAAAGTTAAAGTCCCCCATAACAACTACCCTATTACTTTCACTCCTAGCAAGGATCGTCTCCACAATCCTTTCCTCAACCTCTCTAGAACTTTTTGGAGGTCTATAAAAGACTCCCAACAGGGTGACCTCGCCTCTCCTATTTCTAATCTCCGCCCATACTATCTCAACAGACAAGTCCTCATCAAACTTCCTCTCTGACACTGTGATACAGTCCTTGACAAATAATGCTACCCCACCCCCCCCTTCTACCTCCTTCTCTACTCCGACTAAAGCATTTGTACCCCGGGACCTGCAACATCCATTCCTGACCCTGCTCTATCCAAGTCTCTGAAATGGCCACAACATCAAAGTCCCAGGTACTGGTCCACGCTGCAAGTTCATCCACCTTATTGCGAATACTCCTCGCATTAAAGTATATGCATTTCAAACCCTGCTCCGCCCCATCCCCACAATGCCGTGCATTGCAGTCCCCATCTATGCCCCCCTCACTTTCACCCCCTCTACTCAGGATCCCACTCCCCCTCTGAATAAGTTTAAACCACTCCGCATAACCTTCACAAATTTACCCCCCAGGCTATTTGTTCCCCTCTGGTTCAGGTGTATCCCATCCCTCTTATAGAGGTCCCACCTTCCCCAGAACGAGCCCCAATTGCTCAAGTACTTGAACCCCTCCCTCCTGCACCGTTCCCTCAGCCACGAGTTCAAACTTTCCCTCTCTCTATTCCTCTCTAAACTATCCCGTGGCACAGGCAAGAGTCCAGAGATAACCACTCTGTCTGACTTGGCCTTTAGCTTCCACCCCAACTCCATGAATCTCTGCTTAATATCCCCTTCCCTTAGCCTCCCTATATCATGCGTCCCCACATGCATTATAACTTGGGGTTGATCTCTCTCTCCCCTGAGAGTCTTGAATATCCTCTCTGATACATCCCGGACCCCAGCCCCGAGTCCCTATCATTGCTACTGACTCTCCTATCTGTCCCTTTAACGGTGGAGTCCCCAATCACAAGTCCTAATCTTTTGCAACCCCTAACCACCTGAGCTTTTACAATAGGCTTTTGCATGCTTTTTGCAGACAGGACATACTCGGACATTGCCAGGTGAACGCCAGTGTTGTAGCTAAACTGGGAGAGCTTGGTTAGGATGTGGCTAATTCCACAGCACAAGTAGGGATGTTGTCAGGTCCTACAGTCTGCAGTACCCAGTGCCTTCAGCCATTTCTTAATGTCACATGGAATGAATCAAATTAGCTGAAGACGGCATCTGTGATGCTGGGGGCCTCAGGAGGCAGAAATGGATCATCCATGGGGCAGGAGAGAGGGCTTTAGATTCCTGAGGCACGAGGGCCAGCTCTGGGGCCAATGGTGGACAGAATCAATTTGCTTAGAGCTAAGGAACAAAAAGGATGCAATTACAGTGCTGTCTATAGATCACCAACTGTGAGAAAGATGTAAAAGAACAAATCTGCAGGGAAATTACAGAGATGCAAACATTATAAAGTAGCCAAAATGGGGGACTCTATTTAACCAAATGTATACTGGGACAATGATAGCGTAAAGGACAGAAAGGGACAAAAGCTCCTAGACTATGTTCAGGAATATCGTCCACAGCTGTGTGTCCTGTTCAATAAGAAAGAATGCACTGTTAGACCTGGTTCTTGGAAATGAGATGGGTCAAGTGTTAGTGGGGGAATATTTAGGAGACAGTGATTAAGGTCTAGAACAATGATAGGAAAGGAAATAGATAATCCAGAGTAAAAATAATTGACTGGGAGACAGCCAACTTCAGTGGGGCAAGAAGACAGCTGGTTAAACTGGAATATAAGGTTGGAGGAGAAACTGTAGCTTAAAAGAGAAAGTTGAGGCAAACAAATCCAGGGCTTCCTAGTTGAAAAATGAATTAGAAATGAAGATGAAGAAGAAAAAGTGTGTTCATGACAGGTGTCAGTAGAAAATACAACTGAGAACCAAGAGGAATACAGAAGATTCACAGAGGAGGTGAAAAAGCACATGAGAAGCAAAGAGGGATCATGAGAAAAGACTGGCAGCCAACAAGGAGGAATCCCAAAGTCTTCCATAGGTGTAGAAATAGTACAAAAGTGATAAAAAGGAGTAGAGTTGATTAGGGCCACAAAGCGGATTTTCACATGGGGATGGGAGGCATGGCTGAGATATAAAATGAATACTTTGCATCCATCTTTACCAAGGAAGTGGATGCTACTGAGTAATAATAGTGATAGACAGGAAAAAATGGACTCTAGAAAGGTTCAAAATTGATGAGAAAGAACTGCTGAAGAGACTGTTAGTACATTAAAGGATGTTGAAGGAACGAGAGTGGAAGTTGCAGATGCACTGACCATAACCTTCCAGTCTTCTTCAGACTCAGGGGAGATGCCAGAGGACTGGAGATCTGCGAACGTAATGACCTTGTTCAAAAAAGGTTGTAATGACAGGCCCAGCAATTTCACACCAGTCGATTAATATCAGTGGTGGTCAAGCTTTTGGAAACAATTATTCAGAAGGACAGTGTAGAATTTCAAAAAGGACATAGACAAGTTGTTGGATAGGTGGCAGATGAAGTGTAAGATGACGCATTTCGGTGGAACAACATGGAGAGACAATAGAAAATAAGAAATAAAACATGGGTTGATAGGAAAAACCAGCGTGGATCTCTAAAGGTGAAACAAGGTTTAACTAACTTGCTAGTTTTTTGAGGAGGTAACAGAAAGAGTCAATGATGGTAATGGTGTTGATGTGAACTTTCAAAAGGCATATAATGCCATCAACAAATGTGTGTGAAAAGTTATAGCTGATCGGGCGGCACGGTAGCACAGTGGTTAGCACTGCTGCTTCACAGCTCCAGGGTCCTGGGTTCGATTCCCGGCTCGGGTCACTGCCTGTGTGGAGTTTACACATTCTCCTCGTGTCTGCGTGGGTTTTCTCCGGGTGCTCCGGTTTCCTCCCACAGTCCAAAGATGTGCTGGTTAGGTTCATTGGCTATGCTAAAATTGCCCCTTAGTATCCTGGGATGTGTAGGTTAGAGGGATTAGCAGGTAAAATGTGTAGGGATATGGGGATAGGGTCTGGGTGGGATTGTGTTCGGTGCAGACTCGATGGGCCGAAGGGCCTGTTTCTGCACTGTAGGGTTCTATGGAATAAAAGGAATAATAGCAACATGGATACAAAATTAGCTGAATAATAGGAAGCAGAGAGTAATGGTTAATGGATATTGTTTGGGTTGGGAGGAAGGTTTGTAGTGGTGTTCCCCAGGGGTCAGTATTAGGACCCTTGTTTTTTCTGATGTAAATGATCTAAATCTTGATGTGCAGAAGACAATATCAAAGTTTGTAGATGACACAAAATTTGAAATATTGTAAACCATTAAGAGGACAGTGTAGAAATTCAAAAACACAGACAACTTGGTAGAGTGGGCAATTAGGTGGCAGATGAAGTTCAATACAGAAAAGTACAATGTGATGCCTCCCACCACCCAACTGTACCCAGCACTCTCCCTGCAGTGTCCAGCAAACCCCGAAACAAAGCAAAGCCCAGGGCACCACCCATCCCACAGGGCCTGGCACACCACCCTCTGATGTGGGTATGCCGGCGTTGGACTGGCGTAAACACAGTAAAAAGTCTGACAACACCAGGTTTTAGTCCAACCGATTTATTTGATAATATTCTCACAAGCAAGCAAGCTTTCGAGGTCACCCTCTTCGTCAGGTGAATGGAGAGTTCTGGCCTCAGACAGAGCTTTATATGCTCTGTCTGAGGCCAGAACTCTCCATTCACCTGACGAAAAGGGTAACCTTGAAAGCTTGCTTGCTTGTGAGAATATTATCAAATAAATCGGTTGGACTAAAACCTGGTGTTGTCAGACTTTTTACTGTGTTTACACCACCCTCTTCCCAGTATGACAACCACTCCAAAGCACCCAGCACAGCCCCCCACACCATCCCATCCCTCAGTGCCCAGCAGGGCCCTCCATCCTTCAGAATCCAGCATACCCTCCCACCCCACAACTCCTCAGTACCTGGCATACACACCCCCCACAAGCTCCACAGTTCATGGCACACCTCCACCCACTCCACAGTTCCTGATGCAGCCTGTCACCACTCCGCAGTGTCTGGCACATTCCCCACCCACATGCTCTCCCCAGTGAACATAGAACCAACATAGAACCCTACAGTGCAGAAACAGGCCCTTCGGCCCATCGAGTCTGCACCGAACACAATCCCACCCAGAACCTATCCCCATTTCCCTACACATTTTACCTGCTAATCCCTCTAACCTACACATCCCAGGACACTAAGGGGCAATTTTAGCATAGCCAATGAACCTAACCTGCACATCTTTGGACTGTGGGAGGAAACCGGAGCACCCGGAGAAAACCCACGCAGACACGAGGAGAATGTGCAAACTCCACACAGGCAGCGACCCGAGCCGGGAATCGAACCCAGGACCCTGGAGCTGTGAAGCAGCAGCAGTGAACTCTGTAGTGCCCAGCACACCCCCACCAATGAGCTCTCGGCCCGGCAAACACCACACACTGCCTGGTACACCCCTCCCACCCACCCCTCCGTGCCCCCGCATACTGCATCCCTCCACCACACCCTGCCCCTCTCCCCAGCATCCACCCCACCCTCTCAGTGTACGGCACCCAACCGACCACCCTCCACCAGCACCAGGCACCCACCACCCCACCCTCAATACGCAGCACCCACCCGAGCACCACCCCCCCAGCACCTGGCACCCAGCACTCCCCCCCCCGCCCCCCAGGCACCCAGCACCCCCCCCCGCCCCTCAGGCACCCAGCACCCCCCCCCCCAGCGCCTGGCACCCAGCACCCCGCCTCTACACCCCCAGCGCCCGGCACTCAGCACCAAACATACGGCACCCCATCACCAAACAAACACTCAGTCTTGCACCTACCTGCCTGTCGCTGTCTGGCGCTTTCCTGCCGCCTTTTCCTCCGTTTCTCCTTCTTCAGCAGGGCCCGCTGCTTCTTGTGGCTGTGGAGAGACACACAGAGAGGGAGTGAAACCCGGGACACACACAGCCTGGGCCAGCAAGCCCCCCTCTATCCCGCTCCGGACAATCTCGTGGTATGAGCCCCCGGTGCTGACCCCACACTCTCTCCCTCACACACCTCAGCTTCTGAACCGGAGGTTCAGCCGCCATCACCAGCGCCATCTTTGGGCCGCCGAGGGTCACGTGGGGATCGCGGCGACGTCGGCCGCCGAGGGTCACGTGGGGGTCGCGGCGACGTCGGCCGCCGAGGGTCACGTGACTTACCAAGCTGTCAGGAGTGCTCTGAGAACCTGTGCTCTCAGTGATTGTTTGGGTGCAAAGGAGCGGCCATTCAGCCCATCAACCCATTCAGTTAGACTATGCCTGATAGCCACCTAACCAACACTTTCCCCATACTATCTCCATATCCCTCAATGCCTATCAGTTATGGTAGACATCTATCAATTTTGCAATCTATGAATTTCTTTGCTTTGACGGTGCTCAAACATGGAGCTTCCACAGCCTCTGGGGCTAGAGAATTCCAAAGACTCACCACCCTCAAGAGTGAAAAATGCCCTGAAATGCTTTCTGTATTTTGTGGCAGAAAAGAATCTTTTTAATTGCCAAACTAATCTCAACAGTTCCTTTTTCATATCTTTCTCATTATGTTACTTAGTTTCCAATTTCGAAAATCCATGTAATACCTCTACCAAATGTTCTACTATCACAGGACTCTGGCATAATGTCACCTTCATTTTCCAGGCAAATACTGTCAGGTTAATCCTATCATAGAGTCATAGAGGTTTACAGAATGGGAATAGGCCCTTCAGCCCAACTTACCCATGCCACCCATGTTTTACCATTAAGCTAGTCCCAATTGCCCATGTTTGGCCCATATCTCTCTATATCAATCTTACCCATGTAACTGTCTAAATGCTTTTTAATAGACAAAATTGTACCTGCTAATACCTCTGGCAACTCGTTCCAGACATTCACCACCCTTGTGAGTGAAAAGAATTGCCCCTTTGGACCCTTTTATATCTCTCTCATCTTAAACCTATGGCCTCTAGTTTTAGACTTCCCTACCTTTGGGAAAAGTTGTTGATTACCTACCTTATCTATGCCCTTCATTATTTTATCAACTTCTATAAAATCACCCCTAAGCCAGTTTAAATGCCCCAGTCAGACTTGCTACCTTGAAATACAAATATGAATTACAATTCATGTACAATCACACCAGCAATTCACAGATGAAATGTGGAGTACACTCTTTCTCCAGCTGGAAATAATTCTAGTTTCATAAGAACATAAGAAATAGGAGCAGTAGGAGGCCATCTAGCCCTTCGAGCCTGCCCCGCCATTCAATAAGATTATGGCTGATCTGAAGTGGATCAGTTCCACTTTCTTGCTTTCTCCCCATAACCCTTAATTCCCTTGTCTATCAGAAACCTATCTACCCGTGACTTAAATATATTTAGCGAGGTAGCCTCCACCATTTCAACGGGCAGAGAATTCCAGAGATTCACCACCCTTTGAGTGAAGAAGTTCCTCCTCAACTCCGATCTAAACTACTCCCCCCCCCCTTATCTTGAGGCTGTGTCCTCTAGTTTTGCTATCCTTTCTAAGCTGGAAGAATCTCTCTACCTCTGCCCTATCTATCCCCTTCATTATCTTATAAGAACATAAGAACATAAGAAATAGGAGCAGGAGTAGGCCATCTAGCCCTTCGAGCCTGCCCCGCCATTCAATAAGATCATGGCTGATCTGTCTTGGCTCAGCTCCACCTTCCCGCCCTCTCCCCATAACCCTTAATCCCTTCTCTTATCAAAAACCCATCAACCCGTTTCTTAAAAATATTTAGCGAGGCAGCCTCCACCACTTCAACGGGCAGAGAATTCCAGAGATTCACCACCCTTTGAGTGAAGAGGTTCCTCCTCAACTCTGTTCTAAACCACCTCCCCTTTATCTTGAGGCTGTGCCCCCTAGTCCTACTGTCTTTTTTGAGCGGGAAGAGTCTCTCCACCTCTATCCTATCCATCCCATTCATCATCTTATACGTCTCAATGAGATCTCCCCTCATTCTTCTAAACTCTAACGAGTACAAGCCTAGTTTATTCAGCCTCTCCTCATAGCTCAATCCCCTCAACTCCCGTATCAGCCTAGTAAACCTCCTCTGCACTCCCTCCAGGGCCAAAATATCCTTGTGCAGGTGCGGCGCCCAAAACTGCACACAGCTGCGGCCTCACCAATGCCCTATACAGCTGCAGCAAGACCTCCCTACTTTTATATTCAATCCCCCTCGCTATGAAGGCCAGCATCCCATTCTCTATACTTCTCTATAAGATCCCCCCTCACCCTTCTAAATTCCAATGAGTACTATTTAGTCTCTCTTCATAGTCCAACCCCCTCATCTCTGGTATCAGCCTAGTGAACCTCCTCTGCACTCCCTCCAAGGCCAATATATCCTTCCGCAAGTGCGGCAACCAAAACTGCACACAGTACTCCAGCTGTGACCTCACCAGTGCCCTGTACAGTTGCAGCAAGACCTCCCTGCTTTTATATTCTATCCCCCTCGCGATAAAGGCCAATATTCCATTCGCCTTTGGGATCACCTGCAGACTGGGTTTTTGCACAAGGACCCCCAGGTCCCTCTGCACCGTAGCATGTTGCAGCTTTTTGCCTTTTAAATAATAATCCCTCCTACTATTATTTCTGCCAAAGTGGATAACCTCACACTTGCTAACATTATACTCCATCTGCCAGGTCCTCGCCCACTCACTCAGCCTATCCAGATCTCTCTGCAGACTTTCCACACCCTCCACGCAATTTGCTTTTCCACTTATCTTCGTGTCATCAGCAAATTTCGTCACCTACACTCAGCCCCCTCCTCCAGATCATCTATATAAATGGTAAATAGCTGAGGCCCCAGCACTGATCCCTGCGGCACTCCACTAGTCACCAACCGCCAACCAGAATAGCACCCATTGATACCAACTCTCTGCTTCCTATTAAACATGATGTGGGTATGCAGGCGTTGGACTGGCGTAAACACAGTAAAAAGTCTGACAACACCAGGTTTTAGTCCAACCTATTTATTTGATAATATACTCACAAACTTGAGAAACTCGGCATCGCCACCAGCAACAACCAAGCCTCCCCCGGCACCACAGTAGAAAACAGCACTACCGCAGGGAGGTCTATTGTCAACTTGTCGGACTACACACTACAACCAGATGAAATCGAAGTTCTCAGCCGAGGGCTCAATTTCTGCCCCACCACCAAAATGGACCCCATCAGTCTCGCAGCGGACACAGAGGAATTCATCAGGCGAATGAGGCTGCGGGAGTTTTTCCACAAACCCCAACAGGCCAGCAACGAACACAGTGAGACAGTCGATGAACCAGAACAGCCGACAGAGAGATCCGCAGTGCAACAGCCTAAGAGGAAGGAATCCAATTGGACTCCTCCGGAAGGCCGCTGCCCTCGACTGGACTTGTATGCCCAAACCATCAGGAGGTGCGTTAACACCAGATTCATCAGCCGCACTCACAAGACAGCCCCGAACATCACCCAAGCACAACGCAACGCCATGCTCTCAAGACAAACCGCAACATTGTCATCAAACCAGCAGACAAAGGAGGGGCCATCAGAACGGATTACTGTAAAGAAGTGTACCGACAACTAAACAATGAGGAACACTACAGACAATTACCCACAGATCTGACTAAAGAACACACTCATCAACTCAACAATCTGATCAAGACCTTTGATCCAGACCTTCAGAGCACCCCCCATGCTCTCATTCCACGTACTCCCCGCATTGGAGATCTCTACTGCCTCCCAAAGATACACAAGGCAAACACACCTAGCCGTCCCATCGTATCGGGCAATGGAACTCTGTGTGAGAACCTCACCAGCTACGTCGAGGGCATCCTGAAACCCATTGTACAAAACCCAGCTTTTGTCGCGACACTACGGACTTCCTACTGAAACTCAGCACACATGGAGCAGTCGAACCAGGGACACTCCTCGTCACAATGGATGTCTCAGCGCTCTACACCAACATCCCCCACAACGATGGCATTGCTGCGACTGCCTCAGTACTCAATGCTGACAACTGCCAGTTTCCAGATGCAATTTTACAACTCATCCGCTTTATTCTGGACCACAATGTCTTCACCTTCAACAACCAGTTTTTCATCCAGACACATGGAACAGCCATGGGGACCAAATTTGCACCTCAATATGCCAACATCTTCATGCACAGGTTCGAACAAGACTTCTTCACTGCACAGAATCTTCAACCGATGCTGTACACTAGATACATCGATGACATTTTCTTCCTTTGGCCTCATGGTGAACAATCACTGAAACAACTGTATGATGATATCAACAAATTCCATCCCACCATCAGACTCACCATGGACTATTCCCCAGAATCAGTTGCATTCTTGGACACACGCATCTCCATTAAGGACGGTCACCTCAGCACCTCACTGTACCGCAAGCCCACAGACAATCTCACAATGCTCCACTTCTCCAGTTTCCACCCTAAACATGTTAAAGAAGCCATTCCCTATGGACAAGCCCTCCGTATACACAGGATTTGCTCAGATGAGGAGGATCGTGACAGACACCTCCAGACCCTGAAAGATGCCTTCATAAGAACAGGATATGGTGCTCGACTCATAGATCGGCAGTTCCGATGCGCCACAGCGAAAAACCGCACCGATCTCCTCAGAAGGCAAACACAGGACACAGTGGACAGAGTATCCTTCGTCGTCCAGTACTTCCCTGGAGCGGAGAAGCTACGACATCTTCTCCGGAGTCTTCAACATATCATTGATGAAGACGAACATCTCGCTAGGGCTATCCCCACACCCCCACTTCTTGCTTTCAGACAACCACACAACCTCAAACAGACCATTGTTCGCAGCAAACTACTCAGCCTTCAGGAGAACAGTGACCACAATACCACACAACCCTGCCACAGCAACCTCTGCAAGACATGCCGGATCATCGACATGGATACCATCATCACACGTGAGAATACCATCCACCAGGTACATGGTAAATACTCTTGCAACTCGACCAACATTGTCTACCTGATACGTTGCAAGAAAGGATGTCCCGAAGCATGGTACATTGGGGAGACCATGCAGACGCTACGACAACGGATGAATGAACATCGCTCGACAGTCACCAGGCAAGACTGTTCCCTTCCTGTTGGCGAATACTTCAGTGGTCACGGGCATTCAGCCTCTGACCTTCGGGTAAGCGTTCTCCAAGGCGGCCTTCATGACACACGACAGCGCAGAGTCGCTGAACAGAGACTGATAGCCAAGTTCCGCACACATGAGGACGGTCTCAACAGGGATCTTGGGTTCATGTCGCACTATCTGTAACCCCCGTGACTTGCCTGGATTTGCAAAACCTCACTTACTGTACTGTCTGGAGACAATACACATCTCTTTAAACTGTGATCAGTGCTCCTTCCACTCACATTATCAGCCACTTCAGGTCTTGAACAGCAGGTTAGGTGTAAGGATTCGCATTCTAATCAGTAATCTGTAAACTGTCTGTGCTTTATATGCTCTGTCTGAGGCCAGAACTCTCCATTCACCTGATGAAGGGGCTAACCCTGAAAGCTTGTGAGTCTATTATCAAATAAATAGGTTGGACTAAAACCTGGTGTCGTCAGACTTTTTACTCCTATTAGACAGCCAATCCTCTATCCATGCTAACACCTTACCCCCAACTCCGTGCACCCTAACCTTCTGTAGCAACCTTTTGTGAGGCACCTTATCAAATGCCTTTTGGAAATCTAAAAACACCACATCCACCGGTTCCCCTCTGTCTACCGCACTAGTCACATCCTCATAGAAATCCAATAAATTCGTCAAAACGACTTCCCCTTAATGAATCCGTGCTGCGTCTGCTCGATCAAACCATTCTTTTCTAGGTGCCTCGCTATTTCTTCTTTGAGAAATTTCTATTTTTTCAATTACGAAAAAGTTTAAAAATTGGCAAGTCATGTTGCAGCTTTATAGAACCTTTGGCCGCACTTGGAATATAGTTTTCAATTCAGGTTGCAAAACTACAAAAGGATGTGGAGGCTTTGTAGAGGGTACAGAAAAAACTTACCAGGATGTTGCCTGGTATGGAGGGCATTAGCTATGAGGAGAGGTTGGAGAAACTTGGTTTGTTTTTAATGGAAAGACAGAGGTTGAGGGACAACCTGATAGAAGATTACAAGATTATGAGGGTCATGGATAGAGTGGATAGTCAGAAGCTTTTTCCCAGGGTGGAAGAGTCAATTACTAGAGGTCATATGATTAGGATGCAAGGGGTAAAGTTTAAAGGAGATGTACGAGGCAAATCTTTTTCACAGAAAGTGGCGGGTGCCTGGAACTCACTGGGGAAGGTAGTGGAAGCAGATATGATAGTGACTTTTAAAGGGCATCTTGACAAGTACATAATAGGATGGGAATAGAGGGATATGGCCCCCAAGAAGGTAGGGGGTTTTAGTTCAGTCGGGCAGCATGGTCGGTGCAGGCTTGGAGGGCCGAAGGGCCTGTTCCTGTGCTGTAATTTTCTTTGTTCTTTGTTCTGATTGGAATATCAACGTATGAAAACATTCAGCAGACAGATGTACAGCCTGTCGGGACTCTGAGCTGCACAGGCCAGCAAATTGCCAAGATCAGTCGATTTTTTAAATTCATTACGTAGGATGTGGGCAAAATAAGAATTTATTACTCACCCCTAATTGCCCTTCAAAATGTTCTGACCAACCTTCTGAAACCACTGCAGCTCATACGCAGTGAACACATTCACAATGCTGTTAGGGAGGGAGTTCCAGGTGTTTGACTGAGTGACAGTAAAGGAATGGCGACATAGTCCCAAGCCACAATGGTATGATTTGGATGGGAATGTGAAAGAAGTGCCATTCCCATGTACCAGCTCTCCTTGGCTTTCTAGGTGTTTGACGTCACATATGCCATGTTAGTTGCTGCATCTTGTGTTTGATATACACTGCAGTTATTGTGTACCAGTTGTGAAGGGTAATGGTCTGAGCTTCATTCCTGACCCTTTGTAGTTTCTTGCAGTAGCCATACCAAGTTTCGTTGCAACCAAAAAGAATGCTTTCTATGATGCATCTGCAGAAGTTGGTGAGAGTTATAGCGAACATGCCAAATTTCCTTATTCTCCTGAGAAAGTAGTAAATGTTTAACAAAATGAATGGGCTGCCAGTGAAGACTTTCATAGAACCTTTCATAGAACCCTACAGTGCAGAAACAGGCCCTTCGGCCCATCGAGTCTGCACCGAACACAATCCCACCCAGACCCTATCCCCATATCCCTACACATTTACCTGCTAATCCCTCTAACCTACACATCCCAGGACACTAAGGGGCAATTTTAGCATAGCCAATGAACCTAACCCACACATCTTTGGACTGTGGGAGGAAACCGGAGCACCCGGAGGAAACCCACGCAGACACGAGGAGAATGTGCAAACTCCACACAGGCAGTGACCCGAGCCGGGAATCGAACCCAGGACCCTGGAGCTGTGAAGAAGCAGTGCTAACCACTGTGCTACCGTGCCGCCCAATGACAGTTTTTTTCTGAATTACACCAAACATCTTGAATGTTGTTGAAGCTGTCTCTTTCAGGCATTCCACCACACCTAAAAGGACAAGGGCATCTGCAAGCTCTAAACAGCTCACCATCCTGACTTGGAAATATATATCTGTCTCTTCACTGTCACTGTGTCCAAATTCTGAGAATTCCTTCCCTCACTGTACTGTGTACCAACACCACGTGGGCTGCAGCAGTTTGAGAAGTGGCTCACAATCACCTTTTCAAAAGTAATTTAAGGATGGGCAATAAATGTTGGCCTAGCCAGTAACATCCAAACCCCATGAAAAAATAAATCTAAAAAAAAAAATCACACTTATGATTTATGCTTTGTAGTTAATTCCCCTCCAACTTGATTTTCAAGTTTGCTGATGACACCACCATTGTGGGTCGGATCTTAAACAATCTTAGTTAGGCTGCACATTGAATATAGTTTTCAATTCAGGTTGCAAGACTTTCAGAAGGATGTGGGGGCTTTAGAACATAGAACATTACAGCGCAGAACAGGCCCTTCGGCCCACGATGTTGCGCCGACCAGTTAAAAAGCAATGACCCTCTAACCTAAACCAATCCCTTTTCATCCATACACCTATCCACAGATCTCTTAATCGCCCCCAAACTAGGCGCATTTACAACTGCAGCAGGCAGGGCATTCCAATCACTCACCACCCTCTGGGTAAAGAACCTACCCCTGACATCCATCCTATAACTACCCCCCCTTAATTTAAAGCCATGCCCCCTCGTGCTAGCTTTCTCCATCCGAGGAAAAAGGCTATCACTGTCCACCCTATCTAAACCTCTAATCATCTTATATGTTTTAATAAGATCCCCTCTTAGCCGCCTTCTTTCCAGCGAAAACAACCCCAAATCCCTCAGCCTCTCCTCATAGGACCTCCCCTCCATACCAGGCAACATCCTGGTAAACCTCCTCTGCACCCTCTCCAAAACCTCCACATCCTTCTTGTAATGTGGGGACCAGAACTGCACACAGTACTCCAAGTGCAGCAGCACCAGAGTTGTGTACAGTTGCAACATAATGCTGCGACTCCTAAATTCAATCCCCCTACCAATAAACGCCAAGACACCGTATGCCTTCTTAACAACCTTATCTACTTGATTCCCAACTTTCAGGGATCTATGTACACATACACCTAGATCCCTCTGCTCATCCACACTATTCAAAGTCCTCCCGTTAGCCCTATACTCAACACATCTGTTATTCCTACCAAAGTGAATTACCTCACACTTCTCTGCATTAAACTCCATCCGCCACCTCTCGGCCCAGCTCTGCAACCTGTCTAAGTCTTCCTGCAAACTATGACACCCTTCCTCACTATCTACCACACCTCCGACTTTGGTGTCATCAGCAAATTTACTAATCCACCCAACTATACCCTCATCCAGATCATTAATAAAAATTACAAACAGCAGTGGCCCCAAAAAATCCCTAAGGCACACCACTCGTAACCGAACTCCATGATGAATATTTACCATCAACCACCACCCTCTGTCTCCTATCCGCTAGTCAATTCCTGATCCAATTCCCTAGATCACCCCCAATCCCATACATCTGCATTTTCTGCAGAAGCCTACCATGGTGAACCTTATCAAACGCCTTACTAAAATCCATATACACCACGTCCACTGCCTTACCCCCATCCACCTCTTTGGTCACTTTCTCAAAAAACTCAATTAGGTTAGTAAGGCACGACCTACCCGCCACTAACCCATGCTGACTATCTCCAATCAATTCATTACTCTCCAAATAACTATAAATTCTATCCCTAATAATTTTTTCTAAAACCTTGCCCACAACAGAAGTGAGACTCACCGGTCTATAATTCCCAGGGAAGTCTCTGTTCCCCTTCTTAAACAATGGGACAACATTCGCTAACCTCCAATCTTCCGGTACTATACCAGAGGCCAACGACGACCTGAGGATCAGAGCCAGAGGCTCTGCAATCACTTCTCTTGCCTCCCAGAGAATCCTGGGGTAAATCCCATCCGGACCAGGGGACTTATCTATTTTCAGACCCTCCAGAATATCCAGCACATCCTCCTTATCAACTGTAACATTGTCAATTCTATTCCCCTGCAACCCAGTGTCCTCCTCAGCTATATTCATGTCCCCCTGTGTGAACACCGAAGAGAAATATTGGTTCAATGCCTCTCCAATCTCCTTCGGTTCCACACATAACGTCCCTCTACTATCTATAACTGGCCCTAATCTTGCCCTAACCAACCTTCTGTTCTTGACATACCTATAGAACGCCTTAGGATTCTCCTTAATCCTATCAGCCAAAGTCTTCTCATGTCCTCTTTTAGCCCTTCTTAGCTCACTCTTCAACTCCCTCCTAGCCAATCTAAAGTTTTCTAGTGCACTACCCGAGCTCTCACGTCTCATCCGAACATAAGCCTCCTTTTTCCTTTTAACCAACGAATCAACTTTTTTGGTGCACCACGGTTACCTAGCCCTACCAATTCCTCCTTGCCTGACAGGGACATACCTATCACGGACTCGCAGTAGCTGCTCCTTGAAAAAACTCCACATCTCGGACATTCCCAGTCCCTGTAATCTCCTAGTCCAACCTATGCTTCCTAATTCTCTCTTAATAGCCTTATAATTACCCTTCCCCCAGCTAAAACCACTGGCCCGAGGTTCATGCCTATCCCTTTCCATCACTAAGGTGAACGTAACCGAATTGTGGTCACTATCACCAAAATGCACACCAACTTCCAAGTCTAGCACCTGGTCTGGCTCATTTCCCAGCACCAAATCCAATATAGCCTCACCTCTAGTTGGCCTATCTACATACTGAGTTAAAAAACCTTCCTGCACGCTTTGTACAAAAACTGACCCCTCTAACGAGCTAGAGCTATAACAATTCCAATCAATATTAGTAAAGTTAAAATCGCCCATAACAATTACCCTATTACTATCACTCCTAACCAGGATCGTCTCCGCAATCCTTTCCTCAACCTCTCTAGAACTTTTAGGAGGTCTATAAAAGACTCCCAACAGGGTGACCTCTCCACTCCTATTTCTAATCTCCGCCCATACTACCTCAACAGACAATTCCTCATCAAACTTCCTCTCTGACACTGTGATACAATCCCTGACCAATAATGCTACCCCTCCCCCCCTCCTACCTCCTTCTCTACTCCGACTAAAACATTTGAACCCCGGGACCTGCAGCAACCATTCCTGCCCCTGCTCTATCCATGTCTCTGAAATGGCCACAACATCGAAGTCCCAGGTACTGATCCACGCTGCAAGTTCATCCACTTTATTGCGAATACTCCTCGCATTAAAGTATACGCATTTCAAACCTTGCTCCACCCCACCCCTGCGATGCTGTGCATTGCAGTCCCCATCTATGCCCTCCTCACTTTCAACCCCTCTACTCAGGATCCCACCCCCCCCTCCGAATCAGTTTAAACCTCCCTGCATAGCCTTAGCAAATTTGGAGAGTGTACAGAAAAGATTTACAGGATGGTGCCCAGCAGGGAGGCTGGAAAGAGGTACAGGAAAGAGGTAGGGAATCTAGTGAACTTGTGCGATGACTATAATCTCTACCTCAATGTTAACAAAATGAAGGAGATAGTCATCGAGTTCAGAAAGCATGGTGGAAAGCGTAGCCCTGTCTACATCAACAGCGACGAAAGCTTCGAGTTCTTAGGTGTCCAGATCACCAACAAACAACCTGTCCTGGTCCCTCCGTGCGGACGTTATAATTAAGAAAGTCCACCAATGCCTCTATTTTCTCAAGAGGCTAAGAAAATTTGGCATTTTCACCACAACTCTCACCAACTTTTACTGATGCACTATAGAAAGCATTCTTTCTGGTTGTGTCAAAGCTTGGTATGGCTCCTGCTCTGTCCAAGACCGCAAGGAACTAGAAAGGGGTGCGAATGAAGACCAGGCCATCATCCAAACCAGCCTCCCATCCATTGACTCTGTCTACACTTCCTGCTGCCTCAAAAAACTAGCCAGCATAATCAAGGACCCCCATGCACTCAAACATTCTCTCTTTCATCTTCTTCTGTCAGGAAAAGAATACAAAAGTCTGAGATCACATGCCAACGGACTCGAACAGCTTCTTCCCTGCTGCCATCAGACTTTTGAATGCACTTAAGTTGATCTTTCTCTACACCTTAGCTATGACTGTAACATTACATCCTGCACTCTCTCCTTTCATAGAAACCCTACAGTACAGAAAGAGGCCATTTGACCCATCGAGTCTGCACTGACCACAATCCCACCCAGGCCCTACCCCCCCATATCCCTACATATTTACCCACTAATCCCTCTCACATTTTAGGACACCAAGGGCAATTTTTTTAAAGCATGGCCAATCAACCTAACCCACACATGGACTGTGGGAGGAAACCAGAGCACCCAGAGGAAACCCGCGCAAATGCAAGAAGAATGTGCAAACTCCACAAAGACAGTGACCGAAGCCAGCAATCGAACCCAGGTTTCTGGAGCTGTAAAGCAGCAGTGCTAACCAGCGTGCTACCTTGCCGCCCCATTTCCTTCTTTATGAATGATATGCTTTTGTCCGTATAGCGCACAAGAAACAATACTTTTCACTATATACTAATACAGGTGACAATAATAAATCAAATCAAAAATAGACAGACTGAGTAGAATTCCCAGTCTCTGACCTGTCCTTAAAGCCACTGTATTCATATAACTGGTTCCATTTTCTCTTCAGTGGTCACCCCAGGGTGTTATAGTAGGGGATTCAGCAATGGTAATGCCAATGATTAGATTCATCTTCCCGCAGCTGATTAATCACTACCATGTTGAACAGCCTCTCGAAGTGCCAGGGGCTTAGAATGTACTCCGTCAACCCTTCAATGTCCATTAACATGAGTGATTTAGTACTACAGAGAGAACTGGCTGAGTCCTAAAGGACATATCTGCTAGATTGAGCCTGAAGGAGGTGATGAGAGAACAAATAAGATGGGAAAAGTTGTAAGGAATTGCTTCGACTTTCTTGAAGATGATCATTACCTGGCACTAAAATGCACAATGTTACTTGTCACTTATCAATTGAAGTCGAAATGTTGTTGAGCTAGCAGGTATGAACTGAGAAGTTTCATATGGTACTGAACAATGTGCAATCACCAGCGAACATCCCTAGTTCACACCTTATGATGGAGTGAAGGCCATTGATGATGTGCCTTCTAATCTTGAGGAACTCCTGCAGCAATGTCCTGTGGCTGAGAAGATTGCCCTCCAACAATCACAACTATCCTCCTTTGTTCTAAGCTTGACTTCAGCCAGCATTTTCTCCGATTCCTGTAGACTTCAATTCCACTCTGGGTTAATTGTCACTTTGATGCTCAAGGCAATCTCTCTCACCTCCCCTTTAGAATTCAGTTCTTTTAACCTTGTTTGCACCAAAGCTGCAATCGGGTTTGGAGTTGAGTGATTCTGGCAGAACCCATACTGAGTATAATCTGAGTTATTCATTAGCAAATCCACTTGTTAGCAATGTCAACATCACTTCTATAACCTTGTTGATGATCGAGAGTAGAGAACATAGAACATAGAACATTACAGCACAAACAGGC
Organism: Prionace glauca; assembly: GCA_037974335.1. Lineage (NCBI taxonomy): Eukaryota > Metazoa > Chordata > Chondrichthyes > Carcharhiniformes > Carcharhinidae > Prionace > Prionace glauca. The sequence continues at coordinate 76,673,655 of CM075733.1, read as the reverse complement.
CCTTCGGCCCTCGAGTTGCGCCGATCACATCAACCCCACCAGTCTATAGACCTATCTATAACCCCCAATCCCATTAAACCCCATATACTCATCCAGAAGTCTTTTAAAAGACCCCAGAGAATGGCAGTAACTAGCCAGATTGGGTTTAACCCGCTGTTTGTGAACAGGACATACCTGGGCAATTTTCCACTGGTTGGGTTGATGCCAGTGTTGTAGAATCACTAACCTGACTAGAGGTGTGACTCGTTCTAAAACAGAAGTCTCCAGCGCCATAGCTGAGATATTCTTGGCACCTGCAGCCTTTCCTGTATAATGGAGTGAATCAAATTTGCTGAAGTTGGGTTTCTATGATGCTGGGGAGGCTGAGATCAATTACTCGCTCTGTACTTCTGGTTTAAGATACTTGGAAACACTTGTTTCTTGCATTGATGTTTGGGGCTCCCCCATTATTGTGGAGACTCCTTCTCCTACTGTCAGTTGTTTAATACACAATTGGTATGATAGGACTACAAACTTTTGAGCTGTTAGTTGTGAGGTCTCTATAGCATGCTGCATCTGCAGTTTATCATACATACAGCCCTGTGCTGTAGCACCACAGTTTCTTGTATTCCTGGTGCTGCTTTTTGACCTGCTTTCCAACACTCCTTATTGAACCAGGGTTAGTCTCCTCGTTTGATGGTAGAGTGAGTTGTGCTGGGCCATGAGGTTACAGAATGTGGTGGAGTAAATTTTTGCAGCTTATGGTTCATGGTGCCTTATGAATGTCTCAATTTGAGCTGTTCGATCTCTTGTGTTTAGCACAGTGGTGGTGCTGTACAAAACCATGGGGCATGGCCTCAGTGTGCTGGGAGAATTTTGTCTCCACAGGGTCTGTGTAGTGTTCACTGCAACCAATACCATCAGGAACAGATGGATTGGTAAAGGGTAGATTGGAGAGAATGAGATCCAGTGGGTTTTTCCCATCTTATTCATTCTCTCACCATCTCCTTCAGGCTCAATCTAGCAGGTATGTCCTTCAGGACTCAGCCAGTTGGCTCTGTGACACTGAGTCACTCTTGTTAATAGACATTGAGATTCCACCTCCCAGAGTGCATTCTAAACCCCTGGCACTTCAAGGTGCTGTTCAACATGGTATTGATTCATCAACTGTGGGAGGTCAATGTGCAGCAGTCAACATAAAGTTTCTTTGTCCGTGTTTGCCATGAAGTTTCATGGAGTTCAGAATCAGCGTTGAGGATTCTCAGTGCCACTCCCTCCCTCATTTCCACCACCTCTGGTGAGTCTGCCCTCCTGTGTACTGAAGTTAGGTTATTACAGCAAGAACATATAGAACATAGAACATTACAGCGCAGAACAGGCCCTTCGGCCCACGATGTTGCGCCGACCAGTTACAAAACAATGACCCACTAACCTAAACCAATCCCTTTCCATCCATAAACCTATCCACAGATCTCTTAAACACCCCCAAACTAGGCACATTTACAACTGCAGCAGGCAGGGCATTCCAATCCCTCACCACCCTCTGGGTAAAGAACCTACCCCTGACATCCGTGCTATAACTACACCCCCTTAATTTAAAGTCGTGCCCCCTCGTGCTAGCTTTCTCCATCCGAGGAAAAAGGCTATCACTGTCCACCCTATCTAAACCTCTAATCATCTTATATGTTTCAATAAGGTCCCCTCTTAGCCGCCTTCTTTCTAACGAAAAATGGCTGAGAGATAGGAATATCGAAAATAAAATAATCTGTCAGGATCGTGACAGTACTTCAGATGTGTCTTACTAGAACTTTGTAAAACTGTAGAAAATTTACCTCCTCTTTTACCCACAGTGAAATCTGTCTGCCACAGTCTTGCCCACTCAATAGTCAATGTGGCTTTGTGGTTTTATGTTCCTCGATTGGCTGCTTGGACAGCTTTATCCCATTACTGCAGCTCCACATTGGAAATTTACATTAAAGAATACGACAATCGTTTGTGCAGCGAGAGAGGTATTCTCACCATAGAGATTGCTGGATCTCTCAGGAAGGCTTTCTTTTAAACTCATTGGCCAGTGCCCTTATTTTGTGACTGACCACAGTGTTCAGGCAAATTTGTGTAAAAAGAAAAAGCCAGTTAACAAAAAGACATCAAATATGGCAATGATTACATAGAGATCATTCACAAGCATAAAACCACCACCACAAGTAGATCCAGTGGTCTAATGGATAAGGTACTGGTCTCTGGGGTCAGGGGTTGTGGGTTCAAGTCCCACCTGAGGTGAAGCAGGTTTAGTCCTGTAAGTACCTCTGAACACCTTGCTTCATTCTTCACTGCTCTTTTCTCTATACTTTGTAAAATGTTTACTATAAGCACTTATCCAATTCCCATTGGAATGTTATTATTGAATGTGATCCCAGCAGGCATATTCCAGATAATAAGAACTCATTGCTTCAATAAACTGTTTCCACTTGTTGACTGGTAGTTTTTTTCAATCCCTTAAATACGCTTCCTCTGTTTACTCAAATTCTGTCACCGGAAGCAGTTTTGCTTAATTTACTTTATCAAAACATTCCTGATTTGGAACTCCTTGATCAGAGCTCCCTCGAACCTACTCTGCTCTAAGGAAGACAGATCCAGCTTCTAAAGTCTCTCCGCATGCAGCCCCTCATTTGTGGTATCATTCTGGTCATCCTTTTCTGCACCCTGTCCAACATGTTGACATCCTTCCTAAAGTCCGCTGCCCAGAACTGAACACAATAGCTGAGATCTAACCAGTTTATTATGAAGATTTAGCATAACTTGCTTACTTCTGGAACCTATAACATAGTTATTAACAGGAGCCATTCATACAGGCGGTGAGTTTTAGACAGGAAAGCTGGAGTTTTAACTTCATAGTCTGTGTATTTTGACCCTCACCAATTCTCCATCTGGAAATCAATGTGACAGGCAGGCTCCGTTTCCAGTCTGGCTGAGAACATTCCGAGATCAGGCTGCGTGGGCAATGAAACCCAAAACCAGCTGGAGGAACATCACCTCAGGCATTGTTCAGCATTCTGAACTCAACATTGACTTCAAGAACTTCTCACCATGAACTCTATCCTCCATTCTGATCTTTTTTTCCCTCATGTTCCCTTTATCATGTTCTCAAGTTTTTGCTTTCAGACAGTGCTGAAGGTTGGCGAGGTGTTGCTGAGGCTTCTTATCTGGGAACTTGCCAGTGCCAAGATTCTGAGTTCCTACTTCTAGCGTACATTTGAAGCTTATCTACTGATCCAATTGGTCTTTACATTGTTATCACTCTGGGAAATGTGCACAAAGGGTTAGTACAGGATTGATTAGTGTCACTTTTTGGAATTAGTCTTGCTTCATTGCTCAATTCTCCTGATTCATTGCACTCTCACTGAAAGGCTCCTAATGTGTTTCATCTGTGCACGTCTCTCATTTGGGAATATAGTGTTCAGTTGGGTGCCAGTGAGTGCACCACTCATCCAATTGGCCTCAAAACCCTCAGGAGTTGTGTTTCTGTTCATTTTAATTTTGCTGTGTGCCATCACTTCAAGTTGGAAGCTGGTGGTACCGAAGTTTTGCTGCCAGACCGGCTACAACACTCTCTGTGTGAATATCCCTCCCTTCATCCCAGAGATGCATAATATCAAGGTTTCCCTCCCTTCAAGACCTCTCCATCCTCTCCCCCTGTAATCCAAAATCCCATTGTGATAGTGATGCATATATCCCTTTGTTACCCTCTGAACTTTTTGAGTTAGATGTGCCTATGCCCCATGTGGACATTTCTCTTCCCCAACTTGAGTCAATTGATGGTGCCTTGGAGAGGTTTGTAATTCCCATTAGAACAAGTCATTATTACATGGGAGGAGATGTTAGGTGAATTAAAAAGCATTAAGATACACAAATGCCCAGAACCAAATGGCATCTATCCCAGATTACTGAGCGAGTCAAAAGATGAAACTGATGAGCCTCTAACAGAAATCTTTGTTTCTTCTGAGGCCCCAGAGAATTGGAGGATAGCCAATGTTGTTCCATTCTTTAAGAAGAGTAGCAAGGATAACTCAGCCAATTATAGACCAGTGAGCTTCTTGCCAGTAGTAGTGAAATTGTTGGAGAGGAGTCTTAGGAATAGGATCTATACACATTTGGAACTGAATGGTCTTGTTAGCAATAGACAGGATGGTTTTGTATGTAGGAGGTTCTGTGTCACTAAGTTAATTGAGTTTTTTGAGGAGGTGACAAAAATGTTTGACAAGGGAAGGGCCGTGGATATTGTCTACTTGGACTTTGGTAAAGCATTTGACAAGGTTCGTCATGGTAGGCTGGTGCAAAAGGTTAAATCTCATGGGATCGGGGTGAACTAGCTAGATGAATTCAGAACTGGCTGACTATAGAAGACAGAAGGTAGTGGTGGAAGGGTGTTTATCTGAATGGAGATCTGTAACTCGTGGTGTTTTGCAGGGATCAGTGCTGGAATCTCTTTGTAATATACATAAATGACTTGGAAGAAAATATAGCTGGTCTGATTAGCAAGTCTGTGGATGATACTAAGATTGGTGGAGTTGCAGATAGTGATGAAGATTGTCACAGAATACAGCAGGACTTGCTAGGCTGTAAAATTGGGCAGAGAAATGGCAGATGTAATTTAATCCAGACAAAAGCGAGGTGATGCATTTTGGTAGATCCAATTCAGGTGGGAGCTATAAAATAAATGGTAGAACCATCAGGAGCATAGATACAAAGTGAGATAGAGTCATAGAGTTTTACAGCATGGAACAGGCCCATCAGGCCAACTTATCCATGCTTTTATTTTAAATCCCTAAGCTAATCCCAATTGCCCTCATTTGGCCCATATCCCTCTATACCCATTGTACCCATGGAACTACCTATAGATCCAGGAGTATAGGTCCACAGATCCTTAAAAGTGGCAGCACAGCTGGAAACGGTGGTGAAAAAAACACATGGCATGCTGCCTTCATCGGACAGGGCATCTAGTGTAAAAGTTGGCAAAGTAGGTTACAGTTATATAAAACATTGGTTAGGACACTGTCCAATTCTGGTCACCACACTACCAGAAGCATGTGGAGGCTTTGGAGAGAGTACAGAAAATGTTTACCATGATGCTGCCTGGTATGGAGGCTATTAGCTATGAGGAGAGATTGAATAAACTAGGATTGTTCTCTCTTGAAAGGCAGAGGTTGAGGGGCGACCTGATAGAAATTTATAAAATTATGAGAGATATAGCTAGGGTGAACAGTTTTTCCCAGGGCACAATTACAAGGGGGCACAAGTTCAAGATAAGAGGGGGAAAGGTTCAGTGAAGATGTGTGGGGAATGTCTTGTTACATAGAGAGAGGTGGAGCCTAGAATGCACTGCCAAGTGAGGTAGTTGAGGCAGTTATGTTAGCTACTTATCTTGATAAACATATGAACAAATGGAGAATAGAGGGATATAAGCGGTTGGTCTTGATTGTCGCAGGCTTGGTTGGCTAAAGGGCTCATCCTGTGCTGCACTCTTCATTGTCCTTAGCTTGCACAGTGAAATGTATGGTGCTGCCTGCATGGCACTGAGTCTAAGTCATGATGTGGAGATGCCAGCATCGGACTGGGGTAGTCACAGTAAGAAGTCTCACAACTCCAGGTTAATGTCCAACAGGTTTATTTGGTAACACAAGCCACAAGCTTTTGGAGCGCTGCTCCTTCATCAGGTGAGTGGGATTTCTGTTCACAAACAGGGCATATAAAAACACAAACTCAATTTACAAAATAATGGTTGGAATGTGAGTCTTTACAGGCAATCAAATCTTAAAGATACAGACAATGTGAGTGCAGAGAGGGTTAGGCACAGATGTGTACTGTCTCCAGCCTGGACAGTTAGTGAAATTTTGCAATCCCAGGTAAGTTGTGGGGGTTTCAGATAGTGTGACATGAACCCAAGAACCTGGTTGAGGCTGTTTGTGTTGCACTATCTGTGTTACCAGATAAATGTTGGAGTTTGACCTGGTGTTGTAAGACTTCTTACTGTGTTGAGTCTGAGTGCCATGAGTGCTGCACAATACAAGATAGGCAAAGAAACCTCAAAGTCATCAGTGAAGTACAGGTCGCCAAGTGCGTGTTGCTTTTATATTGTTGTGAATTAATTAATGTAGTTGGATGCCAACCAGCCCTGTTGATCTAGCATTGGGATGATTCCAGTGAACAGCCTTTATAATAGTATTGTTATCACCATAGCAAGTGTTAATTGTTGAATTTGCTAAATGTCAGACGGGAACTTGTCTTACCAATCATAAATTACATTCTGAAAACAAGGAGAAACGTCTTGATCTCAGGAGCATAGAATTCCATTAACAATTTTGAAATTTTAAAAATTAAAAGTTTTATTAACAATAAGAAAATAAAACTTAAGCACACCAGTTAATACAGCCATGAAAAAATCTCTCCAAAACAGCAGACTTGATCAGAACACATAAGGAAACACCTCGGCAATAATCACATGTACATTTTTAATTCTAAATATCCAGCAATACTACTCAACTTTTCCAAAAATATAAAAACCTTTCATGTTTTTCTATTGCTTCCCCTTGCGGGATAACAAAAATAAATAATCTTCCCTTGATTAGTAGTATTGTGACAGTATCCAGCTGTCACTTTAGTAAGGCATACTACCTAACTTCTCAACTGCTTCCCCTCTGCTATGAACATTCGGGGACAAGACTGCTTTCTGAAACAAAGACTTTCTGATTTCTGGATACTTGTTTCAGATTTCCCCCCCCCCTCTCAGCCCAGACTTGGTCTCAGGGTGTTACTGACAACATACCTCAGCTCACCACGTTTCCTCACTCTCTCTTTCAACTTTCATTGTCTTCAGCAAGTTTTTGAACATAACTTTTCCAAAAATATGAAAACCTTTCATGTTTTTCTATTGCTTCCCCTTGCGGGATAACAAAAATAAATAATCTTCCCTTGATTAGTTATGAATCTTTGTAAGTTAGAAGAGTCCCTTACTTCCCTATCTATCTCCCAATGAAAATTTCTAAACTCAACCCCTTTACTTACGGATCCACTTCACCTCGGCCTGTTATTACAAATGCATGCATTTAGCACTTTTATAACATTCCGAGACAAGTTGTCTTTATTAACCTTTCCCCAGTTTAATTGCATCATTTATACACACACACACACACACACACGTTCTGACACACAGCCTTCTTTACAGAATAATATTCCACAAAAATACTTTATAAGAAATCCATCCTCACAGTATCCATGACATTCATACTTATTAAAATGATGTGGTGTGGGAAGAAATGCAGTCTGCCATTGAAGCAAACTGTTTTCATATTGGCGAGAACCTTTTGTTTGATTGCAAGATATTTTCTGCTCCCACTCACCATCAGTGGGAGCAGAAATCCCAACCGTTGTTTAATATTGCCTTTGAAGATTTCAGGATACGCGGGAACGAAATAGTTAAAAACACTGTTTAACGTGGAACAGTTTCACCATTTATCAGTAATTAGTAATCTAGTGTCAATATTGATCTCAAAACTCTGCAAGATTTTCCAATGATCCAGTCAGCCACTCGATCCTGACATTTCATCTTCGGTTATGGAGCTCCTGGTGATATTGTTTTGTGCCTCTTTGTGCATATCAGTTACTGAACAGGCACCGTCGTAAGTAACCATTTTATTAATGCTGGGCACCTTCTGAAGCTTTGGGCACAACCCTAGGTAAATTTCTCGGAAATACACAGAGCAAAGTTACCAGTCCCAGTGCCAGGGAGCAGCCGATGAGGCAAATCGATTGGCAGAAAGAGTAGATTTGAATAGTTTCCTGACGAGGCTCATGTCCACTGCGACCAATTTCTCCTGCTGACTGTTTGCAAGCAAGGCAACAGTTACCGGGCACTGTGCAGGGAAATGTACCCCAACCTATTAAACCCCAGACATGTGCTATCCAGGCTTCAACATTAGCCGACTCATTTTATTATATCCTCAAGATCTGTTACAATTTTTTGTGAACAGGGACATTGGGGTGGGATGGCGGTACATGCCAACAAGAAATTTTACTGAAATATTCTTTACTTGAGACATCTGTTCTTGCGCAAGAGCAAAGCTTTTACAACCCCGAGTAAACACAAACAGGATCAAGGGAAAATGAGAGCTGGTGATTTGTGCTGAACTCTTCGACCAGACTTTGTTTCAAATTTACTGACGGGAAGGATGAACTATTATTTTCTAAAGCCTATTATTAAAACTATTATTTTCACTATAGGAAAGACGTAGAAGCTATTGAAAGGGTGCAGAGGAGATTTACAAGGATGTTGCCTGGACTGGGAGGCATGCCTTATGAAGATAGGTTGAGGGAGCTGGGACTCTTTTCCCTGGAGAGGCGAAGGTTGAGAGGCGACCTGATAGAAGTTTATAAAATGTTGAGAGGAATAGATAGGGTGGACTCTCAGAGGCTATTTCCCCAGGTTGAAATGGTCGCTACGAGAGGACACAGATTTAAGGTGCGGGGAGGGAAGTACAGAGGTGATGTTAGGGGTAAGTTTTTCACTCAGAGGGTGGTGAGTGAATGGAATCGGCTGCCGTCATCGGTGGTGGAGGCGAACTCGCTGGGGTCTTTTAAAAGACTTCTGGATGAGTATATGGGGTTTAATGGGATTGGGGGTTATAGATAGGTCTATAGATTGGTGGGGTTGATGTGATCGGCACAACTCGAGGGCCGAAGGGCCTGTTTGTGCTGTAATGTTCTATGTTTCTATGTTAAGCCCCATTGGACCCCATATCTGGTTCAAATGCAGCTCCTGAACCTACAGCACATCACCTGACCACTTTTAACTCACTCAGCCAATTAGTGGTCAGAGAGTGGGTCACTGTCCAATTAAAGAGTGTTGGTGGACTTAAAGTGTGGGTGGGGAGGGGGGGGGGGGGGGTGGGGAGGGGGGGGGGGGGGTGGGCAATATAGGAGGCTCTCCAGCAAGGTAGGAGCTGCAGCCTGCTGTACTAAGTGAGGTGAGGGGCGAGGGAGGGGTGAGGCCTTCTACACTGTGGTGCATTTTCAGCCCCTTAAACAATCTAAAATGGCAAATGGCCACAACTGCCAGGCCTCTGTTGTCGGTGGGGGTTCTCATCCATAGAGTGACCGCTTGCTACAGCGTGCTAAACAGCGAGAGGGTCTTCAACCGGGAAGCAGTCTCCATCTTCCGACACCGTAGCAATGGCGACTGGAAAATCCCATTTGACTTTTAATCCATGGCCTTTCATTTTATTTTTGCAATTGAGTTAGCATGTCTTGCCGGCTTTCCCTCGCCTCCTTCTGCCTCCTTCTGAAAGTGGCTGGGAGTTGGGACCTGGCAGGAAGTTGGAATGGTACGGTGATAATCCCCATGAGGCCCATGGGGAAATCACTGATTGATCTCCCTGTGGGGCTCATTGTGTACGAGTTCCCCTGGTAACAGGCAGCGAATGGCCTGCCAATTGGAACTCATTACCTGAGCCTTTTATACGGCAGGCCCAGGACCGTGTTTGCTGAATGATAATGCTCGGTGAGGACTAGTGGTGTTACTTTGCATTCTGTCATCAGCTATATTCATTTCCAGTGGGGCTTCCTGAATCATTACAGGGGCCAGTGTTATCAGGGCTGATAGTAGAGAAAACTGAAGGCTGGGAAGGTCGAGCTCATTTGCATTGACTGAAACTTTCTGTACCGCAAAACCTTATTTTACCTTAAACATTTTTAACTTCATTGCAGCGTTAATGTAAGCTTACTTGTGACTCTAATAAATAAACTTTAAAGAAAAATTTAAGGGGAACAAAAAACTGGATCTCCACAACAATATCCTTTCTTCCTCTGTCCCAGATCTGTCTTTCTTTAAACTAGTCTCAATAGAATTTATTGGACAAAGAGAAAGCCAATGAAAAGAGTGGAAGAGACAGAAATTGTGATTGGAGAAGCTGGAGAAACAGAGGCTGTGATTGGAGGAGCTGAAGCGGTAGAAGCTGTGATTGGAGGAGTTTGAGAGACAGGAGCTGTGATAGAACATAGAACATTCCAGCGCAGTACAGGCCCTTCGGCCCTCAATGTTGTGCCGACCAGTGGAACCAATCTAATGACCCTCTAACCTAAACTATTCCAATGTTATCCATATGCCTATCCAATGACCATTCGAATGCCCTTAAAGTTGGCAAGTCCACAACTGCTGCAGGCAGGGCATTCCATGCCCTTATTACCCTCTGAGTAAAGAACCTACCTCTGACATCCATCCTATAATTACCACCCCTTAATTTAAAGCTATGTCCCCTCGTGTTAGCCATCACCATCCGAGGAAAAAGGCTCTCACTGTCCACCCTATCTAACCCTTTGATCATCTTGTATGCCTCAATTAGATCACCTCGTAACCTTCTTCTCTCTGATGAAAATAACCTCAAGTCCCTCAGCCTTTCCTCATAAGAACTTCCCATCATACCGGGCAACATCCTGGTAAACCTCCTCTGCACCCTTTCCAATGCCTCCACATCTTTCTTATAATGCGGCGACCAGAACTGTACACAATACTCCAAGTGCAGCCGCACCAGAGTTTTGTACAGTTGTAACATGACCTCACGGCTCTGAAATTCAATCCCTCTACCAATAAAAGCTAACACACCGTACACCTTCTTAACAACCTTAAAGAAGGCGTATGGTGTGTTGGAGGAGGATTGGAGGAGTTTGAGAGACAGGAGCTGTGATTGGAGGAGCTTGAGAGACAGGAGCTGTGATTGGAGGAGCTTGAGAGACAGGAGCTGTGATTGGAGGAGCTTGAGAGACAGGAGCCGTGATTGGAGGAGTTTGAGAGACAGGAGCTGTGATTGGAGGAGTTTGAGAGACAGGAGCTGTGATTGGAGGAGTTTGAGAGACAGGAGCTGTGATTGGAGGAGCTTGAGAGACAGGAGCTGTGATTGGAGGAGCTTGAGAGACAGGAGCCGTGATTGGAGGAGTTTGAGAGACAGGAGCTGTGATTGGAGGAGTTTGAGAGACAGGAGCTGTGATTGGAGGAGTTTGAGAGACAGGAGCTGTGATTGGAGGAGTTTGAGAGACAGGAGCTGTGATTGGAGGAGCTTGAGAGACAGGAGCTGTGATTGGAGGAGCTTGAGAGACAGGAGCTGTGATTGGAGGAGCTTGAGAGACAGGAGCCGTGATTGGAGGAGCTTGAGAGACAGGAGTTGTGATTGGAGGAGCTTGAGAGACAGGAGCCGTGATTGGAGGAGCTTGAGAGACAGGAGCTGTGATTGGAGGAGCTTGAGAGACAGGAGCTGTGATTGGAGGAGCTTGAGAGACAGGAGCTGTGATTGGAGGAGCTTGAGAGACAGGAGCCGTGATTGGAGGAGCTTGAGCGACAGGAGCTGTGATTGGAGGAGCTTGAGAGACAGGAGTTGTGATTGGAGGAGCTTGAAAGACAGGAGCTGTGATTGGAGGAGCTTGAGAGACAGGAGCTGTGATTGGAGGAGCTTGAGAGACAGAAGCTGTGATTGGAGGAATTGCTTGTCCAATCAAACTCTGGACTGTTTCCCACCCTCAGGAATGCATGCCATGGCTCTCTCTGAACCTTGAAAACTGAAAAAGCCAAAATCATCGAATCTCTACAGTGCAGAAGGAAGCCATTCAGTCCATTGAGTCTGCACTGACAACAATCCTAGCCAGGCCCTATCCCTGTCATTTACCTTGCTAATCCCTATAACCTACACACTAGGGTCAATTTACCTATCCTGCACATCTTTGGAGTTTGGGAGGAAACCGGAGCACCCAAAGGAAACCCACGCAGACATGGAGAGAATGTGCAAACTCCACACAGGCATTGACCCAAGCTGGGAATCAAACCCAGGTCCCTGGCACTTTGATGCAACAATGCTAACCACTGTGCCACCGTGCTGCGCCTAACCGCTGTGCTGCCCCTGTGAAGTAATAGTGTACAGAAGCGACCTTCCTCGAATCATACACTCCCGTTTTACTTTGTAGTGGGCTGTAATGTTTGTGGATGAATTTCACCTGCTGACACTGTGTGTTTTGAACCCTGCTTTGAACCAAAGGGAGATGTGATAACTGAAATGTGAAGCAAATCAATACTGATTGAGAAACTTCTCCCCACGCTGATGGGAGCAACATTAACAAAAGCAAAGGATTGTTATACAGGCCAGTTCAATCAGTGAATGAGAAAGTGTTGGGTACTCTGTGCAGGGCTGGCTGTAAGAATAACTGGAAAGAATTGAAAAGCCTCACTATAGGAAAGACGTAGAAGCTATTGAAAGGGCACAGAGGAGATTTACAAGGATGTTGCCTGGACTGGGAGGCATGCCTTATGAAGATAGGTTGAGGGAGCTGGGACTCTTTTCCCTGGAGAGGCGAAGATTGAGAGGCGACCTGATAGAAGTTTATAAAATGTTGAGAGGAATAGATAGGGTGGACTCTCAGAGGCTATTTCCCCGGGTTGAAATGGTCGCTACGAGAGGACACAGATTTAAGGTGCGGGGAGGGAAGTACAGAGGTGATGTTAGGGGTAAGTTTTTCACTCAGAGGGTGGTGAGTGAATGGAATCGGCTGCCGTCATCGGTGGTGGAGGCGAACTCGCTGGGGTCTTTTAAAAGACTTCTGGATAAGTATATGGGGTTTAATGGGATTGGGGGTTGTAAATAGGTCTATAGATTGGTGGGATTGATGTGATCGGCGCAACTTGAGGGCCGAAGGGCCTGTTTGTGCTGTAATGTTCTATGTTCTATGTAACTGATATCTATTAGCCATCTTCCTCCATTATAGCCAACGTTATCATCAGTGACTTTAATTCCAGGGAGAAGCAGGTCAGAGCCAGGATCTGAGTCCAAGACATAAACAGGGACACAGGAACAGGCAGGCCATTCAACCCATCAGCCAGAATTTTCCCATCCCACCCCGACAGGAATCGTAGTGGTGGGCCAAGGACCATTGACCTCGGGCGGAATTTTCTGGCTTTGAGGAGAACGCGGAAGGAAGATCCCACCCATCAAGCCTGTTCTTTCACCGTTCAGTTAGATCCTGGCTGCTCTGTCCCTTAAGTCCATCGACCTGCCGCAGTTCAGAAACCTCTGAGTGACCAAATTCTGCCAAGCAAACTATCAATCTCAGTTTTGACATTTTTAACTGACTCCCACTCTCAACAATGTGTGCAGAAAGAGCGCTCAGTGCTCCTTATGTGAAGCAAAACTTCCTGACATCTCCCTTGAATAGCCCTGGCTCTAATTTTGAAATTAAGTCGCCTTATTCTGGACTTCTGCACCTTCCTAGAGGAAATAGTTTCTCTCATTCAAAACAGTCAAATCATAATTACATTTAGGCCTCATCTGGAGACTGTGTCAGTTCTGGGCACCATACTTCAGGAAAGATGTGAAGGCAGTGGAGAGACACAGAGGATATTCGCAATGATCCTAGAGAGAAAGAACCTATGAGGATAGATTGGAGAAGTTGGGACTGTTTTCTTGGAGAAAAGGAAGATGGAGAGAAGACTTGAGAGAGATATTCAACATCTCGAGGGATATGGACACGACAGATAGTGAGAAGCTGGAAACAAAGAAACTATTGAAATCAAGAACTAGCGAGCATGGAGTTGAAATAATAGTTAAGAGTAAAAGTTATGTGCAAAAAAAGTATTTTTACTCAGAAGATGATTGGAGTCTGGAACAAACTTTGTGAGAGAGTTCTGGAGGTAGATTCAATTGCAGTATCCAGGATGGAATTGGATTGCTGTCTGAAAAGAAATAATGCAAGAATGCAGGGTTAAGGCAGGTGATCGGGTACGAAAGAATGTTCTTTCAGAAAGCCAGTGCAAACTTGATGGGCTGAATGGCCTACTTCTGCACGTAAAGATTCTGTGAAATCCTTTAATCATTTTAAACATCTCAATGAGATTAGCACCATAATCTTTAAAACTCAAGGGACTACAAGTCCAGGCTATGCAAACTGTCCTCTAATTAAACCATTTTAGTCCCAGACCTGGACTCGGAATGACAGCGCAACAATAATGTACCTTTAAGAGATTTTTTTTTAGATCATGTCCTCTGCAGCTCACAGCTTAGCTGATGTTATTTGTTGCTGGCTAGTCTGGAAATGTGCTTTTACTGCTGCTTAAACAGGTGTTTGTTTGTTTTTACTGGGATGTTTATGACCCTGCATTGTCAGAAGGAAGAATGATTGCAGGTCAGGTAACAAGAGCTCTTCCATTTTCAGTTCTGAGCTGCACCTTAGCTTTTAAAAGGTACAGAAAGCTGAAAAGAAGTGCTTCTCTTTCTCCCTGTTTTATTTGGAAATTCTGCTGGTTAGCTGACAACAAGATCTTGCCTTCCTGGAGTAGAAAATCTGCTGTTGGTGCCTTGACCAGAGTCTACCTGGGTTTTTGGGAAGCTGTTCTGACTTTAAACTGTTCTGGTGTATCAAGAGACTAGAACTTACAAGAGACTAGAACTTACAAGACTGAAAATTTTCAATTCTCCAATCAAAGCACTCCACTATCATGTGAGCTTTAGTCTTTGCTGTGTTGAACCTGTTTAAAGAGATTTGTCTTTGGTTTGATTGGAACATCTTACATATATTTGTTAAAGATTATACATTAACGCGGTTATTTTGTTTTTGTTTGTAACTGATAAATGTTATTTCTTATTTTTTCTTCATACATGTGAACTATATTCTTAACTAAACTTTGTTTTATAAAAGCTCCCTAGTGGGTCGTTCGAATCATTGAAATGAAACATTTCATGCTTATCCTATCTAAATTCAAGATGCAAAACGTATGATCCAGGCTGACTCCATAAAACCAGTTTTGGAGTTTCTGACCTGAACCATAATAGAGGGATTGACTAACTGTTCCATCTGTATTTGCCCAGCTATTTGTTAACTGCTCCAAAGATTGTTCGCATCGAAGTGAAGGAAACTGTCACGGTCCAAGTATTCGAGGCCCGTGGGAATGTTGATGCCAACATTTACTTAATGAACCAGAAAAACATGATGGTGTGTTCAGAGATACACAACGTCAAACTCAACCACACCAACAACTTCACAGATGTAATCCTTGTACAGGTAACTGGCTTTTCATCCTTCTTGAGAACTGCTTGGAATTATTGAAATTGTTCTTTATATTATCCCAAGTTTAGATTCCATAGAACCATACAGTGCAGAAACAGGCCCTTCGGCCCATCGAGTCTGCACCGAACACAATTCCACCCAGACCCTATCCCCATATCCCTACCCATTTTACCTGCTAATCCCGCTAACCTACACATCCCAGGATACTAAGGGGCAATTTTTTAGCATAGCCAATGAACCTAACCCGCACATCTTTGGACTGTGGGAGGAAACCGGAGCACCCGGAGAAAACCCACGCAGACACGAGGAGAATGTGCAAACTCCACACAGACAGTGACCCGAGCCGGGAATCGAACCCAGGACCCTGGAGCTGTGAAGCAGCAGTGCTAACCACTGTGCTACCGTGCCGCCCGCGATGGTGCTCTTAGTAAATCTGCCTCTTTGTTCCCTCTTGGCTTGACAATCCCAACACTCCTCTCGTAGGCCTCCCACCTACCTTATCTAACAACCTCCCTCATTTGGTTGCAGGAAGGTTAATTTGAAAAGGATCCTTTCCCTCATGGATATCTTCTGCCAGTCCCAATATTTGTATTAAAATCAGCCAATTTGACCAGGCGTTCCTGAGTTAAAAGAAAAGAGTGAGTTTATTTGTTATTGAAACTCAAGGAAAAACAGGAAAGCACAATATACATGCACACAGATTAGTCATGAAAATGAGTCAAAAGTAAAAGTTAAAAAGATATATGAATCAGTCTTTGACTTATCCGGATTCGGTGGTGAAACATTGCAGTGGTTTGGTGCTGGAAGAAGTGAATGTTTGTGGATGTGGTGCCAATCAGTGAGCTGCTTTGTGCTGGATGGTATCAAGCTTGAGTGTTGTTGGAGCTGCACTCATCCAGGCAAATAGAGAGTATTCCATCACACTCCTGACTTGTACTTTGTAGATAGTGGATAGGCTTTGGAGAGTCAAGGAGTGAACTACTTGATGCAGAATTCCCAGCCTGATCTGGTAGCCAGAGTATTTATATGGCTAGTCCAGTTCAGTTTCTGGTCAACAGTAACCCCCAGGATGGTGTTAGTGAGGCATTGAGTGATTGTAGTGCTATTGAATGTCAAGGGACGATGGTTAGATTCATTCTTGTTGAAGATGGTCATTGCCTGGATCCTGTGAATGCTACTTGCCACTTGTCAGCCCAAGCCTAGATACTGTCCAGATCTGGCTGCATTTGGATAGGGACTGCTTCAGTATCTGAGGAGTCACAAATTATATTGAACATTGCGCAAACTTCAGTGAACGTCTTCACTTCTGACCTTATGACGGAAGGAAGGCCATTGAAGAAGCAGCTGAAGAAGGTTGGGATTAGGACATCATCCTGAGAAACTCCTGCAGTGATGTCCTGGAGCTGAGATAATTGACCTCCAATCATCACAACAATCTTTCTATGTGTCAGATATGACTCCAATTAGCATAGGGTTTTCTCTGATATACATTGACTCCAGTTTTGTTAGGACCCCTTGAAGCCACACTTGGTCAAATATTGCCTTGATGCCCAGGGCTGTCACTCCAACCTCACTTCTGGAGTTCAGCTCTTTTGATAATGTTTGAACCAAGGCTGTGATGAAGTCAGGAGCTGAGTGACCCTGGTGAAACCCAAACTGAGCATCATTGATTCCTGTTCACTTTTGACTCCTGCTCTCTGCCCACTTTTCATCTCCCCACTGATCCCCCACCTCCCTCGACTTGCTGACTTCCTGCGGACCCTCCAACTCCCCATTGACCACTCTGGCTTCCCCTGATCTTCCAAACTCTCCCCAACCCTCCAACTCTACCTGGCCCTCTAAATCCCCTCAACCCTCTGTCCTCCCCAACTCCTCACTGACCCTTCCCCTCGCCCTCCAACTCCTCACTGACCACCTCAGCCTCTATCGCTGACTCTCCAACTCTTCACTGACCACCATAACCCCATCCCCCTCCCCCCCGAGCGTCCAACTCCCACCAACCTGACTTGACCTACCCTATCACCCTACTTAGCTGCTGGCCTACCCTCCCTTTCATCCAGTCCTCCTCCTACCACTCATAAGAACATAAGAATATAAGAAATAGGAGCAGGAGTAGGCCATCTAGCCCTTCAAGCCTTCCCCGCCATTCAATAAGATCATGGCTGATATTTCGTGGCTCAGTTCCACCTTCCCGCCCTCTCCCCATAACCCTTAATCCCTTCTCTTATCAAAAACCCATCAACCCGCGTCTTAAAAATATTTAGCGAGGCAGCCTCCACCACTTCAACGGGCAGAGAATTCCAGAGATTCACCACCCTTTGAGTGAAGAAGTTCCTCCTCAACTCCGTTCTAAACCGCCCCCCCTTTATCTTGAGGCTGTGCCCCCTAGTCCTACTGTCTTTTTTGAGCGGGAAGAGGCTCTCCACCTCTATCCTATCCATCCCATTCATCATCTTATACGTCTCAATGAGATCTCCCCTCATTCTTCTAAACTCCAACGAGTACAAGCCTAGTTCATTCAGCCTCTCCTCATAGCTCAACCCCCTCAACTCCGGTATCAGCCTAGTAAACCTCCTCTGCACTCCCTCCAAGGCCAAAATACCTTTGCACAGGTGCGGCGCCCAAAACTGCACACAGTACTCCAGCTGCGGCCTCACCAATGCCCTATACAGCTGCAGCAAGACCTCCCTACTTTTATATTCAATCCCCCTCTCTATGAAGGCCACTCCACACTCCACACACCATACCCACCTTGACACCCTATCCAGCTGATACCCTGGCATTGTGCTTACTCATCTTATTCACATCCATCCGCTAACACAATGAAAAACTCTTCAAATGTCTCAATGCTCTCCATTGCGCTAGTGAATGAAGTCTAATCAAAATATAGCAGACAGTGTAGATAAAGGGGTATTGGCTTGGCTTCCTCAATGATCCTTCACTACAAGGAAGAACTCCCAGAGCAGGTACACTCCAAGTTTCGGAAGTCCGGATGAGAAATGCGGAGGCTGTGTACGAAATATGAGTGGATTGGCAATCTGATGATGATTGCCATGCACAGCCCATTCATTCCAAATTTTTATCCACAGGCACTTAAGTCCAGCAAGGGGCATGCGGGCGGCAGGTTGTGGTGGGCTGCTCTTGGATATTGCTTCGGGAGTTGCCTACTGCTTCATGTCGTTGGTGTGCATAAACTGGACCATCTCGAGGGCAACATGGCAGCTCAGAGGCTATCTCTGTTGCTGTGCGGACACATGGAGTTGGACCTGTGTCCGTGGGAGTTTGCGCGTTCTCCCCGTGGTTGCGTGGGTTTCCTCCGGGTACTCCGGTTTCCTCCCACATCCCAAAAATGTGCTTTTAGGCTGATTGATTGGGTAACAAATTGTCCCTATATTGGACCTCCCTGATCCTCACACATTAGGCATAGACTAGAGTCATGAATAGGTCACTGACAATGGGACGGCGGCGCGGGCTCGTTGGGCCGAAGGGCCTGTTTCCCGTGCTGTGTTGTTCTTTGTTCTTTGTTCATTCCAGACATTTACTGTGAACGGTTTCTATGTTATACATTTGCAATGTAAATTTTCTAGTCTCACTTTGTCCACCCCATTTACTCCCAGGGCCTGGCCGGAATTTGGTGTGCTTCCTTGTTTGGTCAACTGTCTGAGGACCATGTAAGGGATGATATCCCCAGGGTTTCTTGGTTCCTCTTAGGCTTTCAGGAGGAAATAAGGAAAGCCCCTTTGAATTTCAGGGCTGGTGTTTCCCTTTCGAACATCGGAAAGCGTGAAATTGACAGGCAGCTGAAGAATTGCCGTCACATTGTCTCTGTCCTTCAGCGCGGCACGGGGTCCGACAACACCAGGTCGGACTTAAACCTGGTGTTGTCAGACTTCTTCCTGTGTCTAACGCCAGCATCTCCACACCTTAGCACAGCAGCCATGTGTCACCTGCCCAGCCCATTCTTCTTCTCCACCTCCCCCCACCCTGCCATATAAACTCCTGAAAAACCCAGTACCAATGACAACGCCCAGAGCCAATGAGGAGAGATGTGGAGAATTCTTATTCGATCCTTCAGGTGATCAAAAGCAATGAATCAGATGGATCAAGTGTTTCCTATAAAGTCTCTCCCCTACTGTAAGCTGCACCCTCTGGTCCAATGCGGAATGTGTCCTTCTGGCTCCTAAAAGCTATACCATGAGTCAGCCACCACAACACTTCCTGCTAATGGACTCTAGAGCCTCACTTCTCTCCAGTCAAGTTTTTGGATATTATCCTGCATGGTTTAGAACGGAGTTGAGGAGGAACTTCTTCACTCAAAGGGTGGTGAATCTCTGGAATTCTCTACCCGTTGAAGTGGTGGAGGCTGCCTCGCTAAATATATTTAAGACGTGGGTTGATGGGTTTTTGATAAGAGAGGGGATTAAGGGTTATGGGGAGAAAGCGGGAATGTGGAACTGATCCACGACAGATCAGCCATGATCTTATTGAATGGCGGGGCAGGCTCGAAGGGCTAGATGGCCTACTCCTGCTCCTATTTCTTATGTTCTTATAACCCTTGCGATCCCACTGTCACAGGTCCTCCCAGAAAAGTTGGTGCAATGTGAATTAACCGGGAGGACACCGTATATTACTCTGGCTGCGGAAATTCCCAAGCTCTTTATGAGGAGGAGACTCGTTCACCTCCACCTCCGGCCGACACCATACTTCACTTTCATTGAAACCGACAAACCCACCTACAAACCCAATGATACAGGTAAACACTAGATAAAGCTGTGTTATTCATAATCGCGACAGCAACAATTTAATTTGCAATGGTCCAGAGGTGAGGGGTGAAAAGGTTGTTAGCATGGCCTTTGCTGGTTTGATTCCCATGAGTCTTTGCACAGGAAGTTGTCGTCAGTTTGAGGCCTAAACTGCAGAATGTTCTCTACGTGGCCTCTTGGAGCTATGTAAGTAACGGTGAGTCTCCAATCAATCAGTCTGAGGTAAACGGAGAGTGTGAATGAGAATAGAGAAAACTTGTCCAACTTTTTCGTGTGAGCAGGCCGCATTTCAATTTTTTTCTCTCTCACGGGCAGGTGAACAAATTTCAAAAAGATACGGATTGACGTAAACATGAATTTCAATAAAATGCTGATGTTTGAAGAAAATTAACAACTTGCTGAGCAAAGATAAAGCAACGTCAAAACAATAATTAATAAAGATGACCATTAGAGTGTGAGAAGGTTTTTCTGCGAGTCCCAGGGTACCCACCTTTAAAATTAGGGGTGATCCTTATTGGATAGAGGAAGTTCTATGATGCAGAGGGTAGCCTCCTTACCTTGCCCTCCGTGTTAGAATCCCACCAAGGAATGCGCGTTCATCATGCGGTCAAACAGTTTGAGTGTCATAGAATCCCTATAGTGCAGAAGGCGGCCATTCGGCCCATCAAGCCTGCACAACAATCCCACCCAGGTTCTATCCCCTTATCACCACAAATTTACCCTGCTAATCACCCTCACACTAAGGATCAATTTAGCATGGCCAATCAACCAAACCCTTACATCTTTGGACTGTGGGAGGAAACTGGAGCACCCGGAGGAAACCCATGCAGACATCGGGAGAATGTGCAAACTCTACACAGATAAGGCTGGAATTGAACCCGGGTCCCTGGCGCCGTGAGGCAGCAATGCTAACCACTGTGCCACCATGCCGCCCTGCAAATCCTTCCAAACATTCTTACGCTGGCGATAAGGACGGGAGAGAGACTCCTCATCAGCCCTATGTAATGTGGAGTGACACCCCTCAAACTATCAGTCCCTGGGGACAGGCTAGCGACCTCTAGCTTTGGAAACAGATAAAACTCGGTTGTCTGACCCGGTTCAATTCCAGCCTCGGGTCACTGTCTGGCAGGACTTTCTCTGTCCTGTAAGGATACCTCTAATTTTAAAGGTGAGTACCTTGACACTGGCTCTACTAGCTACAGAAAGAGAACTGAATTGAAATATAGGACAAGGATGAGGATTATCTCTTCCAGAGAGCTCTGCCTTTGGAACTTTGTCTCAGAAGGCAGTGGAGGTGGGGGGTCACTGAATATTTTTAAAGTAGAGATAGATAAGTTTGTTTCAGGAAATGATATCAGAGGTTATAAGACCCTTGTCAGGCCTCATTTAGAGTATTGTGCGCAGTTCTGGTCGCCTCACTATAGGAAAGATGTAGAAGCTATTGAAAGGGTACAGAGGAGATTTACAAGGATGTTGCCTGGACTGGGAGGCATGCCTTATGAAGTTAGGTTGAGGGAGCTGGGACTCTTTTCCCTGGAGAGACGAAGGTTGAGAGGCGACCTGATAGAAGTTTACAAAATGTTGAGAGGAATAGATAGGGTGGACTCTCAGAGGCTATTTCCCTGGGTTGAAATGGTTGCTATGAGAGGACACAGATTTAAGGTGCGGGGTGGGAAGTACAGAGGTGATGTTAGGGGTAAGTTTTTCACTCAGAGGGTGGTGAGTGAATGGAATCGGCTGCCGTCAGTGGTGGTGGAGGCGAACTCGCTGGGGTCTTTTAAAAGACTTCTGGATGAGTATATGGGGTTTAATGAGATTGAGGGTTATAGATAGGTCTGTAGGTTGGTAGGTGTTGATGTGATCGGCGCAACTCGTGGGCCGAAGGGCCTGTTTGTGCTGTATTGTTCTATGTTCTATGTTATTGGGAGTGGCTGGGAATGTGTGGGACTCGAAACACAAATAGATCAGTTATGATCTTTTTGAATGGTGGAGCAGGCTTCAGAGGCTGAATGGCCTATGTGTTGATATGTCTGAATCACCCCACTACAGTCAGGACTTATCAGGAGCACATTCAGCTTCCCAGAAATGGTCCAATTTAAATGGGGAGTATAAGCAAAAAGACTTGCATATGCAAATCTTCGAAGATGGTAAGGTAATTTGATATGGCTGTTAACAAGAATACAGAATCTTTGGTGTGAAAAATAAACACATCGAGTATAAGAATGTTCTAATCTTCTAATCTTCATAAATCACTAGCTGGCCTGGAGTGGATGTATTCAGTCCAATTCTGAGCTCCATGTAGTTGGAAGGATGTCAAAATTTCAGGATGTTGTATGGGGTGGAAAGTTCCAGCTATGAGGAGAGACTGGGTTTGCTTTTCCTGGCACAGAGGGGATTTGGGGGGATCTGATAGACATTTACAAAATTATGAGAGGCGTAGGTGGGATAGATCATAAGAATCTTTTCCCCATGGCAGAAGCGGTTGGCTGCTGCCTCACAGAGCCAGGGACCCAGGTTCAATTCTGGCCTGTTATCTTGGAGCAGAGGAGGATTTCATAGACATTTATCATAGAAGTTTACAGCATGGAAACAGGCCCTTTGGCCCAACTTGTCCATGCTGCCCCTAAACCCCTAATCCCAAATGCCCGCATTTGGCCCATATCCCTCTATACCCATTGTACCCATGTAACTATCTAAATGATCTAAATGATCATGAATAGGTCACTGACCATGGGACGGCGGCGCGGGCTCGTTGGGCCGAAGGGCCTGTTTCCCGTGCTGTGTTGTTCTTTGTTCTTTGCTTTTCAAAAGATAACATTTTACCTACCTCTACTACTACCTTTGGCAGCTTGTTCCATTCACCACACTGTACATGAAAAAATTGCCCCTCTGGACACATTTGTATCTCTCCCCTTGCACCTTAAACCCTCTAGTTTTAGACTCCCCTACCTTTGGGAAAAGATATTGACTATCTACCTTGTCTATGCTTCTCATTATTTATTGAATTGATTTAATTGAATGGTGATGGGTTTTCGTAGCGTAAGTAATAGACAGGACACCAGTTTGGGTATTTGTCAAAGAGCCAGAGAGAAGAATTTGTTTTCGTCAGAGAGTTGCTTTGGTCTGAAACTTACTGTCTGATAATGGATGCAGAAGCAACAGGAACTGTCACAAAGGAATTGGATAAATAGTGAAAGGCAGAAAAATTAGCAATGGGGAAAGGGTTGGAGAATGGGGCTAGTTGGATCACTTTGCTGAAGAGCCAGCAAGGAATGAATGGTTGTAAACACACAGAAAGTCAAACAAAACCTATGTTTGACACAATGAGAGTATTTGCTTCTGTTGAGGTTCCTGGGGCTACGCTGTGGATTGTGTAGAAGCTGCAATTAACTGTTACTGGCCCCAGCGTGGCAGAGTGAGCGTCTAACAAAGTGAAATTATTGCCTTGAGAATGGCAACTGTGACTGTCCCCAGGACGTCTGAGGCAGGTCTCAGAGCCTACACACACACGTTCCTAGTTTCGGAAACATCCTTCATTCAGGCAGGAACTCATGAGTCCGATGTCCCGCCATCCCGAAATCAGCTTTAACTCGGCCTTCATTGGGAACCCACCCATTTCCTGATCCACTTTCCACCATTCTCAGTACTCTGTAGGCCATTATCTCAGTCCAATGAGATACAGGCCTCACTCTCCCATCCTTATCATCACGGAGCTGCTGTGTGAGACAGATCAAAGATCAGTTGGAGTGTTTTGGGAGAGAGGGAGATGGGGCAGGGTGAACTGGCACTCATGGCCAGGGGGCTGTATAGTCAGGATTGCCACAGAGGGAGAAGAAAGCTCACCAGCTTCTCCTCATCCTGATTGTCACACGAAGCAAAGGGAGTGATCAGCCAGGATCTGATTGAATGGCACAGCAGGCTGGGGCTCCGCAGGTAGGCAGGGAGTGGGTGACCACCAGACAGAGCAAGAGAGATAGGCAGGTAATGCAGGAATCTCCTGTGGCCATTCCCCTGCAAAACCGAAAGATCACTTTGGACCTCATTCTCAAAGCAGCAGCGTCCAAACTCGTTGCGTTACGATTGGTTCTGCTGCAGAGGGGAGGGGTAAGAAGTGTGCCAGTGCAATAGTTATAGGGGATTCAATTGTAAGGAGAATGGACAGGCATTTCTGTGGCTGCAAACGAGACTCCACATTGTTACGTTGCCTCCCTGGTGCTGGGGTCAAGAATGTCTCGGAGCGAGTACAGGACATTCTGAAGGGGTAGGGTAAACATCCACTGGTTGTGGTACACATTGGTACAAATGGCATAGGTTAAAAAAAGCAGAACACAGGGAGCTAGGAAGGAAGTTAAGGAATCAGACCCCAAAGGTAGTGATCTCAGGATTACTACCAGTGCCATGTGCTAGTCAGAGTAGAACATAGAACATTACAGCACAAACAGGCCCTTCGGCCCTCGAGTTGCGCCGATCACATCAACCCTACCAATCCATAGACCTATCTATAACCCCCAATCCCATTAAACCCCATATATTCATCCAGAAGTCTTTTAAAAGACCCCAGCGAGTTCGCCTCCACCACCGATGACGGCAGCCGATTCCATTCACTCACCACCCTCTGAGTAGAAATGACAGGATATATCAGATAAATACATGACTGAAGAGTTGGTGTCGGGGGAGAATTTCAGATTCCTGGAGCATTGAGACAAGTTCTAGGGAAGGTTGGACCTGTACAAATTGGATGTGTTACATCTGGGCAGGATTGGGACTGATGTCTCAGGGGAACAATTTGCTAAAGCATTGGCGAGGTTTAAACTAATGTGCTAGGGGGGTGGGAACCTATGTAAGGAGTCAGAGAAGGAGGGAGCAAGGACAAATACAAAAGGCAGAGAAACGAATAAGAAAAGTGATAGGCAGAGAAACCAAGGACAAAGTTCAAACAGGGCTATAGAGAAAAATATTGGGAGCAAGGCAAACAATGTTAAAAAGACAAGCTTAAAGGCTCTGTGCCTTAATGCATGGAGCATTTGTAACAAAGTTGATGAACTAATCACACAGATACATGTAAACGGGTACAATATAACTGGGATTACAGAGACATGGCTGCAGCGTGACCAAGCGTGAGAATTGAATACAAAGAACAACACAGCACGGGAAACAGGCCCTTCGGCCCAACGAGCCCGCACCGCCGTCCCATTGTCTCAGTGACCTATTCATCAGGGTAGTCTCAGGGTAGTCGATATTTAGGAGGGACAAGCGTAAAGGAAAAGGTGGTGGAGTGGCATTGATAGTTAAAGAGGAAATTAACACAACAGTGAGAAAGAATATTAGCTCTGGCAATTTGGAGTCTGTATGGGTAAAGTTGAGAAATACCA
Source organism: Prionace glauca (assembly GCA_037974335.1). Lineage (NCBI taxonomy): Eukaryota > Metazoa > Chordata > Chondrichthyes > Carcharhiniformes > Carcharhinidae > Prionace > Prionace glauca. The sequence continues at coordinate 76,648,448 of CM075733.1, read as the reverse complement.
AAGGGCAAAAAACATTACTGGGTGTCGTATATAGACCCCCAAACTGCAGAGGTGATATTGCGAATGGTATTAAACATGAAATTAGAGATGCATTTGATAAGGGAATATCAGTGATCATGAGTGATTTTAATCTGCACATAGATCAGCAAATCAAATTAGCCACAATAGCCACAAAATTGCTAGAGTGTATGTGGGATGGTTTCCTTGACCAATATGTGGAGAAACCAGTGAGAGAGCAGGCCATTTTAGACTGGATACTGTCTAATGAGAAGGGAATCATTGCCAATCTAGTTGTACAAAACCTCTTGGGATGAGCGACCATAACATGATAGAATTTTTTATCAAGATAAAGAGTGAAGTAGTTGATTCGGAGACTCGGGTGCTGAATCTTAATAAAGGAAAATATGAGGATATGGGGTGTAAGTTGGCATTGATAGATTGGGGAGCGTTACTTAAAGGGATGACAGTGGAAAGGCAATGTCAAACATTCAAGGAGCACATGGAGGAACTGCAGAAACTGTTTATTCCTGCGTGACACAAAAGCAAAATGGATAAGAGGGCCAACAAAGGAAATTAGAGAGAGGAAAAAGTGTACAGACTGGCCAAGAAAAATAATAGGTCTGAGGATTGGGAGCAGTTTAGAATTCAGCAAGGAAGGACTAAGGGATTGAACAAAGAACAAAGAGCAACACAGCACGGGAAACAGGCCCTTCAGCCCAACGAGCCTGAGCCACCATTTCAACATTGTGAGTTCTCTCTCCACCCATGACCCTTGTCTATGCTTATGGCACTCCACATTGGAAACCAGATTGAGGGGAGACTAATTTAGGGACAATTTGTTACACCAATCAGCCTAAGAGCTCATCTTTGGGGTGTGGGAGGAAACTGGAGCACCCGGAGAAAACCCACGCAAGCACGGGGAGAATGCGCAAACTCCCACTGACACTGGCCCAAATCCATGTATCTGCGCAGCAAACAGTGATAGTCACTGAGCTGTCGTCTTGCCCAGCATCTGGTCCAGTTTAAGTGTACTCTAATGACGTGAAGCACTAGGCTACTCTCGAAACATCCAAGAGCAGCCCTTGTACGACCCATTGCGTGTACGCTCCTCGTTGGACAATAAGGCGGACCGAAGCACCTCTGGATTAAAAGAGAAAAATATCAATAACATGCACATCCTTATGCAAACAGTAATTGATTAAGAAGGAAAAATACAGTAAGAAAGTAAGTTTGCAGGGAACATAAAGACTGTTTCTATAGATACGTGAAGAGAAAGAGGTTGGTGAAGACAAATGTAGGTCCCGTACAGACAGACAGAAACAGTGGAATGTAGTAATAGAACATAGAACATTACAGCGCAGAACAGGCCCTTCGGCCCACGATGTTGCGCCGACCAGTTACAAAAACAATGACCCACTAACCTAAACCAATCCCTTTTTGTCCATAAACCTATCCACAGATCTCTTAAACGCCCCCAAACTAGGCACATTTACAACTGCAGCAGGCAGGGCATTCCAATCCCTCACCACCCTCTGGGTAAAGAACCTACCCCTGACATCCGTCCTGTAGCTACCCCCCCTTAATTTAAAGCTATGCCCCCTCGTGCTAGCTTTTTCCATCCGAGGAAAAAGGCTATCACTGTCCACCCTATCTAAACCTCTAATCATCTTATATGTTTCAATAAGATCCCCTCTTAGCCCCTTCTTTCCAACGAAAACAACCCCAAATCCCTCAGTCTCTCCTCATAGGACCTCCCCTCCATACCAGGCAACATCCTGGTAAACCTCCTCTGCACCCTCTCCAAAGCCTCCACATCCACATCCTTCCTGTAATAGGGGACAAAGAAATAACTGAGCAACTGAATATACACTTTGGTTCTGACTTCACAAAATAGGACACAAATCAAAAGAAATGTTGGAGAATGCAAGATTAAGTGAGAGGGAAGAATTGAGGGAGATCAATATTAGTAGAGATACAGTGTTGGGAAAATTGATGATATTGAAGGTCGATAAATCCCCAGGGCCAGATAATCTACATCCCAGAATACTTAAGGAAATGGCTCTAGAAATAGTGGATGCATTGGTGGTCATCTTCCAGAGTCTAAAGACTCTGGAACAGTCCCTACAGATTGGAGGGTAGTCAATGTCACTCCAATATTCAAAAAGGGAGGTAGAGAGAAAACAGGGAATTTTAGACCAGTAAACTTAACGTCAGTAATGGGGAAAATTATTAAGCATTTAGAAAGCTGTGGCAGGATCAGACAGAGTCAATATAGATTTATGGAGGGGAATTCATGCTTGGTAAATCTGTTGGAATTTTTTGAAGATGTAACTGGTAGAGTTGATAAGGGGGAACCAGTAGATGTGGTATTTTTGGACTTTCAGGAAGCATTTGACAAAGTCCCACACAAGAGATTATCGTGCAAGATTAAAACACATGGGATTGGGGGAAGTGTATTGAGATGGATAGAAAAATGGTTGGCAGAGAGGAAACAAAGGGTAGGAATTAATGGGTGCTTTTCAAATTGGCAGGCAGTAACTAGTGGGGTGCCACAGGGATTGGTGCTGGGACTCCAGCTATTCACAATATATATTACTGATTTGGATAAGGGAACAAAATGTAACATCTCAAAGTTTGCAGATGATACCAAGTTGGGTGGAAGGGTGAACTGTGACGCAGATGAGATCCTTCAGGATGATCTGGACATGTTGGGTAAGTGGGCTAATCAATGGCAGATATGGTATAATTTGGATAAATGAGAGGTTATTCACTTTGGAAGCAAAAACAAGAAAGCAGATTACTACCTGAATGGCTGTAAATCAGAAGAGGAGAGTGTGCAGCGGGACCTGTGTGTCCTTGTGCTGTGGGTATGCCGGCGTTGGACTGGCGTAAACACAGTAAAAAGTCTGACAACACCAGGTTTTAGTCCAACCGATTTATTTGATAATATACTCACAAGCTTTCGAGGGGACTGCCTCTTCGTCAGGTGAATGGAGATTTCTGGCCTCAGACAGAGCATATAAAGCACAGAAAGTTTAGAGATTACTGATTAGAATGCGAATCCTTACACCTAACCTGCTGTTCATGTGGATCTTGGGTTCATGTCGCACTATCTGTAACCCCCGTGACTTGCCTGGGTTTGCAAAACCTCACTTACTGTACTGTCTGGAGACAATACACATCTCTTTAAACTGTGATCAGTGCTCCTTCCACTCACATTATCAGCCACTTCAGGTCTTGAACAGCAGGTTAGGTGTAAGGATTCGCATTCTAATCAGCAATCTCCAAACTGTCTGTGCTTTATATGCTCTGTCTGAGGCCAGAACTCTCCATTCACCTGACGAAGGGACTAACCCCGAAAGCTTGTGAGTATATTATCAAATAAATAGGTTGGACTAAAACCTGGCGTTGTCAGACTTTTTACTGTCCTTGTGCACCAGTCACTGAAGGTGAGCATGTGGTGCAGGAAATAGCATGTTGGCCTTCATTGCTAGAGTTTCGAGTACAGGAACAGGGTTTGTGTTGTTGCAATTATACAAGGCCTTGGTGAGGCCACACCTAGAGTATTGTGTGCAGTTCTGGTCTCCTTTTCTGAGGAAGGATGTTCTTGCTCTCGAGGGAGTGCAGTGAAGGTTTACCAGGCTGATTCCGGGGATGGTGGGACTGATGTATGAGGAGAGATTGACTCGGTTAGGATTGTTTTCACTGGAGTTCAGACAAATGAGGGGGGAATCTCAGAGATTTATAAAATTGTAACAGGACTAGACAGGGTAAATGCAGGGAGGATAGTCCTGATTTGATGGGGGTGTGAGGTACAAAAGCATGGGTCACAATCTGAGAATTCAGGAGGTGAGGAGACATTTCTTCACCTAAAGATTGGTGAGTCTATAGAATTCATTACCACAAAGTAGTCAATGCCAAAACATTGAATGTATTCAAGAGGTGGCTGGATATAGCACTTGGGGCAAATGGGGTTAAAGGTTATGGGGAGGAAGCAGGATTAGCCTATTGAGTTGGATGATCAACCATGATTGTAATAAATAGTAAAGCATGTTCAAAGGGTCAAATGGCTTCCTTCTGCTCCTATCTTTTATGTTTCTGTATCTATTGGCCATGCATAATTGCCCCTTAGTCTCCCTGACACTATCAGGGTAAATCATGGGATTATTGGGATAGAGCCTGGATGGAATTGTTGTTGATGCAGCTCGATGGGCTGGATGGCCTCTTTCTGTGCTGTAAGGGTTCTATAAATCTATGATTGTTAGATGCACATTTTCTCACATTGTAATTATTAAATCTGCTTCCAGTGCGATTTCAAACCTTTTCCCTTGACCATGAGATGAAGCTCTCGAGGTGTGACGTCAAAATGCAAATCTGGGTAAGTGATTCCTTGTTATTTCAGTCCTGGTTATCAAGTATGTACTGTCACAGACACGATTACATTGCAGTCCACTGGTACATAATTGGGCATTGGGCATTGGTGAGGCCGCAGCTGGAGTACTGTGTGCAGTTTTGGGCGCCGCACCTGCGCAAGGATATTTTGGCCCTGGAGGGAGTGCAGAGGAGGTTTACTAGGCTGATACCAGAGTTGAGGAGGTTGAGCTATGAGGAGAGGCTGAATAAACTAGGCTTGTACTCGTTAGAGTTTAGAAGAATGAGGGGAGATCTCATTGAGACGTATAAGATGATGAATGGGATGGATAGGATAGAGGTGGAGAGACTCTTCCCGCTCAAAAAAGACAGTAGGACTAGGGGGCACAGCCTCAAGATAAAGGGGAGGCGGTTTAGAACAGAGTTGAGGAGGAACTTCTTCACTCAAAGGGTGGTGAATCTCTGGAATTCTCTGCCCGTTGAAGTGGTGGAGGCTGCCTCGCTAAATATTTTTAAGAAACGGGTTGATGGGTTTTTGATAAGAGAGGGGATTAAGGGTTATGGGGAGAGGGCGGGAAGGTGGAGCTGAGTCACGACAGATCAGCCATGATCTTATTGAATGGCGGGGCAGGCTCGAGGGGCCAGATGGCCCACTCCTGCTCCTATTTCTTATGTTCTTATAATTCCTTTACTGAAAGGATCTTGGCACCAATACAGTTCAGGGGAATGTTTCTTTCCAAATGAAACTGCAATTTGCTTGTACTTCTTTCAATTTTGTGTCTTGTATTTGTTCCTCACACGTGGTCCTTCCCACATTGGAGAGAGCAGATGTGGATTGAACCAATGCTTTGCAGACCACCTGCAAAGTAGTCATTCACTACGCCTTATGGACAAATTGGGCCGTAGAGATTTACAGCTTGGAAACAGGCTCTATCACTCAGTCCATCACACGACCCTGAGCTTTTGGTCTCCTGTCACTTCAATTCTCCCTCCTGATCCCACTCTTATCTTCCCGTCCTTGGCCTGCTTCATGGTTAAAGAACAATGTAAATGCAAGTCCTTTTTCGCTTCTTTTCAGTTCTCCGATGGTACAAGCAAAAAATGCCCCCTTCGCACTGGCTAGTATTTCTCATCAGACTGAAGTTACTGATATTAACTCAGAATTTGTCTTTGTTATGTTCTAGCATTCAGGCAATGTTGTGGCGGAAGCAAGGAGTCATAAACAAGGTTCAGACGCAGTCTGCAGGGGCGAAGTGAACATTCCTTCCTCGATGTGAGTCTCTGATTTTGTTTAAGACAATCTTCTGTGTGCCAAGTTCCAGTACGTCTAAAATAAAATTTGAATGCTGCAGATGCTGGGGCTCTGAAATAAAAAGTGGGAAATGCTGGAAATACCCAGCAGGTTTGGCTGCATTGATGGAGGTAGGAACGGGGTTACTGACCGGAATTTTCCCGTCAGTGGGATCTTCCAGTCATACTGGCGGAGAACCCCACTGCAGGTATCCCAGCAGGGCTACATAAAATGGGAAATCCCGTTGACAACAGTGGGACCAGAAGATCCTGCCACTGGCCAATGATGGGTTACCTCCCCTACCTCAAAACACGCGGCGGGAAGCACGGAAAATCTTGCCCAGTGTTTCGGGTCCGTTTCTGCAAAACTCAGTGGAATAAATTGAAAGAATCACAGAACCCTACAGTGCAGAAAGAAGCCATTCGGCCCATCACGTCTGTACCGAACACAATCCCACCCAGGCCCTACCCCCATATCCCTACATATTAGACTGTCCCTCATCAGTCCTTGTGTCTCAAAATGCCTGTAGATCCCATCTCTCAAAATACCTTCCAACAATTTACCCACCACAGATGTGAGGCTCACTGGTTTGTGGTTCCCAGGCTTTTCCCTGCAGCCCTTTTTGAACAAAAGCACAACATTTGCCACCCTCCAATCTTCAGGCACCTCACCCGTGACTATCAAATACCTCCGCTAGGGGACACACAATTTCCTCCATAGCCTCTAATAATGTCCTGGGCTCCGCTTCATCAGATCCTGGGGATTTTTCCATCTTGATGCGCTTTGAGATTTCCAGCACCTCGATCTCTGTAATATGTACACGCCTCAGGACATCAATATTTATTTCCCCAAGTTCCCTTAATTCAATGCTTTTCTCAGCAGTAAACACAGATGAAAAATATTCATTTAGTATCTCTTCCACCCCTTATGGATCTGCACATAGATGACCTTGTTGATCGTTAAGAGGCCCTACTCTCTCCCCAGTTACTTTTTTGCCCTTTATGTATTTGTAGAAGCTGTTTGGATTCTCCTTTGCCTTATCTTCCAAAACAATCTCGTGTCCCCTTTTTGCCCTCCTGATTTCTCTCTTAACTGTACTTCTACATTCCCTATACTCTTCAAGGGATTCATTTGATCTCAGCTGCCTATGCATGTCATGTGCGTCCTTCTTCTTCTTGACCAGGGCCTCAATAACCTGAGTTATACAGGGTTCCCTACTTTTGCCAGCCTTGCCCTTCACTCAAAGAGGAATGTGCCTACCCTGAGCCCTGGTTAACACACTTTTGAAAGCCTCCCACTTACCGTCCCTTTACCTTCCCACAGACTCCCCCAATTAATTTTTGAAAATTCCTGCCTAAAAGCATCAACATTTACCTTGCCCCAATTTAGAATCTTAACTTTTGGGCCAGACTTATCATCATTGGTCCCAGAGTGATCCCTCATTAACACTTCTGCCCTTCCTTAGTTCCTCAGAGGAGGTCAAATTTTGCCCCCTCTCTAGTTAGGCCGTCCACATAATGAGGAATTCCTCCTGAATAAACTCAACAAATTTCTCTCCATCCAACTCACTAATACTGTGGCTGTCCCCCTCCAGTCAATGTTGGGAAAGTTAAAATCCCCTATTATTGCCACCTTATTTTTTCTTGGAGCTACCTGAAATCTCCTTACATAGAACATAGAACATAGAACATAACAGCGCAGAACAGGCCCTTCGGCCCACGATGTTGCGCCGACCAGTTACAAAAACAATGACCCTCTAACCTAAACCAATCCCTTTTCATCCATAAACCTATCCACGGATCTCTTAAACGCCCTCAAACTAGGCACATTTACAACTGCAGCAGGCAGGGCATTCCAATCCCTCACCACCCGCTGAGTAAAGAACCTACCCCTGACATCCGTCCTATAACTACCCCCCCTTAATTTAAAGCTATGCCCCATCGTGCTAGCTTTCTCCATCAGAGGAAAAAGGCTATGACTATCCACCCTATCTAAACCTCTAATCATCTTATATGTTTCAATAAGATCCCCTCTTAGCCGCCTTCTTTCCAGTGAAAACAACCCCAAATCCCTCAGCCTCTCCTCATAGGACCTCCCTTCCATACCAGGCAACATCCTGGTAAACCTCCTCTGCACCCTCTCCAAAGCCTCCACATCCTTCCTGTAATGTGGGGACCAGAACTGCACACAAAACTCCAAGTGCGGCCGCACCAGAGTTTGTACAGTTGTAACATGACGCTGCAACTCCTAAATTCAATCCCCCTACCAATAAACGCCAAGACACCGTATGCCTTCTTAATAACCTTATCTACTTGACTCCCAACTTTCAGGGATCTATGTACACATACACCTAGATCCCTCTGCTCATCCACACTATTCAAAGTCTTCCCATTAGCCCTATACTCGACACATCTGTTATTCCTACCAAAGTGAATTACCTCACATTTCTCCGCATTAAACTCCATCCGCCACCTCTTGGCCCAGCGCTGCAACCTGTCTAAGTCTTCCTGCAAACTATGACACCCTTCCTCATAATCTACCACACCTCCGACTTTGGTGTCATCAGCAAATTTACTAATTCACCCAACTATACCCTCATCCAGATCATTAATAAAAATTACAAACAGCAGTGGCCCCAAAACAGATCCCTGAGGCGCACCACTCGTAACCGAACTCCATGATGAATATTTACCATCAACCACCACCCTCTGTCTCCTATCCGCTAGCCAATTCCTGATCCAATTCCCTAGATCACCCCCAATCCCATACATCTGCATTTTCTGCAGAAGCTACCATGGTGAACCTTATCAAACGCCTTACTAAAATCCATATATACCACGTCCACTGCCTTACCCCCATCCACCTCTTTGGTCACTTTCTCAAAAAACTCAATAAGGTTAGTAAGGCACGACCTACTCGCCACAAAACCATGCTGACTATCTCCAATCAATTCATTACTCTCCAAATAACTATAAATCCTATCCCGAATAATTTTTTCTAAAACCTTGCCCACAACAGAAGTGAGACTCACCGGTCTATAATTCCCGGGGAAGTCTCTGTTCCCCTTCTTAAACAATGGGACAACATTCGCTAACCTCCAATCTTCCGGTACTATACCAGAGGCCAACGACGACCTGAAGATCAGAGCCAGAGGTTCAGCAATCACTTCTCTTGCCTCCCAGAGAATCCTGGGGTAAATCCCATCCGGACCAGGGGACTTATCTATTTTCAGACCCTCCAGAATATCTAGCACATCCTCCTTTTCAACTGCAACACTGTCAATTCTACTCCCCTGCAACCCAGTGTCCTCCTCAGCTATATCCATGTCCCCCTGCGTGAACACCGAAGAGAAATATTGGTTCAATGCCTCTCCAATCTCCTCCGGTTCCAGACATAACTTCCCTCTGCTGTCTATAACTGGCGCTAATCTTGCCCTAACCAACCTTCTGTTCTTGACATACCTATAGAACGCCTTAGGATTCTCCTTAACCCTATCAGCCAAAGTCTTCTCATGTCCTCTTTTAGCCCTTCTTAGTTCACTCCTCAACTCCCTCCTAGCCAATCTAAAGTTTTCTAGTGCACTCCCCGAGCCCTCACGTCTCATCCGAACATCAGCCTCCTTTTTCCTCTTAACCAACGAAGAAACTTTTTTGGTGCACCACGGTTCCCTAGCCCTACCAATTCCTCCTTGCCTGACAGGGACATACCTATTACGGACTCGCAGTAGCTGCTCCTTGAAAAAACTCCACATTTCAGACGTTCCCAGTCCCTGTAATCTCCTAGTCCAACCAATGGTTCCTAATTCTCTCCTAATAGCCTCATAATTACCCTTCCCCCAGCTAAAACCACTAGCCCGAGGTTCATTCCTATCCCTTTCCATCACTGAGGTGAACGTAACTGAATTGTGGTCACTATCACCAAAATGCACACTAATTTCCAAGTCTAGCACCTGGTCTGGCTCATTTCCCAGCACCAAATCCAATATAGCCTCACCTCTAGTTGGCCTATCTACATACTGAGTCAAAAAACCTTCCTGCACGCTTTGTACAAAAACTGACCCCTCTAACGAGCTAGAGCTATAACAATTCCAATCAATATTAGTAAAGTTAAAATCCCCATAACAATTACCCTATTACTATTATTATTATTACTATTACTATTATATATGGAGAGAGTGCAGAGGAGATTTACCAGGATGTTAGAACATAGAACATAGAACATTACAGCACAAACAGGCCCTTCGGCCCTCGAGTTGCGCCGATCACATCAACCCCACCAATCTATAGACTTATCTATAACCCCCAATCCCATTAAACCCCATATACTCATCCAGAAGTCTTTTAAAAGACCCCAGCGAGTTCGCCTCCACCACCGACGACGGCAGCCGATTCCATTCACTCACCACCCTCTGAGTGAAAAACTTACCCCTAACATCACCTCTGTACTTCCCTCCCCGCACCTTAAATCTGTGTCCTCTCGTAGCGACCATTTCAACCCGGGGAAATAGCCTCTGAGAGTCCACCCTATCTATTCCTCACAACATTTTATAAACTTCTATCAGGTCGCCTCTCAACCTTCGCCTCTCCAGGGAAAAGAGTCCCAGCTCCCTCAACCTATCTTCATAAGGCATGCCTCCCAGTCCAGGCAACATCCTTGTAAATCTCCTCTGCACCCTTTCAATAGCTTCGACATCTTTCCTATAGTGAGGCGACCAGAACTGCGCACAGTACTCCAAATGAGACCTGACGAGGGTCCTGTAAAGTTGCAGCATTACCTCCCGACTCCTAAACTCAATCCCTCGATTAATGAAGGCCAGTACACCATACGCCTTCTTGACCACCTCCTCCACCTGCGAGGCCGATTTAAGAGTCCTGTGAACCCGGACCCCGAGATCCTTCTGCTCTTCAACGCTACTAAGACTCCTGCCCTTAATAGTGTACTCGTTCATCCCGGTAAATACCATGTTGCCTGGTATGGAAGGGCTGTCTTACGAGGAAAGATTGAACGCACTTGGGCTGTTTTCCCTTGAGAGACATCGGCTGAGGGGGGATCTAATAGAGGTTTATAAGATTATGAAGGGGATAGATAGAGTAAATGGTGGTAAGCTTTTTCCGCTATTAGAAATGGATAGAACGAGGGGTCACAGGCTTAGGGTGAGGGGGGCTAGATATAAGACTAATATTAGAGGGCAGTTTTTCACGCAAAGGGTAGTGGGGATGTGGAATGCACTGCCGAGTAAGGTGGTGGAAGCAGGCACGCTAGGGTTGTTCAAGAGTCACTTGGACAGCCACATGAGCGGTCTACATATAGGGGGATATAGCAGGCCTTACTAAACATAGGCTTGGGGTTCAGTTTTAGCCTTAGGGATATAGAGTCTTTTTAATAATGAATTTTTTATCCACAGGCATTTAAGTCCAGCAAGGGGCATGCGGGCGGCAGGTTGTGGTGGGCTGCTCTTGGATGTTGCTTCGGGAGTTGCCTACTGCTTCATGTCGTTGGTGTGCGTAAACTGGACCATCTCGAGGGCATCATGACAGCTCAGAGACTATCTCTGTTGCTATGCGGACACATGGATTTGGGCCTGTGTCCGTGGGAGTTTGCACGTTCTCCCCGTGGTTGCGTGGGTTTCCTCCGGGTACTCCGGTTTCCTCCCACATCCCAAAAATGTGCTTTTAGGCTGATTGATTGGGTAACAAATTGTCCCTATATTGGACCTCCCTGATCCTCACATATTAGGCATAGACTAAAATCATGAATAGGTCACTGACCATGGGACGGCGGCGCGGGCTCGTTGGGCCGAAGGGCCTGTTTCCCGTGCTGTGTTGTTCTTTGTTCTTTGTACTATCACTCCTAACCAGGATCGTCTCCGCAATCCTTTCCTCAACCTCTCTAAACTTTTAGGAGGTCTATAAAAGACTCCCAACAGGGTGACCTCTCCTCTCCTATTTCTAATCTCCGCCCATACTACCTCAACAGACAAGTCCTCATCAAACTTCCTCTCTGACACTGTGATACAATCCCTGACCAATAATGCTACCCCTCCCCCCCTCCTACCTCCTTCTCTCCTCCAACTAAAACATTTGAACCCCAGGACCTGCAGCAACCATTCCTGCCCCTGCTCTATCCATGTCTCCGAAATGGCCATAACATCGAAGTCCCAGGTACGTATTTGCTCCTCAATTTCCCGCTGATTATTTGGGGGCCTATAGTACAATCCTATCAATCCTATCCTGTTGTGGGCAAGGTTTTAGAAAAAATTATTAGGGATAGGATTTATAGTTATTTGGAGAGTAATGAATTGATTAGAGACAGTCAGCATGGTTTTGTGGAGGGTAGGTGGTGCCTTACTAACCTTATTGAGTTTTTTGAGAAAGTGACCAAAGAGGTGGATGGGGGTAAGGCAGTTGACGTGGTATATATGGACTTTTTTAAGGCGTTTGATAAGGTTCATCATGGTAGGCTTCTGCAGAAAATGCAGATGTATGGGATTGGGGGTGATCTAGGGAATTGGATCAGGAATTGGCTAGCGGATAGGAGACAGAGGGTGGTGGTTGATGGTAAATATTCATCATGGAGTTCGGTTACGAGTGGTGTGCCTCAGGGATCTGTTTTGGGGCCACTGCTGTTTGTAATTTTTATTAATGATCTGGATGAGGGTATAGTTGGGTGGATTAGTAAATTTGCCGATGACACCAAAGTCGGAGGTGTGGTAGATAGTGATGAAGGGTGTCTTAGTCTACAAGGAGACTTGGACAAGTTGCAGAGCTGGGCCGAGAGGTGGAGGATGGAGTTTAATGCGGAAAAGTGCGAGGTAATTCACTTTGGCAGGAATAATGGATGTGTAGAGTATAGGACCAATGGTAGGACTTTTGAATAGTGTGGATCAACAGAGGGATCTAGGTGTATGTGTACATAGATCCCTGAAAGTTGGGAATCAAGTAGATAAGGTTGTTAAGAAGGCATACGGTGTCTTGGCGTTTATTGGTAGGGGGATTGAATTTAAGATCCACAGCGTCATGTTGCAACTGTACAAAACTCTGGTGCGGCCGCACTTGGAGTACTGTGTGCAGTTCTGGTCCCCACATTACAGGAAGGATGTGGAGGCTTTGGAGAGGGTGCAGAGGAGGTTTACTAGGATGTTGCCTGGTATGGAGGGGAGATCCTATGAGGAGAGACTGAGGGATTTGGGATTGCTTTTGCTAGAAAGAAGGCGGCTAAGAGGGGATCTTATTGAAACATATAAGATGATTAGAGGTTTAGATAGGGTGGATAGTGATAGCCTTTTTCCTCAGATGGAGAAAGCTAGCACGAGGGGGCATGGCTTTAAATTAAGGGGGGGTAGTTATAGGACGGATGTCAGGGGTAGGTTCTTTACCCAGAGGGTGGTGAGGGATTGGAATGCCCTGCCTGCTGCAGTTGTAAATGCGCATAGTTTGAGGACGTTAAAGAGATCCGTGGATAGGTTTATGAATGGAAAGGGTTTGGTTTAGGTTAGAGGGTCATTGCTTTTTAATTGGTCGGCGCAACATCATGGGCCGAAGGGCCTGTTCTGCGCTGTAATATTCTATGTTCTATCAAAGCGATTTCCCCCTTCTTATTTGTCACTTCTACCCATATAGAACATAGACATGTAGAACATATAGACTCAGTGGTTGAACCCTCAGTTATATCCCCTCTCAGTACTGCCGAGATGTTTTCCCTAATCAAAAGTGCAACTCCCTCTCCTGTTCTATCTTTCCTATAGCGCCTGTACCCTGGAACATTGAGCTGCCAGTCCTGTTTCTCTCTTAGCCATGTTTCAGTAATTGCTGTACTATCCCAGCCCCACAAACTGATCTATGGCATAATTAAGGACCCCACACACCCTGACCCCACCTTCTTCTGTTGGGAAAAAAATACAAAAGTGAGATCACGTACCAACCAACTCAAGAACAGCTTCTTCCCTGCTGCCATCAGACTTTTGAATGGACCTACCTCACATTAAGTTGATCTTTCTCTGTACCCTAACTATGACTGTAACACCACATGCTGCACCCTCCCCTTTCCTTCTTTATGCTTTATCTGTATAATGTGCAAGAAACAATACTTTTCACTATGTGCTGGTGCATGTGACAATAATAAGTCAAATCAAATATTCTTTGGGAGTCATTATACAAACAGCCCATCTAAGTCTTTATAGGAAAGAATTAAGACTTGAACCATCCATTCCTCCATGATTGAAGGATCATGACTTTACACATTGGAGTATTATTTTGTGAAAAGTATTTGAAATTATTTACTTTATTTACTGTTTCATTCAAGAGTTGGAGACTTTGAGATACAGGGAGCACCTACGTCATTTTCCGTATACCAGGGTTACAGGAAGTTTCAGATTAGAGAGGAAGGTAAGTCTTAATTGAATACTTCCATTCATTCTTAACCAGGGTCAGGTGTATGGAGAAAGAAAAGATATTTGCTGGGAGCATCATGGATATCTGACATATCCCTTTATCAGTTTTAGAAATGATTTCATCAGTAGTATTTAGAAAGATGCAAACTTAATCCTGATGAAGGGTCATTGACCTGAAATGTTAAATCTGTTTCTCTCCACATATGTTGCTTGAGTATTTCCAGCACTTTATGTCTTGATTTTCAGACTGCTGTGGTATTTCACTTTTGAGCAAACTTGTTTCTTCCCAATGATATTGAGCGTTAAGAATTTCCGCTGAGCAAGGGGTGGGCAAGAAAAGTCCAGACCCTCAGGAACACGTTGGGGAGCCTGAATATTCAGGGTGGGACCTGGGAGAGGTGACTGGACGAGGGGAGCAGAGATTGGCCCTCGGGATGGGCAGGCATGGGCTTTTCCCCAGCTGGTGTGACCAGAGAGAGGGGCGGCGGGGGTGGAATGGAGGGTGGGAGTGTAAATAGTTGGACATGAGGAGACCCAATTGAAAAACATGCCTACGTGGTTTTGTGGTTGCCTAAAATCTCCATGGCTGACGTTTATTTGCACATGGTTAGCCAACTATGTTAAATGGAACCTAGCAAGAAATCTCACAACACCAGGTTAGAGTCCAACCAGTTTATTTGACAGTAATCCCACAAGCTTTCGGAAACGGTGTTCCTTCGTCAGGCGTGTGGAAGGTTCTGATCAGAGAAGGACATATTAAGTCACACACAGTTTCCAGAATACTGATTAGTATGCACGTCCCTACAGCTAACCTGCTATTCAAAATGCAGACAATGTGAGTGGAGATAGCATTAGCACAGGTTAAAGAGATGTGTATTGTCTCCAGACAGGACAGTGAGTGAGGTTTTACAAGCCCAGGCAAGTCACGGGGGTTACAGATAGTGCGACATGAACCCCAGATCCCAGTTGAGGCCGTCCTCATGTGTGCGGAACTTGGCTATCAGTTTCTGCTCAGCGACTCTGCGCTGTCGTGTGTCGTGAGGCCACCTTGGAAAAGGCTTACCTGAAAATCAGAGACCGAGTGCCCGTGACCACTGAAGTGTTCGCCAACAAGAAGGGAATAGTTTTGCCTGGTGATTGTCAAACGATGTTCATTCATCCATTGTCGTAACATCTGCCTAGACCTGAGGATGATGCATGAAAATAGACACTAATCTTTTCATTTACAGAATTCAGTATTACATAGCTCTGTCTCCAACCTACCATTGTCCCTCTAGTCTTTATATATGCTTGATACTTAATCAATCCATGCCTTTTCCTCATGTATTCTTAACCTTAATAATACAATTAACATGCAACTAATAAACTAAAAACTTTAAGCAGTCACACAATTCATACAATCCCCAAGTCACAGGCTAGAAATTCACCTAAGGTTTAAGGTATCAGGTCACTGTTCACTCTACACAGCTCCAGATATTTAATTCCACTGATGGAACAGATTATCAGATGAAGCATTGAATGGGCCTTTTTCTGTATGGATTTCTAGCCATAGAATCTCAGAGTGCAGTCGGAGACCATTCAGCCCTTCATGTCATTCCGGATATTATTTAGTTAGACACACTCCCTCTGTTCTTTTGCCACAGCCGTGCAAATGTTTCCCCTTTTAAGTCATTATTCAATTCCCTTTGGAAAGTTATTACTGAATCTGTTTCCAGCATAGTCTCAAGTAGGGCATCCTGGATCATAACTCCCTATCTTTCTTCCCATCTCCCCTCAGGTTGGTTTTATCAGTTATGTTGAATCTTTGTTCTTTGCTTCCTCCTGTGAATTGAAGCGGTTTCTTCCTCTCTCTTCTACTCTAAGCCCTCAGAAAAGGATCAGCTATATATCTGTCAATTGGCAAATTTAGAGTTTCTTTATATCTTTGACCAGCAACTCCAGAAATGAGAACTACTAAGATTGCAATGAGTTAAGAACTATTGACGTTCCACATTTGTAGATGCACAAGGTGGAGGGAACACATCTTACGTGTGTTTTCCATGGCTTCTTTCTTCTGGAAAATGTTGCTAGTTAGAGTCTATAGCTTGAGCAGTGTCAACAAGCACAGTTGACCAAGAATCTCTCCCATTATTATTGCCTGTTATTGGCATGTTGGAAGGAATTACAGCCAATCTGCTATTACATCTGCTACTCAAGATTCGCATTCTAATCAGTATTCTGTAAACTATGTGTGCCTTTATGTGCCCTGTTTGCGATCAGAACTCTCCACTCACTTGAACAGCGTTTTGAAAGCTAGTGGCATTTACTACGAAATAAACCTGTTGGACTTTAACCTGGTGTTGTGAGACTTCTTACTGTGTTTACCCCACTCCAACGCCGGCATCTCCACATCATGGGAACCAAACCCAGAGCTTGTGGTTCAGAAGTGGGACATAACCCACTGCAGCACAACCTACCATTCTAGGGGTACAAGAACAGAAATAGCAAGAGTAGGCCATCAGGTTTGTTAGTCCTGCGCCACCATTCAATCTGATCTGATCATGGCCTCAACACCACTTTCCTGTCTGTCCCTCCTATTTGTTCTGGTGTTTAACTCTGCTGGTCTCACACTGATAGGAGTTTCCATGGAATCTAAGTATAAGCAAGACTCTTGCCCTACTATGCACTCATAGCACCTAAAGTTCAAACTCATCATCGTCCCTGCTGCACTTTCAACTGACTTTCAAACTTTACAGGATATTGATTCATGAAGGTGTTTGGCTATTGGTTTTGTAAATGAAATCAAATTACATTTGCCCGTTTTTTGGGTTCAACTTTGTTGTTATTCCTCTCAACATTTATAAAATGTTGAGAGGAATAGATAGGGTGGACTCTCAGAGGCTATTTCCCCGGGTTGAAATGGTCGCTACGAGAGGACACAGATTTAAGGTGCGGGGAGGGAAGTACAGAGGTGATGTTAGGGGTAAGTTTTTCACTCAGAGGCTGGTGAGTGAATGGAATCGGCTGCCGTCATCGGTGGTGGAGGCGAACTCACTGGGGTCTTTTAAAAGACTTCTGGATGAGTATATGGGGTTTAATGGGATTGGGGGTTATAGATAGGTCTATAGATTGGTGGGGTTGATGTGATCGGCGCAACTCGAGGGCCGAAGGGCCTGTTTGTGCTGTAATGTTCTCTGTTCTATGTTATTTATATAGAATTACTGGTGTTTTTATGGCACAGAATCTGCCCATGTAGCCAACCCAGTGTTTCACCCTATTCCAGGTCTCCCTTCTTCATTTAACATTCTCTTCCTTTATTCTCTTCATTTATCACTCAGGGGTTACCTAGTTTCCCTAGGATCAGAGGTAAGCTGACAAGGTGGATTCAAACTGGCTCGGTCAAATAAGACAGAGGGTAGCAGTGGAAGGGTGTGTTTCTGAATGGAGGGTTGTGACAAGCGGTGTTCCTCAGGGATCAGTGCTGGGACATTTTGTTGTTTGTAACATGTACATAAATGATTTGGAGGAAAATGTAACTGGTTTGATCAGTAAGTTTGTGGATGACACAAAGGTTGGTGGATTTGTGGATAGTGCTGAGGACCATTAGAGGATACAGCAGGATATAGATCAGTTGGAGGCTTGGGCAGAGTGATGGCAGTTGGAGTTTAATCAGGACAAATGTGAGGTAATGCATTTTGGAAGGTCTAATACAGAAAGGAAATATACAGTAAATGGCAGAACCCTTAAGATAGGCAAACCTGTATTGATAGGCAAAAGGATCTGGGTCACAGGTACACAGGTCACTGAAAGTGGCAATGCAGGTGGAGAAAGTAGTCAAGAAGGCATATGGCATATTTGCCTTCATCAGCCACGATATTGAGTTTAAAAATTGGCAAATCATGTTGCAGCTTTATAGAAACTTAGTTAGGTCGGACTTGGAATACAGTGTTCAATTCTGGTTGCCACACTACCAGAAGGATGTGGAGGCTTTGGAGAGGGTACAGAAAAGGTTTACCAGGATGTTGCCTGGTATGGAGGGCATTAGCTATGAGGAGAGGCTGGAGAAACTTGGTTTGTTCTCACTGGAACGAGGGAGGTTGAGGGGGGACGCGATAGAAGTCTACAAGATTGTGAGAGGCATGGACAGAGTGGATAGTCAGAAGCTTTTTCCCAGGGTGGAAGAGTCAATTATTAGGGGGCACAGGTTTAAGGTGCGAGGGGCAAGGTTTAAAGGAGATGTACGAGGCAGATTTTTTACACAGAGTGGGTCCGTGGAACTCGTTGCCGGAGGAGATAGTGGAAGTGGATACAGTAGTGACTTTTAAGGGGTGTTTTGACAAGTACATGAGTAGGATGGGAATAGAGGGATACAGTCCCCAGAAGGGAAGGGTTTTAGTTAAGTTAGGCAGCATGGTCGGTGCAGGCTTAGAGGGCCGAAGGGCCTGTTCCTGTGCTATAATTTTCTTTGTTCTTTGTTCCCATCTAGACCATTCACCTGCACATAGATATTCCACTTTTCAGCTGGATTCTTGCTTTGTCTCGCTGAGGCAGGTTTTTGATTTGATTTATTGTGTTAGTACACAGTGAAAAGTATTGTTTTTTGTGTACTATACAGACAAAGCATACCGTACCTAGAAAAGGATATGAGAGAGTGCAGAATGTAATGTTACCGTCATAGCTAGGGTATAGAGAGATCAACTTAATACGTGGTAGGTCCTTTCAAAAGTCTAATAGCAGGAGGGAAGAGGCTGTTCTCAAGTCGGTTGGTACGTGACCCCAGATTTTGTACCTTTTTCCCAACGGGAGGAGGTGGAAGAGAGTATGTGGAGTGTGTGTGAAGTCCATAATTATGCTGGCTGCTTTTCCGAGGCAGTGGAAAATGGAGACAGAGTCAATGGATGGGAGGCTGGTTTGCCTGATGGATTGGGCTTCATTCACAGCCTTCGTTGTGGTGGCACAGGCCTGAGTGCTCAGGCCCAGAGACTGTGTCAGGCATATCTGAGTCTGTCAGGAGATCTTGAGATAAACCCAGCGGCGGTGCTCTGCGTTCAAATTAATCAACAAATGATTTTTGTGTCCCACTATGTAGTGCCCTCAGGAAAAAAGGAAAATAATGAGATTCCGGATTATACTATTAACCTGACAAAGACAAAACGCTTCTTTGTACCTGGAGCTCCTTTTCAGATTCTGGTATGTATGAATTCACAATGAAATTGCCCGGGGAATGGAGGAAGTCAGGGGAGGGGGTGTAATGGGCACAGGTAGTAATGTCAAGCAGGTGATATTGCACATGAGTGGTGTGCCTCGGGGATCTGTTTTGGGGCCACTGCTGTTTGTAATTTTTATTAATGATCTGGATGAGGGTATAGTTGGGTGGATTAGTAAATTTGCTGATGACACCAAAGTCGGAGGTGTGGTAGATAGTGAGGAAGGGTGTCATAGTTTGCAGGGAGACTTAGACAGGTTGCAGAGCTGGACCGAGAGGTGGCGGATGGAGTTTAATGCGGAGAAGTGTGAGGTAATTCACTTTGGTAGGAATAACAGATGTGTCGAGTATAGGGCTAACGGGAGGACTTTGAATAGTGTGGAGGAGCAGAGGGATCTAGGTGTATGTGTACATAGATCCCTGAAAGTTGGGAGTCAAGTAGATAAGGTTGTTAAGAAGGCATACGGTGTCTTGGCGTTTATTGGTAGGGGGATTGAATTTAGGAGCCGCAGCGTCATGTTGCAACTGTACACATCTCTGGTACGGCCGCACTTGGAGTTTTGTGTGCAGTTCTGGTCCCCACATTACAGGAAGGATGTGGAGGCTTTGGAGAGGGTGCAGAGGAGGTTTACCAGGATGTTGCCTGGTATGGAGGGGAGGTCCTATGAGGAGAGGCTGAGGGATTTGGGGTTACCTGTGTACCTGTACACCCAGATCCCTCTGCCTATCAATACTCTAAGGGTTCTGCCATTTACTGTATATTTCCTATCTGTATTAGACCTTCCAAAATGCATTACCTCTCATTTGTCTGGGTTAAGCTCCATCTGCCATCTCTCCGCCAAGTCTCCAACCGATCTACATCCTACTGTATCCACTGATGGTCCTCATCGCTATCCACAAATCCACCAACCTTTGTGTCATCCACAAACTTACTAATCAAACCAGTTACATTTTCCTCCAAATCATTTATATATATCACAGACAGCAAAGGTCCCAGCACTGATCCCTGAGGAACACCACTTGTCACAGCCCTCCATTCAGAAACACACCCTTCCACTGCTACCCTCTGTCTTCTTTGACTGATGTGGATGTGCCGGCGTTGGAAGTTTATAACCTCTGTGGCTGATGTGCAATTCCAACCGCAGAGGCCTGACAGAGAGAGAGAGGGATATCTGTCAGGTTTCTGCTGCTGGAGCCTCAACCAACTCCCCCCCACTACCCCCTCAATTGCCAGTTCCCATGGCTGACCATGCCCCCCTCCTTGCCCCCACCAATCGTAGGCAGAGTGGCAGCGGGCCACCCCTCCGTCCCCGATCGGGCTCCCATGGTCTGGCCCTACCCCTTCCAGGCCCCATCCTTTCCAGGCTTCGCCCCTTCAAGCCCCACCTCTGCCACAGCCCGGCGGATGTTGAGAAGCTGCCATATTGGCACTGCCCAAGGGCGCATTCTTCCTTATTCTCGGCCTCTCCTGGGGGCCTCAGTGGCCTCCGAGTCTACTGGTGATAGCAGCAAGATTGTTCCCCATTCATGGGAGCAGGTGCTTCCCTCGCCAGAGAGAACCTTGCCCAGTGAGACCATAAAGGCAAGTGAGCCTGGGTGATTCCGTGCCCAGTGAGACCATAAAGACCATAGTGAGCCTGGGTGATTCCGTGCCCAGTGAGGCCATAAAGACCATAGTGAGCCTGGGCGATTCCGTGCCCAGTGAGGCCATAAAGACCATAGTGAGCCTGGGCGATTCCGTGCCCAGTGAGGCCATAAAGACCATAGTGAGCCTGGGCGATTCCGTGCCGAGCTCACTAATGCCATTAAAATCGACATTACATACAATAAGTGTTGACGAACAGAGGGATCTAGGTGTATGTGTGCATAGATCCCTGAAAGTTGGAAATCAAGTAGATAGGGTTGTTAGGAAGGCATATGGTGTCTTGGCGTTTATTGGTAGGGGGATTGAATTTAGGAGCCGCAGCGTCATGTTGCAACTGTACAAAACTCTGGTGCGGCCGCACTTGGAGTACTGTGTGCAGTTCTGGCCCCCACATTACAGGAAGGATGTGGATGTGATCCTGATTTCTCAGCTCTCACACGAGTATCCTGGCACACCCCACCCATGGATGGGCAGGAGGTAAAATTGCGCCCTAGATATTGACCATGACTCTGGGCAGATCTGCACTTCTTAGAAACAGCGCCGTGAACTCTTCAACCTTCACCCGAGGAGGCAAACAAAGCTTCATAATACGGTTCACACTGGCGGGATCATCTGGTCTCACCACCAGCACACCCACACTGCGGATTTCCCACTGGTGTGGGATAAAGTCAATCGGAAAATCCATGGACTCCAGCAGCAGGACCAGAATATCCCGGCAAACAGCCTCCTGCCTCCCACTGTGTGAAACACAGACTGACTCCATTCCCCCACCACCCCATCAAAATCTCCAATTTAACACTACATCCCAGACTCATTTCTACCCCATACGCCTGGTAGAAATGGGAGGGAGAATCATAGAATCCCTACAGGAGGAGGCCATTCAGCCCATCAAGTCTACACCAATCCCAATCCCAACCAGGCCCTATTCTCATACTCAACATATTTACCCCACTAATCCTTCTGACCTACGCATTCCAGGATACTAAGGGACAATTTATCATGGCCAATCAACCTAACCCATGCATCTTTGGACTGTGTGAGGAAATTGGAGCACCCGGAGGAAATCCACACAGACAACGTGCAAATACCACACAGACAATGACCCAAGCTAGGAAGCAAACCCAGATCCGGCAGCAGTGCCATCGTGCCACCCTGGGTAGAACGTTTTATCACATTGACAGAGAAAGAAGCTAAGTTGTCATTGTTGCCATATTGTTTTCCAGGCATCAATAACCTATCCAGATGGTTCTCCTATCTCTGAAGTACTGATCAAAACTGACATAATTATCTCAGAGGAAAAAAATATACAAGCTACACAAGAAGAATTTACTGACAGTATTGGTGAACTGAGTCTCTCTTTCTCTGTTCCTGAAAACGCAACTGGTATATATATTAAGGTGAGAGTATATATATATTCAAACTATTTTATTGGTCTTTGTGTCCACTGGCCTACAGTAAACAATGTTTCAATTTCAAGTTCTCCTCCTTGGCTCCTTCAGAGCCTCTCCACCCACAACTCTGTAACCTTATCCTCACCCACAACTCTCCAAGATATCTGTGTTCCTCAAATTCCAATATCTTGAGGATCGATAACTTTCATCGCTCCGTGATCAATGGCTGCGTCTTCAACTGCAGAGCCCCAAGATCTGGCATTCCCTTCCTAAATCTCTTCATTTCTCTACCTTGGTTTTGATTTGATTTATTATTGTCACATGTGTTAGTATATAGTGAAAAATATTGTTCTTTTACGCGCTAAACAGACAAAACATAGAGAAGGAAAGGAGAGAGTGCAGAATGTAGTGTTACAGTCATAGCTAGAGTGTAGAGAAAGATCAATTTAATGCGAGGTAGGTCCCTCCAAATATCTGATGGCAGCAGAGAAGAAGCTATTTTTGAGTTGGTAGGTACATGTCCTCAGACTTCTTTATCTTTTTCCTCATGAAAGAAGGTGGAAAAGAAGCAGTTCTCCTTTAAGACACACATTAACACCTACCTATTTAACCAAACTTTTGTTCACGTGCCCTATTATCTCCTTATGTAGACTAGTATTGTATCTTGCTTCATAATATCCCTGTGAAGTGCAATATTATGGGTCTTACATGAATGCAAATTGTTGATGTGCAATTGGGGATGTGGTGTGGAGAACACAGCCTATTGTAGTATTCAAGCCTGACTCCAGGACCTGAGCTCATGAAAACCAAGTTTGGCACTCCATTGTAACACCGAGGGACTGCTGTACTATTGGAGGTGTCTCCTTTCAAGTGAAACAGCACCCTTGTCCCATCTGCCTGTTCGGTTGGATATAAATCCAACCAGTGGTCAGGCTAATTTAGGTCTGGGGACGTGTAATGAGACAGGTTTAATGGACAATCTCGAAGTAAAAATCCCTAAGGAAACAGTGACCATAACATGGTGAAATTTAGTATTTAGTTTGAGAGTGAGGCACTTCAATCAGAAACAACTGCGCTACACTTAAACAGGAGTAATTATAAAAGAATGAAGGCCGAGTTGGCTGGGAAAGGAGATAGCAGAAAAGACAGTTGACCAGCAATGGCAGACATTTATAAAGATAGTTCATGATTCTCAACAAAGGATTCTAGAAAGGAGATAAACCAACCATGCTAACCAAGGAAGTTAAGGATAGTATTAAACTGGAAGTAAAAACACAATGTGGCAAATATTAGTGGTAAGCCAGAGGATTGGAAACATTTTAAAAACCAACAAAAGATGACCAAAAAGTAATAAAGAGAAACAAGATAAACACTGAGGGTAAACCAACAAATAATATAAAAATGGACAGTAAGAGCTTCTTTAAATAAAAGAAAGGAAGATAGTGGCCAAAGTGAACATAGGCCCCTTAGAGAATGAGATTGGGGAAATAATTATTTATTATAGGAGGAACTATAGAGAAGTTAAATAAATACTTTGCCCCAGTCTTCATTGTGGAAGACACTAAGTGCATTCCAAAACTACTAAGTTGTTAAGGGACAGAAAAGAGGGAGGCAATAGATGCACTAACTGTCACTAGAGAAAAAGTATTAGAGAAAGTAATAGGGCCAAAAGCCGATAAGTCCCCTGGGCCTGATGGGTTGCATCCTAGGATATTAAAGGATGTAGCTACAAAGATAGTGGATGCACTGGTAATAATTTTTAAATTCTGGAAAAGTCCAAAGGCTTGGAAAACTGCCTTATTCAAAAAGAGAGGAAGATAAAAGAACAGAGGTGAGGGAAGTGATTGCAGGGAAGAGAGGGCGGGAAGGTGGAGCTGAGTCACGACAGATCAGCCATGATCTTATTGAATGGCGGGGCAGGCTCGAAGGGCCAGATGGCCTACTCCTGCTCCTATTTCTTATGTTCTTATGTTCTTATAACTATAGGCCAGTTAGTTTCACATCTGTCATTGGGAAGGTGTTAGAGTCCAGTATAAAGGATGTGACAGCAGAGTATTTAGAAAGGGAAATAGTGCCTGACAAATTTATTGGAATTTTTTGAGCTGGCAACAGGTAGGTGAGATAAAGGGGTAACCTTCTTCAATTTCCAAAAAGGGTTTGATAAGGAATTGCACAATAAGCTACTTAATGGTGTTGGGGATAGTATATGAACATGGATAGAAGATTGGCTAAGTGATAAGAGTTGGGATAAGAGGGATATTTCAAAGATGGCAATCTGTATCTAGTGGAGTGCCACAGGGACCAGTGCTCGGCCTATAATCAAGAGTTATGAGGATAAGGTAGGAAAGCAAACTTCAGGAGATACGAAGAAGTCAGGAAGTTACTTGGACAAATAAACTGGAAGGAGGCGTTCTTAGAGAAAAGTACCAAAGGAAGGTGGCGGATATTCAAGGAATGTTTGTCTGGAGCTCCGCATGACAATGTTCCGATGAGACAAGGGGGTTTTGGTAGGTCGCGGGAACCGTGGTGCACGAAGGCTGTGGTGAACCTAGTCAGGAGGAAAGGGAAGGTGTGCAAAAGGTACAGGGAACTAGGAGAGGTTAAGGATCTTGAGGAGTATGAGGACTGTAGAAAGGAGCTAAAAAGGGAAATTAGGAGAGCCAGAAGGGGTCATGAGAAGACCTTGGCAGGTAAAATTAAGGAGAATCCCAAGGTCTTCAATAAATATGTCAAAAGGTAAAAGGATGAGAAGAGAAGGGATAGGACCTATAAAAGGTGAAGGGGGAAAGGTCTGTGTGGAACCAGAAGAAATGGCGGAGGTGCTTAATGAGTACTTTGCCTCAGTATTCACGGTGGAAGCTGATCTGAGATTTGCAGCAGATGGAAAAGATTGAGTTTGTGGATATTAAGGTGGAGGATGTATTAGAACTTTTGAATTACTTCAAGATAGATAAGTCACCGGGACCAGATGGGATGTACCCCAGGATACTGTGGGAGGCGAGGGAAGTGATTGCAGAGCCCCTGGCGATGATCTTTTGCGTCGTCAATGGAGACGGGAGAGGTTCCGGAAGATTGGAGGATTGTGGATGTAGTCCCTATTTTCAAGAAAGGGATCAGAGATAGCCCGGGAAATTACTGACCGGTGAGTCTGACCTCAGTGGTTGGTAAGTTGATGGAGAGGCTTCTGAGGGACAAGATTTACGACCACTTGGAGAGGTTTGACATGATCAGGAATAGTCAGCATGGATTTGTCAAGGGCAGGTCGTGCCTTACAAGCCTAGTTGAGTTCTTCGATAATGTGACTGAACACATTGACGAAGGAAGTGCCATGGATGTAGTGTACATGGACTTCAGCAAGGCGTTTGATAAGGTCCCCCATGCAAGACTTCTTGAGAAGGTGAGAGGGCATGGGACCCAAGGGCCTTTGGCCTTGTGGATCCAGAACTGGCTTGCCTGTAGAAGGCAGAGAGTGGTTGTGAATGGGTCTTTTTCTGAATGGAGATCAGTCACCAGTGGAGTGCCCCAGGGATCTGTTCTAGGACCCTTGCTGTTTGTCATTTTCATAAATGACCTGGATGAGGAAGTGGAGGGATGGGTAAGTAAGTTCGCCGATGACACGAAGATCGGTGGTGTTGTGGATGGTCTGGAAGGATGTCAAAAGTTGCAGCAGGACATAGATAGGATGCAGGACTGGGCGGAGAAGTGGCAGATGGACTTCAACGCGGATAAATGTGGAGTCGTCCATTTCGGCAGAACCAACGGGATGAACGAGTACACTATCAAGGGCAAGAGTCTTGGTAGTGTTGAAGAGCAGAAGGATCTTGGGGTCCGGGTCCACAGGACTCTTAAATCGGCCTCGCAGGTGGAAGAGGTGGTCAAGAAGGCGTATGGTGTACTGGCCTTCATTAATCGAAGGATTGAGTTTAGGAGTCGGGAGGTAATGCTGCAACTTTATAAGACCCTTGTCATAGAACATAGAACATTACAGCATAGAACAGAACAGGCCCTTCGGCCCACGATGTTGCGCCGACCAGTTTTTAAAAAAAAAAACACTGACCCACTAATCTAAACCAATCCCTTTTCGTCCATAAACCTGTCCACAGATCTCTTAAACGCCCCCAAACTAGGAGCATTTACAACTGCAACAGGCAGGGCATTCCAATCCCTCACCACCCTCTGGGTAAAGAACCTACCCCTGACATCCGTCCTATAACTACCCCCCCTTAATTTAAAGCTATGCCCCCTCGTGCTAGCTTTCTCCATCCGAGGAAAAAGGCTATCACTGTCCACCCTATCTAAACCTCTAATCATCTTATATGTTTCAATAAGATCCCCTCTTAGCCGCCTTCTTTCCAGCGAAAACAACCCCAAATCCCTCAGTCTCTCCTCATAGGACCTCCCCTCCATACCAGGCAACATCCTGGTAAACCTTCTCTGCACCCTCTCCAAAGCCTCCACATCCTTCCTGTAATGTGGGGACCAGAACTGCACACATGGATTTGGGCCTGTGTCCGTGGGAGTTTGCGCGTTCTCCCCGTGGTTGCGTGGGTTTCCTCCGGGTGCTCCGGTTTCCTCCCACATCCCAAAAATGTGCTTTTAGGCTGATTGATTGGGTAACAAATTGTCCCTATATTGGACCTCCCTGATCCCCACACATTAGGCATAGACTAGAGTCATGAATAGGTCACTGACCATGGGACGGCGGCGCGGGCTCGTTGGGCCGAAGGGCCTGTTTCCCGTGCTGTTTTGTTCTTTGTTCTACTCCAAGTGCGGCCGCACCAGAGTTGTGTACAGTTGCAACATGACGCTGCGACTCCTAAATTCAATCCCCCTACCTATAAACGCCAAGACACCGTATGCCTTCTTAACAACCTTATCTACTTGATTCCCAACTTTCAGGGATCTATGTACACATACACCTAGATCCCTCTGCTCATCCACACTATTCAAAGTCCTCCCGTTAGCCCTATACTCGACACATCTGTTATTCCTACCAAAGTGAATTACCTCACACTTCTCCGCATTAAACTCCATCCGCCACCTCACAGCCCAGCTCTGCAACCTGTCTAGGTCACCCTGCAAACTATGACACCCTTCCTCTCAATCTACCACACCTCCGACTTTGGTGTCATCAGCAAACTTACTAATCCACCCAACTATAGCCTCATCCAGATCATTAATAAAAACTACAAACAGCAGTGGCCCCAAAACAGATTCCTGAGGCACACCACTTGTAACCGAACTCCATGACGAATATTCACCATCAACCACCACCCTCTGCCTCCTATCCGCTAGCCAATTCCTGATCCAATTACCTAGATTACCCCCAATCCCATACATCTGCATTGTCAGGCCTCATTTGGAGTACTGTGCGCAGTTCAGGTCGCCTCACTATAGGAAAGATGTAGAAGCTATTGAGAGGGTACAGAGGAGATTTACAAGGATGTTGCCTGGACTGGGAGGCATGCCTTATGAAGATAGGTTGAGGGAGCTGGGACTCTTTTCCCTGGAGAGACAAAGGTTGAGAGGCGACCTGATAGAGGTTTATAAAATGTTGAGAGGAATGGATAGGGTGGATTCTCAGAGGCTATTTCCCCGGGTTGAAATGGTCGCTATGAGAGGACACAGATTTAAGGTGCGGGGAGGAAAGTACAGAAGTGATGTTAGGGGTAAGTTTTTCACTCAGAGGGTGGTGAGTGAGTGGAATTGGCTGCCATCAGTGGTGGTGGAGGCGAACTCGCTGGGGTCTTTTAAAAGATGTCTGGATGAGTATATGGGGTTTTATGGGATTGGGGGTTATAGATAGGTGTTGATGTGATCGGCGCAACTCGTAGGCCAAAGGGCCTGCTTGTGCTGTAGTGTTCTATGTTCTATGTTCAGGATTGTCATATCAGATCTTCATGATCTCATTGAATAGTGGAGCAGACTTGATGGGCCAAATGGCCTCTTCTGCTCCTATATTTTATGATTTTATGTTCCCACGGTTCTATTTCAAAGGTGAATAGAATAGTTTGCCATGGTGTTCATCCTCAAATTAATGTCACTAAAACATATTAGCTAGTCATTACCATATTGTTAACGATATTCGTAATTTTACAAAATGTTGGCAGAACACAAATGTTACTCTGTGATACCAACACCACAAGCAGAAGACATCCTGTTTTATTTAGCTGTCTGTTTTGTCTCCCCAGGTTACTGCTGGAACTAAAGCCAGTGGGACTGAAGTAAGCAGTGAAATAGCAATTAAACGTCATTACAGCAACCAGATGTATCTACATATAAATGTGCCAAATGCCCTGCTGTACCCTGGAAATATCATTAATGTGACATTAGCAGCTTTCAGTCAGTTAGATATCAGCAGTGTCAACTACTATTATTATATGGTAAGTTAATGATGTATGATGTGAAGCGAGATTAAATTGCCTTGTGATATGGTTTTGCTGCGTTGATTGGTCTCTGGGAACCAGGCAATTGCACAGAGTATTATGTTTCAGTGGTCATGCCCACTTTATACAGACCATTAGCCTTTCTTGCAATGCTGTAATTAGTCGCAAACTACAAAGGACTATCGATATCTCTCCATTCGCGAGGGAGAGAGACACAATTGGTTACATTGATTCAGGGACACCACTCCACCAGCATGGGCCAACATAGAACATAGAACATAGAACATTACAGCGCAGAACAGGCCCTTCGGCCCACGATGTTGCGCCGACCAGTTACAAAACAATGACCCACTAACCTAAACCAATCCCTTTTCATCCATAAACCTATCCACAGATCTCTTAAACACCCCCAAACTAGGTGCATTTACAACTGCAGCTGGCAGGGCATTCCAGTCCCTCACCACCCTCTGGGTAAAGAACCTACCCCTGACATCTGTCCTATAACTACCCCCCCTTAATTTAAAATCGTGCCCCCTCGTGCTAGCTTTCTCCATCCTAGGAAAAAGGCTATCACTATCTACCCTGTCTAAACCTCTAATCATCTTATATGTTTCAATGAGATCCCCTCTTAGCCGC
Organism: Prionace glauca; assembly: GCA_037974335.1. Lineage (NCBI taxonomy): Eukaryota > Metazoa > Chordata > Chondrichthyes > Carcharhiniformes > Carcharhinidae > Prionace > Prionace glauca. Next base: position 76,619,154 of record CM075733.1, on the reverse strand, counting down.
CTTCTTTCCAGCGAAAACAACCCCAAATCTCTCAATCTCTCCTCATAGAACCTCCCCTCCATACCAGGCAACATCCTGGTAAACCTCCTCTGCACCCTCTCCAAAGCCTCCACATCCTTCCTGTAATGTGGGGACCAGAACTGCACACAAAACTCCAAGTGCGGCCGCACCAGAGATGTGTACAGTTGCATCATGACGCTGCGACTCCTAAATTCAATCCCCCTACCAATAAACGCCAAGACATAGGGAGGCAGATCTCCATGAACTGCCATAGCCGGAACAGGGATTGAAACCATATCATTGGTGTTAATTTTTAAATTATTTTTTCTCACTCTATTTCTAATTTATAGACTGGATCGGACAAACCCAGATCCATTCCTTGCTTGTGCCAAAAAGTAAATGCAAAATCCAATTGATTTCAAATCAGGGTGCCCACAAGAGAAACAAACATGATCCAATCTGATGAGATAAGGCATGGCACCCTATTGGGCTTGATCTGATGCTTGATCTTAGCCAAAATGCCAAGAAGCACTACATTCTGGCGATCTAGCCAGTTGAGCTGTGAAGATGAAGAAATCCAGTTCTCCCCTCTACTTCCTCATGCTGCACTGCAGTCATTCCACTGAAAAGGAGTGGGAAACCAATGTGATTCCATCCTTTTCCAAACAGTCACATGTAATTTATATCAACACCAGACGTTTCAAGTTAGCAGATCGCTATTGTAATTTATTTAAGGAACAAACAAGGTATATACGATTGCCACCATGATTAATGACGCATCAAGCTGACTTGTGCATTGATTTCCTGACTCTTGTGGGGTCGATTTCCAGAGCTTCCATGTCACTGAGACACTATCAGAGAAAACACTCCCATCTTTTTATCACAAAACTGCAGCCAGCTAATAGTTTGAGACTAAATGAGGTGTATTGCCTGTCGAATGGAAAATGTGATGTGTGCTGCAGTGACCACAGTGTGGTTCAGGCTGGCATCACCAAGAGGTTCAAGATTCAGATTCCCGTATTCAAAAACTCTGATGTACGTACGTGAGTAAGGAATAAAGGAATGGTGGAATTGAACATTTCACTGTGCATTTAGATTATAGAAATTCTAAATAAAGTCTAGAAGCTGTTAGAAAAATATCATTTACAAATGAAATTGTCTATCCAAAGGAAGTATAGGAACATTTCACAGCCAATGATGAAAGAACTATATCCCTGATTCTATCCTAAATGATGTCAGTGGGATCAGATGGTCAGGGGCAGGGCCACAACATGCCTCTTGAGCAGTGCCAGCCTGGCACTGCCATCCTGGCACCCTGGCACTGCCATGCGGTGGAGCCTATTGAGGGCAGGGCCTGACAGGGGGCAGAAGTCCATAGGAATGGAGGGAATGGTGTAACTCTACATTGAGATGAGGGAGCTGACTGGGGGAGGGGGCAGTGATTGGAGGGCTCGGGGGTCCTTGGAAGGGGTGAGGGTTGATGTCTATGAAGTGGGGGATGGGTGATGTCTGTAGTGGGATGGGGATAGTAACAGATCTCCCAGGAAGCAGAGTGCTCCCGGTGAACCAAGACTCTAGTCTCCCACTACTGGTGAGAATTACTTTGTGTTGCACATGGTGCTGTAAATTACCATTAGTTACACTGCTGGAAAAACGGACGAGAAAACCTCTCATTTTCTTGCCCACTTTACTAGAATTTTTCTGAGCAAAGTGCACCCATGGTTGCATTGTCCAGTGTGGCTTTTGTCCTTTCTCTATCTAATTTGACATCAAATGAGATCCTATGAGGAGAGATTGAGAGATTTGGGGTTGTTTTCGCTGGAAAGAAGGCGGCTAAGAGGGGATCTCATTGAAACATATAAGATGATTAGAGGTTTAGACAGGGTAGATAGTGATAGCCTTTTTCCTAGGATGGAGAAAGCTAACACGAGGGGGCACGATTTTAAATTAAGGGGGGGTAGTTATAGGACAGATGTCAGGGGTAGGTTCTTTACCCAGAGGGTGGTGAGGGACTGGAATGCCCTGCCAGCTGCAGTTGTAAATGCACCTAGTTTGGGGGCGTTTAAAAGATCTGTGGATAGGTTTATGGATGAAAAGGGATTGGTTTAGGCTAGTGGGTCATTGTTTTGTAACTGGTCGGCGCAACATCGTGGGCCGAAGGGCCTGTTCTGCGCTGTAATGTTCTATGTTCTATGTTCTATGTTCATCTTATGGTCATGGACATATGAAACTATCTGTTTGATTCCAGACTTATTTCATTAACTACATTTAAATTCCTCACCTGCCATGTGAACTGATGTTTTTGGGATTATTCCTGTTGATTACTAGACTCGTAATCTAACCATTATTCTACCATAGGTAGAATCATTGAATCCCTACAGTACAGAAGGAGGCCATTTGGCCCATCAAGTCTGCGCCGACAACAATCCCATCCTACCCCCATAACCCCACATATTTACCCTGCTAATCCCTCCGAAACTACAGCCAATTTAGCATGGCCAATCAACCTAACCTGCACATCTTTGGAGGAAACTGGAGTACCCAAAGGAAACTCACGCAGACACAGGGAGAATGTGCAAACTCCACACAGACAGTCACCCAAGCCGGGAATCGAACCCAGGTCTCTGGCACACTGTGTGGCAGCAGTGCTAACCACTATGCTATCATAGGTAGACCATGAATGGGTATTTATATACACTGAGACAGAAAGACGAATAAACAAATAAATAAATAAAGATACATGTACAGGTTTAAATGAAATGATCAGATTTATTGACAGAAAGAACATACATTCAATGAATGGAGTCAGAGGTTATCGGGTAGATGTGAATGTTGAGTTCAGACCACAATCAGGTCAGCCATGATCTTACTGAATGGTGGAGCAGGCTCAAGGGGCTGAATGGCTTACTTCTGCTCCAAATCCACAATTTAAGTGGTTCTGATAGTTTCTACTGGAAGGAATTTGTTTTGTGATAGTTCATTCATAGAGTTATAGAATGATAGAGGTTTACAGCATGGAAATAGGCCCTTTGGCCCAACTTGTCCATGTCCCCCTTTTTTTTAAACCCCTAAATTAATCCTAATTGCCCGCATTTGGTCCATCTCCCTCCATACCTATTGTACCCATGTAACTATCTAAATGCTTATTAAAAATAGCAGAATTCAGAAATGACCCAGTTAGATTGACCCTTCTGCTTAATGTAAGTGGCTGATTCAATTTAGGACTGAAAGATAAGAATTCAGTTTAAAAGAATTTTGCATAGAAAAGGTAAGCTAAAATTTAATAAAATTAATTTTTAAAAATATCCTTCTAAGCTACAATCTCTGTGAAATGATAAATGTGATGTTTTTCCATTTGGAAAATGGATTTGTTTTATGACCGAGTACCAAAATCACAAATATTTAATCTTCCAGGTGCTCAACAAAGGAAAATTGCTGCATTTTGAGAGAATTAGGAGGTCTGACAACACTTCATTTCCAATCACAATCACAAAGGATATGGTGCCTTATTTTCGCATCATTGCCTATTACTTTACAAATATTGAGGGTAACAAAAGCTTTGTCTCAGACTCGGTACGTGTGGAGGTGGAGGACCCTTGCAGTTCGAAGGTTTGTGATGAGTTCTGTGTGTTAGGGATGTGTAAAGACCTTTGGTGATATGTATTCTTACAGTGTTGAACTTTGTAATTTCCACCAATATTCAACAGATGTTTTAAGACAGCTGACAACTAGTCTTTCTTTGGGCAATGTTGTGTTATATCAGTTCAGGTGCAAACCCAACAATTATTCCTGTCAGCTGAGAAATGTTAAGCTAGGAGTCTCTCTATCCTCTCAGATGATGTTCAAAGATTCAACTACATTACCTGGAGGGAGAGCAGCACAGGTTTCCTAATATACTGACCAATATTCATCCTCCAACCAATCACCAAGACAGAGTGTCTGGCTATGATAACATTGCTGTGTGTTGAGGGAGCTTGCTGTGCACAAATTGGTTGTGCTGCTTCTTACATTACAACTTTGTCAGTAAACCTTCTTGGCTGTACAGGGTATTCATGAGGTTGTGAATGGCTGCTGGAGAAATGCAAGCCTTTCTTTTTGATTTTATAGATCTGGACTCCGGTGTGATGGCGGGGCAGGGAACAATTGTCAGAGGATTGGGTGCCACCCTCTGCTACCCAATTTTAATCTCAGTGCGATTCATGTCGGATAGTGTGTGTAACCAATGTTGCACTGATTCCTGCAGTTTAGTTGTATTCTATACGATACGATTGCTGCAGCTGTATAGGGCATTGGTGAGGCCGCAGCTGGAGTACTGTGTGCAGTTTTGGGCGCCGCACCTGCGCAAGGATATTTTGGCCCTGGAGGGAGTGCAGAGGAGGTTTACTCGGCTGATACCGGAGTTGAGGGGATTGAGCTATGAGGAGAGGCTGAATAAACTAGGCTTGTACTCGTTAGAGTTTAGAAGAATGAGGGGAGATCTCATTGAGACGTATAAGATGATGAATGGGATGGATAGGATAGAGGTGGAGAGACTCTTCCCGCTCAAAAAAGACAGTAGGACTAGGGGGCACAGCCTCAAGATAAAGGGGGGGGGCGGTTTAGAACAGAGTTGAGGAGGAACTTCTTCACTCAAAGGGTGGTGAATCTCTGGAATTCTCTGCCCGTTGAAATGGTGGAGGCTGCCTCGCTAAATATTTTTAAGAAACGGGTTGATGGGTTTTTGATAAGAGAAGGGATTAAGGGTTATGGGGAGAGGGCGGGAAGGTGGAGCTGAGTCACGACAGATCAGCCATGATCTTATTGAATGGCGGGGCAGGCTCGAAGGGCCAGATGGCCTACTCCTGCTCCTATTTCTTATGTTCTTATGTTCTTATGATACGTTGAGGCTGAAGACCTGATTGTCGTTCACAGTTTCAGATACAACCTGCCTTGAACACAGCTAACAACCAACACGATCTAAGGCTGTCAGTTGTCTCTGAGGCTGTTTCCGATGTCTTTGTCCAAGCTGTGGACAGTCGGCTTTATGGACCCAATAAGGACATGAGTACGTTTCAGAAGGTGAGAGATTCATTCGGTATTTTCAGACGCGTGAGTACCTCCTTAACTGAGCACCAACTGTAATTCCCATGGATTTTCCTGTACCCCTCGTTCTATGGCAAATAGAAGCAGCATCTATTAAGTGGAAACTATCGATAAATACACAAATGCAGTCATTTTATCTGGAACTAATAGTTGAATGAAATAGTTGAAATAAGATTAAACTGAGATTTCGTACAACTTGAAATGAGTAGCTTCTGTGGAAGGATATGTCTGCAAGTAAACTCCGGTGGGTCAGTTACTCTGCTGTGATTTCCTACAGGTGGATTTGTCATGAACTTTATATCACTATGTGGAGATACCGGTGTTGGACTGGGGTAAGCACAGTAAGAACACTAGGTTAAAGTCCAACATTTATTTGGTAGCACAAGCTTTTGGAGTCTTAGGCTCTTTCTTCAGGTGAGTGAGGAGTTGTGTTCACAAGTATAGAATATATGGACACAAACTCAATTTACAAGATAATGATTGGAATGCGAGTCTTTACAGGTAGTCAAGTCTTAAAGGTACAGACAATGTGAGTGGACAAAGGACCAGGCACAGGGTAAAATAGTGTGTATTGTCTCCTGCCGGGACAGTTAGTGAGATTTTGCAAGCTCAGGCAAGTCGTGGGGGTTCTAGATAGTGCGACATGAACCCAAAACCACGGTTAAGACCATCCTCATGTGTGCGGAACTTGGCTATCAGCTCCTGGTCAGCAATTCTGCGTTGTCGTGTGTCATGAAGGCTGCCCTGGAGAATGCCTACCCGAAGGTCAGAGGTTGAATGCCTGTGACCATTGAAGTGTTCGCCAACAGGAAGGAAACACTCCTGCCTGGTGATTGTCGAACGGTGTTCATTCATCCGTTGTCATAGCGTCTGCATGGTCTCCCCAATGTACCATGCCTTGCGACATCCTTTCCTGCAGCGTATCAGGTAGACAATGTTGGCCGAGTCACAAGTGTGTGTACCGTGTACCTGGTGGATGGTGTTCTCACGTGTGATGATGGTATCCATGTCGATGATCCGGCATGTCTTGCAGAGGTTGCTGTGGCAGGGTTGTGTGGTGTTGTGGTCACTGTTCTCCTGAAGGCTGGGTAGTTTGCTGCGGACAATGGTCTGTTTGAGGTTGTGTGGTTGTTTGAAGGTAAGAAGTGGGAATGTGGGGATGGCCTTGGCGAGATGTTCGTCTTCATTGATGATAGCTCCATTGATGATATGTTGAAAGCTCCAGAGAAGATGTCGTAGCTTCTCCGCTTCGGGTTGCATTCTTGGACACACACATCTCTATTAAGGAGGATCACCTCAGCACTTCACTGTACTGCAAGCCCATAGATAACCTCACAATGCTCCACTTCTCCAGTTCCACCTGAAACATGTTAAGGAAGCCCATCCCCTACTGATAAGCCCTCCATATACACAGGATCTGCTCAGATGAGGAGGATTGCAACAGACACCTCCAGATGTTGAAAGATGCCCTCATAAGAACAGGACATGACGCTCGACTCATCGATCGACAGTTCTGACATGCCGCAGTAAAAGACTGCACCGATCTCCTCAGAAGACAAACACGGGACACTGCGGACAGAGTACCCTTCATCGTCCAGTACTTCCCTGGAGCAGAGAAGCCACGATGTCTTCTCTGGAGCCTTCAACATGTCATCGATGAAGATGAACATCTCGCCAAGGCCATCCCCACACCCCCACCTCTTGCCTTCAAACAATCACACAACCTCAAACAGACCATTGTTCACAGCAAACTACCCAGCCTTCAGGAGAACAGTGACCACAATACCACACAACCCTGCCACAGCAACCTCTGCAAGACGTGCCAGCTAGTGTTGTCTACCTGATACGCTGCAGGGAAGGATGACCCGAAGCATGGTACATTGGGGAGACCATGCAGACGCTACGACAATGGATGAATGAACATCGCTCGACAATCACCAGACAAGAGTGTTCCCTTTCAGTTGGGGAACATCTCAGCAGTCATGCGCATTCAGCCTCTGATCTACAGGTAAGCGTTCTCCAAGGCGACCTTCAGGACACATGACAACGCAGAATTGTTGAGCAGAAACTGGTAGCCAATTTCTGCACATGAGGACGGCTTCAACTGGAATCTTGTGTTCATGTCACACTACCTGTAACCTCAACGACTTGCAAAATCTCACTAACTGTCCTGGCTGGATACAATACACATCTCTTTTACCTGTGTTTAACCCTCTCTCCACTCACATTGTCTGTACCTTTAAGACTTGATTACCTGTAAAGATTCGCATTCCAACCATTATCTTGTAAATTGAGTTTGTGTCTGTATGGCCCTATTTGTGAACACAGCTCCTCACTCACCTGAGTGAGAAGCCTGATTCTCTGAGAGCTTGTGCTGCCAAATAAACCTATTGGACTTTAAGCTGGTGTTGTGAGACTCATTACAGTCCTTATGTCACTGACAAGGCCATACCTACTGATGGAGGGTTCATTGGAAAACCATTGAAAATTTAATCCAAAGAAGTGTAAGGAGTGTGTCAAGTGTGAAGGGGTGTGTTGTGTGAATTGTAAGGGGGTACATTGTATGAGGGGGTGTGTTCTGTGAAGTGTGAGAGGGTGTGTTATCTGAATTGTAAGGGGATGTGTTGTGTCAAGTGTGAGAGGGTGTGTTGTGTGAAAAGTGAGGGGGTGTGTTGTGTGAATTGTGAGGGGGTGAGTTGTGTGAGGGGGGTGTGTTGTGTCAAGTGTGAGCGGGTGTGTTCTATGAAGTGTGAGCGGGTATTGCATTCTCTCAAAAAAGAGTGTGGGAGCTGCCCTGGTGTCCTGGGCGATATTTATCTTTTAACATCACAAAAAACAGGTCAAGTCACAATTATATTTCTGTTTGTGGGATCTTGCTGTGTACAAATTGGTTGCCATGTATCCTGTATTACCTTGGTAACTACACTTGAAAAGGGCACTTCATTGGCTGTGAATTGAGGCATCCAGGAGTCACGCAATGTGATATATAAATGCAAATCTTTATTTTATTTCTTTTTCATTTTCTGTTTGATAGAAGTAGGAGAGAAAAATTAAAGGTTACAATTTTAAAGGAGACTATTGATTGCGCAGATGAGGTCTTGTGGTGGAGTGGGTAGCTTCCCTGCCTCTGGCCTGTAACTCCAGGTTCAAATCCCACCCCAGGACATGACCAAGGAAATAGTATTCACATTGCAGCTAAGCACTCTGCAAACCCTTCCAAACATACCAACGGCAGGCGGTAAGGTCGGGAAAGACTCTGGTCAGCTATGTCTGATGTTGAGTGGCCCCCACTCAAGCTTTAAGCCCCTGGCAATAGACTAGCGATCTGTTCCAGGAATTACGAGCTATGGAAACATAGAACATAGAACATTACAGCGCAGAACAGGCCCTTCGGCCCACGATGTTGCACCGACCAGTTACAAAAACAATGACCCACTAGCCTAAACCAATCCCTTTTCGTCCATAAACCTATCCACAGATCTCTTAAATGCCCCCAAACTAGGCGCATTTACAACTGCAGCTGGCAGGGCATTCCAGTCCCTCACCACCCTCTGGGTAAAGAACCTACCCCTGACATCTGTCCTATAACTACCCCCCCTTAATTTAAAGCCATGCCCCCTCGTGCTAGATTTCTCCATCCGAGGAAAAAAAAACAGATGAAAGCCTGCCTTAGTGCACCTATTGGTGCAGGAAGGGAATTGGGAAAATTAATTGAGAATAAGAACCTGGGGATAGAGATGTACAAATAGGTAGCAGGACAGATGTGAGCTGTTAATATTGCATTCAGAAATCTGGGCCACTATAAACACAGACATAGAACATACTAAGTTATAAAAATCACTGGTTTAGCCTTGGCTCGAGTACTGTGTCCAATTCCAGGTGCACCTCAATCTACCTCTTCAGACTGGGAAACCCTCCTCTCAGGGGCCAGAGGGCTCTGCCCCTCCCACCCCACTGGCCTACCTGACAAAGAGACCACCGCCCTCCTGGCCTCTCCTAGGGTATCTCCGCCCTGCCTTCCCCAGGATCCTTGGTATGACCTGAAGTGTGGGACTGAGAACAAGTCTCAGGAATGGCACTGCAGTACCTGTTCTGGCCACAACAGCGCCATCCCTGGAGGAGCGGGGGAGATGTGATCGGCTGACAGCTCTCTGAGGCAGGACTTCCATCACCTGCCAATGGCCTGTTGGATTCCCCACTGTCTCTCAGGATGACGGGTGCCAAACACTTCCTGACAATTCAGGCCAATGAAAAATTGTTCCTATGTGTAGAAGGGTTAAGAACCAAAATGCACAGATTTAAGGTGATGGACAACCGTCTTTCGCAGTATATGGTTAAAATGTGGGGCCCAAGTGTGGTGGAGGCAGATTCAACCAAGGCTTTGTGACAGAAAATATAATACTTCTCAATATTTTCCCAATATCACTACGGTATACTGCCAAACAGGCTTGTGGGTGTGAGGGTGTGACTAATTTAATTAGTCTGGAAATAGTTGGACTGCAAAGTTAAAAACAGTAAAAAAGGGTTCAGTTTGAAAGCAAATGTTTTGAAATGGAGATGAGCAGGGTTAAAGAGGAATCCTAGTGATGAATAGAAAGCTTGAAAATAAATTTGCATGAGGAAGATGAGGGAGGCGTATCTCAAAAGGAAATTGTGTAATTGGTAAAGATCTTAAAGCAAGTATTAAATTTATTTTTACCCAAAAGCATTAGCTATAAAAGAAGGAAAGATCTGTCTGTTCTTGGAAAGGGAACTTCTAAAGTGAGGCAATAGCAATAGATTTAAAGGTGAAAGGGGGAAAACATATTTAAAGCGAGATTAAAGGCTGTATAGGTGGATGTGGTCATGAGATCTTGAAGTGCATATGTGCTGAAAACGGACCTGTGAAGAAAGGAACTTGCAGCCGTCCTCAAAGAAGCCAAGTCTGCGTGGCTTTAGTACAAGTGTTAGCTGTCAAGTCTCAGATAAGAGTGGGAGACAGCAATGTTCCCTAAAGCAGCAGTGGACACTTGTGGTTATATTACTGGAATGTTTTACAGGTTAAAATCTATGAGGACTATTGCCTAAAAGGGGTTTTAACAAGTAGATTCTTTGGAGTGGGGGGAGATTGTATAACTATTATTAAACACACAAGATTACACTTACACAGTTAAGTTTTCTTTCTTTAAAAGTTAATGTTTAAATTTAATATTTACAATCTCCAAGAGTGGTTTGAAATTTCTCCTCCTGACTTCAATGCATATAACCTTCTCTTTACACAATACAAATTGCAAATTGTGACAGCTTGTTCAAGTTTCACTTCAGCATTTGAGCAGACCAGTAATTACCATCTGCAGCATCATTACAGGTTTCAAAGGAAATTAGCTACTTATATTAAGAGGAAAAATAGTATCTTTGGGGAAGAGGAAGGGGAGAGGGGACTAGCTGAGTTGTTCTTGCGGAGATGGAACTTATGTGCTATAAATATTCAATAATTCAGTTATTCTATGATTGCTGGTAAAAGTCACAGATAATGAATTCACAATTTCCATTAACCCAATTGAGTGCACGATCTCCCCAGTCCTTTTTATCCCGGCACAAGGGATCTTAGATCTTGCTGGCCTAAGATAATGAGAGCCAGTGATCTTTGCATTCCAAAATGTTCAGTGGAACACTCTTAGAATCCAAATAGATTTTAAGAGCCTGGTGCATAAAGGGTTAACATGTATCTGAAAAAACAAAAATCACACAGATAAAACTCAAAAGCAGGAAAACCACCCCCCTGCCAACTATCCCACTGGCATGTCCCTGATAGAGATTCAAACTCACTGGGTGAGGTTTCCCAGCCATCCACACCAACAGGATTTTCCAGCCCCCTGACTCTACTATGGGTTTGGCAGAGCCAAGGGCACATTCAATGAGAAAGCCCTTTTTTTTTTGTAAATCCCACCCATTATCTCCCATTCCCAAACATTTCCTTTGCTCTGGGAAACCATATAAATAATTTAAAGCCCTTCTGATGACAACATCTCACCTTCCTCAAGAAACTCAGAAGATGCTGAAGAAGGGAAAGAGTTAATGAATTTTGTAGTTAGAATTTGTGCATGAGCATTGCAAACCTTATCTGTTTGCTTGCTAGCTAAACATAGTTAAACAACTGCAGATGTTTAAGTGCGATAACGGCTAGTTCGGAACTGCGATCGTGACTGGACCCGGGAAACATAATGTATAAATATCCACACTTATTTGTATTCGGGGAGAAGTCTGACAGACCGTTTTGGGAACCGGCTTCTCCCAAAAGCTTTTGTAATAAAGCTGTTGTACTTTGACTCACTAACAGTCTCAGAGGCATTATTTTACTGACAACAGTGTTCCATGGTTTTCCATTTCCACCTTTGATTTCAGACAATAGAAGCAGACCCCTCTTTAAACTGTCATCACTTTGTTTACCAGTCTCCCATGCTACATGTTAACAGATTCAATCCCCCAAGTATAAGTTATAATCATAGACCATGAAACTGGACATTATTTACAACAAAAGTAACATTATATTTTCTCTGACTGAATAGGTTTTCTACAGGAAGGATTTTTATGATTTTGGCTCTTCATACGGTGGTGGGCGAAACACTGTTGAGGTCTTTGAGGATACTGGGCTGCGTTTCATCTCTGATCTCATGGAAGCAACAGAACTACTTGGTAGAAAATGCTTTTTTTAATATCATTCAAAAGAAGTGATAATAAGAACATAAGAACATAAGAAATAGGAGCAGGAGTAGGCCATCTAGCCCTTCGAGCCTGCCCCGCCATTCAATAAGATCATGGCTGATCTGTCGTGGCTCAGTTCCACCTTCCTGCCCTCTCCCCATAACCCTTAATCCCTTCTCTTATCAAAAACCCATCAACCCGCTTCTTAAAAATATTTAGCGAGGCAGCCTCCACCACTTCAACGGGCAGAGAATTCCAGAGATTCACCACCCTTTGAGTGAAGAAGTTCCTCCTCAACTCTGTTCTAAACCGCCCCCCCCCCCCCCTTTATCTTGAGGCTGTGCCCCCTAGTCCTACTGTCTTTTTTGAGCGGGAAGAGTCTCTCCACCTCTATCCTATCCATCCCATTCATCATCTTATACGTCTCAATGAGATCTCCCCTCATAAACTCTAACGAGTACAAGCCTAGTTTATTCAGCCTCTCCTCATAGCTCAATCCCCTCAACTCTGGTATCAGCCTAGTAAACCTCCTCTGCACTCCCTCCAGGGCCAAAATATCCTTGCGCAGGTGCAGCGCCCAAAACTGCACACAGTACTCCAGCTGCGGCCTCACCAATGCCCTATACAGCTGCAGCAAGACCTCCCTACTTTTATATTCAATCCCCCTTGCTATGAAGGCCAGCATCCCATTCGCCTTCCTGACCACCTGCTGCACCTGCAGGCTGGGTTTTTGCGACTCATGCACAAGGACCCCGAGGTCCCTCTGCACCGTCGCCTGCAGAGTACTGAGAAGCATCTTGTATCAATAGGCCATCCTAAAGAGAGAGTGCTACACAATGGGTATGGGTTTCTGCCCAGTGATGTGTTACTTCTGATGGTTCCCCCTTAGGACTATTGAAACATTATAACAGGAGGAGGCCATGCTGCCCCTCGAGTCTCCTGCACCATTCAATTATACTGATCTGCACCCCCAGCTCCAATCTTCTCTCATCTTACAATTGCTGTTTTCAACATCAAAAGCTGCAATCACACCTCTGGCTGAAGTCTACTTTCCCTTTGGACTTAACCACACTCCATACAAAATACAGCCCAATATGCCAAGGCTCTTGTCTAAAATAGCAAAGGGAGGTGATGTGGATCATAGCAAGTGCCTCGCTATGGAAGGATTACTTCTGGACAGTGCCTTACCAGGGAAGGCTAACAAAACAGGAGTGTGCTCTATCCTTTAAGAGCTCACTCGGAATAACTATGGAGCCACAAAGGGTGCAGTTGAACACAGGAAGTGGGTTGGATAGCTCATACCCATTACACCTCATGCTCTATACAGAGTGCTACATTGAAGTCAATGGAACTGAATACCCAGCTTGTCTAAAACAACTGACCCATGTTACACTTGCTGAAGTTTTGTGGTTCTGGTTGTGGTGGAATATTCAACTGTGAAATAACAGTCAGAAAAACATCACCGATATTTAGAACCATAGAAAATTACAGCTCAGAAACAGGCCTTTTGGCCCTTCTTGTCTGTGCTAAACCCGGGCCATATCTCTCCACACCCCTCTCATCCATGACCTGTCCAAGTTTTTCTTAAATGTTAAAAGTGACCCCGCATTTACCACTTTATCCGGCAGCTCATTCCACACTCCCACCACTCTCTGCGTGAAGAAGCCCCCCCTAATATTCCCTTTAAACTTTTCTCCTTTCACCCCTAACCCATGCCCTCTGGTTTTTTTCTCCCCTAGCCTCAGTGGAAAAAGCCTGCTTACATTCACTCGATCTATACCCATCAAAATCTTCTCCACTTATAAATCTTATATCTTATAAATAAGATATAATCTTATTTTCTAATAAAGACTGGCAGAGAGATGGCAAGGCCCATCACGTGGGATTGTTACGTCACATCTAACATCCCAAACCCTTCAGGTGTGACAAACCCATACCGTTCACAGAGAAAAGTGTCAAAGTCAAAGCCATAACTTGCGGCAAAGTTATTGTTTTAAATAATCTGATTCATTTCAGAAACAACCAGCATTCCATGGAAAAGAGGGCCATTAACACCACCCAGTGATGGTAAGAACTGTTTTATAAAGTACTTTAGAAACTAAACATTAACTGGGATATGATGACTGGACTGACATACTTAGTGGACTCCAGTGAAAAGCATCCTGAACACAAGCCAATGTTATGTCTAACCTGTGGCTGTTGGGAGCTAGAACAAAAAAAGTTGGGGAGGTTTTGTTTCTCATTTTCCACTCGTCACCTGATCATCCTGAAGAAAATATGAAGTGCAAAAATCTATTGTGGAGCATCTTAGTCTATGATCATCAAATTCATTTCAACTTTAAGACACTTTGACTAGGTTATAGTATAAGCAAGACCAGGGCCTTGAGAGCTTTTCAAATTTCCCCTGACACTATTTACCAATGGTGGAGGGAATGGATATTTATGGATGGGGTGCCAATCAAGTGGAGCTGTTTTGTCCTAGATGGTGTTGAGCTTCTTGAATGTTGCTGAAGCTGGACTCATCCAGGCAAGCGGGAAGAATTCCATCACATTCAGACAGCCTCCAACATGGCTCACGTAACTCCTTTCATTTCACCCACATTTGAAGGTATAGTTCCAAACCATGATAATCTTAGAAACCAAATAATATTAATCCTAAAACAGAATAACCATATAAACCTCACACTTGTATCACAACATTCTGAAAGCTCGTCTCAGAGCTATCCAGGAAGAAAAGGAACTCCGGATAGATCTGAATACAGAAGTCTCTGTCATTGCTGGCACAGTGGTTAGCGCTGCTGCCTCACAGTGCCAGGGACCCGAGTTCAACTCTGGCCTCGGGTGACTGTCTGTGTGGAGTTTGCACATTCTCCCCCGTGTCTGCATGGGTTTCCTTCGGATGCTCTGATTTCCTTCCACATTCCAAAGGTTAGGGAGATTAGCGGGGTCAATACATGGGGTTAGAGGGATAGGATGGAGAGATGGGCCAAGTTATCTTACTGTTTCGGAGAGTTGGTTGAGCCTCAATGGACCAGTTGGCATTCTTCTGCACTGTAGGAATTCATAGAAACATCAAAACTTGGAAGGTAGGAGCAGGAGGAGGCCATTTGGCCCTTCAAGAACACTCCGCCATTTGTCCAACTCAATAGCCTAATCTTGCTTTCTCCCCATAACCTTTGATCCCGTTCGCCCCAAGTGCTATATCCAGCTGCCTCTTGAATACATTCAATGTTTTGGCATCAACTACTTCCTGTGGGAATGAATTCCACAGGCTCACCGGGTGAAGAAATGTCTCCTCACCTCCGTCCTAAATGGTCTACCCCCAATCCTCAGACTGTGACCCCCCTGGTTCTGGACTCCCCCATCATCAGGAACATCCTCCCTGCATCTACCCTGTCTAGCCCAGTTAGAATTTTATAAGTCTCTATGAGGTCCCCCCTCATTCATCTGAACTCCAGCGAAAACCTTCCTAACCTAGTCAAGCTCTCCTCATACATCAATCCTGCCATCCCCTGGTAAATCCTTGCTGCACTCCTTCGAGAGCAAGAATATCCTTCCTCAGAAAAGGAGATCAAAATTGCACACAATATTCCAAGTATGGTCTTATCAAGGCCCTGAAGAATTGCAACAACACATCGCTGCTGCTGTACTCAAAACCTCTCACAATGAAGGCCAACATGCCATTTGTCTTCATTACTGCCTGCTGTACCTGCATGCTTACCTCCAGTGACTGGTGCACAAGGACACTCAGGTTCTGTTGCACACTCCCATCTTCCAATTTACAGCCATTCAGATAGTAATCTGCCTTCTTGTTTTTGCTTCCAAAGTGACTAACTCCACATTTATCCAAATTATACTGCATCTGCCATTGATTAGGCAGTCTGTCCAGATCATTCTGAAGGATCTCTGGACCTGAGTCTCAGTTCACTTTCCCACCCAACTTGGTATCATCTGCAAACTTTGAGATGTTACATTTTGTTTCCTTATCCAAATCATCAATATATATTGTGAATAGCTGGAGTCCCAGCACCAATCCCTGTGGCACCCCACTCAGTGCCTGCCAATTTGAAAAGCATCCATTAATTCCTAATTTAGAACAAAGAACAAAGAACAACACAGCGCGGGAAACAGGCCCTTCGGCCCAACGAGCCCGCGCCGCCGTCCCATTGTCTCAGTGACCTATTCATGATTTTAGTCTACGCCTAATGTGCGAGGATCAGGGAGGTCCAATATAGGGACAATTTGTTACCCAGTCAATCAGCCTAAATGCACATCTTTGGGGTGTGGGAGGAAACCGGAGCACCCGGAGGAAACCCACGCAACTACGGGGAGAACGCGCAAACTCCCACAGACACAGGCCCAAATCCATGTGTCCGCACAGCAACAGAGATAGCCTCTGAGATGTCATGTTGCCCTTGAGATGGTCCAGTTTAAGCACACTAACGACATGAAGCAATAGGCAACTCCCGAAGCAACATCCAAGAGCAGCCCACCACAACCTGCCGCATGCATGCCCCTTGCTGGTCAACAAGGTGGACTTAAATGCCTGTGGAGACAAAAAATTCATTATTAAACAGGCAAAGACTGTAACATCCCGGAGGCAAAAACGGAATCCCAAGCCTACAATGTTTAGTAAGGCCTGCTATATCCCCCTATATGTAGACCGCTCATGTGGCTGTCTAAGTGACTCTTAAACAACCCGAGCGTGCCTGCTTCCACCACCTTACTCGGCAGTGCATTCCACACCCCCACTACCCTTTGAGTGAAAAACTGCCCTCTAATATTTGTCTTATACCTAGCCCCCCTCACCCTAAGCCCGTGACCCCTCGTTCTATCCATTTCTAATAGCGGAAAAAGCTTACCACCATTTACTCTATCTATCCCCTTCATAATCTTATAAACCTCTATTAGGTCCCCCCTCAGCCAACGTCTCTCAAGGGAAAACAGCCCAAGTTCGTTCAATCTTTCCTCGTAAGACAGCCCTTCCATACCAGGCAACATCCTGGTAAATCTCCTCTGCACTCTCTCCAGGATCTCTACATCCTTCCGGTAGTACGGCGACCAGAATTGGACGCAGTACTCCAAGTGAGGCCTAACCAACGTTCTATACAACTGTAACATCAGACTCCTACTCTTATGTTCTATACCCCTTCCTATGAAGGCTAACATGCCATACGCTTTCCTCATCACATTCTGCACCTGCTCCGACACCTTCAGGGACTTGTGTACCTGCACCCCCAGGTCTCTCTGCGTATCTATACTCCGGATAGTTCTACCTTTTATCGTATAACTCCCCTCCACATTATTCCGGCCAAAGTGCATCACCTTTAATTTCCTCTCTGCCAACCAGTTTTCTATCCATCCAATAAACTTGAGCAATCCTATGCGCTTTAATCTTGCGCAACAATCTCTTGTGGGGCACTTTGTCAGACATTTTCTGAAAGTCTAAATATGCCACAGCTAATGGTCCCATCTTGTCAACTCTACTAGGTACATGTTCAAAGAATTCCGACAGATTTGTCAAGTATGATCTCCCCTCCATAAATCCATGTTGACTCATAGAGTCAAAGAGGTTTACGGCATAGAAACAGGCCCTTCAGCCCAACTTGTCCATGCTGCCCTTTTTTTTAAACTTCTAAGCTAGTCTCAATTACCCGCATATCCCTCTATACTCACCTCATCCATGTAACTGTTTAAATGCTTTTTAAAAGACCAGCCTCTACTACTACCTCTGGCAGCTTGTTCCAGACACTCACCACCCTCTGTGTGAAAAAATTGCCCCTCTGGACACTTTTGTATCTCTCCCCTCTCACCTTTAACCTATGCCCTCTAGTTTTAGACCTTTGGGAAAAGATATTGACTATCTAGTTGATCTATGCCATTCATTATTTTGTTGAGCTCTATAAGCTCACCCTTCTACACTCCAGAGAAAAAAAATCCCAGTCTATCCAGCCTGTCCTTATAACTCAAACCATCAAGTCCCGGTAGCATCCTAGTAAATCTTTTCTGCACTCTTTCTAGTTTAATAATATCCTTTCTGTAATAAGGTGACCAGAACTGCACACAGTACTACAAGTATGGCCTTACCAATGTCCTGTACAATTTCAACAAGTGGTCCCAACTCCTGTATTCAATGTTCTGACTGATGAAACCAAGCATGCCGAATGCCTTCTTCACCACTCTGTCCACCTGTGACTCCACTTTCAAGGAGCTATGAACAAATACCCCTAGATCTCTTTGTTTTGCAGCTCTCCCCAAAACCCTACCATTAACTGAGTAAGTCCTGCCCTGGTTCAATCTAGCAAAATACACCAGCTCACATTTGTCTAAATTAAACTCCATCTGCCATCCGTCAGCCCACTGGTCTAATTGATCAAAAACCCATTGCAATTGGAGATAACTTTCTTCACTGTCCACTATGTCACCAATCTTGGTGTCATCTGCAAACTTACTAACCATATCCCCTATATTCTCATCCAAATCATTAATATAAATGAAAAATAACAGTAGGTCCAACTCTGGTCCCTGAGGCACACTACTGGTCACAGGCCTCCAGTTTGAAAAATAACTCTCTACAACCGCCCTCTGGCTTCTGTCAAGAAGCCAATTTTGTATCCATTTAGATACCTCACCCTGGATTCCGTGAGATTTAACTTTATGCAACAACCTACCATGCGGTGCCTTGTCGAAGCCCTCGCTAAAGTCTGTGTAGACAACATCAACTGCACTGCCCTCATCGACCTTCTTGGTTATCCCCTTAAAGAACTCAATCAAACTTGTGAGACATGATTTTCTACTCCCAAAGCCATGCTGACTGTCCCTAATCAGTCCTTGCATCTCTAAATGCCTGTAGATCCCGTCTCTCAAAATACCTTCCAACAAATTACCCATCACAGATGTGAAGCTCACCAGCCTATGGTTGCCAGGCTTTTCCCTGCAGCCCTTTTTAAACAAAGGCACAACATTTGCCATCCTCCAATCTTCAGGCACCTCACCTCGGACTATCGATGATTCAAATATCTTCGCGAGGGAACCGCAATTTCCTCCCTAGCCTCCCACAATGTCCTGGGACACACTTCATCAGTTCCCTGGGATTTCTCTACCTTCCAGCACCTCCATTAGACTCTGTCTAATCTTGCCACTACTTTCTAAATGCTCCGGTATAAAGTCCTTAATAATCGATTCGAGAGTTTTCCTCGCTACCGACATTAAGTTTACTGGTCTAAAATTCCCTGTTTCCTTTCCACTTCCCTTTTTGAATATTGGAGTGACATTAGCTATCCTCCAACCTGCAGGGACTGTTCCAGAGTCTATAGAATCCTAGAAGATGACCATCAATGCATCCACTATTTCTAGACCCACCTCCTTAAATATCTGGGATGTAGATTATCAGGCCCTGAGGATTTATTTGCCTTCAATGCCATAAATTTTCCCGAAGTGGAGATGCCGGCGTTGGACTGGGGTAAACACAATAAGAAGTCTCACAACACCAGTTAAAGTCCAACAGTTTTTGCTACCAAATAAACCTATTGGACTTTAACCTGGTGTTGTGAAACTTCTTACTGTAATAAATTTTCCCAGCACCATTTCTCTACTAATATTAATCTTGCTCAGTTCTTCCCTTTCATTAAATCTTGCATTCTGCAACATTTCTGGCATTTGATTTGTAAAGTCAGAACCAAAGTATGTATTCAGTTGCTAAGCCATTTCTTTGTCCCCTATTATATATTCCCCTGTTTCTGCCTGTAGGGGACCTACATTTGTCTGCACCAATCTCTTTCCCTTCACAAATCAACAGAAACTCTTAGTGTCAGTTTTTATGTTCCCTGCAAGCTTACTTTTGTACTGTATTTTCCCCTTCTCAATCAAATCCCTTGGTTCCTTTTTACCGAATTCTAAACTGTTCCCAATCCTCAGACCTATTATTTTTCTTCGCCAGTCTATATGCTTTTTCCTTAGATCGGAGTCTCTCTATAATTTCCTTTGTCAGCCCTCTTACCCATTTTGCTTTTGTGCCATTTTATGATCATCTCAATACCTGAGGAGAACAGAGAGATCTCACCTTAAAGCCAATTTCTTCAACAACTTCTCCCACAATGAAACTCTCTGGTCCTGGTGCAGTAAACAGAGATTTGGCTGAGTGCCAACTTCTCCATCCTGGTTTGTAACTGTAGCGGGGTGTAGAATTCCGACCCTGATATTTTCACTGAGACATGCAAATCAAATTTTTTTTTTTTACAACTAGTTTGAGATAAAGTTCCCCAAAATTTGTTGATACGGGCAAGACCCTTCAATTGGTCACCATCCAGCTGGGTACCCTCAAAATTATCAAGATAGGTGGGAAGGAATGACAGACTCCCACTCTCTGCTGGAGGCAACAAGGTTTAGTCCATCAAGGTTCCCTTTCCCTTGGATACCTTTTCTAGACCCAATAGTTATGTTTCAAAAGGAGACAATTTAACCAGGCTTTCTCGAGTTAAAACAAAGTTTATTATGTACTAAAAAGCTAAGGAGAAATCATAAACCATATGTTTCTACACTTACGTGGATTAGATGTAAGAATTGAGCCCAATAGTGGGTAAATATAAGAGTTCTATGGAAGTGTTGAGTTGTGCAGAATAGAGCTAGATTTCAGTTCTGTTGGCAGTTGTGATCGTTCCATTGACCGAGAGAGAGAGACGCTTGTTTCCATGTGTAGGCATAGTGCCAAAGGAGACTTCCTTCCCTGGATTCTCCCAGTTGATTAGAATGACAAGTAAGAATTGATTCTAAACTTTCTTTACTGATATTATGTCCCTTCCCCTGTTCAGCTGTTGGGATCGTCAGTACGCTTCAGACTGTAAATCCCGTATATGAGCATTCGTGGGTGTGGGAGATCCAGAAAACCTCT
Source organism: Prionace glauca (assembly GCA_037974335.1). Classification (NCBI taxonomy): domain Eukaryota; kingdom Metazoa; phylum Chordata; class Chondrichthyes; order Carcharhiniformes; family Carcharhinidae; genus Prionace; species Prionace glauca. The sequence continues at coordinate 76,598,498 of CM075733.1, read as the reverse complement.
GGAAAGAAACAATACAGGTATGGTAGACTGATGCTGCATACCATCTTTTATTGAGAGAGTGTGTGTGTTGCAGAGTTCTTTGGAGGCTAGGTATCGCCAATACAAAGACTCACAAAAGCCTGTATCTTGGATTAAAGACGCATCTTTATTAAACGATCGATGGGAAAGATAACATTAGTCAGTCCAATACCTCTCTACAGAGAAGACTCTGAGCTTTCCAATATAACTCTGAAGTTATAATACACAATCAATTATACATTTCTCAAATCAAATGGTTATGATCAAATCAAAAAATAGAACCCGACAGTGCAGAAAGAGGCCCTTCGGCCCATCGAGTCTGCACCCATCACAATCCCATCCAGGCCCTATCCCCATATCCCGACACATTTACCCGCTAATCCCTCTAACCTACAAACCCCAGCACACTATGGGGCAACTTTAGCATGGCCAATCAACCTTACCTGCACATCTTTGGACTGTGGGAGGAAACCCACGCAGACACGAGGAGAATGTGCAAACACCAGACAGATAGTGACCCGAGCCAGGAATCGAACCCAGGTCCCTGGAACTGTGAAGCAGCAGTGCTAACCACTGTGCTACCGTGCCGCCCCATTTCATTTTCAATATAAATAATCATTAATAACATCTGTCACATACTTTAGCCAATTGAATTGTACTCTCTGACATGATTTATTTCATTGGTCTGTAGAAACCAGATTCTTCCTCCCCCTATTGCTGATGCTTCTTCCTCTGTTGCCTAGTAACCCTGACACTTAGCTACAAAGTCAAAGTTAAGTTGCCCACCAACTCCTGATTCATCATCGGCCAAATAAGATAGATGTACATTCTCATATCTGAGAAGGGAGGTCTTATCTGGACAATGTGAAAAACTCTATTTATAAAGTAGCCCTGGGAACTTTATTGCTCACTGATAAGAACTTGCACATTCTGAGGCTTAATTGTTTCCTAAGAATGTGGTTCTGTCTACTAAGGCTTTATCCCATCATTCCTCACAGCAGCCTACTCTTGGCTAAAACACACAAATACTTTATAAAAGTATCAATTAGTGTTTAAAATACCAAAATACATGTTTAAATTAAAAATAATTGTTCAAATCTCATTCTTATGTGCCTTTCATAGGATGCCTACAGTTCAGAAGGAGGCCATTCAGCCCATCGAGCCTGTACCAACAAAAATCCCACCCAGGTCCTATCCTTGTAACCCTACACATTTACTCCACTAATCCCTCTAACCTATGCATCCTGGGAAACCAAGGGTCAATTTAGTATGGTCAATCAACCTAACCCGCACATCTTGGACTGTGGGAGGAAACTGGAGCACCTGGAGGAAACCCACACAGACTCAGGGAGAATGTACAAACTCCACACAGACCGTGAATCAACCGAGTGTATGGTGTCGAAATTTGCTGATGACACCAAGATTGGTGGAATGGCAAATTGCGCGAAGGGTGTGGAGAGTCTGCAGAAGGATCTAGATAGGCTGGGCAAATGGGCCAGGAAATGGCAAATGGAATTTAATGTTGGCAAGTGCAAGGTGGTCCACTTTGGTAGGAATAGTGGTAGGAAGGATTATTACTTACGTGGAGAAAAACTGCAGCAGGCGACGTTGCAGAGGGACCTCGGGGTCCTTGTGCATGAGTTGCAAAAACCCAGCTGCAGGTGCAGCAGGTGGTCAGGAAGGCGAATGGGATGCTGGCCTTCATAGCGAGGGGGATTGAATACAAAAGTAGGGAGGTCTTGCTGCAGCTGTATAGGGCATTGGTGAGGCCGCAGCTGGAGTACTATGTGCAGTTTTGGGCACTGCACTTACGCAAAGATATTTTGGCCTTGGAGGGAGTGCAGAGGAGGTTTACTAGGCTGATGCCGGAGTTGAGGGGGTGGAGCTATGAGGAGAGGCTGAATAAACTAGGCTTGTACTCGTTAGAGTTTAGAAGAATGAGGGGAGATCTCATTGAGACGTATAAGATGATGAATGGGGTGGATAGGATAGAGGTGGAGAGACTCTTCCTGCTCAAAAAAGACAGTAGGACTAGGGGGCACAGCCTCAAGATAAAGGGGGGGCGGTTTAGAACAGAGTTGAGGAGGAACTTCTTCACTCAAAGGGTGGTGAATCTCTGGAATTCTCTGCCCGTTGAAGTGGTGGAGGCTGCCTCGCTAAATATTTTTAAGACGCGGGTTGATGGGTTTTTGATAAGAGAGGGGATTAAGGGTTATGGGGAGAGGGCGGGAAGGTGGAACTGAGCCACGACAGATCAACCATTATCTTATTGAATGGCGGGGCAGGCTCGAAGGGCCAGATGGCCTACTCCTGCTCCTATTTCTTATGTTCTTAGATTCTTCACGGGCTCTCAAAGTACTAGGGTGTAGGACAACAGAAGTGGGAGAAAAAGATCATTTGCTTTCAAGAGTGATAATGGAGGGACAAAGCTAGCAGCATACAACTCCTCCTCCTTAAGATTTTTATCGAATTAGTTTAAATTGTGTTGTGGACAGTCTCAATTTTCTCAGTTCTCTGGTCCCCTCCCTTCAGTTCCCTTTATAATGCAATGTAAATCAGGCTAGACCCAGCAAACCCAAATTTACTTCCCAGGACACAGCACAGTAAATCTGGTCACCATTTGCAAGAAAGCCTCTGACAGTAACAATTGCAGGGGACTCTCAATGTGGGAGCCATCACAAATCAGTGTAAGGGATCGATTTGAAAAACAACGGGAATTGGAAGCAGTTCTGGATTTACAATCACTAAATATTCTGTCAGTGGGGAGTGATGTTGACATTCCCTATAGTTGTCATGCCAACTTGAATTACCCTTGTTAGTTGACATAGAACATAGAACATTACAGCACAAACAGGCCCTTCGGCCCTCGAGTTGCGCCGATCACATCAACCCCACCAATCTATAGACCTATCTATAACCCCCAATCCCATTAAACCCCATATACTCATCCAGAAGTCTTTTAAAAGACCCCAGCGAGTTCGCCTCCACCACCGACGACGGCAGCCGATTCCATTCACTCACCACCCTCTGAGTGAAAAACTTACCCCTAACATCACCTCTGTACTTCCCTCCCCGCACCTTAAATCTGTGTCCTCTTGTAGCGACCATTTCAACCCGGGGAAATAGCCTCTGAGAGTCCACCCTATCTATTCCTCTCAACATTTTATAAACTTCTATCAGGTCGCCTCTCAACCTTCGCCTCTCCAGGGAAAAGAGTCCCAGCTCCCTCAACCTATCTTCATAAGGCATGCCTCCCAGTCCAGGCAACATCCTTATAAATCTCCTCTGCACCCTTTCAATAGCTTCTACGTCTTTCCTATAGTGAGGCATGGAGTTCCTATTTGACCCAATATTTGATTTGGGGCCTGTCTGCATGAATCTGGCCACAAGTAGCAGGAAAGTTATCATTTATGTGACGGTGTCTAAATATATAGTGAAACATTTACTAGAGTAGCCTTTTGGAAAGGCAGTGTGAACATTCCACGATGATGTTTCTTCTTTTGCAGGTTAACATCGGATATCAATCCTCCAAAATCTTGGGAAATTAGTGCTTTTAGTATCTCGGAAGAAGGTGGTAAGCAGTCTTGAGTTTAAATGCTGTTTTTGAGAAGCCGATACATGCTGCCCAATCTCAAAATTTAGTTCATAATTGAAATGGGAGACCATTCATGTTTGTGTACAATGAATCTCATCCAAATTCACCTATTGGGCTGCTCAGATTCCAGAGAATCTCCATTACACCCATTTCCCGGGGGATCTGCTCCTGTTATTTCAGCAGAAATAAACCCATCTAAAACACAGTGCAGAGCAGCAACCCAAATTCCCACGAACATTATCAGTCTCAAAGATTACCGATCATCATTGTTGATTGGATAAAATTAGAATTATTAAACTAAATTAAAGTAAATGAGGCTAGATTTAGATATATTAATTTCAATTAGAAACATGAATAGTTTTAAGTTTATTTATTAGTGTCGCAAGTAGGCTTACATTAACACTGCAATGAAGTTACTGTGAAGATCACACTCTGGCACGTGTTCAGTTACGCTGAGGGCCTAACCCGCACATCTTTCGGACTGTGAAAGGAAACTGGAGCACCCGGACAAAACCCACACAGACATGGGGAGAATGCGCAAACTCCACACAGACTATGACTCAAGCTAGGAATCAAACCCAGGTCCCTGGCACTATGAGGCAGCAGTGTTAACCACTGTGTCACCATGCCAGCCCAAATATATTGGTTAGGTGATGGTGAAAAGATTAGAATACATCAGATAATTAGGTTGATGTAGTTTAGAGATGATAGGTCAAAGTTGGGCAGATTAGATTAAAACAAATTTAATAGAATCAGGTTGGAATAGAGCAGGTTAGAGTGGATTGAGATTCCAATGGATTGGATAAAGGAGTAGATTAGGTGATTGGGTTAGAGTAGACCAGATTCCTTTCTGACAATCAATTGAGAACTTTGAAATTACATGCTTAGTAAACAACAAGGACATATTTATATTAGCACTGTTAATGTAATAAAACATCCTAAGGTGCTTCATAGAAGTGTTATAGAGTTGGTATCAGGAGGCATTGGAAAAGAAACATAAAGAGGAATAGACCAATCAGCCCATTGAGCCTGCTCTGCCATTCTGTTTGATCGTGGCTGATCTTGGGTTCAACTCCATTTTCCTGCCTGCTTCCCATTAGAACAGTTGACCAAATGCTTGGTTAAAAAGTCAGATTTTACAGAGTATCTTAAAGGAGGAAAATGGGAGAGGGGGAATGGTGTGTGGAGTTAATTCACTGTCTCAATCCCATTTTCCTCCTTGGTGCTGAAACAAATATCCTGGATCAGGGACTGGGTGCCTTTGGGTGAGGGAATCCCCTGGGAATCCGCAAGCAACCCCAACAGGATTTGCTTCACATGGAGAGCCCTATGCCCACCAGTGGGTGAATAAGGACTTCAACTGGCAGTGGGACTGCCTTCTGATCTCAGATTTAATGGGGGTGGAACGGAATCTGACACTATTTCCACTGCCATCCTCCTGCCACCAAACCTGGGGAGGGCATTAACTTTTGTCCTTAAGTTCAGAAGCTTGTCTCAGGGAGAAGTGCAACACCAAGATGTTTCATCTCAGACAGTCACCCGGGAGAAGGATAGAGTCAGATACTAGGGAAAGGGGGTTTCAGCAGGAACTGAAACAATGGCTTTAGTCTTCCCACTATTTAATGGGGGGAAACTTCTGCCTTAATGTCAAATGAGAAACAGAATTTTCCCGTCCTGCCTGCCACAGGAATCGTAGTGGAAGGGACAAGGACCACGCAAACGTTTGTTGATCTCAGCGTGATTTTCCGGTTTGGGGGTGAGCGTGGCCTGGAGATCCTGCCCAAGGTGTCTGATAATTTATTAACAGCAGAACAAGGTGTTGGTGAGCTCAGGTTACATTGCCCGGGGTGCTGGATCCACATAGATGGGAAATAGAAGGGGGTCAAGGATAGATCTATGGGGGAAATTAGAAGAGCCAATGTTTCCATGAGAACTAATGTAAACATCCTTTTACATTTCAAGAAATATGTATGGCGAAACCACAGATGCTGAAGATGGATGACAGCGTTTAGAATTCAACAATTTGAACAACATTGTGCAGACTGAAAGCTCGGATGTTGAATTCCAGTGAAGTGGAAACATTTTACGTGAATGTTTGAAACTTAAGATTTTACAATGTATAACTTCCTGATATCATGACTATCTTCACAATGTAACTGTCTCTCCTATTCCATTGTCCTAATAATATTGAAGCAGACTGTATGGGCAGTTGGTGAATACCTTGCAATCTCCCATGTAACGTATTTCCTCTGAACGAGGCAGAGCTCAATAAATTTCTGTGAAAGATTGGCTTTGCTCATTTTAATTGCCATTCTGATATCATTACTCAGAAAGAAGTCTACAACACCAGGTTAAAGTCCAATAGGTTTATTTAGTAGCAAAAGGTTTATTTAGTAGCTTTTGGAGTAATGCCCCTTCGTCAGGTGAACTGGATTGACCTAACAAAGAGCAACCGCACCGAAAGCTAGTGGCCTTTGCTATCAAATAAACCTGTTGGACTTTAACCTGGTGTTGTCAGACTTTTTAATCCCCTTCAGACGTGTAAGATAATGAAGGGGATGGATAGGGTAGAGGTAGAGAGATTCTTCCCGCTTAGAAAGGATAGCAGGACTAGAGGGCACAGTCTCAAGATAAAGGGGGGACAGTTTAGATCAGAGTTGAGGAGGAATTTCTTCACTCAAAGGGTGGTGAATCTCTGGAATTCTCTGCCCGGTGAAGTGGTGGAGGCTGCCTTGCTAAATATATTTAAGTCACGGGTAGACAGGTTTCTGATAGACAAGGGAATTAAGGGTTATGGGGAGAAAGCGGGAAAGTGGAACTGATCCACTTCAGATCAGCCATGATCTTATTGAATGGCGGGGCAGGCTCGAAGGGCTAGATGGCCTACTCCTGCTCCTATTTCTTATGTTCTTATGTTTTACTGTGTTTACCCCAGTTCAATGGCAGCATCTCCACATCATCATTATTCAGAGTCAGAGCTTTATAGCACAGCAAGAGGCCCATTGGCCCATCATTCCTGTGCCAGCCATCAAATACCTATCCATTCTGATGCCATTTTCCAGCACATGGTCCACAGTATTGTACGCTATGGTATTTCAAGTGCTCATCTAAAAGCTTCTTAAATGTTGAGACAGTTCCCACCTCTACCACCCTTTCAGGCAGTGAGTTTCAGAGCCCCACCACCCTCTGGATGAAAACGTTTTACCCCCCTCTACATCCCATGTCCCTGGCCATATCTCTATGTCTCCTGGTTATTGATCCCTCTGCTATGGGGAAATGTTTTATTTCTATCTGTGCCTTCATAATTTAACACACCTCAATCCCCAGCCTTCTCTTCTGTAAGGAAAACACCACCACTCTAACCAGCATCTCTTCATAGTTGAAACACTCCAGTCCAGGCAATAGAACATAGAACATAGAACATTACAGCGCAGAACAGGCCCTTCGGCCCACGATGTTGCGCTGACCAGTTACAAAAACAATGACCCACTAGCCTAAACCAATCCATTTTCATCCATAAACCTATCTACAGATCTCTTAAACGCCCCCAAACTAGGCGCATTTACAACTGCAGCTGGCAGGGCATTCCAATCCCTCACCACCCTCTGGGTAAAGAACCCACCCCTGACATCTGTCTTGTAGCTACCCCCCCTTAATTTAAAGCCATGCCCCCTCGTGAATATCCTGGTGAATCTCCTCCACACCCTTTCTAATGTAGTAACATCCCTGCTATAGTGCGTTGAGCAGAACAGCACACAATACTCTAGCTGTGGCCTTGTCAGTTCCTCAAACTATTCAATTTAAGTTGTTAGACATGAGATTAATTCTGTCTCTCAGAATTGTTTCCCTACTACTGACGTTTAACTCAATGACCTTCTTGTCCTCCAGTCCTCTGGCACCTCTCCTATGTAAAAAGTCTGACAACACCAGGTTTAAGTCCAACCGATTTATTTGATAGTAAATTCACTAGCTTTCGGGGTTTCCCTCTTTGTCAGGTGAATGGAGAGTTCTGGCCTCAGACAGACCGTATAAAGCACAGACAGTTTACAGATTACTGATTAGAATGCGAATCCTTACACCTAACCTGCTGTTCAAGTCCTAAAATGGCCGACAACGTGAGTGGAAGGAGCACTGATCACAGTTTAAAGAGATGTGTATTATATATAGAACCCTACAGTGCAGAAACAGGCCCTTCGGCCCATCGAGTCTGCACCGAACACAATCCCACCCAGACCCTATCCCCATATCCCTACACATTTACCTGCTAATCCCTCTAACCTACACATCCCAGGACACTAAGGGGCAATTTTAGCATAGCCAATGAACCTAACCCGCACATCTTTGGACTGTGGGAGGAAACCGGAGCACCCGGAGAAAACCCACGCAGACATGAGGAGAATGTGCAAACTCCACACAGGCAGTGACCCGAGCCGGGAATCGAACCCAGGACCCTGGAGCTGTGAAGCAGCAGTGCTAACCACTGTGCTACCATGCCGCCCATTGTCTCCAGACAGTACAGTAAGTGAGGTTTTGCAAACCCAGGCAAGTCACGGGGGTTACAGATAGTGCGACATGAACCCAAGATCCCTGTTGAGACCGTCCTCATGTGTGTGGAACTTGGCTATCAGTCTCTGTTCAGCGACTCTGCGCTGTCGTGTGTTGTGAAGGCCACCTTGGAGAATGCTTACCCGAAGGTCAGAGGCTGAATGCCCGTGACCACTGAAGTGTTCACCAACAGGAAGGGAACAGTCTTGCCTGGTGACTGTCGAGCGATGTTCATTCATCCGTTGTCGTAGCGTCTGCATGGTCTCCCCAATGTACCATGCTTCGGGACATCCTTTCTTGCAACGTATCAGGTAGACAATGTTGGCTGAGTTACGTTGCAAGAAAGGATGTCCTGAAGCATGGTACATTGGGGAGAACATGCAGACGCTACGACAACGGATGAATGAACATCGCTCGACAATCACCAGGCAAGACTGTTCCCTTCCTGTTGGCGAACACTTCAGCGGTCACGGGCATTCAGCCTCTGACCTTCGGGTAAGCATTCTCCAAGGCGGCCTTCATGACACATGACAGCGCAGAGTCACCGAACAGGGACTGATAGCCAAGTTCCGCACACATGAGGACGGTCTCAACAGGGATCTTGGGTTCATGTCGCACTATCTGTAACCCCCGTGACTTGCCTGGGTTTGCAAAACCTCACTTACTGTACTGTCTGGAGACAATACACATCTCTTTAAACTGTGATCATTGCTCCTTCCACTCACATTATCAGCCACTTTAGGACTTGAACAGCAGGTTAGGTGTAAGGATTCGCATTCTAATCAGTAATCTGTAAACTGTGCTTTATACGCTCTGTCTGAGGCCAGAACTCTCCATTCACCTGAAGAAGAGGGAAACCTCGAAAGCTAGTGAATTTGCTATTAAATAAATCGGTCAGACTTAATCTGGTGTTGTCAGACTTTTTACTGTGTTTACCCCAGTCCAACGCCAGCATACCCACATCATGACCTCTCCTATGGCCAGAGAGGATTTGGAAGTTAGCATCACAGCCCCTGCAAGCAGTCTAGGATACATCACATCTGGACCCGAGAGATTTATCAACTTATAATCCTGCTGAAACTGCTAAAGCCTCCTCCTCCTTAATGCTAATCCGTTCATTATATCACAGCCCCCCTCTCTGCTTTCTATACTACATCATACTTCTTCATAGTAAATACAGATGCAAAATATTCATTTAATACCTCAACTACTCTGTTATATAGCGGCTGAAACAATCTCTGCTATGTATTGAATAGAGTAAAAAGTTTGACAACACCAGGTTTTAGTCCAACCTATTGGACTAAAACCTGGTGTTGTCAGACTTTTTACTGTGTTTACGCCAGTCCAACGCTGGCATACCCACATCATGTATTGAATAGAGCAGGATTTTAATTCTATGCTTTGTAATAGGGCAACCATCATTAATTTTTAGCAGAACATTGAAACTTGTTTCCAGTTATAATGTATAGGATCATCCAATCGAATTGGATCAGTCATCATCTCACCGAACAACAGAACTGCCTCAAAGGGGCTGAATGGCCTCCTCCTGATCTTATATTTCTGAATGTCTGTGGAAGCAGCTGATCATTTAAGACCCCACGTGGGGGCCGTTTTGCACTGGCAGCAATATTTTAAAGGATGGGGACCTTTGCGTGGTCCCCATCCTCCGCCCCGCTACGATTCCTATGGTGGGCGGGATGAGAAAACTCTCTCCGTTGTGTTAAAACCAAGCCTAGATCGCGACCTTTTCATTCATTCATGGGACATTGGCATCCTAAGATGCCCTTGGAGGGCAGTTTAGAATCAACCACATTGCTCTGGAGTCACATGAAGGCAGATTTCCTTCCCTGAAGAATGTTAGTGAACCAGATGGGGTTTTCCAACAATCGACAATGGTTTCATGGTTATCATTAGACTTTTAATTCAAGATTTTTTTGAAAATTGAATTCTAATTCCACTACTTGACATGGCAGGATTCAAACCCGGGTCCCCAGAACATTAGCTGAATTTCTGGATTAATAGTCCAGCGATAATACCACTAGGCCATCACCTCTCCATTGATATTTATCAGAAAGAGCAGTGGGGTGAATACAAACCTCTGAAGATGAGAAAAGTCAAACTATCACTTAAAGCAACATGTATAACAACACGTCATCATTTTATTTAATTAAGGATCAAACAAAACAGAGGAGGAGATATTCATTTTTTATTCAAACTTGCTTGCAAGATGCAATATTATATCAAATACATTTTAAATAGGAAAATAATCCAAACTGTGTTACATATAAAATTCCTTAGATATTTGTAATCCTTACATATACTTTTAAAATAATACTGAATAAATATTGAACATAGATGCATGTACACAGAGGCAGCTGATAAACTGACTGCTCCAATAACAGGAACCACAGTTAGCTGATTGCGATATCATGGGGTTTGTTATTTAGCTGAATAATAAAATCTTGGTGATACACATGGCAATTTCATCACAAACCTTTGACCATTTTACAGGAACTAACTGAGGCAGCTAAAAGTGAGATTCTCCTCCATCAGATTTTCCACTTTGGTTCCTTTCTGGCCGTCATAACCCATATAAAAATCCAGAATTTACCAAACCTCCGAGATCTATACTGTCTGGCTCAGTGCTGGAAATAGCCACTTCCACTGATGCACTTGCCTTTCTCAGGGAAAGTAATCTCAATGTGTTGGCACCAATTTTCAGAGGCCGCAAGAACTGTCAGCACCTGCCAAAGATTGCCATGTCAGTGCTGACAGACAAGATATAAAATTACTGTCATCATCTGTCCTTCTATCTTTAACAGTACGTGGACCCACTTGAAACAAACAGGGTGATTACTTTGAAACATGGTAGTTATTTGGGGAGATGTGCGCGCTTACTAAGTGGGCAAAAGCCCCGCAATGCCCATTACAGCACTGACGGAGTTTCAGGCTTGGCTATTTCACCTAATAGGCCTCTGCAACCTTGGCAGGAACCCTGTTTCCCAGTGGGCCTGGTGTCTGATCAGGAATCCTATAGGATTATTAATTGAAATATACAAGTGCGATGTTATGTATAATGTAGACCAGCTAACCATTTAATACTCTATCAAAAATAGACAAGACTGCCCTTCGAATTCTGTCAATCCACTTTGAAGCAGATTTTCCATCTTTAATGCCACACTGAAGGCACCTTTATATGTATATTCCAGGTGACATTCTCACACACTGGGGCACCAGATCAATTATAGGCAGAAACTTGCTCCAATGATGTAAAATAATTTGCTATTTTAATAAGTAAACTGTATGATTGTCAATACCTTCAAGATAACATAGATAATGCCATGAGAGGGTTTTTTTTGAGTCTCATACACACATTTATATAAATCTTTGCATGCACAGTGAGGTTACAATGACATGAAATTCTCCTTTAAACCATGAACTGAGTGTAACCTTCAGCTCCTGTCACAATCACATCCATCCAAATCCTCATGGTCTCAGGTGACGGTGCGACCATGTAGAAGATCCGGTCTCGGGTCTTTACACTGAAGGTAAGTAATGGGTTGGGGCTCTGAAACAGAATACAAAGTTCAAAGCATGATGACCAACTGGACTATCATCCTGCAATGTCTCCACATTGCACAGATCCCTACACGGAGTTAAAATCCTAAAGGAATCTCAATGTCCTCGCTTCTGACAGGGCAGCCTGATGCTGTGATGTTGATCCTGTGAATCAGCACATTCCTGACCCGTGTAGCTAACTGATGTTCCCTTTGGGCTGCTTTGTTGCTTTAAAGAGATGTTGCTTTAAATTGAGAGAGGCTGTATTTCAACCAGCTAGACAGAATAGGGGAACAGAGAAAGGCTGTGATCCACACTCCCAAAGAGACAGGAATGGGAGAGAGGGAAAGACTGTGACTCACATTCCCAGATATAGAGATGAACTGGGGGGACGGCGAAACACTATGACCCACACTCTGTCATGTGAGTGCACCTTCAAGAAAGTTTTTTTTAAAAAAATCATGCAGCTTAGAGCTTCAGCGATGTCATTGGGGGTGGTGGAGCTAAGCTGTGGCAGTCGGGTGATAGGGTTTTTCCTTTGGGCTTTCAGTTTTGTCTTGGGCAGTGTGTTTTTGGAAGCAGCTTAGCAGCAAGCTAAGAAGCAGTCTCTTCTCTTCTCTTTGTTTGGTTCTGACTTAAAGAAGTTGTGTTTTGGGAAATAGATTCAATTACAATCTCTTCTGAGTTTCTTCGAAGGATTTTCAGCAAGAGGAGAGATTCCTGTAACACGTGGGCTTTAACCTAACTTGTTTAGTGGTTATTTGGAGGATTTTGTGTACTGAATGTTGGTTTTGCTTAGAACACATTAGAGATATTTCCTTTAGGTTACACATTATCGTTGTAAAAGTTCTTGCTAAGTGTCTTACTATGCATGTCAACAATATTCTTAATTAAACTTTGTTTTAGATAAAAACTCTTTGTGGGTCAGATGAAACATACCTGAAGCGAAACATCTCATGCTCATCCTAGTCAAATTCAGCACAAAACGTTACAGGTTTTCATAGATCATAGATCACCTTGAAGTACCCAACCTGACTTGTAACAACTCTACTCTCCCATCAATCACACCCAGGGTACAACCTCAATAAATAAACAAAGAGTTGGGAGCTTAAGGAGAAAACTGCTGATCGAGTCCAAAAAGGTGAGTTCTCTTTGACAGTCACCACTCTTCAGAGCAGGCATACTGGTGTGAAGGTGATGTGCCGGTGATATTTAATGGCTGGTATAACAAGAGCAGCCTGATGGCAGGATATTACCAAATCACTCTGAGTAGCCACCTTTATGGTCAGCTCTAAACAGCTCCATTGCTATCTGTTGTTTATTAAAACTAGTCAGTGCTCAGTACAAATTATAACTCAATCCCTGCTGGGAAGTATTAAAAATCAGCACACGAGGGAGAAGTGAACATTTACAAAGTATTATTGTGTGCAGACTAGTAAGTAAACACAGCCATAGCGTAAATTCTACAGGGGCACTGGTGCAATTTTACAATTGAGATCAATGTACAAACAACTTTTGATTAGATCAGTGGGAGGGTGACTATGTCTATCAACACAGATGCTTAATATACAAGGTGACTCTGATTGTACACAGGTGGTTGATGTATGCTCCGTATGGACATAGATAGTTAATATACTTGGTGACTCTGCACAGGTAAAGTTGCCATTGTCTCGGATGACCATAGTCTTTTCTCCCCTTTCCGGGGGAGAGCTGACTTGTGGTGATTTAACCTGTGGATCACCACACCTCAGGTGAGGATCAGTATTGAGAACACACCTTCATGAATAAGCTCAGCTGGCGTCTCTGTATTATAATAGTAAATAGCTTTACCTTGTGTGCACTCTTCAAATGGTCATAATAAACTTCCTCTATAGCCTGAAAATATATCACTCCTTTCAATTTGGTTTCATGTTTATCTGGAGAAAAAAAAGAGAAAATCGAGCCGTGTTGACATTTCTTGGAAGGAAACACTGGATTTTAACTCCACAGATCCCTTGAGGTGATAAACATCCCTTCCCACTCGCTCCAACCCATCCTCTCTCTCTCTCGTCCCCCCCCCCCACCACCCCCACACAGTTTTTAAACGTTCGAATGCCATTTTACGGTCTGTGTTAACAACTAAACCGAAATGATGATAGGGTTGAAAGTGGCTGTGGATGCGAGTAGATAGAATCCAATGGTGCGGAGTGCTCCTACCTGCATAATATGACAGAGTGCGTTTGGTTCGATCAAAGACAAACCATCGCTTCTTCCAGGTTTTAATCTTGCCGCCCATTTTGACCAGGAAGCCACGACATGTCTTCTCAGTGAGGGAAACGTGGTAACAAGTTTCCACATTGTGGCCAGCTGTTTCAATGTGTGTTCGTAGGTCAAAGTCTTCCTTTCTGACCGGGAGATAGCGGGTCAGGGGCCTGGCCTGCAAAGGCAAACACCAGAAATCCAGACATTCATTCAGCGTCTTTACAATAACAACTTCTTGTCTTTATATTGGGCCTTTGATATCGTCAAATAGGGCTTTTAAAATTAATAGGTCTTTTAAAATCAGCAATGTCATCGACAAGCAACTCCAAGGGCAGATGACCACATGTTCATTGAAGAATAAGGTTTTAAGGACCAGGTTAAGAGGATAGCAAGGTAGGGAAGTGGGAAGGATTCGGATGAGGATGCCTGGATTTTAAAGGTTAAATGATTAGAGATTTAGAGATGATTAGAGGTTTAGACAGGGTAGATAGTGATAGCCTTTTTCCTCGGATGGAGAAAGCTAACACGAGGGGGCACGACTTTAAATTAAGTTATAGGACTGAGGTCAGGGGTAGGTTCTTTACCCAGAGGGTGGTGAGGGACTGGAATGCCCTGCCTGCTGCAGTTGTAAATGCACCTAGTTTGGGGGCGTTTAAGAGATCTGTGGATAGGTTCATGGACGAAAAGGGATTGGTTTAGGCTAGTGGGTCATTGTTTTGTAACTGGTCGGCGCAACATCGTGGGCCGAAGGGCCTGTTCTGCGCTGTAATGTTCTATGTTCTATGTTCTATAAGGAGAGATTACACAAACTACAGTTTAGAAGGCCAAGGATACGAGTTCCATCTTGGGAGAGGGGGCAAGAGGTCTTTGAAAAATGGCAGCAACAAGGTCAGTTAACAAGGATGATTATATTCAGCTTAGAGGAAATTGAAAGAAATTACCCAGGGAGGCGAAGAAACATTATGAGAGGAGATTAGGCAGCAATATCAAATTAACCATTAAAATAGCTTATAGATTCACAAAATCTATAAGCCAGGGAGATGTTGGACCTGCTGAGAAGCCAAAGTGTGTCATGACAGAGTATTTGCTGATGTATTCATAGAATCTACAGCGCAGAAGGAGGCCATTTGGCCCATCGAGCCTGCACTGACAACAATCCCACTCAGTATTTATTCTGCTAATGCCCCTAACCTACACAGCTTGGGACACCTAAGGGGCAATTTGGCATAGCCAATCCACCTAACTTGCACATCTTTGGACCGTGGGAGAAAACCCATGCAGATATGGGGAGAATGTGTGTGGAGTTTGCACAGTTACCTCTAAGGATTGAACTCAGGTCCCTGGTGCTGTGAGGCAGCAGTGCTGTCTCCGCTCTGCCACCATGCCGCCCAGGGAGGCAACCTATCTAATGAGGGGAAAGTGGATGATGTGAAAGTGACACTAATAGAGAGGAATGGATTGAAATGGAGAAAATGCATTACAAACATTAACAATTCTGAAAATTGCTAAGTGACTGGTCTAGATGGAATGCAACCACAGTTGCGGAAATCAGCAAAGTTAGAAATGGCAAAGATATTGACCTCAATCTGTCAATCCTCAATGAACACTGGAGTAGGAGCAGAGGACTGGGTAAGTGACTGAAGTCACAGCATGGAGGACTGGAGAGGGATGGACATCACAGCACAAAGAATTAGGGGAGTGACTGACGTTAGTTTATGGAAAACAGAGAGCGATAAACCAGGAAATAACAGACCAGATGATTTAACATTGGTAACTATTGGATATTTGAAAAATGGAAATGGACAGAGATGATTGGAAGTGAAATATTGGTGTACATATAAATCCTTAGAAGTGGCAGAGTTTTACAAAACAACACATTGGTTATCAAAGTAAAGTAAACATCCCAGGACTTTCTAAATCACTGGTTAGACCTCAGCTGGAGGTTTGTGGACAAATGTGGGCACCACATAATGGGCGTAACGTGATGGCAGTGGAAAGATTAATGACGCGGTTGACCACAATGTGACCAGAAACGTGGCACTTTAATTGTGAGGAGTGTTTGCTGGCAAGGTTAGAACGATTCTCCCCAGAGGAGAAAATCCTCGAATGTTTCTGAGATAATCAGGGGGTCCAAAAGCTAAGATGGAGAAAAACGGTTCCTTACAAAGCATGGGAGAGTAACCAGAAATCTGAGATTTCAAACCATTGGCAAAAGAACAAATGGGGAGAGGAGAATCTTTTTCACTCAGTGTTGTTCTGGAAAGTCCTGTCTGAAATGTGATGGAAGCTGAGAGTTAGCTGGGTATTTAAAAACAAATAATGACTAATAGAGTTTTTACAAAAGAAATTTGGGAACCAGCAAAGTCTGATAGAAGTTGAAAACAAGTTCCATTATCCCACTGCCTATTCTCTCCCCATAGCCCTGTATCATTCCCAAACTAATCCCACGGTCTCACCCTAACCGTATCTCAAAACTCAACCTAATGGCACTGCCTCACTCTCTCCCCTTAGCCCCATATCAATAGAACATAGAACACTACAGCACAAACAGGCCCTTCGGCCCACGAGTTGCGCCGATCACATCAACACCTACCAATCTATAGACCTATCTATAACCCCCAATCCCATTAAATTCCATATACTCATCCAGACGTCTTTTAAAAGACCCCAGCGAGTTCGCCTCCACCACCACTGACTCACCACCCTCTGAGTGAAAAACTTATCCCTAACATCACTTCTGTACTTGCCTCCCCGCACCTTCAATCTGTGTCCTCTCGTAGTGACCATTTTAACCCGGGGAAATAGCCTCTGAGAGTCCACCCTATCTA
Organism: Prionace glauca; assembly: GCA_037974335.1. Taxonomy (NCBI): domain Eukaryota; kingdom Metazoa; phylum Chordata; class Chondrichthyes; order Carcharhiniformes; family Carcharhinidae; genus Prionace; species Prionace glauca. Next base: position 76,581,713 of record CM075733.1, on the reverse strand, counting down.
TTCCTCTCAACATTTTGTAAACTTCTGTCAGGTCGCCTCTCAACCTTCGTCTCTCCAGGGAAAAGAGTCCCAGCTCCCTCAACCTAACTTCATAAGGCATGCCTCCCAGTCCAGGCAACATCCTTGTAAATCTTCTCTGTACCCTTTCAATAGCTTCTACGTCCTTCCAATCCCAAACTATTCCCACTGCTCACTCTCTCCCCATATCCCTGTATTAATCCACAAACTAATAGGGTGCATAGTGGTTAGTACTGCTACCTCACAACGCTAGGGACCCAAGTTCAATTCCCGGCTTGGGTCAATGTTTGTGTGGAGTTTGCACATTCTCCCCATGTCTGCATGGGTTTCTTCCAGGTGCTCCAGTTTCCTCCCACACTCCAAAGATGTGCAGATCAGGTTGATTGGCCATGCTAAATATTAACTAGTGCCAGGGAGATTAGCAGGGTAAATAAATGAGGGCTGATGGAATAGGGCCTGGGTGGAATTGTGGAAGGTGTAGGCTTGATGGGCTGAATGGCTTCCTTCTGTAGGGATTCTATGATGATCCCACTCTCTCCCCATAGTCCTGTATCAATCCCAAACTAATCCCACTGACCCACTCTCTCCTCATATCCCTGTATCTCTCCCGAAATTAATCCTACTGCCTCACTCTCTCTGCCTAGCCCTGTATCAATCTCAAACTAATCCTACTGCCCCACTTTCTCCACCTAGCCCTGTATTAATCCAAAACTAACCCCACTATTCAGTCTCCTCTCCCTAGTCCGGTACATTACCAATTCAGATACAAGCCCAATTTTCCCTTTAAAGTTGCCGGGATCTCTGCCTCAACTACTCCCTGAGGTGAAGGATTCATTGATTTGGCAATCAATAAATATCTTCAAAACTCTCTCCTCAATCTCTCTTAATTACTTTTAAATTGATTGATCCTCACTGCCGAGTGCCCAGTTTATTTTTCCTATTTACTCTCCCAAAACTCTACAATCTAATTGTTATTCCAGTAGAAATAGTTGCAGTATTACTTATCAGAATTAGCGATTCAAATCCAAGGCACCAATTTGATGAATCTCTGATGTAGACTCTCGAAGATTTTTAACATTTGTTAAAAGCAAAGTGGCCCCATTTTATCAAACGTCAGAGATATCTGCAACTGTCGCTTCCTTCACTATCAGCTTCTCTCTCTTCTGTCAATCCTTTGTGTGGATTAGGTTCCAAACTGTCTGCATGGATAACATGCCCAAAAACTTATCTGTCTTGTTTAATATTATTTTAAAGTCCTCTCGTTCCCCCAGCCTCATTCAGTTCTTCAGTCATTCTCTTCTTCACCCAGCTCACCCATCACATCCTTCTTCAACAACACATTTCAAAGCTGCTGACTTACTTTACTTCCTCATTCCCAATTCTCCAAGCTTCACATTCAGAACTCATTCCTCAGCAGACAGAACATTTCATTTCACTAATGTATTTCTAAAATAATAATATAAGGGGATCAGTGGGGGAGGTGGATTTGAGACCAGGGAGAGATCAGCCATGATCTGATCGAATGGTGGAGAAGGCTCGAAAGCTACAACCGACTTCTGCTCCCAATTCCTATGTTCTTATTCTACAGGACCAGGTGGGATTGTGAGATTGAGGAGGATTCACGGGGACTTGGACAGGATAAGCGAGTGGGCAAGAACATGGGTAGGTGGAAGTGAATAAATGTGAAATTATCCATTTTGGCAGAAAAAATCAGAAAAGCAGAGTATTTCTTAAATGGTGAGGGATTGGGAAATGCCGATGTCCAAACGAACCCAAGTTTCTTTATTTGTGAGTCACTGAAAGCTAACATGCAAGTGTAGCAAGCAAATAGGAAGGCAAATGGTCTGTTGACCTTCATCGCAAGGTGAAATCACACAAATGTCTTCTTATAAGAGCCTTCACAGACAGGCACCAAGATCATTAGTCTGGGCATAGCTCATGACATCATACCCCTGACTACGTCAATGGGGACGAAGTAGAAATGGTCAAGAACTTCACGTTTTTAGATGTCCAGATCATCAATTTCCCCCCTCCCCCTGCCCCCACCAACACAATAGTTAAGAAAACCCACCAATGCCTCTAATTTCTAGAAGACTGAGGAAATTTGGCATGTCCACTATGACTCTCTCCAACTTCTACAGATACAACCAGAAAGGATGCTTTCTATGGTGCATCACTTAGCTATGAGGACAGGTTGGATTAACTCGGTTTGTTCGCACTAGAACGACGGAGGTTGAGGGGTGACCTGTTAGAGGTTTACAAGATTGAGTGGCACAGACAGAGTGGATATTCAGATATGCTTTCCTAGAGTAGAAAATTCAAGTACTCGGGGACATAAGTTTAAGGTGCATGGGGAAAAGTTTAGAGATGATGCGCGAGACAAATTTTTTACACAAAGGGTGGTGAATGTCTGGAATGCACTGTCTGGGGAAGTGGCAGGAGCAGGTAACGAGAGCGGCATTTAAGAGCAAGTAGACAAATACACGAAGAGGGTGGGATTGGAAGCATATGGACTCCTTTTAGTTTAGGCAGGCACCATGATCAGCACAGGGTTGGAGGGCCAAAGGGCCTGTTTCTGTGCTGTACTTTTCTTTGTTCCTGCTCTGCCTAGGACAACAAGAAACAACAAAGGATCGTGAATGAAGCCCAGGCCATCATGCAAATCAGCCTACCGATCATTGACCCTGTCTACACTTCGAAAAAAGCAGCCACCATAATTAAGGACCCCACACACCCCAGATATACTCTCTTCCACTTTCTTCCATCAGAAAAAGAAACAAAAGTCTGAGATTACATACCTACCGACTCAAGAACAGCTTCTTCTCTGCTGCCACCAGACTTTGAGTGGACCTACCTTGCACTAAGTTGATGTTTCTCTATTCCTAGCTATGAATGTAAACACTACATTTTGCACTTTTTCCTTTCTGTCTCTATGATTGGTATGCTTTGTTTGTATAGCGCTCAAGAAACAATACTTTTCGCTGTATGTTAATACACGTGACAATAAATATCTGCATTGGACAAGGGAGTGATCCATGTTCTAATAACCAGGAACAGTTGGAATGTCTAAAGGTCGGGGAAAACAATTCTTAATTAAGGCAAGTAAAAACCTTATGTCAACTTGATTTTATGATTAAGCAAATGTAAAGTGACTTGTTTTAAAAACTGCATTTTGACTGAATCACTACAGTGCAGAAGGAGGTCATTCAGCCCATCGAGTCTGCACTGACCACAATCCCAGGCCCTTTACCTATAACCCCAGATATGATGTAACCTTTAATGATTAGATGGAGACAACGCCTATTCTTGTTATTGGTATGTGTTGATTACTAGTAACCAAAGCTGAGATTTTGGATTTTGGAATCTTTCACTCTGGTCTGAATGGACATTCAGAGTCCTATAGTTTAATAAATCATCTTGAAATTAATCTGTTACTTTGTTTGGCTACTTGAGGGGAATGACCATTTTTAAATACAACAAGAAAACTATCGTGATAGCCCCTAACACAACATAAGGGGATTTGAGTAAAGATGTTTTGCTGCAATTGAATAGAGACTTGGAGTCACACCTAGAGTATTGTGTATAGATTTGGTCTCCTTGCCTAAGGAAGGGTATACTAGCAATAGAGAATCTGCAGCAAATGCTTATCACACTAACTCCTGAGGTGGTGGAATCTGGGCCTGTATATCCTGAAAATAAGGAGAATGAGAGGTGATCTCATTTAACCGTAGACAATTTCTATATGGCATGAAAGGGTAGATGTGAATAGGATATTTCCTCTGGCTGGGGAGTCTAGATGTGGATGTGCTGGCATTGGACTGGGGTAAACACAGTAAAAAGTCTGACAACACCAGGTTTTAGTCCAATCAATTTATTTGATAGTAAGCTCACAAGCTTTCGAGGGGACTCCCTCGAAAGCTTGTGAGTTTACTATCAAATGAATCGGTTGGACTAAAACCTGGTGTTGTCAGACTTTTTACTGGGGAGTCTAGAGCCAGGGGACACAGTCTCAGAATAAGGGATAGGCCATTTAGGACTGAGATGAGGAGGAATTTCTTCACTGGGGGTGGTGAATCTTTTAAATTCTATACCCCAGAGGGCTGTGGAAGTTCAATCATTGAAATTCTTCAAGACAGACATTGATTAGATTTCTAGATATTAAAGGTATCAATGGATATGGGGACAGTGCAGGAAAAGAGTGCACAGATCAGTCATGATCTAGCTGAATGGCAGAACAGGGCTCAAGGAGCCGTATGGCTGACTCCTATTCCTGGTGTATATGGATTTTAGCAAGGCGTTTGATACGGTTCACCATGGTAGGCTTCTGCAGAAAATGCAGATGTATGGGATTGGGGGTGATCTAGGTAATTGGATCAGGAATTGGCTAGCAGATAGGAGACAGAGAGTGGTGGTTGATGGGAAATATTCGTCATGGAGTTCGGTTACAAGTGGTGTGCCTCAAGGATCTGTTTTGGGGCCACTGCTGTTTGTAATTTTTATTAATGATCTGGATGAGGGTATAGTTGGGTGGATTAGTAAGTTTGCTGATGACACCAAAGTCGGAGGTGTGGTTGATTGTGAGGAAGGGTGTCATAGTTTGCAGGATGACTTAGAAAGGTTGCAGAGCTGGGCTGAGAGGTGGCGAATGGAGTTTAATGTGGAGAAGTGTGAGGTAATTCATTTCGGTAGGAATAACAGATGTGTTGAGTATAGGGCTAACGGGAGGACTTTGAATAGTGTGGAGGAGCAGAGGGATCTAGGTGTATGTGTACATAGATCCCTGAAAGTTGGGAATCAAGTAGATAAAGTTGTTAAGAAGGCATACGGAGTTTTGGCGTTTATTGGTAGGGGGATTGAATTCAGGAGTCGCAGCGTCATGATGCAACTGTACACATCTCTGGTGCGGCCGCACTTGGGGTTTTGTGTGCAGTTCTGGTCCCCACATTACAGGAAGGATGTAGAGGCTTTGGAGAGGGTGCAGAGGAGGTTTACCAGGATGTTGCCTGGTATGGAGGGGAGATCCTATGAGGAGAGATTGAGAGATTTGGGGTTGTTTTCGCTGGAAAGAAGGCGGCTAAGAGGGGATCTCATTGAGACATATAAGATGATTAGAGGTTTAGACAGGGTAGATAGTGATAGCCTTTTTCCTAGGATGGAGAAAGCTAACACGAGGGGGCACGATTTTAAATTAAGGGGGGGTAGTTATAGGACAGATGTCAGGGGTAGGTTCTTTACCCAGAGGGTGGTGAGGGACTGGAATGCCCTGCCAGCTGCAGTTGTAAATGCACCTAGTTTGGGGGCGTTTAAAAGATCTGTGGATAGGTTTATGGATGAAAAGTGATTGGTTTAGGCTAGTGGGTCATTGTTTTGTAACTGGTCGGCGCAACATCGTGGGCCGAAGGGCCTGTTCTGCGCTGTAATGTTCTATGTTCTATGTTCTATTCTCATTTCAAAAAGCTGAAATTTCCTTTGAATGTGGGGCTCACAGTGACACCAAGATTGTGAACAGGTTACACCAATGGCTGGTTCAGGGGAGAGGTGGATATGTGGCCAGGGATTGGAGGTTAGACGGGTACTGTAAAAAATGGTGTCTATCTTGTCAATATTTACCTTGAGGAAACTGCAGTTCATCCTGGACCAGATGGGGGCACCACAGGAACGAGAGAGGAAATGGTGAGAGTGTGTTGTCAGCCTATAGCTTCAACGCTGATACCTCTTTGTCAAAGGTCTGATAATAATCAGTTTCTTAAATCATAAACCTTTTTTCTCTAGAGGGGCAAGCCACACCAAATCGCCACACAGAGTCCTCGTGACATCTGCCTGTGGGCACCATCTCACCAGCTGTGTACCTGACTTACGCTGGGTCCCACTGACAAACTGGAGACAGGAGTGGGCCTTCGGGTTTAGAATGGAGATTGACCAAAAGCTCAGATGAGTTGGTCCCAAACCACCAAGTTTTGGCAGAATTTAACGAGTAAATAAGCCAACACAGGCTGGGTACCAGGTTTGCCAGCTCTGGTCCCGAAGGTTGGGGATCTGAAACAGCCCCTGATTGTGTGAAATACCTGTGACCGCTGCTTCTCACGCATTTTAACTTCCTTCTCGATGAGCTGCTGTCTACGTTCTGTCTCCTCCTGTAATCTCCTCTCCAGCTGCTCTCTCCGACTCCTCTCCTCCTGTAGAGCTTGTTTCTTCGCTTCCATTTCTCGCTCCTCAATTGCAAAAACATAATTTTTAACTCACACACTTATTGCAGAAAATTAATTCTGGCTCAAGAAATGTGACTTGGATCACATAAACATTAGCATTATTGAACGAGTGATCTACTGCACACTACAAGGGTTCATTAATCCCCCTCTGCTATCTAGGTTCAATAGTCCTTTATAAGACAGAGAAAAAAAATCACCCCAACTCCCTCATACCCACACCAGGGACAGTATCACTCTCCTCCTCACATCAAATTAATCTGTAGATATGGATATTGCTGGCATCTATTGCCCATCCTTAGTTGCCCTTCATCGAGGTGATGAGCTGTTTTCTTGAACTGCTGCAGTTCCTAAGGTGTAGGTACACCCACAGTGCAATTAGGGAGGGAGTTCCAGGATTTTGTCCCAGCGACAGTGAAGGAATGATGATATATTTCCAAGTCAGGAGGGGGCTGACTTGGAGGGGAACCTCCAGGTGGTGATGTTCCAGGTATCTGCTGCTCTTGTCCTCGCTGATAGTGGTTGTGGGTTTGGAAGGTGCTGCTGAAGGAACCTTGGTAAGTTGCTGCAGTGCATCTTATAGATGATGAACACGGCTACTAGTGTTCATCTCCAGTTTAAGGACTGAATGTTTGTGGAAAGGCTTGCAATTAAGTGGGCTACTTTTGTCGAGTGTTGTTTGAGCTGCACTCATCCAGGCAAGTGGAGATTATTCTATGACAGTCCTGACTTGTGTCTTGTAGATGTTAGTGATACCGTGATTAGTGCTGCTGCCTCACAGCGCCAGAGACCTGGGTTTGATTCTCGGCTTTGATCACTGTGTGGAGTTGGCATGTTTTCCCCGTGTCTGCATGGGATTCCTCCGATTGCTCTGGTTTCCTCCCACAGTCCAAAGATGTGCAAGTTAGGTTGATTAGCCATGCTAAATTGACCCATAGTGTCAGGGGGATTATCAGGTTACATATGTGGTGTTATGGGGATAGGGCCTGGGTGGGATTGTGTTTGTTGCAGACTCAATGGGCCAAATGGCCTCCTTTTGCATTGTAGGGATTCTATAGGCAGATTTTGGTAAGTCAGGAGGTGAGTGGCTCACCACAGCATTCTTAGCCTTTTTCCTGCTCTGGTAGCCACAGTACTTATAGTCCAATTCAGTTTCTGGTCGATGGACCCCCCCGGGAGGTTCATAGTGGGGGATTCAGCAATGGTAATGCCATTGAATATCAAGGGGTGATGGTTCGATATCGCTTGTTGGAGATGATCATTGCCTGGCACTCATGAGGCGCGAATGTTACTTGCTACTTGGCAACTCAAGCCTGGATATTGTGCAGATCTTACTGCTTTTGGACATGGAACTACTACAGTATCTGAGGATTCCATGTTAATAATAATAACAATTTTTGCTTGAATCATGAATAGAATCATGAACCCTACTGAAGCAATAACCACACCTCTCTCCCAAAGTTGAGGCAATAACCTCACAAGAATTGATCAAACAACATTTCTCACTTAAGGAAATATGGTGGGGTAAAACTTTCCGGCCTCCCAGTCATGTGTTTTCCGAAGTGGAAGGAGCCATGCTGTTTGCCAGTGGCAGGATTGTCCAGTCCCACCGCAGTCAATGGGATTTCCCATTGATGTCGCTCCATAACCCATGGGGGAGTGTGCTGGTGGCAGGACTGGAGAATTCCAAATCCTTATCTCAGAGTCTTAATGGCACGGGAGGCCATTCAGCCCATCGCCTTGTGATGGTAGTATTCAAGTGATGAACCTTGCTGGAACCTGAATTAATTCCCTCATATTAGCCACAGCTTGTTCAAAGAGGACAATTTTAAGGGGTACCTTAAAACAGGAGAGGGAGAGGTAGTCCGCTTAGGTTTAAGGAGAGCATTCCAGACTTCAGGGCCGGTAGCTAAAGCCACAACCACTTATCATGGAGTGAAAGAAGTAGGAGAAGGACAAGAGGGCAGGATTGGAAGAGATACCTTGGACGGTTGTGGATCTAGAGATGAATATGAGATAGTGGAGTGAGACAATGATGGGATTTGAAAATGAAAGGATGAGAATTTTAAATTGGAAGCATTGCCCGACTGGGGGTCAATATAGGTCATTGGAAGTCCTAGGGTGGCACAATGATTAGCACTACTGCCTCACAGCGCCAGGGACCTGGGTTCAATTCCAGCCTTGGGTGACTGTGTGGAGTTTACACATTCTCCCCATGTCTGTGCAGTGCTCCGGTTTCCTCCCATAATCCATAATTGAGTTGGTTGGATGGATTAGCCATGCTAAAGGTGCTACAGTGAATGGGTCAGAAGGGAGTATCTGGGTAAGATGCCGTTTTGGAGACTGGGCCAAATGGTCTCTTTTTGCTCTCTAGGGAGCAAGTACAATTGAGCCACTCAAGAGGACAATGTTTCTGTTCAAAATGATCCCATAATATGCAGGGATATGGGGAAAAAGGCAGGGAGGAACGGCACCAAGTCATGATGCTCATTTGGAAATTTAGTCCAGATGCAATGGGCCAAATGGCCTCTTTCTGCACTGTGGGGATTCTCTGGACCTATGGAACATAGGGATGTTGGAGGAATAGCACTTGAATTTTCTCACTGGGGGTTACAATGACATGGATTTCATGTTTTGTACAGATTACTTAGAATCATGGAATTCCTTTCGTACAGGAGGAGGCCATTCAGCCCATCAAGCCTGCACTGACAACAATCTCATGCAGGCCTTATCCCCATTAACCTGCTATTCCCCTGACACTAAAGGGCAATTTAGCACAGCCAATCACATCTTCAGAGTGTGGGACGAAACCCATGCAGACATGGGAAGAATGTGCAACCTCCACACAGACAGCGACCCGAGGCTGGAATCGAACCGGGGTCCCTGCTGCTGTGTGGCTAACCACTGTTGCGCCCCTGATCTGCCAACATAACAGTGCAGTGACTTCACTGGGAAATGGACTGTCAATGTAACAGCCAAGAACTCACTTTGCTTTCAATGAGCCACGCCTTCTCAGCCTGAGCTTCTTTTAGCAAACGTTCCATCTCTTCAAGCTTGGCAACATTAAACGTACTGGCACTGCTCAAAAACACAAAGCAAAATAGAAACGCTGTCATTCTCCAAACTAAAACCAGCTGAAGGTATCTGAATTGGCACTAATACTAAATTTATAATAAAGTTGATGACTGATGCAAAGTTGTATAAACTCAGCAAGAGAAATCTACCAATGATGGCTGTTTGTAAGCGATGGTTATTGCTGGGTTACTTGTGGGATGCACTGCACTGCAGCCTTGGGGTTTTGGAGAAGTTTCTCTCAGCACGTGTCTCATTCAGTCCACAGTTCACCCACATTCCACTGAGCGAGACTTGCTGCTCCAGTCTGGTCTCAGGCATGGGAAGCAATCACACACATTGATTTATTATGAAGGGAATAGATAAAATAGAAGCAGGTGTAACTAGAACTAAGGAGCATAGCTTCAAAAAAAGGGGGAACAGATTTAAGACAGTGTCGAGGAGGAACTTGTTCACACAAAGGCTTGTGGATCTGTGGAATTCCCTGCCTAGTGAAGCACTTGAGGCTACCTCATTGAGTGTTTTTAAGGCGAGGCTACCTCATTGAGTGTTTTTAAGGCAAGGCTACCTCATTGAGTGTTTTTAAGGCAAGGCTAGATAAACGTTTGAACTGTAAAGGAATCAAGGGTTATGGTGAGCAGGCGGGTAAGTGGAGCTGAGTCCACGAAAAGAGCCTGTGGGTGGAGAAAGAGCAGCTACAATAATAATTTAACAACAGTAATGACAATAGTGGTTTCAAAATGGCATCTCTGACAGAGTGAAGCATGCTGGGATCTTTGGTCAACTTATAGATTAAAACCAGATGCAGTCGTTAAAAAGACTCTGGTCTGGGAGCTATAATCCGAAATTTCCTGTGTTGGTCACACCAGGGAAGTTGGTTACATTGACGCAGACATTGTGTCTCTGATTTTTATGGCTGTTCTATATGTGTAGAGTTTGCCATTTGAACGAAGCATAATGGCATTGTTCAAAAATAATTGCATTGGACGCTCAAGCCATATGGTTGGTTTCTGGTTACACAATTTGCTGGATGACAGAGAATCTTCTGTGGATAAAAGACACTACAGTCCTTTGTTTGAAGCAATAACTCAAAGAGACCAAGAAGAAGAAATAATTGAATTCCTGTCCTTATTTGTCTCATTAAACTGGGATGCTTGGAAAGTGTTTAAATTAAGGCTGTACAACAGGCCAGATGGCCTACTCATGCTCTTAGTTCTTATATAGGAAAAGTCTTACAGTATGCAAATGGATTTGCAGAAAACATTTGATCTAGTTCCACACGAAAGGCTGAAAAACATGAAAGCAGAGGGACATGCAGAAAGATGGGTCAAGCAATTAATTAAAAGAGAAAATAAAAGTTTAGCTGGAAAATTCTAAGAAATACCTTGGGATTAATGTAAATTACTAATGAACTCAAGGTGAAATTCTCATTATGATCACTCTTCCTGAGAAGATCCCTCACTATAAGATTTTACACAAAACAAGATTTAAAATGAATTGATTCTGACAGAATCCTTGACAGATAGTTCTAGGAAGCGGTCTTAAATACATTTCAGGAACTTGTCCTCCTAACCACTTTGACTAATTTAGTTTGTCCAGAATACAGAAAAATAAATTCCCCATGATTATCCATTACGTAAGCTGCTTTCTTGATTAATATTCTGGGTAACAGAATAACAACTGTCAGAAAACCTACATACAACTCCCATCAGTGTTTTCTGAGCCTTGTTACGACACTTTTTATTATTAGAGGTAACCTCCCACCACACGCAGCTACCTCCATCCTCCCCTTTCCATTTCATCCATCTCAACTGAAGGTCAAGTGTCCTTGAAATATTTATTTTGCAGCTTTGGTCCACATGTCTCTGTGTTGGCCATCGGATAATTTATCTCGAATTGCACCATTCTTTCTTGTGAAGAATGTTTTGCGCAATTAGATAAGACACTGTTGATTTGAACAGTTTACTACTTTTTCCTGATTTGACCTTATTTGCACTATTACTGTTATTCCTGTTGCATTCTGCTTACCTTTTTCTGGAACACCACACTGCACTTTAGCCTTGTCCCTTCTCTTTACATATTATATATTCCCTCCCACCTGAAGTCTCTCCCCTCCCCACTCTTAGAACATAAGAACATAAGAAATAGGAGCAGGAGTAGGCCATCTGGCCCTTCGAGCCTGCCCCGCCATTCAGTAAGATCATGGCTGATCTGTCGTGGCTCAGTTCCACATTCCGGCCCTCTCCCCATAACATAGAATACATAGAATACATACAATACATAGAATACATAGAACATTACAGCACAAACAGGCCCTTCGGCCCTCGAGTTGCGCCAATCACATCAACCCCACCAATCTATAGACCTATCTATAACCCCCAATCCCATTAAACCCCATATACTCATCCAGAAGTCTTTTAAAAGACCCCAGCGAGTTCGCCTCCACCACCGATGACGGCAGCCGATAAACAGCAACAAATAACCCTTAATCCCCTCTCTTATCAAAAACCCATCAACCCGCGTCTTAAAAATATTTAGCGAGGTAGCCTCCACCACTTCAACGGGCAGAGAATTCCAGAGATTCACCACCCTTTGAGTGAAGAAGTTCCTCCTCAACTCCGTTCTAAACCGCCCCCCCTTTATCTTGAGGCTGTGCCCCCTAGTCCTACTGTCTTTTTTGAGCGGGAAGAGTCTCTCCACTTAATTGTCTTAAAGAGTCTCTCTTCTTAATTGCAAACTCTCTCTACAGCCCTAAAACTCAGGTTCATTAGGTGGAGCCGTGCCAACGGACCCTAGTACTGGTGTTAGATTCCCCCATGAATCAAAACTCCCTGTGTCTTCCATATCACATTTTCAGAACATATTCTCAGCACACAATCAATTCCCTGGTCTTTTTGATCCAATGTCAATTTGAACATGGTGCCAATGGTGCTCCACAATAATCCTCTGAGGTTCTGCTTATTAATTTAGTTTTTCAACTAATTTGATTTTTCAACTCTCAGTAGAACCCTATTCCGTGTTCTAGCAATGTCGTTGGTTTGCATGTGGACTCCAACAAGGGGATCTTCCACCTCCCACTCCAAGTTCATCTCCAGCCACGAGGGTTGTCCTTATCCCTGACCCTTTGGACTCCAGATTGTATCAACAGAGGACAGGGTGGATCATCCAAGGAGAATCCAACAGGGGAAGTACGTGACTCATTTATGCTCGCTATAAAGCAACACATATCCACATGCAGGGAGTTTGTCTCTGCAAACAAAAGGAATATGCTCGGGCAGTACACTTTTTCTGATATACCCAGGAACTCAGGGAGCCAACAGTTCCCCGTTGTTTTCCCCATGGCAACGTCTTAGCCAGTGTCTTGCTAATCGATCAGCGTCTTTTTCTCCTCTTGTATAAATTGTTGTGATAGTTTGAAATTTGGTATTCTTGTATTTGTCTTGATGAAAAACTTCAGCAGCATGGCTGTCTTTTCAGCAATTCCCAAAATTCTTACTGGCCATTTTTTTGGGTATTACTGATGCTGCAAAGAATTGGGCTGGGAGCAAGAGTTTCTCACAGAGCCCCTACTTAAAATGACAAAACTTTAATGAAGGAATAGCCCAGAGTCCAGCCCCTACACTTTGAAAGAGTTTCATTGCAAAAGGGATCTTCTCTCAAATATAACATTGGCTACAAGAGGGCAGCTGGGAGTCAATTTTGTTCTTTGTTTAAGAAGGGTAGCAAGAATAATCCAGATAATTATAGGCTAGTGAGCCTTACATCAGTGGTAGGAAAATTATTGGAGAGGATTCTTCAAGACAGGATTTATTCCCACTTGGAAATAAGTGGATGTATTTGTGGGGGGCAACATGATTTTGTGAAAGGGATATCATGTCTCATGAACTTGATTGAGTTTTTTGAGGAAGTGACGAAGATGATTGATGAGGGTAGGACAGTGGATGTTGTCTACATGGACTTCAGTAAGGCCTTTGACAAGGCCCCTCATGGCAGACTGGTGCAGAAGGCGAAGTTGCATGGGATCAGAGGTGGGCTGATGAGGTCGATATGAAACTGGCTCGGTCAAAGAAGACAAGTATCTGTGGAAGGATGCATTTCTGAATGGAGGGCTGTAACAAGTGGCGTTCCTCAGGGATCAGTGCTGGGACCTTTGCTGTTTGTAATAATATATAAATGATTTGGAGGAAAATGTAACTGGATTGATTGGTAAGTTGGCGGATGACACAAAGGTTGGTGGATTTGTGGATAGTGATGAGGGCCATCAGAGGATACAGCAGGATATAGATCAGTTGGAGACTTGGGCAGAGAGATGGCAGATGGAGTCTAATCTGGACAAATGTGAGATAATGCACTTTGGAAGGTCTAATACAAATAGGAAATATCCAGTGAATGGCAGAACCCTTAAGAGTATTGATAGGCAGAGGGAACTGGATGTACAGTTACACAGATCACTGAAAGTGGCAATGCAGGTGGAGAAGGTCAACAAGAAGGCATACGGCATGCTTGCCTTCATTGGGTGGGGCATTCAGCTTAAAAATTGGCAAGCCATGTTGCAGCTTTATAGAACATTAGTTAGGCCACACTTGGAATATAGTGTTCAATTCTGGTCGCCACACTACCAGAAGGATGTGGAGGCTTTGGAAAGGGTACAGAAAAGATTTACCAGGATGTTGCCTGGTTTGGAGGGCGTTAGCTATGAGGAGAGTTTGGAGAAACTTGCTTTTTTCTCACTGGAGCGATGGAGATTGAGGGGCAACCTGATAGAAGTCGACAAGATTATGAGAGGCATGGACAGAGTGGAGGGTCAGAAGCTTTTCCCCAGGGCGGAAGAGTCAATTACTAGGGGGCACAGCTTTAAGGTTCAAGTGGTAAGGATTTTTTACAAAGAGTGATAGGTGCCTGGAACTCATTATCGGGGGAGGTAGTGGAAGTGGATACAGTAGTGACTTTTAAGGGGTGTCTTGACAAATACATGATCAGGATGGGAATAGAGGGACATGGTCCCCGGAAGGGTAGGGGGTTTTAGTTAAGTCGGGCAGCATGGTTGGTGCAGGATCGGAGGACATGGTCCTGTGCTGTAATTTTCCTTGTTCTTTGTTTGTTTGGAGTCTGGTTGGCAGAAGTTTTGGTGACTTTCCTTCCTGACGTTCTTATCAATTCTGGTTCTTTTTTTTGGTTTTATGCCACCTTCTAATTTCACCTGGGACTTTGATCTGTGCTGTGGCCTTGGATTAAACCTGTCTTGGTGCTTCCAAAGCCTATCTGCCCTGATTTGTGCTGAATTACAGAAGTGCCGAGATGAAGTATATTTCCAGTTTGTTTAGGTAGTTTAATCCCGGTGAGTTTGACATCCCCTTTTCTTTTCCATGCTAGCGAGTCCACACTAAAGATACCTCTTACTTCGTCTCCCACGTAGGAGAAGAGTAAACAATAAAAGAAATGTCTGCTGCAAAGTCCCAACTCATCATTTATTAATGTTAAATGTCGTAGTTGCACAGTGGTTAGTACTGCTGCCTCACAGCGCAAGGAACCTAGCTTCAATTCTGGCCTCGAGTGACTCTGTGGAGTTTGCACATTCTCCCTGTGTCTGCATGGGTTTCCTCCAGGCTTTCCGGTTTCCTCCTACAGTCCAAAGATGTGCTGGTTAGGTGGACTGGCCATGCTAAATTGCCCCTTCGTGTCCCAAGGTTAGGTAGATTGACCATGGTAAATGTGTGGGGCTACAGGGATAGGGTGGGGGTGAGCCTGGGTAAGATGCTCTTTCTGAGGGTAGGTCCAGGCTCGATGGCCAAATGGTCTCCTCCTGCACTGTAGGGATTCTATGGTTCCATGGATCTAAAATTACGACTGTGTTTGTCTTGCACAGACTGTAGTGCTGTGTGTCAGATGCCCCACTGTGATCTGCCAGCAGAGAAAAAGTTAACAGAAGGGTTTCTCCTTCAGACGAAAGCAGCAGCAGTTGGTATTTGAGAGTGAGCGAGACGTCACATGGCCAAGATATTGAGAGTCTGGTTGAGGGATACTAATTGGCTTCCTTGGGATCTAGATGGGAGAGATGGAGCTGGGGAAAGGAGGGTATGCTCCAATGTCCCATCTGGTTTATAGACATCTTTTTGGACCTGTTTGCTGGTATTGAGTTATTTGTTAGAATTGTGGGGAGGTGGTGGCTTCGTGGTATTGTCACTGGATTAGTAATCCAGAGACCCAGGGATCCTCTGGGGTTCTGGGTTTGAATCCCACGACAGATGGTGAAAATTGAATTCAATAAAAATCTGGGATTAACGCTGGCCATGAAACCATTGTTGATTGCATAAAAAAAACATCTGGTTCATAGAACACAGAACATTACAGCACAAACAGGCCCTTTGGCCCTCGAGTTGCGCCGATCACATCAACCCCACCAATCTATAGACCTATCTATAACCTCCAATCCCATTAAACCCCATATACTCATCCAGAAGTCTTTTAAAAGACCCCAGCGAGTTCGCCTCCACCACCAATGACGGCAGCCGATTCCATTCACTCACCACCCTCCGAGTGAAAAACTTACCCCTAACATCACCTCTGTACTTCCCTCCCCGCACCTTAAATCTGTGTCCTCTCGTAGCGACCATTTCAACCCGGGGAAATAGCCTCTGAGAGTCCACCCTATCTATTCCTCTCAACATTTTATAAACTTCTATCAGGTCGCCTCTCAACCTTCGCCTCTCTAGGGAAAAGAGTCCCAGCTCCCTCAACCTAACTTCATAAGGCATGCCTCCCAGTCCAGGCAACATCCTTCTAAATCTCCTCTGCACCCTTTCAATAGCTTCTACGTCTTTCCTACAGTGAGGCGACCAGAACTGTGCACAGTACTCCAAATGAGGCCTGACGAGGGTCCTGTAAAGTTGCAGCATTACCTCCCGACTCCTAAACTCAATCCCTCGGTAATGAAGGCCAGTACACCATACGCCTTCTTGACCACCTCCTCCACCTGCGAGGCCGATTTAAGAGTCTGAAATGGCATTCGTGGGCAATAGAACACAGAACACTACAGCACAAACAGGCCCTTCGGCCCACAAGTTGCGTCGATCACATCTATACCTGCCAAGCTATAGAACTATCTGTAACTCCCAATCCCATTAAATCCCATGTACTCATCCAGAAGTCTTTTAAAAGACCCCAGCGAGTTCGCCTCCACCACCACCGACGGCAGCCGATTCCACTCACTCACCACCCTCTGAGTGAAGTAGATACTGGCCCAGCCAGAGATGCCCAATCCCAGGAATGGGATTTTAAAAAATTGTCAAATAAGATGACGCTGAGGATCTATGTCAACACCTTGGGGTGAATACTGTCACCAATGTTAGGATATCAGAATAAGGCTAAAGCAGCCAAAATTTCCATTTACACAGTGCTTCTTACAACAACAGAGCATCCTAAAGTCCTCAAAAGCCAATGAAAAACAATTTGAAATGTAATCATTGCTATAATGTAGGAAAGTGGCAGCCATTTTGTGTGCAGCAAGCTCCCAGAAGCAGCAGTGAGATAAAAATCAGGGGAGAGTTTGGATTCCCACAGAAAAGGATCTTTTCTGAGTGAGCAAGTGGACCTTGGTGAATTGAAAGAATCTACGGAGTTGATTATTCAGACCACTGAACAATCGCAGAATACGGTAGTGCAGAAGAGGCCCTTCAGCCCATTGAGTATGCACCAATGCGTGAAAGGTCCTG
The DNA here is from genome assembly GCA_037974335.1 of Prionace glauca. Classification (NCBI taxonomy): domain Eukaryota; kingdom Metazoa; phylum Chordata; class Chondrichthyes; order Carcharhiniformes; family Carcharhinidae; genus Prionace; species Prionace glauca. The sequence goes on along the minus strand of CM075733.1, from coordinate 76,564,705 downwards.
ACCTGCCCACGTAATCCCATTTGCCAGCACTTGGCCCATAGCCTTGGATGTTATGGTGTGCCTGGTACTTGTCCAGGTACTTTTTAAAGAATGTGAGATATCTCGCCTCCACCACCTTCCCAGACAGTGCAATCCAGACCGTCACCAAGTTCTGGGTTAAAACAAGTTTTTTCTCAAGTGCCCCCTAAACCTCCCATATCTCACTTTTAACTTGTGCCCTCTCGTAACTGGCCCTTCAACTAAGGAGAACAGTTGCTCCTATCCGCCCTGTCCGTGCCTCTCTTGAACATCTCAATCAGGTCACCCCCCTCAGTCCTCTCTGCTCCAGAAAAAGAACAACCCAAGCCTATCCTACCTCTTCTTATAACTTAAATGTTTCATTGCAGGCAACATCCTGGTGAATCTGCTCTGGACCCCTTTCAGTGCATTCACATCCTTCCTATAATGTGGTAACCAGAACTGCACACAGTACTCCATCAAAATTCTATACAACTCTAACATGACCACTCTGCTTTTGTAATCTATACCCCAATTGATGAAGGCCAGTGTGCCAAATGCCTTTTTTATCACCCTATTAACCTGCCTTTCCACTTTCAGAGATATTGGAACAAACACCCAAGGTCCATTTGTTCTTCAGAACTTCCCAGTGTCAGACCTCTCGTAGTATACTTCCTTGTCAAATTACTCCTTCCAAAGTGCATCACTTTACACTTTTCAAGGTTAAATTCCATCTGCTGCTTATCCGCCCATTAGACCATCTTGTTATATCTTCCCGTAATCCAAGACACTCAATCTCACCCAACCAATTTGTTACAAGGGAAGGTGGACCATTTCAGTACCAAACCATTACTGAGATACTGCTCAAGTTACCACCAGTGAACCAGCTGTATTTTAACATCATATTTTACTGCCCAATTAGAGAGTTTGATCTGTTTAGTTATCAGCCATGTTGCTAAACAGCAGTTCAGTGTCTAGCACCAGCACTGCTGTTGACTGATGCTATTCTTTTTGACATCAAAGGGATTGTGTGTTATTAATAGGAAACATCTGGTTCAAACCATGCATCAAAAGCCACGATCAATCACACTTGAGCTTTTACTCATCTTGCCGGGGTGCTCACATCAGGTGGTAGCATTCTCTGGTCTTTTGTTCTGCACACCGCTAACAGCTGGATGAGGTCCATCAAACTGTCAGACCAATCTCGTGTCACCAGAAAATTCAGTTTATCACACTCAAGGTGCCAGGTTCTGCATCAAATATTATCCTCTCCTGCCCCAGTTTGTGTTGGAACAAAGCAGTCCCAGGATGAAATCTTGCTGAGGCAATGATGGTGGGGTTGGCAGAGCCAGCCAGAGAATCTCCTCGCCACCTCACAGACCAATCAGTTGATGGAGAGGATGGCTGGAATCAGGACCCTGGGGCGGAGGTCACACTTGCTGAGCCAATTAGTGGCGGCTCTTTTGCTCACAGGGTCAACAGTGGCTCCTGTAGGAAAGGTAGTCACCAGAGACCCAGGATGACAAAGCGAGCCAGGCCCTGGGAATGGAATGGGTAGAAGTAGTTTCATGGGGTAGGGGATTGCAGGGGTGGGTAGGAGGGTGTAGGGGTCAGGGGTTAGTAGCAAGGGCAGGAGGTTGTTTCTCCATGGGGCCCCCTCTTTCACAACAATGTCTCTCTCAATCCGGCAGTGAGTATCTTTGAAGGATGGATTCTGCCAAATCCCACCCCCTCCCACTGACTCGTCTGGAAATATCAAGCTTCCCACGCGGTGACAGGCCTGTAGGTGGTCATTAATTCTCCATTTAGGGGCCTCAGGCAGTGGCCTGATTGCCCTGGTCTTCATTGGGATGGAGGGGGAAAGCATCATGGTATCCATCCATTTCCCCCTCCTGCTCGACTAAATGCCCTGCCTCCAAAGATGCCACTTGAGAGGGCAGAATCCACCTGGTCTCTATGTCAAAGTGGTAAACTCCAAGCATCTTTGTAACTGAACATAGAACCCTACAGTGCAGAAACAGGCCCTTCGGCCCATCGAGTCTGCACCGAACACAATCCCACCCAGACCCTATCCCCATATCCCTACACATTTTACCTGCTAATCCCTCTAACCTACACATCCCAGGACACTGAGGGGCAATTTTAGCATAGCCAATGAACCTAACCCGCACATCTTTGGACTGTGGGAGGAAACCGGAGCACCCGGAGAAAACCCACGCAGACACGAGGAGAATGTGCAAACTCCACACAGGCAGTGACCCGAGCCGGGAATCGAACCCAGGACCCTGGAGCTGTGAAGCAGCAGTGCTAACCACTGTGCTACCGTGCCGCCCAAGTTAGTTTGGGATTGGCTGCTCAAACAAGATTACTGATGTTGCTCATGGTCTTCTGCTTCAGGGGTCTCACTCCCCCCTTCCCTTCAAATCTGTCACCATCAACCTTCCTTAAAATATTCACTCATACAAAAACTGCCCCAAGGTCCACCAACCCTTCACCTCCTCCAAGTAAAGGCTAGGGGAATTGGTAAATGCAATGGGGTTACAAGGATAGTGTAGAGGAGAAAGACCATTGAAAGCATTCTTTCTTTCTGGTTGTATCACAGCTTGGTACAGCTCCTGCTCTATCCAATACCGCAAGAAACCATTCATCCCGGGACATACTCTCTTCCACTGGGAAAAGATACAAAGAGTACACACATCAACTCAATCTGGAAAGATAGGGGTTGAGGGGTGACCTGATAGCACTTTACAAGATGGAGTAACATGGACAGAGTGGATGATCAGATGCTCTTTCCTAAGGTAGAAAATTCTCGTACTAGGGGACATAGGTTTAAGGTGAGTGAGGAGAAGTTTAGAGGAGATGTGCAAGGCAAGTTTTTTTACACAGAGGGTACAATAGTAGCATTTAAGGGGTGTTTTAGTGAATACATGAATAGAATGGGAATGGAAGGAGACAAACTGGGTAAGTGTGTATGGTTTTAGTTTAGGCAGGCATCATGGTTGGCACAATCTTGAAGGGCTGAAGGGCCTGTTCCTGTGCTGTACTGTTCTTTGTTCTTTTAAACACAGCTTCTTCCCTGCCCCGATCAGACTTCTGAATGGACCTACCCCACATTAAGTTGATCTTTCTCTAGAGCCTAGCTATGACTGCAACACTACATTCTGCACCCTTTCCTTTCCTTCTCTATGTATGGTATGCTCTGTTATTTATACTAATACATGTGACAATAATAAACTAAATCAAAGAGGGGGCCTGGATAAGATGTGCTTTTGGAGAGTTAGTGCAGATTTGATGGACTGAATGGTCTCCCTCTGCAGAGTTGGGATTATATGGAAGTGATGAGGATAAAGTGGCCAGAAAGGAGCAGACAGACAAGAATTTTAGACATGAGGCATTGTTAGAGCCTGAGATACTGGTACATCAGTGATCACAGGGGTAATGGTTGAATAGGACTCCATTAGGATTTGAGCAGTAGAGTTTGTGATGAGCTTAATTTAATGGAGAACAGCCAGTAAAGTAACAGAGTCCCAATGTTAGGAAATTTCATGGATGGGTAAAGACAGTTGACCAAAGATACAGCACAGCAGAACATCCCGAGGTGTCTGCTCCTGCTGCCCAACGTTTCTAAAGCTGGAAAAGAGAGGACATTGCTCCTAGAAATAACTATTCATGGGGTGAGGGGGAAATCCCGAGGCAGAAAAAACTCTTACCTGGAGATGTTGTCTGGAGAACAGGCGGAGACATTGGTGTCCACGCTGTCGGAGCTGTCTAAGCTCAGGGCATCAAAGGCGCTGTCCTTGCATCCATTGACAGTGTAGGGAGAACGATCGGCACCGACATCATCCTGCACTCTGATCCTCTGCCCGTCATTGGCATGGTGCTGGCGGGTTCCTTGCCACAGAGCAAAAATAGCAGTTATTCCATTCAAACCCTTCCAATCTTCAGAGTAAACTAGTGAAATAGACCAACTCTGAAACCAGGTGAGGAGAAGCAGTTACCTCTTCAGCGTGAATCCAAAGCCATCAGTAACAGTGGGGATGACTCAATCCATCACTTGGCTCACTATCTAACTACAATCCCCATAGTCCCCAGGCCTTGTTCCATGACCCATTCCTAATGTACGTCAATGGACTGCCTTCAGTTCCATGCACTCTCATTCTCACCAACAGTCAACTACCTTCTGGAAACCATGTTAGTGACCTCCTCGAAATATTCACCATGATAAATTAGGCATTGTCTGACTCTTCCCAAACCCCCTCAGACTCTCTCTCTGCTCAGCTCAGGTTTGTCCAAGCACAAACTCACCCTGCCCGGAAAGTAACTACATTTCAGCTCTGAAATTCCCCTATTGCAGGTGGGATCCAGCTCTCCAGCTGAGGAGACAACTGGTCTCAGGTGGTAGCGTCCACCAACAATTCGGAGGGGGCATGCCAGTTCCAGCTTGCCGTCAACTCCATGTGCTGTCAAAGATGGGGCTGCATCTCACTCCTGAATGGCCCATCGCAACGTGAGTGTGAGCAGCTCACTGTGAGAACATGGACCATTACACAACAACATCCACTAGACGCTCAAAAAAGCTTCCAGTCCCACAGTAGCTGAAAGTCTGAGACACCATCCATCCTCCCCAACATCTCAGGTGTTTTCCTACTCCTGAAATACTGGGGACAAGTAGTCCTAGCTCCTCACCCACCAAAGGCAAACTCATGACCATTATCATCTAGAAGGACAAGAACAGCGGATACTTGGGAACGCCACTACCTGGAGGTCCCCCTTCAAGTCACTCACCATCCTGACTTGGAAATACATCATTGTTCCTTCACTGTCACTGGGTCAAATTGCTGGAATTTCCTCCCTAACAGCACTGTGGGAGTACCTACACCTCAAGGATTGCAGTGCTTCAAGAAGACAGCTCACCACCACCTTCTCAAGGGTAACTAGGGATGGGCAATAAACACTGGCCCCACCAGAGATGTCCACTTCCTAGGAATGAATTTGTTTTTAAATCTGCTCAGCTGTTGGCGGAGGTCGGGATTTGGGCTGGCCCGCGATGGTTCCTGTAGTTGACTTGCCAGTACTCAATGTTGACCCGCGTTGGACAACAACTACAAACATATCTAGTGAGCTCCTGACCTTATTGAGGACAAATGGCCTCTGATTTGTCTGATGAAGGGTCAGCTAGACTTGAAATATTGGCTTTATTGTCTCCCCACAGATGCTGTCAGACCTGCTGGGATTTTCCAGCATTTTCTGTTTTTTTGTGAGGAAAGATTTCAAATGCATTTACAAAAATGGGCGGCACGGTAGCACAGTGGGTAGCACTGCTGCTTCACAGCTCCAGGGTCCTGGGTTCGATTCCCGGCTCGGGTCACTGCCTGTGTGGAGTTTGCACATTCTCCTCGTGTCTGCGTGGGTTTTCTCCGGGTGCTCCGGTTTCCTCCCACAGTCCAAAGATGTGCGGGTTAGGTTCATTGGCTATGCTAAAATTGCCCCTTAGTACCCTGGGATGTGTAGGTTAGAGGGATTAGCAGGTAAATGTGTAGGGATATGGGGATAGGGTCTGGGTGGGATTGTGTTTGGTGCAGACTCGATGGGCCGAAGGGCCTGTTTCTGCACTGTAGGGTTCTAATAACAGCAAAAATGTACTATACAACATCCAGTCTGGGTCCAATATTACCAGTGTCATAAATCAGGGAAAATGGTTCACCTCAAGAAATAAGAACATTCTGGAAGTTTGGAAAGGCATCGTGTGCCAGCACAGGCTTGGTGGGCCAAATGGCCTGTTCAGGAACACAGCTGTCAAACGGCTCTCAATATGAAGGTGGTCTCTCCCTCTATGGATGGTTTCAGTGTGTCTGATTGGACCAATTGGTTGGCAATCTCATCAGTATTTCCTAACTGGCTGTCGCAGTAAAACCCACCTGGGGTCCAAATGTCCCCCCACCCCGTCTCTGTGCGAATCAGGACCCACTTCCTGACTCCACGGTCAGGCTTCTTAGTCTTGGTAAAATTCTTCCCGGTGATACACCTCACTCAAGTTTCCTGTCATCCATTTTTCTGAACTGTTGGGGGCATCAAAATCACACTCTGCAATCAAAGCTCACACACACACACACTGACATACACAGACAGGCATACACAGACAGGCATACACAGACAGGCATACACAGACAGGCATACACACACACAAACACACTGGCAGACACATACAGATACAGGCACACACACATACACAGACACACACACAAACACACTGGCAGACACATACAGATACAGGCACACACACATACACAGACACACATACACACACACAAACACACAGGCAGACACATACAGATACAGGCACACACACATACACAGACACACACACACACAGGCAGACACATACAGATACAGGCACACACACATACACAGACACACATACACACACACACACACAAACACACTGGCAGACACATACAGATACAGGCACACACAGATACACAGACACACACACACACTGACACACAGACAGGCATACACAGACAGGCATACACACACAAACACACTGGCAGACACATACAGATACAGGCACACACAGATACAGACACACACACACACTGACACACAGACAGGCATACACAGACAGACATACACACACAAACACACTGGCAGACACATACAGATACAGGCACACACACATACACACATACACACACACACACTGGCAGACACATACAGATACAGGCACACACACATACACAGACACACATACACACACACACACATACACACACACACTGGCAGACACAGGCACACACACATACGGACACAGGGACACACTGGTGTACACATATACGCACACACATACACACACCCACCCCCATACAATCACAATGCAAAGAATATTCTGCCAAAGTGAGAGACATGTCTAGCTGAGGATTTAGTTGTTGCATTTGATGTTTGACCAATCTTGGTATTGTGTGAGAGAGCACCATGTCTGAGAGCCATGCAAACCGCTGAATTAAAACCCAGATCGATCAGTGTGGTTCACAAGGCTGTACCCAGCACACAGCAGGCTACCCAGTCCAGTCCCAGCCTCAGAAATCTGTCGTTTTAAAGTTCATTCCTCGGATGTGGCAGTCACTGACTGGGTCAGTGTTTGCTGCCCATCCTAATTTTAAAAAAATTTAAAAAACTCCATCCTTAAAGTTACAAAGCCAATGCTCAGAGTGAGCCAGGTAAACCCAAATCCATTCACTGCCTGCTCAAAAACTAAATTCAGATTACTACTGAATCCAATTCATGGCCCCAAGAGAGACAAACAGAATCCAAAGTGACATTGCATCCCATCTTGGGCTAGATCTGATACACATGATCTTAATGTGGGTATGCCGGCGTTGGACTGGCGTAAACACAGTAAAAAGTCTGACAACACCAGGTTTTAGTCCAACCTATTTATTTGATAATATCCTCACAAGCTTTCGAGGGGACTGCCTCTTCGTCAGGTGAATGGAGAGTTCTGGCCTCAGACAGACAGAGCATATAAAGCACAGACAGTTTAGAGATTACTGATTAGAATGCGAATCCTTACACCTAACCTGCTGTTCAAGACCTAAAGTGGCTGATAATGTGAGTGGAAGGAGCACTGATCACAGGTTAAAGAGATGTGTATTGTCTCCAGACAGTACAGTAAGTGAGGTTTTGCAAACCCAGGCAAGTCACGGGGGTTACAGACAGTGCGACATGAACCCAAGATCCCTGTTGAGACCGTCCTCATGTGTGCGGAACTTGGCTATCAGTCTCTGCTCAGCGACTCTGCGCTGTCGTGTGTCATGAAGGCCGCCTTGGAGAATGCTTACCCGAAGGTAAGAGGCTGAATGTCCGTGACCACTGAAGTGTTCACCAACAGGAAGGGAACAGTCTTGCCTGGTGACTGTCGAGCGATGTTCATTCATCCGTTGTCGTAGCGTCTGCATGGTCTCCCCAATGTACCATGCTTCAGGACATCCTTTCTTGCAACGTATCAGGTAGACAATGTTGGCCGAGTTACGTTGCAAGAAAGGATGTCCCGAAGCATGGTACATTGGGGAGACCATGCAGACGCTGCGACAACGGATGAATGAACATCGCTCGACAGTCACCAGGCAAGACTGTTCCCTTCCTGTTGGCGAACACTTCAGTGGTCACGGGCATTCAGCCTCTGACCTTCGGGTAAGCATTCTCCAAGGCGGCCTTCATGACACACGACAGCGCAGAGTCGCTGAACAGAGACTGATAGCCAAGTTCCGCACACATGAGGACGGTCTCAACAGGGATCTTGGGTTCATGTCGCACTATCTGTAACCCCCGTGACTTGCCTGGGTTTGCAAAACCTCACTTACTGTACTGTCTGGAGACAATACACATCTCTTTAAACTGTGATCAGTGCTCCTTCCACTCACATTATCAGCCACTTTAGGTCTTGAACAGCAGGTTAGGTGTAAGGATTCGCATTCTAATCAGCAATCTCTAAACTGTCTGTGCTTTATATGCTCTGTCTGAGGCCAGAACTCTCCATTCACCTGACGAAGAGGCAGTCCCCTCGAAAGCTTGTGAGGATGTTATCAAATAAATAGGTTGGACTAAAACCTGGTGTTGTCAGACTTTTTACACATGATCTTAGCCAGCCTTCCCCTAACTGTTCTTGAACCAGTGTCTCCCTCAGACATTTCACAGGGCAGTTAACAGTCAACTATATTGCTGTGGATCTGGAGTTACACAGAGGCCATACTGGATTAGGATGGCAGATTTCCTTTCCTAAAGGATATTAGTGAACCAGATGGATTTTTACAACAATTGATGATCGTTTAATGGTCGCCAAAACTGAGACAAGTTTTATATTCCAGATTTCATGAACTGCTATTGTGGGATTTGAACCCATGTCCACAGAGCATTAGCTTTGGCCTCTCGATTAGTGGTCCAGTGACAATACCACCAGCTTCTCTATATTGGTGTAGAAAGTGAGGCTATTGCTCAGCCCAAGACAAAGGGCCTGACCACCAGACAGGAGTTGAGCATAAGGGTCAGATATCTGGAGAATCAGCCATTGAGTGAAGGCCGTGACTGTGGCAGTGAGCAGCTCCGAAAGCTGTTGTAAACAAATTCCATCTGCGTTTACATCTACAAAACCCCAGGCTGGCACGAATTCCAGACTTCCAGCTGGTGTTAATCAAAACCAGAGTAAATATTCATGCGCTGCTCGGGGGCCAGAAAACACGCATGAGTCAACAACTCCTACACGGTAGGGAGGGGGGGAGGGGTCATTTCCAAGATCGGCAGAAGCTCTGAAGCCCACTTGTTGGCCGTTTACAGAAAGCTGCTGAATAGGGAGCTCAATCAAACCCTATTCCCTCAGCCAAACGCTTCCCAAAGTTATAGGACTGACTTCCTCTTGATGTACAAAACACCCCAGCGTCTCAGTCTTTCTGCCGAAGGCCAATTTATATCATGCAATCCAAGCTAAGTTCTGTAAGCTCTTCCACCTGTAAAACTCCCTGGCAGCAGCAGAAAGATTTGAAAGGGGAATGGTGAGCTGTTACTTTGCACGATCCACACAGATGTTAAATTCAGACTGAACTTTGAAAAGTTGCTGCTCTCAACAATGACATTGATATTTTAGAAATTGTTTATAACGGAGGTTCAGAGGCCAAAGTCTATATCCTGAAATCACAAGGTCCAATGTATCTGATATAACATTAAAGTAAAAGAAGAGTTAATTCACTGAGTATTGATAAAATGGGATCCAAGTTCCCTGGAGCCTGCAAGACACCATTCCATTATAACACTACAGCATCCCAGTAAAAAATCCAACCCGTAACGCAGCATTCAATTACCGAACCCCAACTGCAGTATAGCTTCGCATTATAGAACCCCACCCAAAATACCACAACCCATTACAGAACGCCACCCATAATACAGCATTCCGTTACAGAGCCCCACCTGTAATAACAACATTCCATTACAAAGCCCCACCCATAACAAAACTCCAACCAAAGCACAACATCCAATTACAGAACTGCTATTGTGGGATGCAATTGTCATTTATATTAATGATTTGGATGAGAATATAGGAGGCATGGTTAGTAAGTTTGCAGATGACACCAAGATGGTGGCATAGTGGACAGTGAAGAAAGTTATCTCCAATTGCAATGGGATCTTGATCAATTGGCCAGTGGGCTGATGAATGGCAGATGGAGTTTAATTTAGACAAATGTGAGGTGATGCATTTTGGTAGATTGAACCAGGGCAGGACTTACTCAGTTTTGTTTGTTTTGGTGCTCCGTAGCGGGAGATAGGCGCAGGGGCTGCTGGGAAGGGAGCGCGGGAGTATAAAAAGAAGGCCAAGGTAATAGCGGGCAGCGTCGGGAGCGGGCAGTGGAGTGAGGAGGGAAGCAGAGTGAGAGGTAAAAGGGCTTAAGCTCACTGGGCTTGGGCGAGCGCAGGCTTGATAACAGGGCTTCATATCACACCTTAACAGGGGTCAACCATAATGCCAGGGTCTAGGGGTTACACGTGTGCACTGTGTTCGTTGTCATATGTGGACATTTCTGGAGACAGCACATCTCCCGAAAGCCCACATATGCGGGAAATGTCTCGAGGTGCAGCGATTAAGGGCCCGGGTGAGGCAGCTGGAACTGAGACTGGAGGATATGTTTTTAGTTAGGGAAAATGAGGAGGTAATGGAGAGGAACGGCAACACTGAGCTAATACCAGAACCTACAAGTATAGATGGTTGGGTTACAGTTAGGAAGAGCAAAAAGAAAAGTACTAGGAATGCCCCAGATGAATTACCCCGGAATGTCAAGGGTGGGGTGACAGTTGGGGTAGAGAAGGTAAGGGAGGGAGATCAGAAAGTGAAGAGTGCAGGGTGTGAGATAGTGGTGGGGGATGGGAATGTCAAGGGGATTGACAGGCGATTCTGTGGGCAAAAGCGGGACTCCAGGATGGTAGTCTGCCTCCCTGGAGCTGGGGTACAGGACATCTCAGAAAGGGTAGAGGGAATCTTGAAGGGTGGAGGGACTGAGTCGAATGTGATAGTGCATGTAGGAGAGAAGGATGTAGGAACAAAGTGCAGGGGGGACATACGCAGGCAGTTCAGGGAGTTGGGGGCCAGGCTGAAATGTAGGGCCTCCAGGGTGGCGTTCTCTGGCCTGCTGCCGGTGCCTGGGGCTAGCAGGGCTAGAAATAATGAACTAATCCAATTAAATGCTTGGTTGAAAGATTGGTGTAGGGCAGAGGGATTTATATTCATAGACCACTGGGAAGTCTTTATGAAAGAACGGCAAATATACAAGAGGGATGGGGTACAGTTAACTGGGAAGGGCATACATATCTTAGCTGGAAGGTTAGCTGGTGTGTATCGGCAGGGTTTAAACTAATATGGAGGGGGGGTGGGGAGGTAGACGGAACTGGGATTGGAGATAGGGTAGGCCCGGAGGGTAGGAAGAAGGATCGGGTTGTTTCGGAGGGTCTTCGGTGCATGTGTTTCAATGCTAGGAGTGTGACTGGCAAAACAGATGAACTGAAGGCATTAATGTTTGAAAGGAAGTTGGAAGTGGTGGCGGTGACAGAGACTTGGTTAAAGGAAGGGCAGGATTGGCAGTTGAATGTTCCTGGGTATAAGTGTTTCAGGCGAGATAGGGGTGGGTCGCTGAGAGGTGGGGGAGTGGCGTTGTTAGTTAAGGATTGCATCGTAGCAGTGCAGAGGGAGGGAGGTACGGAGGATGTAGGAATCGAGTCGCTATGGGTGGAGTTGAGGAATAGGAAGGGTGATGTTACTATGCTGGGTGTTTACCGCCCAACAGCCCGAGAGCTGTGGAAGAGGGGATAAGCAGGGACATTCTAGATAAGTGCAGGAAGAATAGGGTGGTGGTAGTGGGAGATTTTAATCTCCCCAGGGTAGATTGGAATGTACTGAGATCAGAGGGTGCTGACGGGGAGGAATTTGTACAGTGTGTAATGGAAGGATCCCTGGAGCAGTACGTGGGTAGACCGACCAGGGAGGGGGCTATACTTGACTTGGTTCTGGGGAATGAGCCTGGGCAGGTGGTTGACGTTGAGGTAGGAGAGCATGTGGCTAACAGTGACCACAACTCTGTCTGGTTCAAGATATTAATGGATAAAGATGAAGCCTGTCCTAAGGGGAGGGTGTTAAATTGGGGGAGGGCTAGATACAGCCGGATTAGGCAGGATCTTAAAGATACGGACTGGGGTACGCTATTTAACGGTAGGTCGACGCTGGGTATGTGGGAGTCTCTCAAGGGAAAACTACAATCTTTACAGGAAAGACATGTGCCGGTCAAGAGGAAGGATGGGAAAGGTAGGATTAGAGAGCCGTGGGTAACTAGGGATATTGAGGACCTGGTCAGGAGAAAGAGGGAAGCGTACACTAGATCGAGGCATTTGAGGACAGAGATAGCGTTAGAAGAATACAGAGAATGTAGGAGGGAACTTAAAAGGGGCATCAGAAAGGCAAAAAGGGGCCACGAAATGGCTTTGGCGGGTAGGATTAAGGAAAATCCTAAGGCATTTTACTCTTATATTAGAAACAAAAGGATGGTTAGAGGGAACATTGGTCCTCTCAGGGACAGAGGAGGGGAACTATGCTTGGAGCCTGGGGGAATGGGGGAGATCTTGAATGAATACTTTGCGTCGGTATTCACTCAGGAGAGGGGTCAGTCCTCTGCTGCTGTGCTTGAGAAGTTTGAGGATCCGTTGAGGGAAATAGTCATCACGAGGGAAGAGGTGTTGGGACTTTTAGACAATATAAAGACAGACAAATCTCCGGGGCCTGATGGCATCTATCCTAGGAGGTGAGGGATGAAATTGCTGGGCCTCTGACGCAAATCTTTGTCTCTTCTTTGGACACAGGTGAGGTCCCAGAGGATTGGCGGATTGCAAATGTTGTACCGTTGTTTAAGAAGGGTCAGAGGGATAACCCAGGGAACTATAGGCCAGTGAGCTTGACTTCAGTTATAGGCAAGATAATGGAGAGGATCCTCAAGGATAGGATGTATGAGCATCTGGAGCGCTGCAATCTGATCAGGGATACGCAGCATGGCTTCGTTACAGGGAGGTCGTGCCTTACGAATCTATTGGAATTTTTTGAAGAGGTGACAAAAACGGTTGACGAAGGACAAGCCGTTGATGTTGTCTATGTGGATTTCAGTAAGGCGTTTGACAAGGTCCCTCATGGTAGGCTGATAGAAAAGGTGAAGGCTCATGGGATACAAGGCCAGGTATGTAGATGGGTGAAGAACTGGCTTGGGAGGAGAAGACAGCGGGTAGTAGTGGAGGGCTCCTTTTCCAATTGGAGGTCTGTCACCAGTGGGGTGCCGCAGGGCTCGGTACTAGGACCTCTACTATTTGTAGTATATATTAATGACTTGGAAGAGGGGGTAGGTGGTGTGATCAGCAAATTTGCTGATGACACTAAGTTGGTTGGATTGGCGGGTACTGAGGACCAGTGCCTGGCAATGCAACAGGACATAGATAGGCTGGTAGATTGGGCAGATAGATGGCAAATGGAATTTAATCCGGAGAAATGCGAGGTGATGCACTTTGGCCGGAATAATGTGGAAGGGAGTTATATGATAAAAGGTAAAACTATCCGGAGTATACATACGCAGAGAGACCTGGGGGTGCAGGTACACAAGTCCCTGAAGGTGTCGGTGCAGGTGCAGAATGTGATGAGGAAAGCGTATGGCATGTTAGCCTTCATAGGAAGGGGTATAGAATATAAGAGTAGGAGTCTGATGTTGCAGTTGTATAGAACGTTGGTTAGGCCTCACCTGGAGTATTGCGTCCAGTTCTGGTCGCCGTACTACCGGAAGGATGTAGAGATCCTGGAGAGAGTGCAGAGGAGATTTACCAGGATGTTGCCTGGTATGGAAGGGCTGTCTTACGAGGAAAGATTGAACGCACTTGGGCTGTTTTCCCTTGAGAGACGTCGGCTGAGGGGGGATTTGATAGAGGTTTATAAGATTATGAAGGGGACAGATAGAGTAGATGGTGATAAGCTTTTTCCGCTATTAGAAATGGATAGAACGAGGGGTCACGGGCTTAGGGTGAGGGGGGCTAGATATAAGACTAATGTTAGAGGGCAGTTTTTCACACAAAGGGTAGTGGGGATGTGGAATGCACTGCCGAGTGAGGTGGTGGAAGCAGGCACGCTAGGGTTGTTCAAGAGTCACTTGGACAGCCACATGAGCAGTTTACATATAGGGGGATATAGCAGGCCTTATTAAGCATTGTAGGCTTGGGGTCAGTTTAGTCTCAGGGGTATAGAGTCTTTAATAATGAAATTTTTATCCACAGGCACTTACCATCTCGAGGGCATCATGGCAGCACAGAGGCTATCTCTGTTACTGTGCGGACACATGGAGTTGGGCCTGTGTCCGTGGGAGTTTGCGCGTTCTCCCCGTGGTTGCGTGGGTTTCCTCCGGGTGCTCCGGTTTCCTCCCACATCCCAAAAATGTGCTTTTAGGCTGATTGATTGGGTAACAAATTGTCCCTATATTGGACCTCCCTGATCCTCACACATTAGGCATAGACTAGAGTCATGAATAGGTCACTGACCATGGGACGGCGGCGCGGGCTCGTTGGGCCGAAGGGCCTGTTTCCCGTGCTGTTTTGTTCTTTGTTCTTCTTCTTTGTTCTTAATGGTAGGATGTTGGGGAAAGTTACAGAACAAAGCGATCTAGGGCTACATGTTCATAGCTCCTTGAAAGTGGAGTCACAGGTGGACAGAGTGGTGAAGAAGGCATTCAGCATGTTCAGTTTCATTGGTCAGAACATTGAGTACAGGAGTTGGGACGTCTTGTTGAAGTTGTACAAGACATTGGTAAGGCCACACGTGGAATACTGTGTGCAGTTCTAGTCACCCTATTATAGAAAGGATATTATTAAACTAGGAAGACTGCAGAAAAGATTTACTAGGATGCTACTGGGACTTGGTGGATTGAGTTATAAGGAGAGGCTGGATAGAGTGGGACTTTTTTCTTTGCAGCATGGAAGGCTGAGGGGTGATCTTATAGAGGTCTATAAAATAGTGAGGGGCACAGGTCAGCTAGATAGTCAATATCTTTTCCCAAAGGTAGGGGAGTCTAAAACTAGAGGACCTAGCTTTAAGGTGAGATGCAAAAGTGTCCAGAGAGACAATTTTTTCATAGAGGGTGTTGAGTGTCTGGAACAAGCTGCCAGAGGCAGTAGTAGAGGCAGGAACAATTTTGTCTTTTAAAAAGCATTTAGGTAGTTACATGGGTATGATGGGTATAGAGAGATGTGGGCAATTGGATTAGCTTGCAGGTTTCAAAAAAAAGGGTGGCATGAACACATTGGGCCAAAGTGCCTGTTTCCATGCTGTAAGCCTCTATGACTCTATGAAGTTCAAACATAATATGACATTCAACTAATGAACATAAGAAATAGGAGCAGGAGTAGGCCATCTCGCCCTTCGAGCCTGCCCTGCCATTCAATAAGATCATGGCTGATCTGTCGCTGCTCAGTTCCACCTTCCCGCCCTCTCCCCATAACCCTTAATCCCTTCTCTTATCAAAAACCCACCAACCCGCGTCTTAAAAATATTTAGTGAGGCAGCCTCCACCACTTCAACGGGCAGAGAATTCCAGAGATTCACCACCCTTTGAGTGAAGAAGTTCCTCCTCAACTCTGTTCTAAACCGCCCCCCCTTTATCTTGAGGCTGTGCCCCTTAGTCCTACTGTCTTTTTTGAGCGGGAAGAGTCTCTCCACCTCTATCCTATCCATCCCATTCATCATCTTACCCCAATCATAATACAGCATTCTGTTACAGAACCCCACCTGTAATACAACATTCCATTACAGACTTCCACCTGTAATACAGAAGTATATTACAGAATTCCCTCTTTAATAAAGCATCCCATCACAGAATTCCACCCGTAATACAATATCCCATTGCAGAACATGTGATCATGTGAAGAAACAAAAATCTATCCCACTCTCTCCGAGTCGTGACATTTACCTTTTCTACGAATCCCCTTGGAGTGCGAGGATGTTCCTGGGGAGAATTTGCAAGACAAAATTAAATCAAAAGAATGAACTTCAACCAAAAGAAAGCACTTCACAGGCTGTTTTCTAAAACTGATTAGCTTCTCCCTGTGCCTGCCTTCTGATTGATATCTATTGCAGCAACAAGAATATAAACACTGACTCAGCCGGCACGATTCCTCACTAACCCACAAACCATGACTCTTAGAGTCATTAAGGTTTACAGCATAGAAGCAGGCCCTTTGGCCCAACTTGTGCATGCCACCCAGTTTTTATCACTAATTGCCTGCATTTGGCCCATATCCCTCTATACCCATCTTACTCATTAAACTGTCTAAATGCTTTTTAAAAGACAAAATTGTACCCACCTCTACTACTACCTCAGGCAACTTGTTCCAGACACTCACCACCCTCTGCGTGAAAAAAATTGCACCTCTGGACCCTTTTATCTCTCCCTTCTCACCTTAAAACCATACCCTCTAATTTTAGACTCCCCTACCTTTAGGAAAAGATGCTGACTATCTACCTTATCTATGCCCCTCATTATTTTATAGATCTCCAGGAAAAAAAATCCCAGTCTATCCAGCCTCTCCCTATAACTCAAACCATCAAGTCCCGGTAGCATTTTAGTAAATCTTTTCTGCACTCTTTCTAGTTTAATAATATCCTTTCTAAAACAGCGTTACCCAAAATGTACACAATATTCCATGTGTGGCCTTACCAATGTCTTGTACTACTTCAACAAGATGTCCCAACTCATCTATTCAATGTTCTGACCGATGAAACCAAGCGTGCTGAATGCCTTCTTCACCACTCTGTCCACCTGTGATTCCACTTTCAAGGGGCTATGAACCTATACCACTAGATCTTTTTGTTCTACAACTCTCCCCAATGCCCTACCATTAACTGAGCATGTTCTGCCCTGGTTTGATCTAGCACCTGGCATTTATCTAAATTTAGCTCCATCTACCATTCATCAGCCCACTGACCCATTGTTGCAATCCTAGATAACCTTCTTTATGGTCCACTATATCACCAATCTTGGTATCATCTGCAAATTTACTAATCAGACTTTCTAAATTCTCATCCAAATCATTAACAGAACAACAAATAACTGAGGCACACTGCTGGTCACAGGTCTCTAGTTTGAAAAACAATTCTCTACAACCACCCTGTCTTCCGTCAATAAGAGAATTTTGTATCCAATTGGCTACTTCACCTGGATCCCGTGAGATTTAACCTTGTGCAACAATCTACCATACGATACCTTGCCAAAGGCCTTGCTGAAATCCATGTAGACAATATCAACTGCACTGTTGTCACTACCATTTTTGGTTACCCCTTTAAAAAATTCAAATCCATGGGACACGATTTTCCACTCACAAAAGCCATGCTGACTGTCCTAAATCAGATCTTGCCTCTGTAAATGCCTGTAGATCGTGCCTCACAGGATCCTTTCTAACAACTTAAGAGACATTAACTTAGAGACATTAGGCTCACTGGTCTGTAGTTCCCTGGCTTTTCCCTGCAGCCTTTATTAAACAAAAGCACAGCATTTGCCACCCTTCAATCTTCAGGGACTTTATCTGCGGCTGTCGATGATTCAAATATCTCTGCTAGGAGATCTGCAATTTCCTCCCTAGCCTCCCACAATGTCCTGGGGAATTATCTATCTTGATGTGCTTTAAGACACCCAGCAGCTCCTCCTCTCCCCTCAAGACATCACTGTTAATTTCCCCAAGTTCCCTAACATCCATGCCTTTCTTAAATACTGATGATAAATATTCATTTAAGATCTCACCCATCTCTTGTGGATGCACACACAGATGACCTTGTTGATCCTGAAGAGGCCCTACTCTCTCCCTAGTTACTCTTTAGCCCTTTACGTATTTGTAGAAGCTCTTTAACTCTTTGGATTCTCCTTTGCCTTATCTATAATCTCATCTTCCCTTTTTGCCTCCTGATTTCCCTCTCAAATCTATTCCAACAACCTTGATACTCTTCAAGGGATCCACTTGATTCTTATTCACATTTGAAGAGCATCTGCTGATCTAGTCTGTTTTGGAAATTTTCCCAGTTAGAAAGAACTTACAAAGTTACTGATTTTCATTTGTCTCACTGATAATTCACAGTTAAAATAAAATGTCTATTAGATTTTATCCTCTTTCGTGTTTCCAAACAATTTCAGCTAGATCAGGAATTGAATCGCATTTTGTGTGGCAGCTTTATATATAAAGCTTTATAGCTTTATATATAAAATATATATATATATTTTATTTATACCTATTTGTTTGGACTTCAGAGAGTGATGTTGTCTGAGAGAGAGAGAAAGACTGGGAGAGAGTAATGGGAAGTGAAAAGGTTCACTTCTACTCTTCTGCAATCCTGTACATAATCTTTGTCGCAAAAACCCACTGCTATTTGAATATCGGTGTAAAGAGACATGCTGCTGAAACTTCTCATCTCCCACTCATCAGGACAAACACAGAGCCCAAATTTAAAACAATTTATACCACGGGAAAAAGGTTGACAAGTCGACTCTTATTGGCTAGGATGTTGCCATGGAGAAAGCAAAGAAGAACGATAGGTTCCCCCAAGTTTATGGATAATTCAAAAAGGAGCAGGGCCTGAGCATATTTCCTTGTGTTCACAGACACAGGTTCTCCATGTACGACTGTGTTGTTTCTAGCAAGTGCAAATCATAGGAAACCTACAGTGCAGAAGGCAGCCATTCAGCTCACTGCGTCTGCACCAACTTTCCGAAAGAGCATTTTACCCAGGTACACCCCCACCTTATCCATGCATTTATCATGGTCAACCCACCTAACCCACACATCTTTGGATACTAAGGGGCAATTTAGCATGGCCTATCCACCAGTCTGCCTATCTTTGGAGTGTGGGAGGAGACCAGAACACCCAAAGTAAACCTACACAGATAGAGAAAATGCGCAAACTCCACAAGGACCCGGAATTGAACCCAGATCCTGGCACTCTGTGTTAACCACTGTGCCACTTTGCTGCCACGTGATGAGTTTGACTGATATCTTAAATTTAGTTGTTAGAAGAGACATTTGTCAGCACCTCTGACAGTACTTTACTGGAACACTGACTTTGACTTCTCAAACCTGGGGGTAGGATTTGAACTCAAAACCTCATGATTCAGAGATACCTGTGCGACCAACTGAGGCATAACTGACATATTGCAGCATACAAGATGTGATGTGTACCATTGGGACACAATCAGCTGTGTGGGACAAGGCCGAACAAAGTCCCATCCTCTTATTCCACAGCCACTCTTTGACAGCAGAAACTTCAAAGTGCCATATGAACGAAGCCCAGTCCATCATGTAAAACAGCCTCCCATCCCATGACTTTGTCAACACTTCCTGCTGCCTCGGAAAAGCAGCCAGGATAATCAAGCACCCTGGGCTTAGTTCAACCTTTTTCCATGAGGAAGAAGATAAAAAGAGTCATGTACCAATCAATGAAGTGCAGCTTCTTCCCTGCTGCCATCAAACTTTTGAATGGACCTTCTTTATATTAAATTGATATTTCTCTACACTCTGACTATGATTGTAACACTATATTCTGTACTCTGTCCTTTCCTTCTCTATGAATGGTATGCTTTGTCTGTATAGGGCACAAGAAACAATACTTTTCACTGTATGCTAATGTGTGCGACAACAACAAATCAAATCAAATCAAAAACTCTTGCACAATGCATCAAAAACAGCAGCTGGCAAACAAGGTGGAGATGAAAGAGGTGCTTTGCTCTCCCTTGCAAGGTGAAAGGTAATCATGGATGCCCAACAGCGCCTCACAAATAGCTAATTGTGAGATATTACTGTCTTCAGATTCAAAAGCCTCCTTCGAACCGCTGGGATCGACAGGACAAACACACAACAGCTCACAAACTGTCTGCCAGGGCTGCCTTCATCAGGGCATCCCCGAGGGGGAAAATGGTTTCATTTTCTCAAGGGATATTTAGGCTGCTGCTCATAACTCCAAAAGATATCTTTCCTTTTGCCCCAAAATGTGCTGGATATTTTAGAGGGTTTGAAAATAGATAAGTCCCCTGGTCCGGATGGGATTTACCCTAGGATTCTTTGGGAGGCAAGAGGGGTGATTGCGAAGCCTCTGGCTCTGATCTTCAGGTCGTCGTTGGTCTCTGGTATAGTACCGGAAGATTGGAGGACAGCAAATGTTGTCCCATTGTTTAAGAAGGGGAGAAGGGACTTCCCTGGGAATTATAGACCGGTGAGTCTTACTTCTGTGGTGGGTAAGGTTTTGGAAAGGATTATTAGAGACAGGATTTATAGTTATTTGGAGAGTAATGAGTTGATTAGAGACAGTCAGCATGGTTTTGTAGTGGGTAGGTCGTGCCTTACTAACCTTATCGAGTTCTTTGAGAAAGTGACCAAAGAGGTGGATAGGGGTAAGGCAGTTGATGTGGTGTATATGGATTTTAGCAAGGCGTTTGATAAGGTTCACCATGGTAGGCTTCTGCAGAAAATGCAGATGTATGGGATTGGGGGTGATCTAGGGAATTGGATCAGGAATTGGCTAGCAGATAGGAGACAGAGAGTGGTGGTTGATGATAAATATTCGTCATGGAGTTCGGTTACGAGTGGTGTGCCTCAGGGATCTGTTTTGGGGCCACTGCTGTTTGTAATTTTTATTAATGATCTGGATGAGGGTATAGTTGGGTGGATTAGTAAGTTTGCTGATGACACCAAAGTCGGAGGTGTGGTAGATTGTGAGGAAGGGTGTCATAGTTTGCAGGGTGACTTAGAAAGGTTGTAGAGCTGGGCTGTGAGGTGGCGGATGGAGTTTAATGTGGAGAAGTGTGAAGTAATTCATTTCGGTAGGAATAACAGATGTGTTGAGTATAGGGCTAACGGGAGGACTTTGAATAGTGTGGAGGATCTATGTGTACATAGATCCCTGAAAGTTGGGAATCAAGTAGATAAGGTTGTTAAGAAGGCATACGGTATCTTGGCGTTTATTGGTAGGGGGATTGAATTTAGGAGTCGCAGCGTCATGATGCAACTGTACACAACTCTGGTGCGGCCACACTTGGAGTTTTGTGTGCAGTTCTGGTCCCCACATTACAGGAAGGATGTAGAGGCTTTGGAGAGGGTGCAGAGGAGGTTTACCAGGATGTTGCCTGGTATGGAGGGGAGATCCTATGAGGAGAGACTGAGAGATTTGGGGTTGTTTTCACTGGAAAGAAGGCGGCTAAGAGGGGACCTTATTGAAACATATCAGATGATTAGAGGTTTAGACAGGGTAGATAGTGATAGCCTTTTTCCTCGGATGGAGAAAGCTAGCACGAGGGGGCACGACTTTAAATTAAGGGGGGGTAGTTATAGGACTGATGTCAGGGGTAGGTTCTTTACCCAGAGGGTGGTGAGGGACTGGAATGCCCTGCCAGCTGCAGTTGTAAATGCACCTAGTTTGGGGGCGTTTAAGAGATCTGTGGATAGGTTTATGGACGAAAAGGGATTGGTTTAGGCTAGTGGGTCATTGTTTTGTAACTGGTCGGCGCAACATCGTGGGCCGAAGGGCCTGTTCTGCGCTGTAATGTTCTATGTTCTAAAACATGGTGACATTATAATTTAAGTTAATCGAGTAAGAGTGAAGTTGTAGCAGCTTACACACCCAGCAGTGGCAAACGCAAATAAAACTAAGCAGCAATTCGGGTCTCGTACCTTTTCTTGATTTCCCTGCAGACAAGAGAAAAGTTGGACATTTAGTCAGTGACCACACAGCACCCAGGGTCAGATAAGCAATACATACAAATACCTAAATGAGGAATAGGCCATTCACCTTCTCGAACCTGTTCCTCCATTCAATAAGATCATGGCTGACCTGATTGGAACTTCAACCCCACTTTCCTGCCTATCCATTGGCAACCTCCTACCTGCGTGTTAGTCAAGAACATATCTAATCCTGCCTTAAAAATACTGAATGACTCTGCCTCCCTGTGCTGCCTGGGAAATAGAGATGCATTGATTCACAACTCTCAGAGAACAAAATTCTTCTAATCTCTGTCTTAAACTGGAGAACCTTTACTTTTGAACTGTGTCTCTGAGTGTTTGTCTCTCCCAAAAGGGGAACATCCCATCAGCATTCACCCTGTCAAGTCTCCACAGGATCTGTGGAAATGTTTCAAGAAGATCATCTCATTCTTCAAAACTCCAATGGATACAACTCCAACCTAGATTGATTCCGGGGATGAAGAGGCTGATGTATGGGGAGAGGGTAAACATTTAGGTTTATACTTGCTGAAGTTTGGAAGGAATGAGAGGGGATCTGATTAAGGTATATAACATTTTAAAAGGGATTGATAAAGTAAATGTAGACCAAATGTTTCCTCTTGTGGGGCAATCTAGAACAAGATGTCACACGTGTGGAGTCCCTAAAGTGCAGAAAGAGGCTTTTGAGCCCTTCGAGTCTGCACTGACATCGATTCTACAAAGGCTCTGTCTCTGTAACGCCACACATACATCTCACTAATCCCTCTAACCAAGCATCCCAGGACACTAAGGGGCAATTTACATGACCGATGTATCTAACATGCACATCTTTGGGTTGAAAGGCAGTAGATTTAAAACTGAGATGAGGAGGAACTACTTCTTGCAGGCGGTGAATTTCTGGAACTCGCTGCTCCATAGTGTGGTGGAGTCTGAATCACTGAATGATTAGAGATATATTTCTAATAAAAAAAGGGATCTGAGGGATGTGTGGGCAGGTGGATTTGGGACCAGGGAGAGATCAGCTTTGATCTGATTGAATGGCAGAGCAGGCTTGAAGAGCTGAATTTGTCTACTTCTGCTCCTAATTCCTATGATACTAACAATTATCACATTCCTCATAAGCTAACAGCCCCCTATCCTAGGTATCAGTTTAGCAAATATTCTCCCAGAGACCAGTAATATCACACTCAGCACAGTGACCAGTAATATTACACAGGACACAGACCAGTTATAACACACAGCACAGTGACCAGTAATATCACACACAGGACAGAGACCAGTAATATCACACAGGACAGAGACCAGTAATATCACACAGCACAGGGACAAGTAATATAATGCAACACAGTGACCAGAAATATGACACAGCACAGTGAGCTGTAGTATCTCACGCAGCGCAGGGACGAGTAATATCACGCAGCGCAGGGACGAGTAATATCACGCAGCACAGGGACGAGTAATATCACGTAGCACGGGCGAGTAATAGCACATAGCGCAGGGACGAGTAATATCACACAGCACAGGGATGAGTAATATCACGTAGCACGGGGACGAGTAATATGACACAGCACGGGGACGAGTAATATCACACAGCACGGGGACGAGTAATATCACACAGCACGGGGACGAGTAATATCACGTAGCTCGGGGGCGAGTAATATCACGTAGCTCGGGGGCGAGTAATATCACGTAGCGCGGGGGCGAGTAATATCACGTAGCGCAGGAGCGAGTAATAGCACGTAGCGCAGGAGCGAGTAATAGCACGTAGCGCAGGAGCGAGTAATAGCACGTAGCGCAGGGGCGAGTAATAGCACGTAGCGCAGGGGCGAGTAATAGCACGTAGCGCAGGGGCGAGTAATAGCACGTAGCGCAGGGGCGAGTAATATCACATCGCGCAGGGGCGAGTAATAGCACGTAGCGCAGGGGCGAGTAATAGCACGTAGCGCAGGGGCGAGTAATAGCACGTAGCGCAGGGGCGAGTAATAGCACGTAGCGCAGGGGCGAGTAATAGCACGTTGCGCAGGGGCGAGTAATAGCACGTAGCGCAGGGGCGAGTAATAGCACGTAGCGCAGGGGCGAGTAATAGCACGTAGTGCAGGGGCGAGTAATATCACATAGCGCAGGGGCGAGTAATAGCACGTAGCGCAGGGGTGAGTAATAGCACGTAGCGCAGGGGCGAGTAATAGCACGTAGCGCAGGGGCGAGTAATAGCACGTAGCGCAGGGGCGAGTAATATCACATCGCGCAGGGACGAGTAATAGCACGTAGTGCAGTGACCAGAAATTTCACAGACAGCAAAGAGACCAGTAATATCAATAGGTACAGAGACTAGTAATATCACACACAGCACAGACAAGTAATATCGCAGCCAGAATAGTGATGAGCAATATCACACACAGCACAGTGAGCTGTAATATCACACAGCACAATAACCAATGATATAGCACAATGACCAGTAATATCACACACAGCAGAGAATGAATAAAAGCACATTCAGCACAGAGGCCAATAATATCACATAGCGTACTGACAAGTAATAGTACCCAGCACAGTGGCCAGTAATATCACAGCAGAGAGACCAATGATATCACATAAGTACAGAGATCAGCAATATCACACAAAGCACAGAAACCAGCATTATCACATACAACACAGAGACCAGTAATATCACATGCAGCGTAGTGACCAGTATTATCATACACAGCAGTGACAAATATTATCACACACAACAGAGACCAGTAATATTTCACAGCACAGTAACCAGTAATGTCATACATCACCGTGACCAGTAATATCACACACAGGACAGTCACCAATAATATCTCACAGCACAGAGACAGCAACATCACACACAGTACAGAGATCAGTAATATCACATACAGCAGTGGACAGTATATCACACACAACACAGAGATCAGAAAGAACACACGCAGAATAGAGACAGTAATATAACACAGCGCAGTGAAAAGTAATATCACACAGACAGTGACCAATCATATCACATAGAGCAGTGACCAATACTATCTAACACAAGAGACCAGTGATATCGCACACAGCACAGAGACCAGTCATATCGCACACAGCACAGAGCCAGTATATCACACTCAGACAAGAGACCGTTAATATCACACTCAGCACAGAGACCAGTAATATAACAGACAGCACAGTGACAAATAACATCACATACAGCACAGTGGCCAGTAATATCACACTCTGCACAGACACTAGTAATTTCACAGCACAGTAATCAATAATATCGCACACAATAGAGACGAGTAATATCACACGCAGCAGCAACCAGTAATATCACACTCAGCACAGACAAATAATATCACAGCAAGAATAGTGACGAGCAATATCACACACAGCACAGTGAGCTGTAGTATCACACAGCATAGTGAACTGGAATATCACATAGCACAGAGACCAGTGATATTACTCACAGCACAGAAACCATTAATATCACACACAGTTCAGACACCAGTGATATCACACACAGCAATGACCAGTAACATCGCACGAAGACCAGAAATATCATACTCAATGCAGAGACCAGTAATATCACCCGCAGCACAGACAAGTAATATCACAGCTAGAACAGTGACAAGCAATATCACACACAGCATGGAGTCCAGTAATATCACAAGGAGCAATGGACAGTATATCACACACAGCACACAGACCAGTAATATCACATGCAGTATAATGACCAGTAATATCACACACAGTGCAGTGAAAAGTAACATCACACAGCACAGGGACCAATGATATCACACACAGCACAGTGACCAGTAATATCACAGGCGAACTCGCTAGGGTCTTTTAAAAGACTTCTGGATGAGTAAATGGGGTTTAATGGGATTGGGGGTTATAGATAGGTCTATAGATTGGTGGGGTTGATGTGATCGGCGCAACTCGAGGGCCGAAGGGCCTGTTTGTGCTGTAATGTTCTATGTTCTACACAGCATTGACCAACAATGTTATACACACGAGTCACCAGTAATAGAATGACAGTAATATCACACACAGCACAGAGACCAGTAATATCACACAGCAGGGTGACCAGTAATATCACACACAGCACAGAGGCCAGTAATATCACACACAGCACAGAGACCAGTAATATCCCACACAGCAGGGTGACCAGTAATATCACACACAGCACAGAGACCAGTAATATCACATACAGCACAGAGACCAGTAATATCACAGAGGCCAGTATTATCACACACAGCACAGAGACCAGTAATATCACAGAGGCCAGTATTATCACACACAGCACAGAGACCAGTAATATCCCACACAGCACAGAGACCAGTAATATCACACACAGCACAGAGACCAGTAATATCACACACAGCAGTGACCAATAATACTGCATACTAGATTGACCAATAATATCGCACACAACAGAGCCCAGTAATGTCACACAGCACAGTGGCCAGTAATATCACACACAGCACAGTGGCCAGTAATATCACACACAGCACAGTGACCAGTAATATCACACATAGCACAGTGGCCAGTAATATCACATAGCACAGTGGCTAGTAATGCTACACTCAGCACACAGACCAGTCATATCACACACGGCATAGTGACCAGTTATGTCACACACAGCACAGTGACCAATAATATTAACCAGCAGTCACACAACACAGCCACCAGTAATACCACAGAGCGCAGAGACCAGTAATATCTCACAGCACTGAGACTAGTAATATCAGCCATGGCACCGTGACCAGTAATATCACACAAGGCACAGTGACCAGTAATATCCCACACAGCACAGTGACCAGTAATATCACACAAGGCACAGTGACCAGTAATATCACACAAGGCACAGTGACCAGTAATATCCCACACAGCACAGTGACCAGTAATATCACACAAGGCACAGTGACCAGTAATATCACACAAGGCACAGTGACCAGTAATATCACACACAGCACAGTGACCAGTAATATCACACACAGCACAGTGACCAGTAATATCACACAAGGCACAGTGACCAGTAATATCACACACAGCACAGTGACCAGTAATATCACACACAGCACAGAGACCAGTAGTATCACACAAGGCACAGAGACCAGTAGTATCACACAAGGCACAGAGACTAGTAATATCACACAAGGCACAGTGACCAGTAATATCACACACAGCACAGTGACCAGTAATATCACACAAGGCACAGAGACTAGTAATATCACACAGCACCGTGACCAGTAATATCCCACACAGCACAGTGACCAGTAATATCACACACAGCACAGTGGCCAGTAATATCACACACAGCACAGTGGCCAGTAATATCACACACGGCACAGTGACCAGTAATATCACACACGGCACAGTGACCAGTAATATCACACAAGGCACAGTGACCAGTAATATCACACAAGGCACAGTGACCAGTAATATCCCACACAGCACAGTGACCAGTAATATCACACAAGGCACAGTGACCAGTAATATCACACACAGCACAGTGACCGGTAATATCACACAAGGCACAGTGACCAGTAATATCACACAAGGCACAGTGACCAGTAATATCACACACAGCACAGTGACCAGTAATATCACACACAGCACAGTGATCGGTAATATCACACACAGCACAGTGACCAGTAATATCACACACGGCACAGTGACCAGTAATATCACACACAGCACAGTGACCGGTAATATCACCTGCAGCACAAAGACCAGTAATATAAAATGCAGCACAGTCACAGTGATATCACATACTGCACAGTGACCAGTAATCACATACCACACAGAGGCCAGTAATATCACACGCAGCACAGTCACCATAATATCACATGCCAGTAACCAGTAACATGGTATAGCAGGTAGACAATAATATCACACACAGCACAGAGACCAGCAATATCACCTGCAGCACAAAGACCAGTAATATCACACACAGCACAGTGACCGGTAATATCACTTGCAACACAGAGACCAGTAATATCACACACAGTAGTGACCAAAAATATTGCTCACATATAGGGATCAGTAATATCACACACAGTAGTGACAGTAACCTCAAACATGGGACAGTGACCAGTAATAGCACATGTAGCACAGTCACAGGAATATCACATACATCACAGAGACCAGTAATATCACCCAGCACAGTGACAAGTAATATCTCACACAGCACAGTCACCAATAATGTCACAGTACAGAGAGCAGTAATATCACATAAAGCACAGTGACCAGTAATATCACACACAGCACACAAATAAGTAATATTATACACAGTACAGAGACCAGTAATATCACACGCAGCACAGTCATAGTAATATCACACAGCACAGTAACCCGCAATATCTCAGAGCACCAAAACCAGCGATATCACACGCAACACAGTAACCAGTAATATCACACACAACAGTGACCTGTAAGACGAGTAATATCACACACAGCACAGAGAGCAGTAATATCACACACAGCACAGAGACCAGTAATATCACACACAGCACAGAGAGCAGTAATATCACACAGCACAGTGACCGGTAATATCACACACAACAGTGACCTGTAAGACGAGTAATATCACACACAGCACAGAGAGCAGTAATATCACACACAGCACAGAGAGCAGTAATATCACACACAGCACAGAGACCAGTAATGTCACACACAGCACAGTGACCAGTAATATCACACACAGCACAGAGACCAGTAATATCACACAGCACAGTGACCAGTAATATCACACACAGCACAGAGACCAGTAATATCACACAGCACAGAGACCAGTAATATCACACACAGCACAGAGACCAATAATATCACACACAGCACAGAGAGCAGTAATATCACACACAGCACAGAGACCAGTAATATCACACACAGCACAGTGACCGGTAATATCACACACAGCATAGTGACCAGTAATATCCCACACAGCACAGAGACCAGTAATATCACACACAGCACAGTGACCAGTAATATCCCACACAGCACAGTGACCGGTAATATCACACACAGCATAGTGACCAGTAATATCCCACACAGCACAGTGACCAGTAATATCCCACACAGCACAGTGACCAGTAATATCACACAGCACAGAGACCAGTAATATCACACACAGCACAGAGACCAATAATATCACACACAGCACAGAGAGCAGTAATATCCCACACAGCACAGAGACCAGTAATATCACACACAGCACAGTGACCGGTAATATCACACACAGCATAGTGACCAGTAATATCCCACACAGCACAGAGACCAGTAATATCACACACAGCACAGTGACCAGTAATATCCCACACAGCACAGTGACCGGTAATATCACACACAGCACAGTGACCAGTAATATCCCACACAGCACAGTGACCAGTAATATCCCACACAGCACAGTGACCAGTAATATCCCACACAGCACAGAGACCAGTAATATCACACACAGCACAGTGACCAGTAATATCCCACACAGCACAGTGACCAGTAATATCACACACAGCACAGAGACCAGTAATATCACACACAGCACAGTGACCAGTAATATCCCACACAGCACAGAGACCAGTAATATCACACACAGCACAGTGACCAGTAATATCACACACAGCATAGTGACCAGTAATATCCCACACAGCACAGAGACCAGTAATATCACACACAGCACAGTGACCAGTAATATCCCACACAGCACAGGGAGCAGTAATATCACACACAGCACAGAGACCAGTAATATCCCACACACACAGAGACCAGTAATATCTCACACAGCACAGTGACCAGTAATATCCCACACAGCACAGGGAGCAGTAATATCACACACATCACAGAGACCAGTAATATCACACAGCACAGTGACCAGTAATATCACACACAGCATAGTGACCAGTAATATCACACAGCACAGGGAGCAGTAATATCACACACAGCACAGAGACCAGTAATATCACACACACACAGAGACCAGTAATATCACACAGCACAGGGAGCAGTAATATCACACACAGCACAGTGACCAGTAATATCCCACACAGCACAGAGACCAGTAATATCATACAGCACAGGGAGCAGTAATATCACACACAGCACAGAGACAAACATCATCACACATATTACAGAGATCAGTAATATCATATACAGCAGTGGCCAGTCATATCATGTACAGCACAGTGACCAGTGATATCACACAGTGCAGTGACCAGTAATACTGCATACAGCATAGACTAGTAATGTCATGTACAGCACAGAGACCAGCGGTATCACACACAACACAGTGACCAGTAATTTCACACAGTGCATAGAGACCAGTAATATCATGACCATTTGGACATGTTTATCTTTACATTAAGTGGGAAGATTGTGGATCTTACAGACCTTTGTGTCCTTGCAGCCTTCTAATATCCAACTCTTTGGCAGCCGGCGTCATGTTGTGAGGTAGGATGTTACCGCAGCTGTTGCTTTGTTGCAGTGGTGAGTGAGACTGTGGGACAGATAGAAATGGAACTATTCTGTTAACAAGTAATTCGTAACAAGTAAATTTACTCAAGGGCAGTTGTAGTCACTTTATTCACAGAACCAGGGTCAATGTTAAGAAATTAGGTGGAATGACTGTTTTGGGCGTAGTAACGGAGAAATTGAGTGGAGGTATGCTGGAGATAGAGCTAGAACACGTTGTCCATTTTATCCAACTCTTGATCCCGCTGCCATAACTTCCCGCTGATCTTGGCCCAATACATTTCACCCTGGAAAATCCTCCTTGAAAAAGCATTGCTTACAGATTGATCACATTCAAATACAGTACAACATTCTCTAAAAGCCAATCGTGCAGGTGGGCAGTCTGGAGTTATACTGCAATGTGCGCACCACTGCTGGTCACAAGGAAGCAAGTCACTATAAAATCATGCATGTCGCCAAGTTTTCAGTAGCTAATTATCCCTCTCACTGGGGATTTGGGCTGCTTTCCACACATCCAATTATCATTTAGTATACTTGCTGCTGAGCTCACCAACCTCCTGCAGGAATTTCTTCAGAATTCAGGAAAGGTTCCCACCATAAAAGCCTCAATAAAAATTTCCTCCTCTTCCTTCATTACTTCAATTTTGGGCAGCACCGTGGTTAGCACTGCTGCATCACAGCACCGTGGTTAGCACTGCTGCAACACAGCACCGTGCTTAGCACTGCTGCATCACAGCACCGTGGTTAGCACTGCTGCATCACAGCACCGTGGTTAGCACTGCTGCATCACAGCACCGTGGTTAGCACTGCTGCATCACAGCACCGTGGTTAGCACTGCTGCATCACAGCACCGTGGTTAGCACTGCTGCATCACAGCACCGTGGTTAGCACTGCTGCATCACAGCACCGTGGTTAGCACTGCTGCATCACAGCACCGTGGTTAGCACTGCTGCATCACAGCACCGTGGTTAGCACTGCTGCATCACAGCACCGTGGTTAGCACTGCTGCATCACAGCACCGTGGTTAGCACTGCTGCATCACAGCACCGTGGTTAGCACTGCTGCATCACAGCACCGTGGTCAGCACTGCTGCATCACAGCACCGTGGTCAGCACTGCTGCATCACAGCACCGTGGTCAGCACTGCTGCATCACAGCACCGTGGTCAGCACTGCTGCATCACAGCACCGTGGTTAGCACTGCTGCATCACAGCACCGTGGTTAGCACTGCTGCATCACAGCACCGTGGTTAGCACTGCTGCATCACAGCACCGTGGTTAGCACCATCACAGCACTGTGGTTAGCACTGCTGCATCACAGCACCGTGGTTAGCACTGCTGCATCACAGCACCGTGGTTAGCACTGCTGCATCACAGCACCGTGGTTAGCACTGCTGCATCACAGCACCGTGGTTAGCACTGCTGCATCAGAGCACCGTGGTCAGCACTGCTGCATCAGAGCACCGTGGTTAGCACTGCTGCATCACAGCACCGTGGTTAGCACTGCTGCATCACAGCACCGTGGTTAGCACTGCTGCATCACAGCACCGTGGTTATCACTGCTGCATCACAGCACCGTGGTTAGCACTGCTGCATCACAGCACCGTGGTTAGCACTGCTGCATCACAGCACCGTGGTTAGCACTGCTGCATCACAGCATCGTGGTTAGCACTGCTGCATCACAGCACCGTGGTTAGCACTGCTGCATCAGAGCACCGTGGTTAGCACTGCTGCATCACAGCACCGTGGTTAGCACTGCTGAATCACAGCACCGTGGTTAGCACTGCTGCAACACAGCACCGTGGTTAGCACTGCTGCAACTCAGCACCGTGGTTAGCACTGCTGCATCACAGCACCGTGGTCAGCACTGCTGCATCAGAGCACCGTGGTCAGCACTGCTGCATCACAGCACCGTGGTCAGCACTGCTGCATCACAACACCGTGGTCAGCACTGCTGCATCACAGCACCGTGGTCAGCACTGCTGCATCACAGCACCGTGGTTAGCACTGCTGCATCACAGCACCGTGGTTAGCACTGCTGCATCACAGCACCGTGATTAGCACTGCTGCATCACAGCACCGTGGTTAGCACTGCTGCAACACAGCACCGTGGTTAGCACTCTGCATCAGAGCACCGTGGTCAGCACTGCTGCATCAGAGCACCGTGGTCAGCACTGCTGCATCACAGCACCGTGGTTAGCACTGCTGCATCACAGCACCGTGGTTAGCACTGCTGCATCACAGCACCGTGGTTATCACTGCTGCATCACAGCACCGTGGTTAGCACTGCTGCATCACAGCACCATGGTTAGCACTGCTGCATCACAGCACCGTGGTTAGCACTGCTGCATCACAGCACCAGGGACCTGAGTTCGATTCCCAGTTCGGGTCACTGTCTCTGTGGTGTCTGCACATTCTCCCCGTGCCTGCATTGGATTCCTGCAGGTCCTCTGATTTCCTCTCACAGTCAGAAAGATGTGCTGATTAGGTGCATTGGCCATGCTGAATTCTCTCTCAGTGTACCCGAACAGGTGCCAGAGTGTGGCGACTATGAGATTTTCACAGGAACTTTATTGCAGTGTTAATGTAAGACTACCGAAATAAATAAACTTGTTGAAATTTTCCTCCAGTGATTCCCTGATCAACCGGAATCACATGAGGAAAACGTGGAGGAAAAACGGGCATTTAACTCGCACCTTTCAGCGCTTTTTTATTCTTTCATGGGGTTTGGCTAGGCCAGCATTAAAACTCAATAACATGCTGTGGGTCTGGAGTCACATGTAGGCCAGGCCAAGTAAGGATGGCAGATTTCCTTCTCTAAAAGACATTAGTGAACCAAATGATGACAACCAACTTGGCTGTTATGGTTACCATCGTGGAGACCTTTATCCACCTCATTTCAGCCTGGATAAGATACTCTGTCAGAGTATCCCATGCAGATCCAATGGGCCAAATGGCCTTTTCAGTGCTGTGGGGATTCCATGATGCAGCAACAGTCTGAAAATTGGTGCATCATTTTTAAAACTGAAGTTGCCCAGAATGAAAAGTCAAGCTGATATAAAAGTGGACTGATTGACAGCAGTCAACACAGGATAGCTCACTGCCGGCCTTGACACCAGCCACGAAGAAGACTGGGAGTGAATCTTCTCCGAGTTGTCGGCCTTGCGAGTGAGTAGGAGGCAAGCCTTTGATGTTGACACCCCAAAGGTCATTCCTATCCCTGCCTTTGAGTTTCACACAGTCCCATGAAGGCTGAGTTCAAGAGTCACAGGCCAACTAACTTAACATCAAGACTTTTAAATTTAATTAATGACTTTTATCCTTGGATCAAAGTTAGAGAGAAGCACACACGTGACTGGTTTTCTTGGCCTCGCTGGGTCAAAGACTCGGCCCACTTTTCAATACAACCCTTCTGCTCTGTCCACCCAAGGCATCTCACACACTTGTGAGGAATTGAAGCTGGGCTCTCAGCATATGGTTTTTGATGTTTCTCTCCTTTATCAGTGAGTTTGGAGTCTGCTCTAAATTAAATACAATGTGTAAAAATGAGGAGCTTAAATGAACAGTTACCAATTGCAGAGTCAGTATCGCAACAGTTAATTCTTTCTCGATACTTTTTGACAGCTATCACTTCCACTGGTAAAACAGACATGAGAAGGGGGCTCAGAGGTCATTCTGTTTATTTATTCATTTACAGAATGCAAGTGTCACTGACCAGACCAGCGTTTATTGCCCAGCCCTAACTACCCTTTTGAGAAGATGGTGGTGAGCCAGCTTCTTGAGCCGGTGCAGTCCACGAGGTGTAGGTGCACCCACAGTGCTGTTAGGGAGGGAATCAGGATTTTGACCCAGTGACAGCGAAGGAATAGTGACATATTTCCAAGTCAGGATGGTGAGTGGTTTGGAGGGAAACCTCCAGGTGGTGGTGTTCTCAGGTATCTGCTGCCCTTGTTCTTCTAAATGGTCATGGGGTTTAGAAGGTATTGTCTGCGGAACTTTGGTGAGTTGCAGCAATGCATCTTGTCAATGGTAAAGATGGCTACCACTATCCATCGGTGGGAGTGAATGTTTGCAGGGGGAGTGAATGTTTGCGGAGGGAGCGAATGTTTGCACTCAACCCGTAGATATAGGTGAGCTCCTGCTTTGCCACCCAATCCAATGCCAGGATGAGTTAGAACATAGAACCCTAGAACCCTACAGTGCAGAAACAGGCCCTTCGGCCCATCGAGTCTGCACCGAACACAATCCCACCCAGACTCTATCCCCATATCCCTACACATTTACCTGCTAATCCCTCTAACCTAAACATCCCAGGATACTACATAGAATCCTACAGTGCAGAAACAGGCCCTTCGGCCCATCGAGTCTGCACCGAACACAATCCCACCCAGACCCTATCCCCATATCCCTACACATTTACCTGCTAATCCCTCTAACCTAAACATCCCAGGACACTAAGGGACAATTTTTTAGCATAGCCAACGAACCTAACCCGCACATCTTTGGACTGTGGGAGGAAACCGGAGCACCCGGAGAAAACCCACGCAGACACGAGGAGAATGTGCAAACTCCACACAGGCAGTGACCCGAGCCGGGAATCGAACCCAGGACCCTGGAGCTGTGAAGCAGCAGTGCTAACCCACTGTGCTACCGTGCCGCCGAGTTGGGAGTGAATCAAATGCTGAGACTGCCGAGGTCCATTTTGGAGCCATGGATGGTTCCCTTTCTACTGCTCCAACTCCACAGTCCAGGTGATCATGGCTCTCATCCCCAGATCATACTGAACGGTCACTCCCCGCTGGGGTGGGAGCTCCCCCTATGGAGTCCTGACTGAAACCAGAATTTCCTGCTCAGAGGTCGATTAGGCTCAGACCCAATTTCAAGTCTGCTTTCACCTCCAAAGCAGCACTGAATCTGTCTGTAACACACCAGATACTATAGATGTGGCTCAGCTTTCACACAAATAGTGCTCTATTTCTTAGCGATTATTCTGTTCATTGACTGACCTTAGGGGTTGAACTGTGACCCAGAGTCGCACTATTATACTTGGATGCAGTAGTCGAACTATATTTTTTCCTGGGCACAGTGTCGCTCAGATACACACCCTCTTTTTGTTTCCTTCTATCCTCCAGAGTACGGAAGTTCTTTGGAATGAAACGTAACACATTCAAATGAGTATCTCTAGCAAACAAGTAGAAATATAACACATGTCAAAATAGAACACTGTCCAAGCTAAAGTCATGCTTTGAAAGGTACACTTCCTTTCAGGGTCACAAGCATTTCCTGGTCACCGTTATCGAGACTAACTTAAACTTCAGATTTATTCATTGCATTTAAGTTCTACTAGCTGCTGTCATGGGATTTGAACCCCGATTCCCAGATGATTGTGAATTAGCAATAAATCTTCCCCATGAAGGACAACAAAACACAGTACGTCCCAGTTTTGAGTTGCTCTATTAGAAGTCATTTTACTTTAATTTCACTCAGATATTGGGGTCAGCATTCCTGTTTAGTGATGGACTCAGGCTAACCTCCTGTAAGGCAAAGCTGCACCTCATTGCTCACCTCAACATCCGGCCCTCACAGCGAGGAATCGGAGAGAGGGGCAGGGAGCTGGAGAGCCGGAGGGTGGCAAGAGAAGGGTCCACAGCAACCAGGAGATTCAGGCACAGACAGAGGCCTCGAGGTGGGAGCGGAGTGGGGTCAGTGGTCTCAGGGCCCAGGGTTCAAGCGGGGTGGGGAGGGGAGGAGGCCCAGGGTTCAGATGGGGCGAGGGGCGAGGCGTGGGCGAGAGGTGGGGTGAGGGGCGGGAGTGATGGTGGAATGGGGGGTGAGGGTAGGGTGGGGGCAACAAGAGGGGGTCAAGTTGCGAGAGGATGGCGAGGGCACTGGAGGGGTGGAGTGTGAAGGGGCGGGTGGCGAGGGTGGAGCAGGATGGGTGAGGGCGAGGACAGGGTAGGGGCACAAGATGGGGCGCGGGGGTGGGCGGTTGGGGAATAAGTGGGGACGGGGGCGAATGGGGACGGGGCAAGGGGGGACAGGAGTTCGAGGGGCGAGGCGGGCGTAATGGTGGGGCAGAGGTGAGGGCAGGGAAGGGGGCGGGGTGGGGAAGAGGGGTTGGGGGGGTGAAAGAGGAGTTGGGGGGGGGGTGAGTGGAGACGGCGGCAAGGGGAAAGGTCTCCTTACAGACTTGCTGGGATTTTCCAGCGTTGTCTCTTCTGGTTTCAGGTTCCAGTATCCGCAGTACTTGGCTTTTATCCTCCCTCTCTCCTGAACAGGAATTCCTGCTGAGTGCTGGATCCCCTCCAGATGGCAAAAGATGTCAAGACAACATCTGTCATTGGCCAAACAGAATGGCACAGTGTCAAATACTCAAACATATAAAAGT
The DNA here is from genome assembly GCA_037974335.1 of Prionace glauca. NCBI lineage: Eukaryota > Metazoa > Chordata > Chondrichthyes > Carcharhiniformes > Carcharhinidae > Prionace > Prionace glauca. The sequence continues at coordinate 76,528,076 of CM075733.1, read as the reverse complement.
ATTCTGGCTGGGACTTCTGTTCTAAATTCTCTTTATGGAACAAGTTTGTCCATTCTTATCGAAGGACACAGAGACCGATCTCAGTGGTCCGATCGACCTCCTGTCCACGAAAACTCCAGTGGATATGGTACGAGAGAGTGGTCAGCAGTCTGAGAAGCCTCGACTTATATCTCAGTAAGACTGGTCACACCAACTGCTGCTTCCAGCCAGCACGCTGCAAACCACAAGGGATACAGGAAGCTGGTAGGAGCCTCCCACCATCGACAACAAAAGAAGCAGAGGCCTGCGTACCACTGAATCTTCTCCACTCCATAGGAACACTCACCCACAACCTCTGAGGGACTGAAACTGCGTAAGCGCGCACACGCACACGCACACACACACACACGATTCGGAGATGAGCGCTATGTTTGTCTGTCCCACATTGAATGATTATTAGATTAGCAGCAACCACTGAGCAGCTGGAGTCACTTAGCAACATGAAGAAAGAGGAGGAAAGATACCCAGATCCCAGTCCATCTTCAGGCCAACAGGAAGAGCCAGAATGAACACAACCAACCATTCCTCTGGCAGAACAGCAAATGAGATACGGAAGAGCTGATCAGCCTCCGGCCCACCTTAACTTGCAAATTCACAGACTAAAGAGGCAGTGAGACTGTTGTAATGATAATAAAGTCATAGTCATAATACAGAAATAATGTAAAACGCATGAGACTGATAACTTTTAACGTGGGGGAGGCAGGTGTAGTTTAACAATATGGTACATACAGGGTTAATGTGGGGTGGAGGTCAGTACTATCCACACAGTGATGTGACCCAGACCCAGGGTGGGGTGGAGGTCAGTACTATCCACACAGAGATGTGACCCAGACCCAGGGTGGGGTGGAGGTCAGTACTATCCACACAGTGATGTGACCCAGACCCAGGGTGGGGTGGAGGTCAGTACTATCCACACAGTGATGTGACCCAGACCCAGGGTGGGATGGAGGTCAGTACTATCCACACGGTGATGTGACCCAGACCCAGGGTGGGGTGGAGGTCAGTACTATCCACACAGTGATGTGACCCAGACCCAGGGTGGGGTGGAGGTCAGTACTATCCACACAGTGATGTGACCCAGACCCAGGGTGGGGTGGAGGTCAGTACTATCCACACAGTGATGTGACCCAGACCCAGACCCAGGGTGGGGTGGAGGTCAGTACTATCCACACAGTGATGTGACCCAGACCCAGGATGGGGTGGAGGTCAGTACTATCCACACAGTGATGTGACCCAGACCCAGGGTGGGGTGGAGGTCAGTACTATCCACACAGTGATGTGACCCAGACCCAGGGTGGGGTGGAGGTCAGTACTATCCACACAGTGATGTGACCCAGACCCAGGGTGGGGTGGAGATCAGTACTATCCACACAGTGATGTGACCCAGACCCAGGGTGGGGTGGAGGTCAGTACTATCCACACAGTGATGTGACCCAGACCCAGGGTGGGGTGGAGGTCAGTACTATCCACACAGAGATGTGACCCAGACCCAGGGTGGGATGGAGGTCAGTACTATCCACACAGTGATGTGACCCAGACCCAGACCCAGGGTGGGGTGGGGATCAGTACTATCCACACAGTGATGTGACCCAGACCCAGGGTGGGGTGGAGATCAGTACTATCCACACAGTGATGTGACCCAGACCTAGACCCAGGGTGGGGTGGAGGTCAGTACTATCCACACAGTGATGTGACCCAGACCCAGACCCAGGGTGGGTTGGAGGTCAGTACTATCCACACAGTGATGTGACCCAGACCCAGACCCAGGGTGGGTTGGAGGTCAGTACTATCCACACAGTGATGTGACCCAGACCCAGACCCAGGGTGGGTTGGAGGTCAGTACTATCCACACAGTGATGTGACCCAGACCCAGGGTGGGGTGGAGGTCAGTACTATCCTCACAGTGATGTGACCCAGACCCAGACCCAGGGTGGGGTGGAGGTCAGTACTATCCACACGGTGATGTGACCCAGACCCAGGGTGGGGTGGAGGTCAGTACTATCCACACAGAGATGTGACCCAGACCCAGGGTGGGGTGGAGGTCAGTACTATCCACACAGAGATGTGACCCAGACCCAGGGTGGGGTGGAGGTCAGTACTATCCTCACAGTGATGTGACCCAGACCCAGACCCAGGGTGGGGTGGAGGTCAGTACTATCCACACAGTGATGTGACCCAGACCCAGGGTGGGATGGAGGTCAGTACTATCCACACAGTGATGTGACCCAGACCCAGACCCAGGGTGGGGTGGAGGTCAGTACTATCCACACAGAGATGTGACCCAGACCCAGGGTGGGGTGGAGGTCAGTACTATCCACACAGTGATGTGACCCAGACCCAGGGTGGGGTGGAGGTCAGTACTATCCACACGGTGATGTGACCCAGACCCAGGGTCAGTGTAGTGTTGAGCAGAAATGTATACAGACCTAAACGTGGAGACAGCTCACAGCTCATACCCTTTACTACGTGCAATTAGTTCTAATGGTTAGTAGAAACTTACAGTTAAGCTGCAGGAAACGACAGAGAATTCTTTAAGACACACTGTTCTGGAGAGAAAGAGACTGCGCGAAAGGGAGAGCGTGAGGGTGCAGGCACCCGAGGGGGAGGAGGGCCCCACACAGGCTCTCGCCCCCACCCCCAGGGCACGGCATGGTAGGGCAGGGGAAGGGGGAGAGAGAGAGGTGAGGGGAAAGGGGGAGAGAGAGGGAGGTGAGGGGAAGGGGGAGAGAGAGAGGTGAGGGGAAGGGGGAGAGAGAGAGGTGAGGGGAAGGGGGAGAGAGGTGAGGGGAAGGGGGAGAGAGAGGGAGGTGAGGGGAAGGGGGAGAGAGGGAGGTGAGGGGAAGGGGGAGAGAGAGGGAGGTGAGGGGAAGGGGGAGAGAGAGAGATGAGGGGAAGGGGGAGAGAGAGAGGTGAGGGGAAGGGGGGAGAGAGAGGTGAGGGGAAGGGGGGGAGAGAGAGGTGAGGGGAAGGGGGAGAGAGAGAGGTGAGGGGAAGGGGGGAGAGAGAGAGGTGAGGAGAAGGGGGAGAGAGAGAGGTGAGGGGAAGGGGGAGAGAGAGAGGTGAGGGGAAGGGGGGGAGACAGAGGTGAGGGGAAGGGGGAGAGAGAGGTGAGGGGAAGGAGGAGAGAGAGAGGTGAGGGGAAGGGGGAGAGAGAGAGGTGAGGAGAAGGGGGAGAGACAGAGGTGAGGGGAAGGGGGAGAGAGAGAGGTGAGGGGAAGGGGGAGAGAGAGAGGTGAGGGGAAGGGGGGGAGAGAGAGGTGAGGGGAAGGGGGGAGAGAGAGGTGAGGGGAAGGGGGAGAGTGAGGTGAAGGGAAAGGGGAGAGAGAGACACATGAGGGGAAAGGGGAGAGAAAGAGGTGAGGCAAAGGGGAAGAGAGAGGTGAGGGGAAGGGGGAGAGAGAGAGAGAGAGAGAGAGAAGGGGAAGGGGGAGAGAGAGAGGTGAGGGGAAGGGGGAGAGAGAGAGGTGAGGGGAAGGGGCAGAGAGAGACGTGAGGGGAAGGGGGAGAGAGAGGTGAGGGGAAGGGGGAGAGAGAGGTGAGGGAAAGGGGGAGAGAGAGAGACATGAGGGGAAGGGGGAGAGTGAGAGGTGAGGGGAAAGGGGAGAGAGAGGTGAGGGAAAGGGGGAGAGAGAGGTGAGGGGAAGGGGGGAGAGAGAGACATGAGGGGAAGGGGGAGAGAGAGGTGAGGGAAAGGGGGAGAGAGAGGTGAGGGGAAAGGAGAGAGAGAGGTGAGGGGAAGGGGGAGAGAGAGGTGAGGGAAAGGGGGAGAGAGAGAGAGACATGAGGGGAAGGGGGAGAGAGAGAGGTGAGGGGAAGGGGGAGAGAGAGAGGTGAGGGGAAGGGGGAGAGAGAGAGGTGAGGGGAAGGGGGAGAGAGAGAGGTGAGGGGAAGGGGGAGAGAGAGAGGTGAGGGGAAGGGGGAGAGAGAGAGGTGAGGGGAAGGGGGTGAGAGAGAGGTGAGGGGAAGGGGGAGAGAGAGAGGTGAGGGGAAGGGGGAGAGAGAGAGGTGAGGGGAAGGGGGAGAGAGAGAGAGGTGAGGGGAAGGGGGAGAGAGAGAGGTGAGGGGAAGGGGGAGAGAGAGAGGTGAGGGGAAGGGGGAGAGAGAGAGGTGAGGGGAAGGGGGAGAGAGAGAGGTGAGGGGAAGGGGGAGAGAGAGAGGTGAGGGGAAGGGGGAGAGAGAGAGGTGAGGGGAAGGGGTGTGAGAGGGTGAGGGGGAGGGGGAGAGAGGTGAGGGGAAGGGGAGGAGGTGAGGGGAGTGGGTGAGTGAGGGGAGGGGTTGGGGGTGAGTGTGGGGTGAGGGGTTGGGGTGAGAGAGAGGTGTGGGGAGGGGTGAGAGGTGAGGTGTGGGGAAGGGTGGGAGAGAGAGGTGAGGGGAAGGGGGGATGAGAGAGTGAGGGGAAGGGGGAGAGAGAGAGAGGTGAGGGGAAGGGGGAGAGAGAGGTGAGGGGAAGGGGGAGAGAGAGGGGTGAGGGGAAGGGGGAAAGAGAGAGGTGAGCGGAAGGGGGAGAGAGAGAGGTGAGGGGAAGGGGGAGAGAGACGTGAGGGGAAGGGGGAGAGAGAGAGCTGAGGGGAAGGGGGAGAGAGAGAGGTGAGGGGAACGGAGGGAGAGAGAGGTGAGGGGAAGGGGGAGAGAGAGTGAGGGGAAGGGAGGGAGAGAGAGGTGAGGGGAAGGGGGGGAGAGAGAGGTGAGGGGAAGGGGGAGAGAGACGTGAGGGGAAGGGGGAGAGAGAGAGGTGAGGGGAAGGGAGGGAGAGAGAGGTGAGGGGAAGGGGGAGAGAGAGTGAGGGGAAGGGAGGGAGAGAGAGGTGAGGGGAGGGGAGGGAGAGAGAGGTGAGGGGAAGGGGGGTAGAGAGGTGAGGGGAAGGGAGGGAGAGAGAGGTGAGGGGAAGGGGGAGAGAGGGAGGGGGAGAATATTAATTATTTTCAGATTGGAGTTGAAAGACAGCAGATTTGTATTCAGGAGGTTTGTATAAATATCCCCTGTAAAGAGGACCTGTTTTAAATGTTAGTCACACCAAGCTCACAGATCAGAGGGCTTCACACAGAGGTCGCAGAAGGAGACACATGCAGACAGTACCTGATTGCGTCTGCTGTGTTTTTTAGCAGGAAGTGGAGGTGGTGAAGGAAGAGGAGGAGATACAACAGGACAAGCAGCAGAATCTACACAATGTGCCACTTCATCAGGCCAGTGCACCACAGGTGGTCTGGACACAGGGCGAGAGGACAGTCGAGGAGGGGGTTCACATCCAAGTCGGGGAGGCAATGGCTCTGCTTGCTAAACCAACAAAAGCAATTAAAACAAACCCAGCACAGAGGAATTGGGTGTTAATCAACACTGCCCGTTTGGTGACTTTGAATAGGAGACTGAGAGTCAGCTCAGAGATGGCAAATACCTCAGTCTGGGGTGTGATGGTGGAGGCGGACATGAGCAGGCTGAGGCAGGGGTGGGGGCTGAGACCAGAACAGCCAGAGACATGACCCTGTAAATCCCTGGGGGGGGGGGGAGGGCAGGAGAAGCTGCAGCCCATCACACCAGAGACAGGTTCTCTCATCCTCGAGCCACTGGACGATGGATTCAACGGGGAAATGATGGCAGGGCCTGAGAAACATTCCAGAACAATCCAGCAAGAGTTAGCTGGAGTGCCGATCGAGTGCCGGTGTGACACAGCCAGCCTGCTAGACGCTGGGAGCAGGGGTGGAGGGGGAGGGATTGAAATGCCACCCAAACGCTTTGCATTTCGGGGTGTCATGTGGAAGGAGATATGGCCAGGCCTCACTGTACTGCTGGCCTCATCCAAATAAATTAGGCCCTGTCAAAGGGCTATCCAGGGGCTTTACCAATTCCAGCCCACAATGATGCCCAGAGTCCAAGAGAGGAAATGAGCTGGACACACAGGAAGGGCAAAAGTGCAGATAGATTGGACCCAGAAACAAACAGTAAGACGGGGAAATAAGGATTTTCTTCTTCTGGGAGCATAGCTCCTCCTCCTTCCAGCTCCACATTTGGATGGCCTTCAACCAACCCTTCAAGAATCATCAGTTAGGCTTCTCTGCACCAGGTAAGCCTTGACTGGGGGGAAATGAGTTTAGGCTGGAGCCTGGATGTGAAATGGGAATGATGGAGGGATGGGGGGGGGGCTCTCCTTTTCATATCAAAACAATTAAGGCCAGATTTCATTTCAGGCAGGTCCCAAGGCACCCAAACACCAGACCCCATGCAATGGCCTGATAGATTTCTAACCAACCCTTCCTGGTGCTGTGATGACCCTCTTCCCGCTCTCTTTACCGGTCAGCTGGCAATTTGCCAAGGCCAAGTCTTGCCCCCACGGCGGTGAGCTGCGGTTACCTGTTGGGGGCCGGGAGCTTCGGCGACTGCCTCAGGCGAAACGGCAACAGAGTCAGGGGGACAACTGGCCTTTGAGCTGTTGTACAGCTGATTAATCTGGTTGACAGTCACATAGCCCTGAGAGGGAAGAGGTGAAGGAGCAGAGAGAGAAAGGTTAAAAAGGAAAAGTAGAGCATCATCAGAGGAGAGGAAGTTGCTGCACAGATCCGATAGTTAAACAGGACAGTGAGGGCTGGGGGAAGCTGAGTTGTACTGTAAGTATTTGAAAGTAGGTGACCACGTGGCAAAACAACGGCAGACACCTGCCCTATCTCCAGGAGTATTTGCTGCAATTGGTCACTGCATTTTCTGAGGAAAGCCTTCTTTGGCCAAAGTTCCAGTGGGCCCATCTCCATGGCAACCGTACTCCCTCCCTGTCCCCCTCCCTGTTTTTTCCCTAGGCAACTGAGCGTGACTACTTTCCAGGATAAACTTTGAAGCAGTAAATTCTACTTTAGTGGGAAACGCAAGGGAATGGGGAAAGGGGTGAAGGGTCAGATTCACATCACACCCGATAGCGCTCTCTAATGATTTCAACCAATAGTAAAATCTGACACTGGTTTTGCCCTGTGTCGCACCCAATCCTGTCACAGCTGCTTGACAGGGGGTGAGACAGCTTCTCCTGTTACCCCCTTATCCTACCGCCAAAACTAACTCCAGATTAAAATTAATCGAGCCCCTTCTGAAACTAAAAGGTACAATTTTAGTCCGTCCCATGACGCTTTCTTTATAGATATTAATCCCTTGCAGTGCAGCTTTGACCGTATGTGCCTACTGGCAGAGTTTTAAGACCAGAAGATTGTTTCACCTTTAACCGCGGGAACGGGACTGTTACACCGTCCACAGAATCTCTGGCAGCTTACACGTTGAACAGGAAGTGACCAGACCTCACCCGACTGGCAAACTGCGAGCTACCACATACAGCCTAAGCAGGGTGTGGGTCGGGCATCAAGTTAGGGGTAACTCGAGCTATTGGAAATGGTCCGTATTCCCAGCTTGTGCTTCTATAAGCATACACCTCCAAACCGATCATTGAGTGAGTGAGTGAGTGAGTGAGTGAGTGAGAAGCTTTACGGGGAGCTCCACGTTGCCAGTGCCAAGTTTCCTCTCAGTGTGGCAGGAATTCAGCAATCAGGAATTCAGCAGGGTATCAGGAATGTTTCTAAAAGAATCGAGGTAGCTGGTTTTACACTGTTCACACTAATATCTGGGCAGGCTAAGTAGATGGAAGAGTACCATTTAAAGTCCAATATATGAGGCTGAAAGGATATAATTACCTCCTTAAATATGTTGGGATTAATGGGGAGACCTGCCCCACCGGTACTGTCATAATACATCTTCTCCAAACTCATCAAATTCTCTTTCTCCTGAGGAGGAAAAGAAATAGTTTTTAATTTAGTTTCAGCTGATTTATGTTACCTAAAGCGATATTTAAGCATAGAATCACCACAGTGCAGAAAGAGGTCATTGAGTCTGCACTGACCCTCTGAAAGAGGATCTTACCCAGGCCCATATCCCCGCTCTATCCCAGTAACCTTGCATATTTCCCATGGCTAATCCGCCTTTCCAACACATCTTGGGACACTAAGCGCCAATTTAGCGCTGACCAATCCACCCAACCCGCACATCTTTGGAGGAGTGCGGGAGGAAAGTGGAGCATCTGGAGGAAACCCATGCAGACATGGGGAGAATGTGCAAACTCCTCCCACTTTATGGGGGGGGGGGAGATTGACCCTTGCTGCACCTGTTTGAGAGAAACTGTAACAGGTCATTCAGCCCCTCCAGACTGTACCATTATCCAAACAGATCCCAGCTAACGTACTTCTGCCTTAGTTTCATTTTCCTGCTAGCTGTTACAAACAGGAAAATCCATCCCTCTCGGGTTGGAAAGATCCAAACTGCCAGAATGTTCCAGAATTCTTTTACCCATTGTGATTCCTGATAATATCCAAAATGGCAAGGCCTCATTTTGAGATTGTCCCCCCCACCAGAGGAATACTTTCTCCCCGAGTCTCCCCCACCCATAAAACTCAATAAGATCACCTCTTCCAGACTCAAAGTACAAGAAAGGCAAGTTTAGACAAGTTCTTCCTGGTGCCCACTTGTTGAAAGATTAGCTGTGATTCTCTCTGGAAGAATGAAACAAACAGAAAATGCTGGAACATGTCGGCAAGTCTGATAGCATCTGAGGAAGGAGAATAGAGCCAATGTTTCGAGTCTGGAGCTAGCTCTGACATATGGTCATCCAGCCAGGAAACATTGACTCTGTTCTCTCTCAGTAAGAAGTCTGACAACACCAGGTTAAAGTCTAACAGGTTTATTTGGTAGCAAAAGCCACAAGTTTTCAGAACATTGCCCCTTTGTCAGGTAAGTGGGAGTTCTGTTCACAAACAGGGCATATAAAGACACAAAGTTAATTTACAAAATAATGGTTGGAATGCGAGTCTTTACAGGTAATCAAGTCTTAAAAGTACAGACAATGTGAGTGGAGAGAGGGTTAAGCATAGATTAAAGAGATGTATATTGTCTCCAGACAGAACAGTTAGTGAGATTTTGTAAGCCCAGGCAATGGGGGTTTATGGGGGTTACAGATAGTGTGACATGAACCCAAGATTCCAGTTGAGGCCATCGTCATGTGCACGGAACTTGGCTATCAGTCTCTGCTCAGCGACTCTGCGTTGTCGTGAGTCGTGAAGGCCACCTTGGAGAATGCTTACCCGAAGATCAGAGGCCAATGCCCGTGACCGCTGAAGTGTTCCCCAACAGGAAGAGAACACTCTTGCCTGGTGATTGTTGAGCGATGTTCATTCAACCGTTGTCATACCATCTGCATGGTCTCCCCAATGTACCATGCCTCGGGACATTCTTTCCTGCAGCCCATCAGGTAGACAATGTTGGCCGAGTTGCAAGAGTATGTACCGTGTACCTGGTGGATGGTGTTCTCACATGAGATGATGGTATCCATGTCGATGATCCGGCATGTCTTGCAGAGGTTGCTGTGGCAGGGTTGTGTGGTGTCATGGTCACTGTTCTCCTGAAGGCTGGGTACCTTGCTGCGGACAATGGTCTGTCTGAGGTTGTGCAGTTGTTTGAAGGCAAGTGGGGATGTGGGAATGGTGGGATGGCCTTGGCGAGATGTTTGTCTTCATGAATGACATGTTGAAGGCTCCGGAGATGATGTTGTAGCTTCTCCGCTCCGGGGAAGCGCTGGAAGACGAAGGGTATTCTGTCTGCCATGTCCTGTGTTTCTCTTACGTAGAACATAGAACACCACAGCACAAACAGGCCCTTCGGCCCACAAGTTGCGCCAATCATATCCATACCCACCAGACCTATCTATAACTCTCAGTCCCATTAAATCCCATGTACTTATCCAGAAGTCTCTTAAAAGACCCCAGCGAGTTCGCTTCCACCACCACCGACGGCAGTCGATTCCATTCACTCACCACCCTCTGAGTGAAAAACTTACCCCGACATCTCCTCTGTAAATGCAGCTGATTCTGGAGAGTAGTCCGTGGTGAGTCTGATGGTGGGATGGAACTTGTTGATGTCATCATATAGTTATTTCAGTGACAGTCAGTTACATTCTTGAACACTCGCATCTCCATCAAGGACGGTCACCTCAGTACCTCACTGTACCGCAAGCCCACAGACAATCTCACAATGCTCCACTTCTCCAGTTTCCACCCTAAACATGTTAAAGAAGCCATCCCCTATGGACAAGCCCTTTATATACACAGGATCTGCTCAGATGAGGAGGATCACAGCAGGTAACTCCAGATGCTGAAAGATGCCCTCATAAGAACAGGATATGGTTCTCAACTCAACGCTCGACAGTTCCAATGCGCCACAGTGAAAAACTGCACTGATCTCTTCAGAAGACAAACACGGGACACGGCAGATAGAGTACCCTGCTTTGTCCAGTACTTCCCTGGAGCGGAGAAGCTATGACATCTTCTCCAGAGCCTTCAACATATCATTGATGAAGACGAACATCTCGCCAAGGCCATCCCCACACCCCCACTTCTTGCCTTCAAACAACTGCACAACCTCAAACAGACCATTGTCCGCAGCAAACTACCCAGCCTGCAGGAGAACAGTGACCACAACACCACACAACCCTGCCACAGCAACCTCTGCAAGATATACCGGATCATCGACACGGATGCCATCATCTCACGTGAGAACACCATCCACCAGATACACGGTACACACTCTTGCAACTCGGCCAATGTTGTCTACCTGATACGCTGCAGGGAAGGATGTCTCGAGGCTTGATACATTGGGGAGTCCATGCAGACGTTACAACAATGGATGAATGAACACTGCTTGACAATCACCAGGTAAGAGTGTTCTCTTCCTGTCGGGGAACACTTCAGCAGTAACAGGCATTCAGTCTCTGATCTTCAGGTAAGTGTTATCCAAGGCGGCCTTCACAACACACGACAACGCAGAGTCGCTGAGCAGAGACTGGTAACCAAATTCTGCACACATGAGGACGGCCTCAACCGGGATCTTGGGTTCATGTCACACTATCTGTAAGCCCCATGACTTGCCTAGGCTTGCAAAATCTCACTAACTGTTCTGTCTGGAGACAATACACATCTCTTTAATCTGTGTTTAACGCTTTCTCTCTGCTTACATTGTTTGTATCTTGAAGACTTCATTACCTGTAAAGACTGGCATTCCAACCATTATTTTGTTAATTGAGTTTGTATCCTTATATGCCCTGTTTATGAACAGAACTCCCATTTACCTGATGAAGTGGCAGCTCTCCGAAAGATAGTGGCTTTTGCTACCAAATAAACCTGTTGGATTTTAACCTGGTGTTGTGACACTTCCCACTGTGTTTACCCCAGTCCAACTTCTGTTCTCTCACCACAGATGCTGTCAGACCTGCTGAGACTATCCAGCATTTTCTGTTTATGTATCAGAATTAAGCATCCGCAATATTTTGTTTTTATCTCCAGGAAGAATGTTTGGGGCCCCGCACAGCCGGTGTTTTCACGCCACTGTGGGAAACTAAGAGCTCATCCTGTAATCTGAGACTCTTGTTGACTCTCCATGAAATAGTACCCTGCTGAAATCAGGAGCTGAGATTTGGCAAACGCCTCTCATCCAATGCTGGGAACCCAATCACTGACCACCCATATCTGAGTGGAGCATTCCAGAGTAATCACAGCCAACATCACGGAGACAGCTAAAGGTAATTAGCAACTTTCAACAATGCTATGTGCATGCTGTGGAACTGCCTCAATCTGCTATTTATACAAAGAGGATCTCAATCATCAGGAAAACTATTTCAATCTGCTATTTATACTCCACTCATGGCACTATTCAAGTTTCCTTATGAAACTGAGGAAAGCTGAAAGAGCAAGGGTCAGAGTACAGGGGATTGTAGAAGTGAAAGGGCAAAGATCTAGTGCAGGGGATCACAGAGGTAACAGGGCAAGGGTCACAGCAGTGATGGTTGCAGAGGTGAAAGGGCGAGGATCATAACATCAGAGATCACCTTGAGTGCGAGATAACATCATTGATTTGAGTCTATCTCAAAAACTCAACTCTCCACAGCCAAATGGCGAATTGACAAGATTGACCGAAACATAGAAATTTAATAGGAAAAGAGTAGGCCAATTAATCTTTAATGTCTACTCTGTCATTCAATATGATGGCTGATCCTCTACCTCAACACCATACTCCAGCAATCTCCCCTTGACACAAATTGTTCTAAAGATATGGCTGGGGCACTATTACACATATTTAATAACTCTTTCTAAAAAGATATAGACCCAGAGAAAACCAAGAGTCTGCCTCTGCGCTACATATCCTATGTAATCCCATGATTGGTAACTGCACGTTTTCCTATATTTAACCACAATCCAAGGACCTGCCTTACATTGCTAAGGTTCTTACAGATTGGACTGCCAAACTTCAAGAACAATAAATATCACAAAATTAAAACAATCCAGTGTTGAAACCAACTGAAATAATGCTTCTGTTATTGAGGGGAGAGCGAGTTGGAAAATTAACCCTGGAGTTAGTTCCACAATTAGCCCATTCCCAGGAGAAACTAGTGGACGGCACAGTGGTTAGCAGTGCTGCTTCACAGCTCCAGGGTCCTGGGTTCGATTCTCGGCTCGGGTCACTGCCTGTGTGGAGTTTGCACGTTCTCCTCGTGTCTGCGTGGGTTTCCTCCCACAGTCCAAAGATGTACGGGTTAGGTTGATTGGCCATTCTAAGAAATTGCCCCTTAGTGCCCAGGGTAGTGGAGGTTAGAGGGATTAGTGGGTATAATATGTATATATGGGGGTAGGGCCTGGGTGGGGTTGTGTTCAGTGCGGACTCGATGGGCCGAAGGGCCCCTTCCTGCACTGTAGGGTTCTATGATGATCTATGGCAGAGTTCAGCAATCAGGGTTCTAATGAAATTCAGCCCTGCTTTCCTTTCTGGGTCAGATTGTCTATGTTTTAGCCTTTGTTTTGTTTTTAAAATTATTTTCACCTCCTTTGGACCCTCCTTTCATTTCCATGGGCTTTTCTTCCCCAAACTCAATGTCTTTGCCTTGCGAACATCATTCCCCTTGGACTGTCACGCAATGGGGAACACGCTCAATAAAAGCCAGTAGAACATAGAACATTACAGCGCAGAACAGGCCCTTCGGCCCACGATGTTGCGCCGACCAGTTACAAAAACAATGACCCACTAGCCTAAACCAATCCCTTTTTGTCCATAAACCTATAAACAGTGCCTATGTTGGGATCACTTAGCATGTATCCCTTGCTTTTCTTGGGAAGATGCAGAGTATTTCAGATGCTATGTTTACAACACTCACTCGCTGCAGCATGGCGAGTAAGCTGTTCTTCTCTTTGCTGAAATGTTGTCGCTCCAGCTCAGTCTGTTGTTCAATCTGACCAGCCTGATTTCCCAATGACGTGATTCTTCTCTGTCAAAGGAAAGCAATGAGAACAATCTTCAACAGCAGCCCATTCAGCACCGAGTTCAGACTTCAAAGTTTATTAGTAAGTAAATAAGTGACAAAAAAAACTAAGCTTAAAAACATACAATGTTGTCCTCTTGGTAATCCAGTACTGGAATTTTGTGGAAAAGGGAGGCATGTTACAGAAGAACATAAGAAATAGGAGCAGGATTAGGCCATCTAGGCCCTTCGAGCCTGCCCCGTCATTCAATAAGATCATGGCTGATCTGAAGTGGCTCAGTTCCACTTTCCCGCTTTCTCCCCATAACCCTTAATTCCCTTGTCTATCAGAAACCTATCTACCGTAACTTAAGTAAATTCAGCGAGGCAGCCTCCACCACTTCAACGGACAGAGAATTCCAGAGATTCACCACCCTTTGAGTGAAGAAGTTCCTCCTCAACTCCAATCTAAACTGCTTCCCCCCCCCCTTATTTTGAGGCTGTGCCCTCTAGTCCTGCTATCCTTTCTAAGCGAGAAGAATCTCTCTACCTCTACCCTATCTAGCTCCTTCATTATCTTATATGTCTCTATAAGATCCCCCCTCAGCCTTCTAAACTCCAACAAGTACAGACCCAGTCTACTCAATCTCTCCTCATAGGCTAACCCCCTTATCTCAGGTATCAGCCTAGTGAACCTAGTGAATGTTGTTCAAGGTTTTTCTCTCATCAGGACAAATGCAAGAATGTCAAATTTCAAACCAACACAACAATTTATACCGTGGGGGGAAAAAAGAGTGAAAGCAATGGGGAACTCATGGCTCCTCCAGCTTCTGGGCAATTCAAGAAGGCATAAGGATTCCTGATGTTTACAGTGAATGGGTCTCTGCGTATGAATGTGTGCTGCTTCCAGACTTCTCTAGCCCACTGTTTTCTACATGGCAACACTTTGGCCAATCAAAGCCAACTTGCCAACCGATCAGCAGCCCTTTCTCCTGTATTGTAAATTTGAAATTTGGCATTCTTGAATTTGTCCTAATGAGCGTGAGATAAAAAGCTTTGATGATATGTCTTTCTTTTCATAATACCTTTCCCTCACGCCACGTTAACACACTTTGTAATCACTGGTGTGATGTTGACATTGATTGACCATCCCTACCCGCCCTGAGGGCATTAAAAATCCATTAATTAATTAATTTGAAAAATTAAATTAAGGGGGGGTAGTTATAGGACTGATGTCAGGGGTAGGTTCTTTACCCAGAGGGTGGTGAGGGACTGGAATGCCCTGCCTGCTGCAGTTGTAAATGCGCCTAGTTTGGGGGCGTTTAAGAGATCTGTGTATAGGTTTATGGACGAAAAGGGATTAGTTTAGGCTAGTGGATCATTGTTTTGTAACTGGTCGGCGCAACATCGTGGGCCGAAGGGCCTGTTCTGTGCTGTAATGTTCTATGTTCTATGTTCTATTATACGGTTTTGGAGCCAAATTGGGTCCCTCCCCATGATGGACCTGAATGAACCAGAGTTTTCAGGAGGAATGTCTCCTTCTCCCTCTCAAGCTGTTCCTCTAATAAGAAGAGGTCACTGTTTAAAAAGAAATGGTTCCCCATTTAATACAAAGACGTGGAGAAATGACTTCTCTCAGAGGCTCGAGTCTTTGCCACTCCCTCATAAGGGGCAGCGGATGGAGTGTCTTTGAATACTTTTAAGGCAGAATTGGAGAGATTCTTGATAAACAAGCAGGTGAAAGGTTATGGGTGTTGGCAGGAGGTTACAATCAATGACCTCACTGAAAGGCAGAGCAGGCTCAATGGGCTGAGTGGCCTACTGCAGTTGCTGGCTTTGTACGTGTGTAGGTACAAGTGATCATTGAGAGTTTCAAACTCCCGATTGCTGTAGGGGGTGGTTGACTAGTCCATTGTACCCAACATTTCTCAGAACAGATCTAACTCTGACAATGAAGATGTAGGTGAGAAACCTCCCGAATTTCACCCAAATGAAGTGCCGGCTTTTATGCATATTAGCATCATCCTCTGTCTACGTAACCCATCCACTGATGGTGATTTGTTAAAATCCTACGTTGCTGTGAACTTTCTGATTGCTGTGTCCATAACTGCGTTCCCCATTTGAAATGGAATCCCCCACCAATGGAAACTATTCAAGGCTGAAAAGGGTCTTTCCTGTAGTGCGAGACGGATTCCAAATGATCCAGCTTTCCATTTGGAAACCAACAATTCAGTACGGTGTGAAATAGGCTGTCAATTTGCTCCACATTCTTGCACACCAAAGACGACAGATTTTATCCCATGAACTGTAATTACCTGCTCCTGCCAGTTGAGGCACTATAAGTGGAGGTTAAAATCATAGTGTGGAAGGTTTCCATAACAAGCTTCAATTCAGTGGAGCCCTGAGGGATTTACTAATCATACAGTCTATTGCTACAATGAGAGTCAGTGATCCTCACCTCTCTTGCGATAATGATCTGTTGGTACTCAGCCATTTCACCCAGGAGCTGTTTGGAGAGAGTTTCCTTCTCCTCTTCAAGCCGGCTCTGCTGTTCCAGCTGTTGAAATTCCAAATCATCGTATCGCTTCACCTCCAAATCCAACTGTTCACCATCCTGGAGAGACAGAACCCCATCAAATACTCAGTAAACTGCAGTTGGGGGTCGCATCACCATAACCAGGATCGCTCCATTACAATACAATCACGCCACTGCAAACATGTTAGTCCTATTACAAAAAGCTTGTTCCATTACAATATAATTGCTCCATTAGAAAAAGGATAGCTCCATTCCAATAAAGGCATCGCTCCATTACAATAGGCATTGCTCCATTACAATAGGCATCGTTCCATTACAATAGGCATCGCTCCATTACAATAGGCATTGCTCCATTACAATAGGCATTGCTCCATTACAAAAGGCATCGTTCCATTACAATAGGCATTGCTCCATTACAATAGGCATCGTTCCATTACAATAGGCATTGCTCCATTACAATAGGCATCGCTCCATTACAATAGGCATCGCTCCATTACAATAGGGATTGCTCCATTACAACAGGGATCGCTCCATTACAACAGGATTGTTCTATGACAAACATTATTACTATCTTTTGTTGCCTCAGCCTTTTTATCCTTCTTCCTGAATGCCATGTGTAGCTCCACAGGCCCAGACCTCAATACAAGGAAACCCAGAACTGCCAGGCCACCATCAGTGGACCAGGTTTCACGGGCTTCATCTAACGGAGAAGATTGTGTTATCGGTAACTTGCAAAGAAATTCCGAAAACCAGCCTATGTATCAGGTGACACAGTAGCACAGTGGTTAGCACTGCTGCTTCACAGCTCCAGGGACTCAGGTTCGATTCCTGGCCTGGGTCACTGTCTGTGTAGAACTTGCACATTCTCCTCATGTCGACGTGGGTTTTCTCCGGGTGCTCCAGTTTCCTCCCACAGTCCAAAGATGAGCGGGTTAGGTTGACTGGCTATGCTAAAATTGCCCCTAGTGTCCTGAGATGCATAGATTAGAGGGATTAGTGGGTAAATGTGCAGGGATATGGGGGTAGGGTCTGGCTGGGATTGTGGTCAGTGCAGACTCGATGGGCCGAAGGGCCTGTTTCTGCACTGTAGGATTTCTATGATTCTATGTGACACATAACAGAAACAACCAATCTTCTCTTGATACTTCCCCAAAGATTGAGCGATTGAAGTGGAACATGAGCATGGCTAATTCAACCAACATAGAACATTACAGCACAAACAGGCCCTTCGGCCCTCGAGTTGCGCCGATCGCATCAACCCCACCAATCTATAGACCTATCTATAACCCCCAATCCCATTAAACCCCATATACTCATCCAGAAGTCTTTTAAAAGACCCCAGCGAGTTCGCCTCCACCACCGACGACGGCAGCCGATTCCAATCACTCACCACCCTCTGAGTGAAAAACTTACCCCTAACATCACCTCTGTACTTCCCTCCCCGCACCTTAAATCTGTGTCCTCTCGTAGCGACCATTTCAACCCGGGGAAATAGCCTCTGAGAGTCCACCCTATCTATTCCTCTCAACATTTTATAAACTTCTATCAGGTCGCCTCTCAACCTTCGCCTCTCCAGGGAAAAGAGTCCCAGCTCCCTCAACCTCGGCCTCGCAGGTGGAGGAGGTGGTCAAGAAGGCGTATGGTGTACTGGCCTTCATTAATCGAGGGATTGAGTTTAGGAGTCGGGAGGTAATGCTGCAACTTTACAGGACCCTCGTCAGGCCTCATTTGGAGTACTGTGCGCAGTTCTGGTCGCCTCACTATAGGAAAGACGTAGAAGCTATTGAAAGGGTGCAGAGGAGATTTACAAGGATGTTGCCTGGACTGGGAGGCATGCCTTATGAAGATAGGTTGAGGGAGCTGGGACTCTTTTCCCTGGAGAGACGAAGGTTGAGAGGCGACCTGATAGAAGTTTATAAAATGTTGAGAGGAATAGATAGGGTGGACTCTCAGAGGCTATTTCCCCGGGTTGATATGGTCGCTACGAGAGGACACAGATTTAAGGTGCGGGGAGGGAAGTACAGAGGTGATGTTAGGGGTAAGTTTTTCACTCAGAGGGTAGTGAGTGATTGGAATCGGCTGCCGTCGTCGGTGGTGGAGGCGAACTCGCTGGGGTCTTTTAAAAGACTTCTGGATGAGTATATGGGGTTTAATGGGATTGGGGGTTATAGATAGGTCTATAGATTGGTGGGGTTGATGCGATCGGCGCAACTCGAGGGCCGAAGGGCCTGTTTGTGCTGTAATGTTCTATGTTCTATGTTCTATCTTCATAAGGCATGCCTCCCAGTCCAGGCAACATCCTTGTAAATCTCCTCTGCACCCTTTCAATAGCTTCTACGTCTTTCCTATAGTGAGGCGACCAGAACTGCGCACAGTACTCCAAATGAGGCCTGACGAGGGTCCTGTAAAGTTGCAGCATTACCTCCCGACTCCTAAACTCAATCCCTCGATTAATGAAGGCCAGTACACCATACGCCTTCTTGACCACCTCCTCCACCTGCGAGGCCGATTTAAGAGTCCTGTGAACCCGGACCCCGAGATCCTTCTGCTCTTCAACGCTACTAAGACCCCTGCCCTTAATAGTGTACTCGTTCATCCCGTTGGTTCTGCCGAAATGGACTACTACACATTTATCCGCGTTGAAGTCCATCTGCCACTTCTCCGCCCATTCCTGCATCCTATCTATGTCCTGCTGCAACTTTTGACATCCTTCCAGACCATCCACAACACCGCCGACCTTCGTGTCATCAGCGAACTTGCTAACCCATCCCTCCACTTCCTCATCCAGGTCATTTATGAAAATGACAAACAACAAGGGTCCCAGAACAGATCCCTGGGGCACCCCACTGGTGACTGACCTCCATTCCGAAAAAGACCCATCCACAACCACTCTCTGCCTTCTGCAGGCAAGCCAGTTCTGGATCCACAAGGCCAAAGGCCCTTGGATCCCATGCCCTCTCACCTTCTCAAGAAGTCTTGCATGGGGGACCTTATCAAAAGCCTTGCTGAAGTCCATGTACACTACGTCCACGGCACTTCCTTCGTCAATGTGTTCAGTCACATTATCGAAGAACTCAACTAGGCTCGTAAGGCACGACCTGCCCTTGACAAATCCATGCTGACTATTCCTGATCATGTCAAACCTCTCCAAATGCTCGTAAATCTTGTCCCTCAGAAGCCTCTCCATCAGCTTACCAACCACTGAGGTCAGACTCACCGGGCGGTAATTTCCCGGGCTATCTCTGTTCCCTTTCTTGAAAATAGGGACTACATCCGCAATCCTCCAATCTTCCGGAACCTCTCCCGTCTCCATTGACGACGCAAAGATCATCGCCAAGGGCTCTGCAATCACTTCCCTGGCCTCCCACAGTATCCTGGGGTACATCCCATCTGGTCCCGGCGACTTATCTACCTTGATAGAATTCAAAAGTTCTAACACATCCTCCTCTTTAATGTCCACGTACTCAATCTTTTCCACCTGCTGCAAGTCCACAGCAAGATCTCCCAAATCAGCTTCCACTGTGAATACTGATGCAAAGTACTCATTAAGCACCTCCGCCATTTCTTCTGGTTCTACACAGACCTTTCCCCCTTCATCTTTTATAGGTCCTATCCTTTCCCTTCTCACCCTTTTACCTTTCACATACTTATAGAAGGCCTTGGGATACATGCGTATCTTTGGACTGTAAGGAGCAATTTACCATGGCCAATCCACCTAACTTGCACATCTTTGGAGTGTGGGAGGAAACCAGAGTACCCGGAGGAACCCAAGAGGATATGGGGAGGACATACAAACTCCACATAGTCACCCAAAGCCTGAATTGAACCCAGGTCACTGTCACTGTGAGGCAGCAGTGCCAACCACTGGGTTACTGAGATTTGTATACTGTAAATAAATAAAAATGGCTTTTTTTAAAAAAAAACAGTCAAGTAGCTTTCTTAGGGTGACAGGTAAGTCCTGAAAAAATCTTATCTAGACCCTGAACCCGAGGTGAAACAGACACCCTGCAGTGGAGGAAATCCATGGTCTGTGAGACCAAATGTCTGCAGAGGTAGCAGTGGAGGGGTCTTTTTCCAGTTAGAGGTCTGTGATTAGGGGTGTTCCCCAGGGCTCTGTGCTGGGACTTCTGCTGTTTGTGATATATATATAAATGATTTGGAAGAAGATGTAGCTGGTGTGATCAGTAAGTTTGCGGACAACACAAAGACTGCTGGAGTTGTGGATAGTGATGAACATTGTCAGAGAATACAGCAGGATATAGATCGGCTGGAAAATTGGGCGGAGAAAAGGCAGATGGAATGTAATCCAGATAAATGCGGAGTGATGCATTTCGGTAGATCTAATGTAGGGGGGAGCTATACAATAAATGGCAGAACCATCAGGAGTATAGGCACACAGAGGGACCTGGGTGTGCAAGTCCACAGATCCTTAAAGGTGGCAGCACAGGTGGAGAGGGTGGTGAAGAAGGCATACGGCATGCTTGCCTTTATTAGATGGGGCATAGAGTATAAAAGTTGGCATATGATGTTGCAGCTATATAGAACGTTGGTTAGGCCACATCTGGAATACTGAGTCCAGTTCTGATCGCCACACTACCGGAAGGATGTGGAGGCTTTGGAGAGAGTGCAGAAAAGGTTTACCAGGATGTTGCCTGGTAATGGAGGGTCTTAGCAATGAGGACAGATTGGGTAAACTGGGGTTGTTCTCCCTGGAAAGACGGAGGATGAAGGGTGACCTAACAGAGGTGTATAAAATTGTGAAGGGCATAGATAGGGTGAACAGTGGGAAGCTTTTTCCCAGGTCGGAGGTGACGAACACAAGGGGTCACAGGTCCAAGGTGAGGGAGGCAAGGTTCAACACAGATGTCAGAGGGACGTATTTTACACAGAGGGTGGTGGGGGCCTGGAATGCACTGCCAAGCAAGGTGATTGAGGCGGACACGCTGGGATCGTTTAAGACTTATCTGGATAGCCGCATGAACAGACTGGGAATAGAGGGATACAAACGAATGGTCTAGTTGGGTGCATGAGCAGCGCAGGCTTGGAGGGCCGAAGGGCCTGTTCCAGTGTAGTACTGTTCTTTGTTCTTTTATTGCTGCACTATAAAGCCTAGAAATTTCACTGTTGCATGGAATGCAATCATCAGGAGGACTGACTTGAACTTCTGAAACCATTGACTGACCTCGTATGTTGCGTTGTTTCCCTGGTGCCAGAATAAACAACATTCCAATGGATGAAGAACTTGCCAGGGATGGGGGGGGGATCAGTAGGAGCTGGATAGAAGCAAGGGAGAGATTGACAAAGATGTCATAGACAAAAAGATTAAGGGTGGTGGTCATGGCTGAGATGGGTGTTGAAGTGACACATTAAGACATCAGAATGTGTTGATGGCAGAACGAAGGTAAGCAGATCGTCAAAGAGTAACCTGAGACACGTAGCACCGTTAACCTGATGGGCCAAATGGCCTCTTGTGCTGTAATGACTCTTTGTCCCCATGTGGAGGATTGCAGATTTAACAGTCCTGGTCTCAAAGTATTCAGGAAAGAAAAGCACAGGAAAAGAAAGAAAGAAATGGTCAAGAAAACATATAACAGTGGAGAGAGAAGAATCAACAAGAACCAATTAGAATTCAGGAACAGGAGAGGTGTCAATACCAGCTCAATACCAGTGAGATGGAGATGGAGGAGAAAATATTCGGCCAAAAGATATGATGATGGGAGGTGAGAATCAGTCTCCCAAAGAAATTATTCTTGATGTCTTGGTCCCCACCCAGTGTAACCCAATGTCATTGAGGAATCCCTTGTACTGAAGGTGATATCCACAATGTAATGCAGTAAAACTGAGAGCTCGGGAAAAGCTGATAACCCGTCTTCGGAGCAGGATAGAGAAACATTAAAATAACTCCACCCCAGCCATGTCTTACCATAGAACCCTACAGTGCAGAAACAGGCCCTTCGGCCCATCGAGTCTGCACCAAACACAATCCCACCCAGACCCTATCCCCATATCCCTACACATTTACCTGCTAATCCCTCTAACCTACACATCCCAGGACACTAAGGGGCAATTTTAGCATAGCCAATGAACCTAACCCGCACATCTTTGGACTGTGGGAGGAAACCGGAGCACCCGGAGAAAACCCACGCAGACACGAGGAGAATGTGCAAACTCCACACAGGCAGTGACCCGAGCCGGGAATCGAACCCAGGACCCTGGAGCTGTGAAGCAGCAGTGCTGACCACTGTGCTACCGTGCCTTGGCTCATCTCACAAGTCAGGAGATTCATGGCCCACTCCAGAGACCTGAGCCCAAGAATCTAGCCTGAGGAAGTCTGCACTGTCAGGACTACAGTCCTTCAGATAAGACCCCACCCCCTCTCTCAGCTGGACGTTAAAGGTAGTGAGCCCCTTTAAGGGTTGAGGTTTTAGGGGTTCATATTACCCATTCTGCCAATCAAGCTGAAGCGTGTTAATCCTGAGGCTGAGTGTGGGCTCTCCCCGACATTCTGGAGACTGGAGCCGGAGTAATAGGTAACATCTTTATCACTCCCTGTGTATAGTTATCCCTGTATATAAGTCGTTCTTTACTTAGTCCACTCGGTCATCATCACTCTTTCCGAGGTATTACTTGATGACAGCATACGAAGGAGAAGAGGGGAGTTCTCCTCAAGATAGCCATCCCTCAACCAGTATGACTGAAAACAGAAAGGTTCCGCTCATTTCTCTCTCCGGTACTGAGCCACGACAGATCAGCCGTGATCTTATTGAATGGCGGGGCAGGCTCGAAGGGCTAGATGGCCTACTCCTGCTCCTATTTCTTATGTTCTTATGTATTTGTGGGAGCTTGCTGTACATAAATTGGCTGCAGCATTTCCTTCATCACCAAGAGTGACGTTATGCTTTGATCGTTATAACATGATTGGCTGAACACAAGATGGATTCCTGATGGGAATAAGCACTTTGTGGCAATTACAGCCCCTAGTTTGTCCTTGCTCTGTTGCTGTTGTTTGATGGGAATGTTCCTCAGTCCCTGGGATTAGGAAGAGCTCACGATAACCACACAAAAATGAGCGACTTTTTTGGATAAAACACATCATTTCCAAGGAAGCCACCAAGAATTACTTTTAATTATAAAAACTTTCCAGCAGTCTGGGAATTTACTTGAACTCCAACAAGCAGCAATAATTGATGGTGGTGGCATTACGAAAATCTCTCTCCCCACTGGAGTGCAAAAATGTGGTCAAAACTTGTGGTGCAGGAGATTCACCCAATTTCACACTGCATTCCAAATGAGTGACATCTCCAGCAGCCCACACACCACACATCCCACACAACAGAACCAATAACCTCATGAGGTTAGCTCTGGTAAATCAGATGTGAGTGCTATTGTGCACCCTGAAGCTCTTTTAGATTCAGTGTGATGCCAAACCATCTGCAACCCACAGAACGAGACAGAAACAGTCTGTTTCCCAGAGCTAAGGGATCTGTAACAGAACAACCTGCATTCATATAGCACCTGGAAAACAGCAAAAAACATCCCAAGGTATTTCACAGAAATGATAGCAGACAAAGTTAGACACCAAGAAGATATTAGGATAGCTAACTTTGGCAAAAGAGAGGGATTTTAAGAAGCGACTTGAAAAAGGAGAGGGAGAGAAAGGATTAGAGAGATTAGAACCTTGCCAGTTGAAGACAAGGCTCCAACCGTGGAGTGAAGGAATTTCTGATGTTCAGGAAGTCAGAATTGGAGGAGCGCAGAGATCTCAGGTTGCAGGAGGTTATACAAACAAACTACATGTGTCTAATCCACAAAACTGCTTTTCCCTTTCTCTCCTGTATGGACGCACACCCACAGCTACCCTCATACATACCCCCAAAGCTAACTTCATACATACCCCACACACAAACCCCCACCACTACCCTCATACACACACACACAAACCCCCACAGCTACCCTCATACACACACACACACACCCACAGCTACCCTCATACATACCCCCAAAGCTAACTTCATACATACCCCACACACAAACCCCCACAGCTACCCTCATACACACACACACACACCCACAGCTACCCTCATACATACCCCCAAAGCTAACTTCATACATACCCCACACACAAACCCCCACCACTACCCTCATACACACACACACATACACACACACACCCCTACAGCTACTGTCATACACATCCCTCACATACATACACCCTCCGCTACCCTCATTCTCGTACAAACCCCCACAGCTACCCTCATACATACCCCACGCACAAACCCCCACAGCTACCCTCATACATACCCCACACACAAACCCCCACAGCTACCCTCATACATACCCCACGCACAAACCCCCACAGCTACCCTCATACATACCCCACACACAAACCCCCACAGCTACCTTCATACATACCCCACGCACAAACCCCCACAGCTACCCTCATACATACCCCACACACAAACCCCCACAGCTACCCTCATACATACCCCACGCACAAACCCCCACAGCTACCCTCATACATACCCCACACACAAACCCCCACAGCTACCCTCATACATACCCCACGCACAAACCCCCACAGCTACCCTCATACATACCCCACACACAAACCCCCACAGCTACCCTCATATTTATCCCACAGTTACCCTCATATTTACCCTCCACTCACCCACCCCACAACTACACACACATACCCCCACACCCACCCTCATACATACACCCCCACAGTTACACACACCACCACCCTGATACATAACCCCTAACCCCCCTCCCACAAACTCCCATCCACTGGTACCCTCATATATACCCCCCCCCCCACAGCTACCCTCATAAATACCCTTCACACACCCACCACTATCCTCATATATACCCCCCCATGCATATCCCACAGCTACACTCATAACATACCCCCCACACACTCACCCACTACCCTCATATGTACCCCCCACACACACCCCCACAGCTACCCTCATATATACCCTTCACACACCCAGCACTACTATCATATATGCCCCACATACACAGCCATATGTACACTTTCACCCCAATCCACCCCATCTCCACACTCTCTCTCACACACACACACACACACACACACATGCACTGTCTTAGGAAAAACACAGTCTGCTTTAGCAAAAGCACCACGATAAACTTTGCCTGAGGAAGATTTTTGAAATTTGTCCTTTGTTTTACAATTAGCTTTGGGAATAATAACCAGTTAGATATTAAAGCGGTTCTGTTCCTGCGTGTCACAGATTGTTCTGGTTGATACTGATACTCCGCACATGCTCAGACTGAACAACACAATCCTGGCCAGAACGGTCGTATCACAGAGCAAATTTCAGCAGAGACACAAAGGTCATCAGGGCAGAGAAATCAGCAAAAGGCTGATTTCTACACCCACTCACGTTACTGATAAACAGGCAAAGGTTGGATTGTTCCCTGCATTCTGTCTAAAGCATTGTTTTTCAACAGTTTAACCTGACTTAATGAGGGAATAAAGTTGCAAGTGGAATTATTTCCAGGAAGCACTTTGAATGATCTCTGACGGAAATGGTGGGAGAGTTTGACATACATTCTAACAGTGGATGGAACGTGGTAGGCGTGACACGTAACACTGCAAAGGCACAGAATTAGTCTGCTGACTTCTGGAAAGTAAATGGGTGTAAAACACAAACTCAGGAACCAGTAATCTACTGACCCTCTCCAACTGTTCCTGTAAACATTTTCTCATGGAATCTGGGCAGTTAGCAAGCTTGTTCTTCAACTCAGAGTAACCCTCTCGCAGCCTCTCTACTTTCTCTCTCTCAGTTTTCAAATGTGTCTTTTCCTGAAAAGCAGAGCACAGAAATAACACAAAGGAAAGGTGACTTAAAATTAGTCTGTGCGTGCGGGTACAACACCCGCCTCCTGGCAACACTTTTTACTGTGTTTACGCCAGTCCAACGCCGGCATACCCACATCATGAACACTAAACATAGCAGCTTTGGAATGGGGCTGAAAGGGCTGGGGGCCGGGGTGGGGGAAAGGGGGAACAATTCTTTTTGCTAAACTGTCCAACAAAGGGCAGGTTTCATCGGAATAGGAGGAGGCCATTTGGTCTGTCCAACCTGCCCCACCCATGGCTAACCTGTGCTCGAATTCTGTTCGCCCACATTTTCACTCCGTGCTTTAATCACCTGCTCTGGAAAAGAAGTCAATCTCAGTTTTAAAGTTTCATGTGGCATCCAATCTCAACAACTCTTTGGGCAGGAGGGCTTTACACGCACTCTCTCTGTGAAGAAAGGCTTTTTGACTTCGCTCTGTGCTAGAGAAAATACTTTCTTTCACGCTATCCTTTAATCTTCTCAAACACCTTAATTAAATCAACCCTTAATTTTTGAACCACACACTCAGGCTAGTCTACATGGGGGGAAATCTTCCCACATTGACGAGCAAACTAACTGTAAACAGTAAAAGAATGCAGTGTTGTTCCAGATCATGCACGTACATACCAGACAAACCAATTAATAGACACTCTCCTGCAGAAAGAAATTATGGTAAAGCAAGCCAGGATTCGATTTGTAGTTGGATAACAATACCAAGATTGGATACAACTCCCAAAGATAGTGGCAAGGTGTCACAGTGGTTGGTACTGCTGCCACCTCACAGCACCAGGGACCCGAGTTCAAGTCCGGCCTTGGGTCACTATCTGTGCAGAGTCTGCATGTTCTTCCTGTGTCTGAGAGGGTTTCCTCCGGGTGCTCCAGTTCCCTCCCACAGACTAAAGATATATGGATGAGGTTGATTGGCCATGCTAACTTGACCTTAATGTCAGGGGGAGTAGCAGGATAAATAAAGGAGAATAGGGCCTGGGTGGGATTGTGGTCGGTGCAGACATGATGGGCCAAATGGCCTCTTCTGTACTGTAGGGATTCTATGATTTAATGTTCGCGGAAACTGCCACATTACATCAGCACTGTAACAAGCATGGTTGTATAGTGACAAATTGCAATAGCACCCAGAATGCGGGAAGGAGATCCATATGTTTCACACAGGGCTGAGAAATGAAAAGCTCAAGTTGAGCCATAACGAAGATTTTGGGATTGCATCCAAAATCCTGAGTGAGAAAGTTTTGACCAGGATGGAAAGTTTAAAGGAAAGAGGGATTGAGGGTGGCCATTCTGCCTAAGCAAAGGAGGCAAGGCTCCCAATTGATAGCAGAGTGGGGAGGGCATGGAGTTGAGGAGGGGGCTTGAAGCCTCCATCAGAAGCCCTCTTCTAACTTGCCCTTAAGATCTGCTGGCCATTGGACCACCCTCCCAGGATCCGCACCCACCAAAAATTCCAATCACCAACTTTCCAGTCCAGCCCTTTCCTCAACTAACTTTTCCATTCAATCTGGAACTCCACCTCCAACATCTTCAGGAAGTTCCTCTCCTCTTGCTGTATGGACAAGAGGGCTGTCGGCCAAAGGCAGGACTTCCCGAGAAGCAGAAATCCCACGTCAGTAGAGTATGACCTGGGCTGTGGGAAAGGCAGAGTTGGCAGGGATGGCAGGATGGGATGGCATCATCCGAAATATCCTGGCCATGAGATCAGAGTCAAGGGAATGTTGCAAATTTAGAGAGAAAAGTCAAAGAACAAAGAAAATTACAGCACAGGAATAGGCCATTCAGCCTTCCAAGCCTGCGCTGACCATGCTGCCCCACTTGACTAAAATCCCCCACCCTTCTGCGAACCATATCCCTCTATTCCCATCCTATTCATGTATTTGTCAAGATGCCCCTTAAAAGTCACTACCATATCAGCGTTCACTAACTTCCCTGGCAATGAGATCCAGGCACCCACTACTCTCTGTATAAAAAATCCGCCTCATACATCTCCTTTAAACATTGTCCCTCGCACCTTAAATCTATGCCCCTTCCATCCTGGGAAAAAGCTTCTGACTGTCCACTGTATCCATGCCTCTCATAATCTTGTAGACTTCTATCAGGTCTCCCCTCAACTTCCGTCGCTCCAGTGAAAATAAACCAAGTTTCTCCAATCTCACCTCGTAGCTAATGCCCTCCATACCAGGCAACATCCCGGTAAATCTTTTCTGAGGGTAAACCCTCTCCAAAGCCTCCACATCCCTCTGGAAGTGTGGCGACCAGAATTGAACACTATATTTCAACTATATTCTACTATATACCACCAGTAGGTGGTGGTAGTGGGGTTGGAGGTGATATCTGAGGTAGAGAGGGGTGAGTTCATGGACAAATCTGAAACCAAGGGTGAGAATTTTAAAACTGAGGCATCGCCCAGACAAGAGCTGATGGGGGTCAGTCGACACAGATCACTAACAGGCAGCAAGGAGTTTGTGCGAGTTTGGATATGGGCAACAAAATAATGGATAATTTCCATCAGAAGATGAGAATTGAGGATGTTCACTGATTGCACAATGTTCATAGAATAGAATCATAGAATCCCTACAGTGCACAAGGAGACCATTCTGCCCAGAGCCTGCACTGGCAACAATCCCTACCCTATCCCTGTAACCCCACGTATCCACCCTGCTATTCCCCTGATACTAAGAGGTAATTAAGCATGGCCAATCCACCTAACGTACACATCTTTAGGGTGCGGGAGGAAACTGGAGCACCTGGAGGAGACCCACAGAACGTGCAAACTCCACACAGAGTCACCCAAGCCGGGAATTGAACTCAAATCCCTAGCGCTGTGAGGCAGCAGTGTTAACTATTGTGCCACCATGCTGCCAAATAGTTCAGTACCATTGGCAACTTTTCAGATACTGAAGCAGTCCCTGTCCAAATGCAGCAAGACCTAGACAATATTCAGGCTTGGACCGACAAGTGGCAAATAACATTTGTGCCACACAGATGCCAGGCAATGGCCATCTCCAACAAGAACGTATCTAACCATCAATGGTATTACCATTGCCAGATTCCCCATTATCCTGGGGGTTACCATTGATCAGAAACTGTACCAGCCATATAAATACTGTGGCTATCAAAGCAGATCAGAGGCTAGGAATGGGGGATGGGAGGATGGGGCGGGAGGGTATCTTCAGAGATCAGAGGCAGTGATAAATCAGAAAGTGGGGATAACACACAGCCTTTGTGCCAACTCTGTAGCCACCCCACCGAAACTGCCATGCTCTCCACCAACTGCTTTTAGTTTGATTAAAATCTTTGCCTCCGAGTTTCCTAATCCTGTTGATTCTTTGTCTGATTCCAGAGATCAACATGTTTAATTGTGTGCATTTGGATTGGCTTTTGTGACCTTGTCAGATGTTAACTGAGACTGCAGTGTGTGCATGCACCAGACATACATGTACCAACAAGCATAGTAAAAAGTCTGACAACACCAGGTTTTAGTCCAACCTGGACTACAACCTGGTGTTGTCAGACTTTTTACTGTGTTTACGCCAGTCCAACGCCAACATACCCACATCATGACTACTATCGACACCAACAAGCATACACAGACACACAGACTGAATGTAGATTCAATCACTCAGTTCCAAAATCATACTTTAGTCATCTGCTAAGTATCTGGTGGTTGATGCTATTTTCTTATTACAGTTTATTCCTCTCTGAATGCTGCAACAAAAATGCAAACAGATAAAGAATTAGATACACATAAGGGTGTGCACCAAGACAGTTGCTTTTCACAGCATTATATTATCCCAAAGCAGACAATGAAGTGCCATTATGTAGGAAACACAGCAGCTCACTGATGCACAGCAAGCTTCCAAAACAGCAATGTGATAATGACCAGGTAATCCATTGTTGTTGGATTAAGGGGTTAATATTGGCCAGGACACTGAGGGGAAAACACTGCTCTTCTACAAACAGTATCATGGAATCTTCCCAGGAAAGGGGAAACTCAGCCTAACACTCAGTATAATGTGTCATTTGGAAGACAGAACCTCCAACATTGCAGCACTCCCTCAGTAATGCAGTAAAAGGTGAGCCCAGATTATATCTACGTAACTGAAGTGGAAGGTGTGAAGCTCTGACCTTCTGTACTATATCTTGGCAGACAGAGTAATCTCCTCAAGAACAAGTCTGCTTGAAGAATTAATCATCATTTTACTGGATATTTTTGCCCCCCCACCATTTATTTGGTGAAGTGCTCAAAGATAATGGCTGCGATTCCCAAGTCCTGCGCACTCATGCCCAGGGAGAAGCCACTTTGGGATTTTCCCAGCCCTTGGGTCACAACGTAACCTGGCAAGGGCACGAACCAGATTAGCCATCTAAATAATCATTTAAATATCCAGCGTCGGTTTGGAGTTGGATTCTTGGGCCCTCAGAGGGTCCGACACGAATCAAATGGAGAAGTCGCGACGGCCACACCAGGAGGTTCAAAGGCCATTGAAGCATGCAGGAGGTCGGGGACCTCCTGCTGGGCAGTGCCCTGGCATTGCCCCGCACCCTGGCAGTGCCAGACTGGTGCAGGGGGTCACTGGAAGGAGTGGGTCCAGAAAGGGAGTGTGTGAAGGGGGCAGAGCCTTAGGCAACCCATAGCGGGGTATCGCTGACTTGGGGGAAAACGCCAATGCCAGTGAAAGGGGGAGGGTGTGACCCAGACATTTAGTGAGGGAGGTTGACCCTCGGGTCAAGGTGAGAGTGTGTTCCCCATGCCCACGTCAGGTGGACAGTTATGATATATGTATGTGTGTGTGTGTGTGTGTGTGTGTGTGTGTGTGTGTGTGTGTGTGTGTGTGTGTGTGTGTGTATGTATGGGGGGGGAACGGCGGGTGATGAGGAGGAAGGGAAGGCGTGACCATTAAAAACTGCACAACGATCTCTAAGTGGTCAACCCTGTCTTTTGGAAAGGTCCCCGCTCTAAAATAAATTCTAAGTGCGAGAGAATTGCAAACTGAATCACAACCAGGCTCCCGGCGGGAATCTCACCAGTTTTCCCGCTGGGGGCAACACGGAGAATTTTTTGGGAGAATTGCACCCGACACTATTCCCTGGAATATATATAACCCCAGTGGCTATAACCAGAATGTATTGATTCTGTGGAGAAGGCAGGGACTGTGGGGAGGAATTGAGATTGGCTCATTCAGTGCTTATGGAACAACTGACGGTAAATAGGGTGGGGACTATGATACAAAGTTGTTAAACTTGGTGTGAAAGCTGAATGTTTCAAGAGCTCACGCTGAATTTCACTAAAACAGTACAGGAGGCCAGGGAGGGAATGGAAATAGACCTTCCAGTTTCTCTAACACGCTAATAGTTTACTCCTCCTTCTAAATACAATTTTCTTTCTTTATTTTCCCCTTTATCATTTCCTTCCACCTTGCATCATCCTACCTTTCACCATTGGCCTCTCCAGATTGATCTTTCCCTGCCCCGCCCCCATCTCTGCCCTCCCCAAACGACTCCAACACACTCTTACGACTCTGTAACTGGTCAGCAACCATTCATCTCAAACATGGCTGACACAGTGCCTCACAGCACCAGGGACCCACCTTGGGTGGCTGTCTATGTGGAGTTTGCATGCTCTCCCCGTGTTTGCGTGGGTTTCCACTGGGTGCTCTGGTCTCCTCCCATCGTCCAAAAATGTACAGGCGTATTGGATTGGCCATGTTAAATTGCCCCACAGTGTCCAAAAATGCGCAGGATTACGGGGATAGGGCTGGAGTGAGTGGGGCAGGGGTGTGGGCCTAGGTAGAGTGCTCTTTCAGAGGCTGGTGCAGACTGGATGGGCTGAATGGCCTCCTTCTGCACTGTAGGGATTCTATGGGGATCTTCCAGCCTGCTGAAAGGTCCCAAACCTAAAATGTGAACTCTGTTTCACCTTCTATGCATACCACGTGTTTCCACTGTATTCTGTTTTAATTATGAGTAATTCGCTTAATAAGTCTGCAATCTCCAATTTCCTGAGAAAACGGGCCCCAGGGCATTCTTTGTTCCTGAACTGTTAAACTGATTCCTCCCCAAACTACGCTGTTGTAAACTGGACCCTGCTGTTGAGTCATTGACTTAGAACACAGGTCAAGCGACAAGACATTCTTAAGGCTCCGAAACACTTCAGCTCTGTGTGCTCACTGGCTCCGAGAGCAGACATAAGCTCTCTCTCCAAGACTAGACGGAAATGAAAGCCACAATCAGACTGCCTTTGACTCTAGAGTTCAATCCTCTTCAATTCTTCCTACCTTTGCCTTTTCTGATGTAACACTGGTCTCCAGATCAGTTATCTTCTTTTGGAGTTGCTCTAATACATCTTTCTCATGCTGGACATGTGCGATCTCAGAGTCCCTCTCCCCTTCCAACAAAGCACGCTCCATCTCCATCTGTGAAAAAAAACGCATACAATTTCCTTCTCTTTCTGTCAACAACATCAGGCCTACAACATCACGACGGATAAAAGCATTCCATTCTTATTGTGCACATTATCACATCATCAAAAAGAGAAATTTCTTTGGGACATTTGGTGCACAAGCTAAAAACAAATTGTGAAATGACATTCTCTACAGCCTGATAATCTACATCCCAGAGTACTTAAGGAAGTGGCTCTAGAAATAGTGGATGCATTGATGGTCATCTTCCAGGATTCTATAGACTCTGAAACAGTTCTTGAAAATTGGAGGGTAGCTAATGTCATTCCAATATTCAAAAAGGGAAGTAGAGAGAAATCAGGAAATTATAGACCAATAAACTGAACACTGGCAGTGGGGAAAATTCTCAAATTTAATTTCAAAGATTTTATAACACAGCATTTGGAAAGCAATGGCAGCATCAGAGAGAGTAGCACTGATTTATGAAGGGGAAATCATGCTGGACAAATCTGTTGGAATTCTTTGAAGATGTAATTAGTAGAGTTGACAAGAGGCAACCAGTCGATGCGGTATATTTGGACTTTCAGAAAGCGTTTGACAAAGTCCCGCACAACTGATTATCAGGTGAACAGCCAGTTCCGACAGCCAGTGGCATTTGCTACAAATAAACTTGTTGGACTTTAACCTGGTGTTGTGAGACTTCTTACTGTGTTTACCCAAGTCCAACGCCGGCATCTCCACATCATGAAAACCCTGATCAAATCAGCTTTAACCTTCTGAATTCCAGGGAATACAAACTTCGTTTGTTTTCTTTTGCTTTGTAATTTAACCATTGCAGTCCGGCATCATTCTCAACGTTCACAGTGTCTTTCCTAAGTGAGTGTCCAGAAGGGCTCACAGTAACTCCAGGTGTGCTAGGTTAGGGCTTTGTGTGCTTGAAGAATGACCACTAGCTCTTGTATTCCAATCCTCAGGAATTAAACATCAACATTCTGGTGCGGCCGCACTTGGAGTACTGTGTGCAGTTCTGGTCCCCACATTACAGGAAGGATGTGGAGGCTTTGGAAAGGGTGCAGAGGAGGTTTACCAGGATGTTGCCTGGTATGGTGGGGAGGTTCTATGAGGAGAGACTGAGGGATTTGGGGTTGTTTTCATAGAAAGAAGGCGGCTAAGAGGGGATCTTATTGAAACATATAAGATGATTAGCAGTTTAGATAGGGTGGACAGTGATAGCCTTTTTCCTCGGATGGAGAAAACTAGCACAAGGGGGCATGGCTTTAAATTAAGGGGGGGTAGTTATAGGATGGATGTCAGGGGTGGTGAGGGATTGGAATGCCCTGCCAGCTGCAGTTGTAAATGCGCCTAGTTTGGGGGCGTTTAAGAGGTCCGTGGATAGGTTTATGGATGGAAAGGGATTGGTTTAGGTTAGAGGGTCATTGCTTTTTAACTGGTCGGCGCAACATCATGAGCCGAAGGGCCTGTTCTGCGCTGTAATGTTCTATGTTCTATTCCAATAGCCTTTCTGATCATTTTCTGTGCCGGTCTGTGATGTTTTAATGATCTATATCTTTGAACCCTCAAATTATCCTAGGACATTGACAGTCTCTCGCTGTTCAGCATTCAAAGAGTTCCCTGTCTGTCCGCTTTCAGACAAAAGAGGATGTCTTTTGTGGGGGTGGCACTGCTGCCTCACAGAGCTCGGGACCCAGGTTCAGTTCTGACTTCGGGTCACTGTCTGTGTGGAGTTTGCACACTCTCCTCGTATCTGCATGGGCTTCTTCCAGGTGCTCAGGTTTCTCCCACTGTCCAAAGATGTGTGGGTTAGATTGATTGACCACACTAAATTGACCCTAGTGTCAGGGGATTAGCAGGGTAAATGTGTGGGGTTACGGAAATAGGGGCTGGTGGGATTGTGGCCGGTACAGACTCAAATGGCCTCTTCCTGCCCTGTAGGGATTCTATGACTTCACATTTGTGCACATGGAATTGAATTTGCAACAATTACAATTTGCTACAATACTACTGAAACCATTGTCCCTCCCCAAGTTGGGAAAATCATCCCCCCTCCGTCACAATCCACTTCCCCTCCCCACTATCCACGTTCCCCCACCCCCCACTATTCATGCACTACCTCTTGTGAAGACTCCTCCATTTGATTATCCAGCTCTTTGATTTTTCGGTTAATCTCCTCCACATTATTGAGGATGAACATGCATTCTTCTTCCAGCTGAGAAATTCTCTCTGTCCTCTTCCTCTCATCCAATTCCTTCTCCTCCTGAAAATCAAATATCAAATTATTTCATTGAGGATCACTTGTTTCATTGACTTCAAATGAGATTCTTGCAAATGGACTCAGAAACAAGATTGTGCCAAAAATTCCCAATGTTCACTGTTCCCGAATTCCCGGCCTGTGCGTTCAGGGGGAGTTTGGTTTTCATTTTCACCCAGCCACCTTAAAGTGATAAAGTGCATAAATCTTTGTGGGGAGTATCTTAGGGGGCAATTTTCCTGCCCATTAAACATGGGCTGACATCCTGTTGTGGCTGGAATCTCTCACGAGAGGGCCGCAAAGGGATTTGTGACGGGGAGGTCTCAGATAGGGGTCTGCTTCCCATGGGGGTTGAAGTCAATCATG
This sequence comes from Prionace glauca, assembly GCA_037974335.1. Taxonomy (NCBI): domain Eukaryota; kingdom Metazoa; phylum Chordata; class Chondrichthyes; order Carcharhiniformes; family Carcharhinidae; genus Prionace; species Prionace glauca. The sequence goes on along the minus strand of CM075733.1, from coordinate 76,493,290 downwards.
GGGAAGAGACTGATGCCCCAAAGAGCTGATGCCAGTCATTAGGGGAAGGCTCAGATGCCAGTGATGATGGGGGAGGAAGTCTTTAATGCAGTTTTGAACAGAGTTTTGAAAACTGCATTAAGGACTCCTTCTCCCGTCATTGCCCTTTGAAAAGGGTACCCCGATCTCTCTGGGAACAAGCTTGCCAGAGACTTTAGTCCCCCAATACCCTCCATACAATGAGGATACAAAACATGCCTCCCTGCGTTAAGCTTGTACTCGTTAGAGTTTAGAAGAATGAGGGGAGATCTCATTGAGACGAATAAGATGATGAATGGGATGGATAGGATAGAGGTGGAGAGACTCTTCCCGCTCAAAAAAGACAGTAGGACTAGGGGGCACAGCCTCAAGATAAAGGGGGGCGTTTTAGAACAGAGTTGAGGAGGAACTTCTTCACTCAAAGGGTGGTGAATCTCTGGAATTCTCTGCCCGTTGAAGTGGTGGAGGCTGCCTCGCTAAATATTTTTAAGAAACGGGTTGATGGGTTTTTGATAAGAGAAGGGATTAAGGGTTATGGGGAGAGGGCGGGAAGGTGGAGCTGAGCCACGACAGATCAGCCACGATCTTATTGAATGGCGGGGCAGGCTCCTATTTCTTATGTTCTTATGTTCTTAAAAGTTGGGAAGATCAGGATATTTCCCTGCACCCCGGTTTTCAGTCAGATCCTTACACCTTGCCACTGTTTTGGGAAAAACATGGAACCAGTGCTCCTTCCACTCATATTGCTGGCCACTTTAGGACTTGAACAGCAGGTTAGGTGTAAAGATTCGCATTCTAATCAGTAATCTCTAAACAGTCTGTGCTGTTATACGCTCTGTCTGAGGCCAGAACTCTCCATTCACCTGACGAAGGGACAAACCCGAAAGCTAGTGAGTTTACTATCAAATAAATCGGTTGGACTTAAACCTGGTGTTGTCAGACTTTTTACTGTGTTTACCCCAGTCCAACACTGGCATAGCCACTCTGAAGACAATCAGGGGAGTCCACCTCAGTGAAGAACACAGTCAATCCCTCACTAAAACCGACTGCCCCATCTTCATCAGATCATCTTGCTGCCTTTGGAACTCACTGTGCACTACTTCCATCGAATCATAACATTGCCGAAGGGCGCTGTTTGGCCCATTAAGCCTGCAACAACAATCCCAACCTGAAGTGTTGACCCTGCTAATCCCCCTGACACTAATGGTCAACTTATCATGGCCTAATCTGCACATTTAATGGACTGTGGGTGAAAACTACAGCACCCGGAGGAAACCCATGCAGACACCGGAGGACATGAAAACTCCACACGTCAACCAAGGCCGGAATTGAACCCGGGTCCCTGCTGCTGTGAGGCAGCAGTGCTAACCACTGTGCCACCGTGCACCCACTTGTCTAACGCGTTCCCTCCTTACTAACAGTGACTACACTTCAAAAGGAATTTATTGGCTATTAATGGTATTGGGACATGGGAGTGCTGTGCAGAGGGTCAGTGCTGAGGGAGTGCTGCACAGTCAGTGGGTCAGTAGTGAGGGAGTGCTGCACTGTCAAAGGGTCAGTACTGAGGGAGTGCTGCACTGTCAGAGGGACAGTACTGAGGGAGCGCTGCACTGTCAGAGGGTCAGTACTGAGGGAGTGCTGCACTTTCAAAAGGTCTGTACGGAGGGAGTGCTGCACAGTCAGTGGGTCAGTACTGAGGGAGTGCTGCACTGTCAGAGTGTCAGTACTGAGGGAGTGCTGCACTTTCAAAAGGTCTGTACGGAGGGAGCACTGCACAGTCAGTGGGTCAGTAGTGAGGGAGGGCTGCACTGTCAGAGGGTCAGTACTGAGGGAGGGCTGCACTGTCAGAGGGACAGCATTGAGGGAGTGCTGCACTGTCAGAGGGTCAGTACTGAGGGAGTGCTGCCCTGTCAGAGGGTCAGTACTGAGGTAGTGCTGCACTGTCAGGTTGTCAGTACTGAGGGAGTGCTGCACTGTCAGAGGGACAGTACTCAGGGAGTGCTGCACTGTCAGAGGGACAGCATTGAGGGAGTGCTGCACTGTCAGAGGGTCAGTGCTGAGGGAGTGCTGCACTGTCAGAGGATCAGTTCTGAGGGAGTGCTGCACTGTCAGAGGGTCAGTACTGAGGGAGTGCTGCACTGTCAGAGGGTCAGTACTGAGGGAGTGCTGCACTGTCAGAGGGTCAGTACTGAGGGAGTGCTGCACTGTCAGAGGGACAGCACTGAGGGAGTGCTGCACTGTCAGAGGGACAGTACTGAGGGAGGGCTGCACTGTTAGTGGGTCAGTACTGAGGGAGTGCTGCACTGTCAGAGGGTCAGCACTGAGGGAGGGCTGCACTGTCAGAGGGTCAGCATTGAGGAAGTGCTGCACTGTCAGAGGGACAGTACTGAGGGAGTGCTGCACTGTCAGAGCGTCAGCACTGAGGGAGCGCTGCACTGTCAGAGGGACAGCACTGAGGGAGTGCTGCACTGTCAGAGGGTCAGTACTGAGGGAGTGCTGCACTGTCAGAGGGACAGCACTGAGGGAGTGCTGCACTGTCAGAAGGTCAGTACTGAGGGAGTGCTGCACTGTCAGGGTGTCAGTACTGAGGGAGTGCTGCACTGTCGGAGGGTCTGTACTGAGGCAGTGCTGCACTGTCAGGGTGTCAGTACTGAGGGAGTGCTGCACTGCCAGAGGGTCAGTACTGATGGAGTGCCGCACTGTCAGAGGGTCAGTACTGAGGGAGTGCTGCACTGTCAGAGGGTCAGTACTGAGGGAGTGCTGCACTGTCAGAGGGACAGTACTGAGGTAGTGCTGCACTGTCAGAGGGACAGTACTGAGGGAGCGCTGCACTGTCAGGGTGTCAGTACTGAGGCAGTGCTGCACTGTCAGGTTGTCAGTACTGAGGGAGTGCTGCACTGTCAGAGGGACAGTACTGAGGGAGCGCTGCACTGTCAGAGGGTCAGTACTGAGGGAGTGCTGCACTGTCAGAGGGTCAGTACTGAGGGAGTGCTGCACTGTCAGAGGGTCAGTACTGAGGGAGTGCTGCACTATCAGAGGGACAGTACTGAGGGAGCGCTGCACTGTCAGAGGGTCAGTACTGAGGCAATGCTGCACTGTCAGGGTGTCAGTACTGAGGGAGTGCTGCACTGTCAGAGGGTCAGTACTGAGGGAGTGCTGCACTGCCAGAGGGTCAGTACTGAGGGAGTGCTGCACTGTCAGGGTGTCAGTACTGAGGGAGTGCTGCACTGTCAGAGGGTCAGTACTGAGGGAGTGCTGCACTGCCAGAGGGTCAGTACTGAGGGAGTGCTGCACTGCCAGAGGGTCAGTACTGAGGGAGTGCTGCACTGTCAGAGGGTCAGTACTGAGGGAGTGCTGCACTGTCAGAGGGTCAGTACTGAGGGAGTGCTGCATTGTCAGGGGGTCAGTACTGAGGGAGTGCTGTACTGTCAGAGGGTCAGTACTGAGGGAGTGCCGCACTGTCAGAGGGTCAGTACTGAGGGAGTGCTGCACTGTCAGAGGGTCAACACTGAGGGAGTGCTGCACTGTCAGGGTGTCAGTACTGAGGGAGTGCTGCACTGTCAGAGGCTCAGTACTGAGGGAGTGCTGCACTGTCAGAGGGTCAGCACTGAGGGAGCGCTGCACTGTCAGAGGGTCAGTACTGAGGGAGTGCTGCACTGCCAGAGGCTCAGTACTGAGGGAGGGCTGCACTGTTAGTGGGTCAGTACTGAGGTAGTGCTGCACTGTCAGAGGGTCAGCACTGAGGGAGCGCTGCACTGTCAGAGGGTCAGTACTGAGGGAGGGCTGCACTGTCAGAGGGTCAGTACTGAGGGAGTCCTGCACTGCCTGAGGGTCAGTACTGAGGGAGTGCTGCACTGTCAGAGGGTCAGCACTGAGGGAGCGCTGCACTGTCAGAGGGTCAGTACTGAGGCAGTGCTGCACTGTCAGAGGGTCAGCACTGAGGGAGTGCTGTACTGTCAGGTTGTCAGTACTGAGGGAGTGCTGAACTGTCAGAGGGTCAGTACTGAGGGAGTGCTGCACTGTCAGATGATCAGTACTGAGGGAGTGCTGCACTGTAATACTTTCTGATCTCTCCATTCACCGTGTATACATTAATTCCACCTGATCTCTCCATTACGTGTGTACAGTAATCTGATCTCTCTATTCATTGTTTATAGTAATTCCACCTGATCTCCCCATTCAGTGTGTACACTAATTGTATCTGATCTCTCCATTCACTGTGTAATTTCAGTTGATCTCTCCTTTCACTGTGTTTACAGTAATTCTATCCAATCTCTCCATTTATTGTTTCTAGTAATTCCACCTCATCTCCCCATTCACTGTGTACAGTAATTCTATCCGAATTCTCCATTCACTCTGTAATTTCAGTTGATCTCTCCTTTCACTGTGTTTACAGTAATTCTATCCAATCTCTCCATTCACTGTGTACAGTAATTCTATCCGATCTCTCCATTCACTCTGTAATTTCAGTTGATCTCTCCTTTCACTGTGTTTACAGTAATTCTATCCGATCTCTCCATTCACTGTATGCAGGAATTCTATAAAATACCCTCATTCACTGTGCATATAGGAAATTCATTTTCTCTCCCCATTTATTATGTGTACAGTATTTTGATTTGATCTCCTCATTCACTCCGTTTACAGTAATTCTATCTGATCTCTCCATTTACTGCTTGTACACTAAATCTCCATACATGATATACAGGAATCCTGTCTGATCTCTTCATTCACACTGTACAGTAATTCTATCTGATTCCCCCTTTCAAGTGTACAGGAATGCTAACTGATCTGTGTGTACAGGAATTCTAATCTGTGTATGCAAGAATTTTATGCAATACCCCCATTCACTGTGCATACAGGAATTTCATTGTATCTCCCCATTTACTGTGTGTACAGAATTTTGATCTGTTCTATCCATGTATCTGTACAGTAATTCTATCTGATCTCTCCATTTATTGCTTGTACACTAATTCTGATTCTTCCACACAGTGTACAGTAAATCCACCTGATCTTGCCATTCACTGTGTACAGCCATTCTATCTGATCTCCACTCACTGTGAATACATATTCTATCTGATCTCTGTACTCACCGTGTGTACAGTAATTCTCAGGTCTCTTCATTCACTGTTTACAGTAATTCTGCCTAATTTCTCAAATCTGTGTGAAGAGTAATTATCTGATACCTCCACTCACTGTGCACATTAATTCTGTTTGATCTCTCATCCACTGTGGTAACAGTAATTCTATCTGATCTCTCCATTCACTGTGTATACAAATTTTATCTGATCTGCCTTCACTGTGCGTACAGTAATTCAGATCTCTTCACTCACTGTGTCCCATAATTCTGTCTGATCTCTCCATTCATTACGGACAGTAACTCTATTCGATCTCTCTGTTCACTGTTTACAGTCATTCAATCCAATCTCTCCATTCACTGTGTGCGCAGTAATTCTATCTAACCTCCCCAGTGTGTTCAAGAATTCAATCTGATCTCTCCATTCATTATGCATTGTAATTCTATCTGATCACTCCATTTGCTATGTGTACAGTAATTCTATCTGATTTCTCCACTCGCTGTATACAGTGATTGTATCCAATCTCTCCATTCAGTGTATACAGTAATTCCATTTTATCTCTCCATTCATTATGTTTACAGGCATTCTATCTCTTTGCGCCATTCACTCACTACATTAATTCTGTCTGATCTCTCCATTCACTATGGACAGTAATTCTATTCGATCTCTATGTTCACAGTTTATAGTCATTCAATTCTCTCTCTCCACTCACTGTCTGTACAGTAATTTCAGTTGATCTCTCCATTCACAGCTTGCAGTATCTCTCCATTCACTGTGTACATTAATTCTTTCTGTCTTTCCATTCGGTGTACAGTAATTCCATCCAATCTCTCCATTTACCTTGCGTGCAGTAATTCTATCTGATCTCTGTGTACAGTAATTCTCTGATCTCTCCCTTCACTGAGTACAGTAATTCTGATTTCTCCATTCACTGCGTACAATAATTGTATCCGATCTCTCCAATGTGTGTGTGCGCAGTAATTCAACCTGTCTCGCCATTCTGTGTACAGTAATTCTCTCTGATCTCCCTATTCACACCATGTGTACAGTAATTCTGTCTAATCTCTCCATTCACCTTGCGTGCAGTAATTCTATCTGATCACTCCATTCCACGTGTACAGGAATTCTACCTGATAGAAACACAGAAGATAGGAGCAAGAGGAGGCCACTTGCGTCTTCAAGCCCGCTCCACCATTCACTATGATCGTGGCTGATCATCCAACTCAATAGCCTAATCCTGCCTGTTCCTCATAATCTTTGGTCCCATTCGCACCAAGTGCTCTCTCCAGCTGCCTTTTGACTACATTCAATGTTTTGGCATCAACAACCTCCTGTGGTAACGTGTTGCACAGGCTCACCACTCTCTGAGGCAGAAGACAGAAGAATTAGTGAGGGACCACCTTGGGACTAGTGACCATAATTCTATTAGTTTTAACATAGCTATGGAGAATGATAGATCTGGCCCGAAAGTTAAAGTTCTAAATTGGGTCAAGGCCAACTTTGATGGTATCAGGCAGGAATTTTCAACAGTTATTTGGAGAAGTCTGTGTGAAGGCAAAGGGACATCTGGTAAGTGGGAGGCTTTCAAAAGTGTGTTAATCAGAGTAAGCACACTCTTGGAGCAAAGGGCAAGGCTGGTAGAAGTAGGGAACCCAGGATGACTCGGGATATTGAGGCCCTGGTGAAGGAGGGGGAGGAGGCACGGAACATGCATAGGCAGCTGGGATCAAGTGAATCCCTTGAACAGTATAGGAGGAGAGTTAAGAGAGAAATCAGGAAGGCAAAAAGGGACATCAGATTGTTTTGGCAGATAAGGCATAGCAGAATCCCAAGAGCTTCTACAAATACACAAAGGGGAAAAGAGCAACTGAGGAGAGAATAGAGCCTTTTAAGGATCAACAAGGTCATCTAAGTGCGGATCCACAGGAGGTGGGTGAGATCCTAAATGAATATTTCTCATCAGTATTTACTGCTCAGAAAAGCATGGATGTTAGGGAACTTGGGGAAATAATTAGTGATGTCTTGAGGCGTGTACACATTACAGAGAATGAGGTGCTGGAAGTCTTAAAGCGCATCAACGCAGATAAATCCCCAGGACGTGATTATCTTGTGGGAAGCTAGGGAGGAAATTGCGGGTCTCCTAGCAGAGGTATCTGAATCATTGATAGTCACAGGTGAGGTGTCTGAAGATTGGAGAGTGGCAAATGTTGTGCCTTTGTTTAGAAAGGGCTTCAGGGAAAGCCAGGGAACTACAGGTCAGTGAGCCTCACATCTGTAGCAGATAAGTTATTGGAAAGTATTTTGAGAGACATGATCTACAGACATTGGAGATGCAAGGACTGATTAGAGACAGCATGGCTTTGTGAATGGAGTAGAGAAGATTCTTTCTGGTTGTATCACAGCTTAGTATGGCTCCTGCTCTGCCCAAGACCACAAAAGGTTTTTGTAGCTCACAAAATGTAGCCCAATCCACCAAGCAAACCGGCCTCCCACCCATTGACTCTGATTAAACCTCTCGCTGCCTCAGCAAAGCAGCCAGTGTAATTACGGACCCCACGCACTCCAGACATTCTCTCTTCCACCTTCCTCCGTTGAGAAAAAGACACAAAAGTCTGAAGTCATGTACCAACCGAGTCAAGAACAGCCTACTTTTCACTATATGTTAATACATGTGAGAATAATAAATGAAATGAAATCAAAAAGAAGATAGAAGCAGGAGGAGGCCATTTGGCCCTTCGATTCTGCTCCGCCATTCATTAAGACCATGGCTGACCATCCAACTCAATAGCCTAATTCTGCCTTTTCCCAATGACCTTTGACCCCATTCACCCCAAGTGCTATATCCAGCCGCCTCTTGATTACATTTGATGTTTTGGCAGCAACTACTACTTATAGTAATGAGTTCCACAGGCTCACCACTCTCTGGGCGAACAAATCTCTCCTCACCTCCGTCCCAAATGTACACTGAAAACTCAGACTATGACCCCTGGTTCTGGACTGCCCCACCATTGGGAATATCTCAATTCATTAAGTGTACAGTAATTCTATTCAATCTTTCCATTCACTGTGTGCAGTAATTCTACCCGCTCACTCCAGTGTACAGTAATTCTATCTGATATCTCCAATCACTGTGTACAGAAATACTATTTGATCTCTCCATTCACTGCGTGTACACTAATTCTATCCAATCTCTTCATTCCCGGTGTGTACAATAATTCTATCCGATCTCACCATTCACTGTGTGTACAGTAGTACAGAAATTCTAACAGATCTCTCCATTCACTTTGTACAGTAATTTGATCTCTTCATTCAGTGTACAGAAATTCTATCCGATCTCCCCATTCCCAGTGTGTACAGTAATTCTATCCGATCTCCCCATTCCTAGTGTGTACAGTAATTCTATCCGATCTCCCCATTCCCAGTGTGTACACTAATTCTATCCGATCTCCCCATTCCCAGTGTGTACAGTAATTCTATCCGATCTCCCCATTCCCAGTGTGTACACTAATTCTATCCGATCTCCCCATTCCCAGTGTGTACACTAATTCTATCCGATCTCCCCATTCCCAGTGTGTACAGTAATTCTATCCGATCTCCCCATTCCCAGTGTGTACAGTAATTCTATCTGATCTCCCAATTCCCAGTATGTACACTAATTCTATCCGATCTCCCCATTCCCAGTGTGTACAGTAATTCTATCCGATCTCCCCATTCCCAGTGTGTACACTAATTCTATCCGAACTCCCCATTCCCAGTGTGTACAGTAATTCTATCCGATCTCCCCATTCCCAATGTGCACAGTAATTCTATCCGATTTCCCCATTCCCAGTGTGTACAGTAATTCTATCCGAACTCCCCATTCCTAGTGTGTACAGTAATTCTATCCGATCTCTCCATTCCCAGTATGTACACTAATTCTATCCGATCTCCCCATTCCCAGTGTGTACAGTAATTCTATCCGATCTCCCCATTCCCATGTGTACCGTAATTCTATCCGATCTCCCCATTCCCAGTGTGTACACTAATTCTATCTGATCTCCCCATTCCCAGTGTGTATTCTATCCGATCTCCCCATTCCCAGTGTGCACAGTAATTTTATCTGATCTCCCCATTCCCAGTGTGTACCGTAATTCTATCCGATCTCCCCATTCCCAGTGTGTACACTAATTCTCTCCGATCTCCCCATTCCCAGTGTGCACAGTAATTCTATCCGATCTCCCCATTCCCAGTGTGCACAGTAATTTTATCTGATCTCCCCATTCCCAGTGTGTACAGTAATTCTCTCCGATCTCCCCATTCCCAGTGTGCACAGTAATTTTATCTGATCTCCCCATTCCCAGTGTGTACCGTAATTCTATCCGATCTCCCCATTCCCAGTGTGTACACTAATTCTCTCCGATCTCCCCATTCCCAGTGTGCACAGTAATTCTATCCGATCTCCCCATTCCCAGTGTGCACAGTAATTTTATCTGATCTCCCCATTCCCAGTGTGTACAGTAATTCTCTCCGATCTCCCCATTCCCAGTGTGTACTGTAATTCTATCCGATCTCCCCATTCCCAGTGTGCACAGTAATTTTATCTGATCTCCCCATTCCCAGTGTGTACACTAATTCTATCCGATCTCCCCATTCCCATGTGTACCGTAATTCTATCCGATCTCCCCATTCCCAGTGTGTACAGTAATTCTATCCGATCTCCCCATTCCCAGTGTGCTATTCTACTCAATTTGATTGCTCAGTTCACTGTGTGCAGAAATTCCACCTGATCCCCCCATTCACTGTCATAAAATCTTAGAAACTATACAGTGCAGAAGGAGGCCCATTCAGCCCATCAAGTTTGCATCGACAACAATCCCACCCCAGGCCCTATCCCCACAACCCCACACATTTACCCTGCTAATCCGTCTGACATACACATCCCAGGACACTGCGGGCAATTTAGCACGGCCAATCAACCTAACCCACACATTTTGGACTGTGGGAGGAAACCGGAGTACCCGGAGGAAACCCATGCAGACACGGGGGGAATGTGCAAACTCCACACAGACAGCGACCCATGCCAGGAATTGAACCCAGGTCCCTGGAGTTGTGAGGCAGCAGTGCCTATGTCACCATGCCGCCCAACCACTGTGCTGCAGCCGCCCATTGTGTACAGTAATCCTATTTATAATCTCTCCATTCACTGTGTTTATAAGAACATAAGAACATAAGAAATAGGAGCAAGAGTAGGCCATCTAGCCCCTCGAGCCTGCCTCGCCATTCAATAAGATCATGGCTGATCTGTCGTGGCTCAGTTCCACATTCCCGCCCTCTCCCCATAACCCTTAATCCCCTCGCTTATCAAAAACCCATCAACCCGTGTCTTAAAAATATTTAGCGAGGCAGCCTCCACCACTTCAACGGGCAGAGAATTCCAGAGATTCACCACCCTTTGAGTGAAGTATAGTAATTCTATTCGATCTCTCTATTCACTGAATTTATAGTAAGTCTATTTGATCTCTCCATCCTTTGTGTGTACAGTAAATCTTTCTGATCTCTCCATTCACTGCGTGTACAGGAATTCTATCTGATAGAAACACAGAAGATTGGAGCAGCAGGAGGCTATTTGCCCCTTCGAGCCCGGTCCGCCATTCATTGTGATAATGGCTGATCATCCAACTCAATAGTCTAATCCTACTCCTCCCCATAACCTTCGATCCCAAACTCTCAATCCGATATACAGTAAATTCATTTGATCTCTTCCTTCACTGTGTTCAGTAATTCCCTCTGTCCCTCTATTCACTGTGTACAGTAACTCAATCTGATCTCTCTATTGAAAGGGTGCAGAGGAGATTTACAAGGATGTTGCCTGGACTGGGAGGCATGCCTTATGAAGATAGGTTGAGCGAGCTGGGACTCTTTTCCCTAGAGAGGCGAAGGTTGAGAGGCGACTTGATAGAGGTTTATAAAATGTTGAGAGGAATAGATAGGGTGGACTCTCAGAGGCTATTTCCCCGGGTTGAAATGGTCGCTACGAGAGGACACAGATTTAAGGTGCGGGGAGGGAAATACAGAGGTGATGTTCGGGGTAAGTTTTTCACTCAGAGGGTGGTGAGTGAATGGAATCGGCTGCCGTCATCGGTGGTGGAGGCGAACTCGCTGGGGTCTTTTAAAAGACTTCTGGATGAGTATATGGGGTTTAATGGGATTGGGGGTTATAGATAGGTCTATAGATTGGTGGGGTTGATGTGATCGGTGCAACTGGAGGGCCGAAGGGCCTGTTTGTGCTGTAATGTTCTATGTTCTATGTTCGATTCACTGGGTCCAGTAATTCTATCTGATATTTCCGTTCTGTGTACGGTAATTCCATCTGTCTCTCCATTCAGTGCAGTAATTCTATCCGATCTCCATTCACTTTTTACAGTGATTCCATCTGATTTTTCTGTTAACTGTAGACTTGTGTATAATAACTCTATCTGATTTCTCATTCACTGAGACTGCATTAAGTCCACCAGATCTCTCCGTTTACTGTGTGCACAATCGTTCTATCCGATCTCTCCATTCATCTGTGCAGTAATTCAATCTGATCTCTGCATTCACTGTATGTACAGGAATTCTATCTAATAGAAACACAGATGATAGGACCAGGAGGAGGCTATTTGGCCCTTCAGGCCTGGTCCGCCATTCATTACAATCATGGCTGATCATCCAACTCAATAGCCTAATCCGCTTGTCCCCATAATCTTTGATTCCAATCTCTCAATTCACTGTGTACACAGTAATTTTATCTGATCTCCCCATTCACTGTGTAAAAATGTTGAGAGGAATAGATAGGGTGGACTCTCAGAGGCTATTTCCCCGGGTTGAAATGGTCGCTACGAGAGGACACAGATTTAAGGTGCGGGGAGGGAAGTACGGAGGTGATGTTAGGGGTAAGTTTTTCACTCAGAGGGTAGTGAGTGATTGGAATCGGCTGCCGTCGTCGGTGGTGGAGGCGAACTCGCTGGGGTCTTTTAAAAGACTTCTGGATGAGTATATGAGGTTTAATGGGATTGGGGGTTATAGATAGGTCTATAGATTGGTGGGGTTGATGTGATCGGCGCAACTCGAGGGCCGAAGGGCCTGTTTGTGCTGTAATGTTCTATGTTCTATGTACAGTAATTGTATCATATCCCTCCATTCATAGAACATAGAACATAGAACATTACAGCACAGAACAGGCCCTTCGGCCCACGATGTTGCGCCGACCAGTTTTTTAAAAAAAACACTGACCCACTAATCTAAACCAATCCCTTTTTGTCCATAAACCTATCCACAGATCTCTTAAACGCTCCCAAACTAGGCGCATTTACAATTGCAGCAGGCAGGGCATTCCAGTCCCTCACCACTCTCTGGGTAAAGAACCAACCCCTGACATCAGTCCTATAACTACCCCCCCTTAATGTAAAGCCGTGCCCCCTCGTGCTAGATTTCTCCATCCGAGGAAAAAGGCTATCACTATCCACCCTATCTAAACCTCTAATCATCTTATATGTTTCAATAAGATCCCCTCTTAGCCTCCTTCTTTCCAGCGAAAACAACCCCAAATCTCTCAGTCTCTCCTCATAGGACCTCCCCTCCATACCAGGCAACATCCTGGTAAACCTCCTCTGCACCCTCTCCAAAGCCTCCACATCCTTCCTGTAATGTGGGGACCAGAACTGCACACAGTACTTCAAGTGCGGCCGCACCAGAGTTGTGTACAGTTGCAACATGACGCTGCGGCTCCTAAATTCAATCCCCCTACCAATAAACGCCAAGACACCGTATGCCTTCTTAACAACCTTATCTACTTGATTCCCAACTTTCAGGGATCTATGTACACATACACCTAGATCCCTCTGCTCCTCCACACTATTCAAAGTCCTCCCGTTAGCCCTATACTCAACACATCTGTTACTCCTACCGAAATGAATTACCTCACACTTCTCCGCATTAAACTCCATCCACCACCTCGCGGCCCAGCTCTGCAACCTGTCTAAGTCACCCTGCAAACTATGACACCCTTCCTCACAATCTACCACACCTCCGACTTTGGTGTCATCAGCAAACTTACTAATCCACCCAACTATACCCTCATCCAGATCATTAATAAAAATTACAAACAGCAGTGGCCCCAAAACAGATCCCTGAGGCACACCACTCGTAACCGAACTCCATGACGAATATTTACCATCAACCACCACTCTCTGTCTCCTATCTGCTAGCCAATTCCTGATCCAAGTACCTAGATTACCCCCAATCCCATACATCTGCATTTTCTGCAGAAGCCTACCATGGTGAACCTTATCAAACGCCTTACTAAAATCCATATATACCACATCAACTGCCTTACCCCTATCCACCGCTTTGGTCACTTTCTCAAAGAACTCAATAAGGTTAGTAAGGCACGACCTACCTGCTACAAAACCATGCTGACTGTCTCTAATCAATTCATTACTCTCCAAATAACTATAAATCCTATCCCTAATAATTCTTTCTAAAACCTTGCCCACAACAGAAGTAAGACTCACCGGTCTATAATTCCCGGGGAAGTCTCTGTTCCCCTTCTTAAACAATGGGACAACATTCACTGTCTCCAATCTTCCGGTACTATACCAGAGACCAACGATGACCTGAAGATCAGAGCCAGAGGCTCTGCAATCACCTCTCTTGCCTCCCAGAGAATCCTAGGGTAAATCCCGTCCGGACCAGGGGACTTATCTATTTTCAAGCCCTCTAGAATATCCAGCACATCCCCCTTATCAACTGCAATACTGTCTATTTTACACCCCTGCACCCCAGTGTCCTCCTCAGCTACATTCATGTCCCCCTGCGTGAACACCGAAGAGAAATATTGGTTCAATGCCTCTCCAATCTCTTCCGGTTCCACACACACCTTCCCTCTACTGTCTGTAACTGGCCCTAATCTTGCCCTAACCAACCTTCTGTTCTTGACATACCTATGGAACGCCTTAGGATTCTCCTTAATCCTATCAGCCAAAGTCATCTCATGTCCTCTTTTCGCCCTTCTTAACTCCCTCTTCAACTCCCTCCTAGCCAATCTAAAGCTTTCTAATGCACTACCTGAGCCCTCAAGCCTCATCCGAACATAAACCTCCTTTTTCTTCCTAACCAACGAATCAACTTTTTTAGTACACCACGGTTCCCTGGGCCTACCAAATCCTCCTTGCCTGACAGGGACATACCTATCACAGACCCGCAGTAGCTGCTCCTTGAAAAACTCCACATTTCGGACGTTCCCAGTCCCTGTAATCTCCTAGTCCAACCTATGCTTCCTAATTCTCTCCTAATAGCCTCATAATTACTCTTCCCCCAGCTAACTACTGACCCGAGGTTCATGCCTATCCCTTTCCATCACTAAGGTGAACGTAACCGAATTGTGGTCACTATCACCAAAATGCACACCAACTTCCAAGTCTAGCACCTGGTCTGGCTCATTACCCAGCACCAAATCCAATATAGCCTCACCTCTAGTTGGCCTATCTACATAGTGAGTCAAAAAACCTTCCTGCACACTTTGAACAAAAACTGATCCCTCTAACGAGCTAGAGCTATTGCAATTCCAATCAGTATTAGTAAAGTTAAAGTCCCCCATAACAATTACCATATTACTTTCACTCCTAACCAGCATCGTCTCTGCAATCCTTTCTTCAACCTCTCTAGAACTTTTTGGAGGTCTATAAAAGACTCCCAACAGGGTGACCTCTCCTCTCCTATTTCTAATCTCCTCCCATACTACTTCAACAGACAAGTCCTCATCAAACTTCCACTTCACTGTGTACATATTTGTATCTGATCTCACCATTCACGTGGACAGTATTTCTATCTGATGTCTCGATTCACTGTGTGTATAGTAATTTTATCTGATCTCTCCAGTCACTGTGTGTAATATATTTCAATCTGATTTTTCCATTCATTGTGTACACTATTTCTGTCTCATTTCTCCATTTACTGCATACAATAATTCTATTTGACCTCTGCATTCTCTTTGTGCACATTGATTCAATCTGATCTCTCCATTCACTGTGTACAGTAATTATGTCTGATCTCTCCATTCACTGTGTACAGTAATTCTAAGAGATCTCTCCAGTCACTGTGTACAGCAATTATGTCAGATCTCTCCAGACACTATGTATAGTAATACTATCTGATCTCTCCATTCACTGTGTACAGTAAATCTTGCTGCTCTCTCCACTCATTGTGTGTACAGGAATTCTATCTGATAGGAACAGAAGGTAGGAGTATGTGGAGGCAATTTGCCTCTTCAAGCCTGCTTCGCCATTCATTACGATCATGGCTGACCCTCCAACTCAGTAGCCTAATCCTGCTTTTCCCCCATTATCTTTGATCCCATTTGCACCAAGTGCTCTCTCCAGCCGCCTCTTCAATACATTCAATCTTTTGGCATCAATAACTTCCTGTGGTAATGAATTCCACAGGTTCACCAGTCTTTGGGGGAACAAATGTCTCCTCACTTCTGTCGCAAATGGTCTACCCTGAAAATTCAGACTGTGACTCCTGGTTCTGATATCTGCCACCATTGGGAATATCTTCCCAATCTCTCAATTCACTGTGTGTACGGTGATTCTATGCAATCTTTCCATTCACTGTTTATAGTAATTCCACCTGATCTCTCTATTAACTGTGTACACGTATTCAATCTCATCTCTATATCATCTGTACAATAATTCTATCTGATCTCCCATCCACTGTGTATAAAGCAATTCCATCTGATCTCCCCATTCACTGTATATAATATTCTGTCCGATCTCTCCATTCACTGTGTACAGTAAATCAATCTGATCTCTCCATTCCCAGTGTGCAGTAATTCGACCTGATCTCTCCATTTCCTATGTGTACACTAAT
The DNA here is from genome assembly GCA_037974335.1 of Prionace glauca. Lineage (NCBI taxonomy): Eukaryota > Metazoa > Chordata > Chondrichthyes > Carcharhiniformes > Carcharhinidae > Prionace > Prionace glauca. The sequence continues at coordinate 76,477,310 of CM075733.1, read as the reverse complement.
TTTATCTGGTCTCCCCATTCAGAGAACAGTAATGCTGTTGGATCTCTCCATTTACTGTGTACAGTAATTCTATCCGCTCTCTCAATTCAGAGAACAGTAATTCTATCTGATCCATTTACTGCGTACAGTAATTCTATCCGATCTCCCAATTCAGTGTACAGTAATTCTATCTGATCCTTCCATTCACTGTATACAGTAATTCTATCTGATCTCCCCATTCACTGTACACAGTAATTCTGTCTGATCTCCCCATTCACTGTATACAGTAATTCTCCCTGATCTCCCCATTCACTGTATACAGTAATTCTGTCTGATCTCCCCATTCACTGTATACAGTAATTCTATCCGATCTCCCAATTCAGTGTACAGTAATTCTATCTGATCCTTCCATTCACTGTGTACAGTAATTCTATCCGATCTCCCAATTCAGTGTACAGTAATTCTATCTGATCCTTCCATTCACTGTATACAATAATTCTGTCTGATCTCCCCATTCACTGTATACAGTAATTCTGTCTGATCTCCCCATTCACTGTATACAGTAATTCTATCCGATCTCCCAATTCAGTGTACAGTAATTCTATCTGATCCTTCCATTCACTGTATACAGTAATTCTGTCTGATCTCCCCATTCACTGTATACAGTAATTCTACCTGATCTCCCCATTCACTGTGTACAGTAATTCTACCTGATCTCCCCATTCACTGTATACAGTAATTCTGTCTGATCTCCCCATTCACTGTATACAGTAATTCTGTCTGATCTCCCCATTCACTGTATACAGTAATTCTGTCTGATCTCTCCATTCACTGTATACAGTAATTCTGTCTGATCTCTCCATTCACTGTGTACAGTAATTCTGTCTGATCTCTCCATTCACTGTGTACAGTAATTCTGTCTGATCTCCCCATTCACTGTATACAGTAATTCTGCCTGATCTCCCCATTCACTGTATACAGTAATTCTGTCTGATCTCTCCATTCACTGTGTACAGTAATTCTGTCTGATCTCTCCATTCACTGTATACAGTAATTCTGTCTGATCTCTCCATTCACTGTATACAGTAATTCTACCTGATCTCCCCATTCACTGTGTACAGTAATTCTACCTGATCTCCCCATTCACTGTATACAGTAATTCTGTCTGATCTCCCCATTCACTGTGTACAGTAATTCTGTCTGATCTCCCCATTCACTGTATACAGTAATTCTGTCTGATCTCTCCATTCACTGTGTACAGTAATTCTGTCTGATCTCTCCATTCACTGTGTACAGTAATTCTGTCTGATCTCCCCATTCACTGTGTACAGTAATTCTGTCTGATCTCCCCATTCACTGTATACAGTAATTCTACCTGATCTCCCCATTCACTGTATACAGTAATTCTACCTGATCTCCCCATTCACTGTATACAGTATTTCTGTCTGATCTCTCCATTCACTGTATACAGTAATTCTGTCTGATCTCTCCATTCACTGTATACAGTAATTCTGTCTGATCTCCCCATTCACTGTATACAGTAATTCTGTCTGATCTCTCCATTCACTGTATACAGTAATTCGACCTGATCTCTCCATTCACTGTATACAGTAATTCTGTCTGATCTCCCCATTCACTGTGTACAGTAATTCTGTCTGATCTCCCCATTCACTGTATACAGTAATTCAGTCTGATCTCCCCATTCACTGTGTACAGTAATTCTGTCTGATCTCTCCATTCACTGTATACAGTAATTCTGTCTGATCTCTCCATTCACTGTATACAGTAATTCTGTCTGATCTCTCCATTCACTGTATACAGTAATTCTGTCTGATCTCCCCATTCACTGTGTACAGTAATTCTGTCTGATCTCTCCAATCACTGTGTACAGTAATTCTGTCTGATCTCTCCATTCACTGTATACAGTAATTCTGTCTGATCTCCCCATTCACTGTGTACAGTAATTCTGTCTGATCTCCCCATTCACTGTATACGGTAATTCTGTCTGATCTCCCCATTCACTGTGTACAGTAATTCTGTCTGATCTCTCCATTCACTGTATACAGTAATTCTGTCTGATCTCCCCATTCACTGTGTACAGTAATTCTGTCTGATCTCCCCATTCACTGTATACGGTAATTCTGTCTGATCTCCCCATTCACTGTGTACAGTAATTCTGTCTGATCTCCCCATTCACTGTATACGGTAATTCTGTCTGATCTCCCCATTCACTGTGTACAGTAATTCTGTCTGATCTCTCCATTCACTGTATACAGTAATTCTGTCTGATCTCCCCATTCACTGTGTACAGTAATTCTGTCTGATCTCCCCATTCACTGTGTACAGTAATTCTGTCTGATCTCTCCATTCACTGTGTACAGTAATTCTGTCTGATCTCTCCATTCACTGTATACAGTAATTCTGTCTGATCTCTCCATTCACTGTATACAGTAATTCTGTCTGATCTCCCCATTCACTGTGTACAGTAATTCTGTCTGATCTCCCCATTCACTGTATACAGTAATTCTGTCTGATCTGCCCATTCACTGTGTACAGTAATTCTGTCTGATCTCTCCATTCACTGTATACAGTAATTCTGTCTGATCTCTCCATTCACTGTGTACAGTAATTCTACCTGATCTCCCCATTCACTGTATACAGTAATTCTACCTGATCTCCCCATTCATTGTATACAGTAATTCTGTCTGATCTCCCCATTCACTCTGTGTACATTGATTCAATCTGATCTCTCCATTTGCTCTGTGTGCAATAATTCTAAGAAATCTCTCCATTTACTGTGTGCAGCAATTACATCTGGTCTCTCCAGTCACGATGTACAGTAATTCTATCTGATCTCTCGGGGAGAGAATCTCTGCGTGGAGTCAGAGGAAATGGGTGAAGTATTAAATGAGTACTTTGCGTCAGTATTCGCCAAAGAGAAAGGCTTGGTGGATGATGACTCTGGCACAGAGTGTGTAGATAGTTTGAGTCATGTTCGGATCAAAAAGGTGGTATTGGAGTTCTTGAAAAACGTTAAGGTAGACAAGTCCCCATGGCCTGATGGGATATACCCCAGAATACTCAAGCGGCAAGGGAGGAAATTGCTGGGGTCTTGAGAGAAATCTTTGTATCCTCACTGGTTACAGGGGAGGTACACACAATAAGAAGTCTCACAACATCAGGTTAAAGTCCAACAGGTTTATTTGGTAGCACAAGCCACTCGCTTTCAGAGTGCTGCCCCTTCATCAGGTAAGTGGGATTTCAGTGGAGGACCCTGGATTACACAGAGGAGGTCCCAGAGGATTGGAGAATAGCCACTGTTGTTCCTTTGTTTAAGGAGGGTAGCAAGAATAATCCTGGTAATTACAGGGCAGTGAGCCTTACATCAGTGGTAGGGAAATTATTGGAGAGGATTCTTCAGGACAGGATTTATTCTCATTTGGAAATAAGTGGATGTATTAGTGAGAGGCAACATGGTTTTGTGAAGGGAAGGTTGTGTCTCACGAACTTGATCAAGTTTTTCAAGGAAGTGACAAAGATGATTGACGAGGGCAGAGCAGTGAATGTTGTCTACATGGACTTCAGTAAGGCCTTTGACAAGGTCCCTCATGGTGCAGGTGAAGTCTCATGGGATCAGAGCTGAGCTAGCAAAGTGGATACAAAACTGACTCGGTCAAAGAAGACAGAGGGGTAGCAGTGGAAGCGTTTGTGAATGGAGGACTGTGACAAGTGACATTCCTCAGGAATCAGTGCTGAGACCTTTGCTGTTTGTAGTATATAAAAATGATTTGGAGGAAAATGTAACTGGTTTGAGTAGTAAGTTTGCGGACTTGGTTGGTGGATTTGCAGATAGCAATGAGAACAATCAGAGGATACAGCAGGATATAGATCAGTTGGAGACTTGGGTGGAGAGATGGCAGATGGAGTTTAATCCGGTCAAATGAGAGGTAATGCATTTTGAAAAGTCGAATACAGATAGGAAATATACAGTAAATGGCAGAACCTTTAAGAGTATTGATAGGCAAAGGGACCTGGGTGTACAGGTACACAGGTCACCGCAAGTGGCAATGTAAGTGGAGAAGGTAGTCAAGAAGGCATATGGCATGCTTGCTTTCATCAGCTGGGGCATTGCATTTAAAAATTGGCAAGTCATGTTGCAGCTTTATAGAACCTTAGTTAGGCTGCATTCGGAATATCGCGTTCAATTCTGGTCGCCATACTTACCAGAAGGGTGTGGAGGCTTTGGAGAGGGCACAGAAAAGATTTACCAGGATGTTGCCAGGTATGGAGGGCATTAGCTTTGAAGAGAGGTTGGAGAAACTTGGTTTGTTCTCATTGGAATGACAGAGGTTGAAGGGTGACCTGATAGAAGTCTACAAGATTACGAGAGGCATAGATAAAGTGGATAGTCAGAAGCTTTTTCCCAGGATAGAAGAGTCAATTACTAGGGGGCACAGGTTTAAGATGCAAGGGGCAAGGTTTAAAGGAGATCTTCGAGACAGATGGTGGGTGCCTGGAACTGTTGCCAATGGAGATAGTGGAAGCAGATAAAATAGTGACTTTTAAGGGGCATCTTGACAAATATATGATTAATATGGGAGTAGAGGGATATGGTCCCCGGAAGGGTAGAGGTTTTAGTTAAGCCAGGTAGCATGGTTGGTGTGGGTTTGGAGGGCCTGTTCCTGTGCTGTAATTTTCTTTGTGCTCTCTATTCACTGCGTGTACAATAATTCTATCTGATCTCCCCATTCCCTGGTACAGTAATTTTATTTGATCTCTCCATCCACTGTGCTTACAGTAATTCAATCCAATCTCACCATTCACTGTGTACAGTAATTCTCTGATCTCTCCTTTTACTGTGTGTACAGTAATTCTATCTGATCTCCCCAGTGTACAGTAATTTGAACTGATCTCTCCATTCACTGTGTACAGTAATTTGTCTCTTCATTTATGTGTACTGTAATTCAATCCAATCTCAATTCACTGGTACTGTAACTTTAACTGATCTCCCAATTCACTGTGTACAGTAATTCTGTCTGATCTCCCCATTCACTGTATATAGTAATTCTGTCTGATCTCCCCATTCACTGTGTACAGTAATTCTATCTGATCTCTCCATTCACTGTGTACAGTAATTCTGTCTGATCTCCCCATTCACTGTGTACAGTAATTCTGTCTGATCTCTCCACTCACTGTGTACACTAATTATATTTGATCTCTGCAATCACTGTGTACAGTAATACTATCCAATTTCTCCATTCACTATGTGTAATATAATTCTATCAGATCTTTCGATTCACTACGTACACAACTTCTGTCTGATTTTGCCATTCACTGTGTGTACAGTAATTCTCTGATCTCCCCATTTACTGTGTACAGTAATTCTATTTGATCTATGCATTCACTGTGTGCACAATAATGTTGTCTGATCTGTCCATTCACAATGTGTACAGTAATTGTATTTGATCTCTGCATTCACTTTGTGTACAGTAATTCTAAGAGATCTCACCACTGTGTGCAACAATTACGTCTGATCTCTCCAGTTACAATGTACAGTAATTCTACCTGATCTTGCCATTCACTGTATGGGCAGTAATTCTATCCAATCTCTCCAATCACTGTATACAGTAATTTCATCTGATCTTTTGCTACATTGTGTACAGTAATTTCATCTGATCTCTTCCTTCATTGTGTACAGTAATTCTCTGCCTCTCCATTCACTGGGTACAGTAAACTTATCTTAGAACATATAGAACATAGAACATTACAGCGCAGAACAGGCCCTTCGGCCCACGATGTTGCGCCGACCAGTTACAAAACAATGACCCACTAACCTAAACCAATCCCTATTCGTCCATAAACCTATCCACGGATCTCTTAAACGCCCCCAAACTAGGCGCATTTACAACTGCAGCAGGCAGGGCATTCCAATCTTTCACCACCCGCTGGGTAAAGAACCTACCCCTGATATCCGTCCTATAACTACCACCCCTTAATTTAAAGCCATGCCCCCTCGTGCTAGATTTCTCCATCAGAGGAAAAAGGCTATCACTATCACTATCTTATCTCACCATTCAATGTGTGCAGTAATTCCATCTGATCTCTTCATTCACTGTGTATAGTAATTTTACGTGATCTCCAAATTCACGCAGTAATTCTACAATTTCTCCATTTACTCTCTGTACACTAATTCTCTCTGATCTCCCCATTCACTCTGTGTACAGTAATTCCATTTGATCTCTCCATTCACTGTGTACAATAATTCCATTTGATCTCTCCATTCACTGTGTACAGTAATTCCATTTGATCTCTCCATTCACTCTGTATACAGTAATTCTGTCTGATCTCCCCATTCACTGTGTACAGTAATTCCATTTGATCTCTCCATTCTCTGTGTACAGTAATTCCATTTGATCTCTCCATTCACTCTGTGTATAGAGATTGCATTTGATTTCTCACAGTGTACACACAGTGAATGGAGAGATACAAACTCAGATGATAGGCACAGGAAGAGGCCTGGAGAGGCCCCTTCAGGCCTGCTCCACCATTCATTACGATAATGGCTGAGCATCCAACTCAAAAGCCTAATTCTGTTTTTTTTCCCATAACCTTTGATCCCTATCTCTCCATTCACTATGTGTGTAGCAATTCTAACTAAGCTCTCTATTCACTGTGTACACTAATTCTATCCATGTCTCCCCTCACTGTGTACTGTAATTTGATCTGATCTCTCCATTCTGTGTAAAGTAATTCTGTCTCTTCATTTACTGTGTGCTGTAATTCAATCCGAACTCTCCATTCACTGGGTACAGTAATTTTATCTGATCTCTCCATTCATTGTGTACAGGAATTCTATTGGATTTCTTCATTCACCGTGTACACTAATTCTGATCGCTCCATTCACTCCGTACAATAATTCTATCTTACCTCCCCTTTCACTCTGTGTACTGTAATTCTATGTGATCTCCCCATTCAGCGTGTGCAATAATTCTATCTGACCTCTCCGTTCACTGTGTACACTAATTCTATCCGATCTCTCCCTTCATTGTGTGTACAGTAATTTCATCTGATCTCTCCATTCAGTGTGAACAGTAATTCAATCCAATCTCCCAATTCAGTGAATAGTGCGATCTCCCAATTCAGTGAATTCTATTTGATCTTCCCATTCACGCTGGACAGGAATTCTACCTGATTCTCCTTTCACTGTGTACAGTAATTCTGATCTCTCCATCCACTGCGTACAGTAATTCTATTTGATCTCTCCATTCACTGTGTACAGTATTCCATCTGATCTCTCCAGTGTATTCAAATTCTATCTGATATCTCCATTCACTTTATGTGATGTAATTCAATCTGATCTTTCGATTCACTGTGTATACTACTTAGCATGGAACCCTACAGTGCAGAAACAGGCCCATCGGCCCATCGAGTCTGAACCGAACACAATCCCACCCAGACCCTATCCCCATATCCCTACACATTTTACCTGCTAACCCCTCTAACCTACACATCCCAGGATACTAAGGGGCAATTTTAGCATAGCCAATGAACCTAACCCGCACATCTTTGGACTGTGGGAGGAAACCGGAGCACCCGGAGAAAACCCACGCAGACACGAGGAGAATGTGCAAACTCCACACAGGCAGTGACCCGAGCCGGGAATCGAACCCAGGACCCTGGAGCTGTGAAGCAGCAGTGCTAACCACTGTGCTACCGTGCCGCCCATACAACACTTTGCTGTATGGTTTTTTGATGTGTGTAGACAGTAAAGCGGAGTGTGCTGAGCGGGGCTTCTGTATCACAGCTTGGGGGTGACACATATCCTCAGCAAGTGTTCCTCTTGACAGGCTGTGGAACAGCCACCATCGCGCACCTTGCCACAGCTTCCCTCATCCCCACAGGACATTCCCCCTGGTGCCACCCCTGATGCACACGAGTCCTTGCACTTCACAACCCATTCAAGTCAGGCACATTTTTAAACAGCATCTGCCCCAAACTCCTCTTCCCGTTTTCATTCCCGTGACTTGAACCATCGAGTTTCTCACTGACTCCATTAGAAAACTGCACATCTCTCGTGAAAGGAGCAGTGCTGAGTTACTGGCTCCACCAGCTCCGCAGCAGCAGTGAGGAATATCACCGTGAGTATAAAACAACACCCCGGGATACAGCTGATGTGGAAATCTCACCGGACTGTGTCATGCTCCTTCCTTTTTTAAGACAATATGAATGTCTACAGCTGTCAGCACTGAATCATTTGCGTCATGTCACTCTCGTCCAGGCAGAGTGCTCCAGATGCTGTTCCCTGACCATGCTGTATCATATTTTAGCTTGTTTTAGATCCACTACAATCCCATTCTTCCTTCCGGACTGCATCCCTTTCAGAGTATGGTATCAGTACACAAATATCTCAGCCATCCACACAATGGCACATTCGCTGCTTTTAAGGAGGAAGTGTTTTTGAGAAGCGAGGGGATTAAGGGTTATGGGGAGAGGGCGGAAAAGTGGAACTGAGCCACGACAGATCAGCCATGATCTTATTGAATGGCGGGGCAGGCTCGAGGGGCTAGATGGCCTACTCCTGCTCCTATTTCTTATGTAAATAATAGGCAGAAGACGGAGAGACAATATAAAACCAAGGGTCCAAATGGAAAGAGGCCAAGACATTCCTCGGGTATGTGCGCACAAACCAGTGAAGGTGGTAGGACGGGGGTGGCTATATGATAGCTACAAGACTGGTTAGCAGACAGGAAACAAATAGTACAAATGAGTCTTTTTCCAAATGGCAGGCAGTGACGAGTGAGGCACTGCAGGGATCAGTGCTGGGACTTCAGCCATTCACAATATGTATTAATGATTTATATGAGGGAACTAAATGTACCATCTCCAAATTTGCAGATGTCACAAAGCTGGATGGGAGGGTGAGCTGTGAGAAGGATGCAGAAATGCTTCAGTGTGATCTGAACAAGCTGAGTAAATGGGCAAATCAATGCAGATGCAGTATAATGTGTATAAGAGTGAGGTTTGCTACCACTTTGGTAGCAAAAGTGAGAAGGAAGATTACTATCTGAATGGCCATATATTAAGAGAGGGGAATGTGCAACCAGACCTGAGTGCCCTCACACACCAGTCACTGAAGGTGCAAGCAGGCAGTAAAAAAAGGCAAATGGTATTTTGGCCTCAATACAGAGAGGATTGGGGTACAGGAGCAGGAGTATCTTGCTGCAATTATACAAGGGCTTTGGTTTAGGTTTAAGTTAAGTTTAAATTTATTTATTAGTGCCACAAGTAGGTTTACATTAACATTGCAATGGGGTTACTGAGAAAATCCCCTAGTCACCTCACTCTGGCACCTGTTCGGGTACACTGAGAGAGAACTTAGCCCGGCCAATGTATCTAACCAGCACGTCTCTCGGACTGTGGGAGGAAACCGGAACATCCGGAGGAAATTCATGCAGACACGAGGAGTACGTGCAGACGCCACAGTGACATGAGGCCACGCCTGGAATATTTTGTGCAGTTTTGGTCTTCTTATTGGAGAAAGGATGTTCTTGCTCGGGAGGGAGTGCAGAGAAGGTTTACCAGACTGATTCCTGGGACAGCAGGACTGACAAATGAGGAGAGATTAAATTGGTTAGGATGTATTCGCTGGAATACAGAACAACTAACCAATCAGTGCCACTCAGACGCTCTTTCCCAATAGCTTTGTAAATTTCTCCTTTATTGTAACAAGTTATCAAATGCCCTTTCTGAAGGTTTCTCATAAAACAGCTTCCACTGCCCTTTCAACCATAACTGTCTGAATAAAAAACATGCTCATTTCCTCAGTTCTCTGAAAGTCTCCCCCCACTGGTTGCTGACCTTCTAGCCAATGAAAACCGTTTCTCCCTAATCCCTCAGCTTCCCCTTCATTGCAATGTTGTTCTTATTAAACTTCTCTTTGCTCGAGGAGAACAACCTTCATTTCTCCGCACATCTTTCTTCTCCGGTGACAAGGAAAGACTTGTGCTCAGGAGACGTGAGGCCACTTGAGGACTCCTGACCTTTTGTGGCCATTGAATCAAGTAGCACCTCAACCCAGAGCTTCTTTCACACCATATCTGTATGTTCTTACTGAGTGAGGTTGTAGGTGTCTCCTGTGGTAGCTTAGAAGGTGACAAAAGCTCACTGCCACAGTGACTTGGACTGGCACTGCCAGACCTATCCTCACCGAAAGCCGAGATGGGCATTAAGTGATTATAGATACTCACTCAGTGCTGCACAGCAATGCCAGCCTGGACTTTGTGCTTAAGTCATTGGAGTGGGGTTTGAATCTCTGGCTCAAAGATGGTACCAACTGAATAAACCACCTTTCGGTGTTTGATTCAGTCACTGAGATAATAGTGAGTGTGAGCAGCCCCCTCTGTAGTCATTAGTATTAACTCCGATCTTCTCTAATCTTCCCTTTGGAATGGGGATGCCAAGGGAGGGGCCCAGGTGGTGTTCTTAAAAATATGAAAGGCCGCTGTGGAGAGGCCGGAGTTTCCGGATCCTTCCTGCTGTCTGCATCTTCCAGGCCACCAAAAAGTGATGGATCTCTGAAAGGCCTTCTGCATTTTCCGGACCTGCCCATCTCCCTACCCCACCCTGCTGTGACGTGGAAAATTCAACTCAGTGTTTGCACAGTGGGGAGGTCACACTCAGATCTCATTTCATCACCGTTCAGGAGAAATGTCCTTACCCAGAAAGCCACAGGAAGTAGTTAAAAGTGTGAGGTGATTCACTTCGGTAAGAGTAACAGGAGTACAGAATATCGGGCTAATGGGAGGGCTCTTAGTAGTGTTGACGAGCAGAGAGATCTCGGGGTACATGTGCATTGATCCCTGAAAGTTGGCACCCAGGTTGATAAGGTTGTAAAGAAGGCGTACAGTGTGTTAGCTTTTATTGGTAGAGGGATTGAATTTCAGAGCCGTGAGGTCATGTTACAAGTGTACAAAACTCTGGTGCGGCCGCACTTGGAGTATTGTGTACAGTTCTGGTCGCCACATTATAAGAAAGATGTGGAGGCATTGGAAAGGGTGCAGAGGAGGTTTACCAGGATGTTGCCTGGTATGGTGGGAAAGTCTTATGAGGAATGGCTGAGGGACTTGAGGTTATTTTCATTAGAGAGAAGGAGGTTACGAGGTGACCTAATTGAGGCATAAAAGATGATCAAAGGATTGGATAGGGTGGACAGTGAGAGCCTTTTACCTTGGATGGTGATGGCTAACACGAGGGGGCATAGCTTTAAATTAAGCGGTGGTAGTTATAGGATGGATGTCAGAGGTAGGTTCTTTACTCAGAGGGTAGTAAGGGCGTGGAATGCCCTGCCTGCAGCAGTTGTGGACTCGCCAACTTTAAGGACGTTCAAATGATCAGTGGATGGACATATGGATAACATTGGAATAGTTTAGGTTAGAGGGTCATTAGATTGGTCCCACTGGTCGGCACAACATCGAGGGCCGAAGGGCCTGTACTGCGCTGTAATGTTCTATGTAGTTGAGGTGAATAAAATAATTGCAATTAAAAGAAAGCTGGAATGAAGATGCTGCTGATCACTTTTGACAATAATCGTTTGGAGGTGGTTTTTGTTGAGTATAAACACTGAGGGGGAGTAAAATGCTCTTTTGGAGGGTCAGTGTAGACTTGATGGGCTGAATGTTGTTCCTCTGAACTGTAGGGATTCTAAGGTTCTATATCTTTAATGCGCCATGCCATTCTCTCCCCCTCTCCACAAACACTCCTTCCAGATGCCACCAGCTGTCCCATCTGCCTACCAACACATCCCAATGGCATTTCTCCCCCACTGCTCCCAAAATTACCACAAAGCTCCTGTTTCTGAAACAACAGCATGGCATTTTATTGACTGCTGTAGCACATACAGTCCCTGAGTGCAGGCATGATTTGAAACATCATGTTCATTTGGAAAATCTGGGAAACTGGATAATTTCAGTTGAACTTTAACAGGAAGTGATACAAGCACCAGTCACCTCAACGTTTACCCAGAACCGTCAGCTTCTAGCCAATCATCAAACGGTTCAATGATCATGTGACACGAATATTGTAAAGCCCCTCCCCTCCCTTGACAACCATGTTTTAAAAGTTCATGGGGTCTTTAATAGCAATTTATTTAAGCAAATTCTTCTTCCTGTTCTGTGGCTTTCATCAATTCAAGTGGAACAAAGTTAACCATGGGGGGCGAAAAATATTCAGCTATCTCCAGGCTCCATGTCTCTATATCCGAGTTTGGAAAGTATTGTGAGTGAAAAATGTTCACCAATCATTCCATCAATCCTTACTCTCCCATCTAACCATTGACCTGAAGACCTAACCATGCTTAACTTCTCAAGTCTAAAAACCTGCAGTGACCAAGTCACTGTTGCAGAAGGAATGTTTACAAGGAGGGAATGGCCAAGTGGTATTATCACTTGATTATTTATCCAGAAACTCAGCTAACCTTCTGGGGACCCGAGTTCAAATCCCAGCATGACAAATGGTGGAATATGACTTCAATAAATAATATCTGGAATTAAGGATCTACTGATGACTGTGAAACCATTGTCGATTGTCAGAAAAACCTGTCTGGTCATTAATGTCCTTTCGGGAAGGAAATCTTACCCGGTCTGGCCTACATGTGACTCCAGAGCCACAGCAATATGGTTAACTCTCAACTGCCCCTGCCCCCAAAGGGCAACTAGGGATGGATGGTCAGTCAGAGATGTCCATGTCCCAAAATGAATTAAAACAAAACAATGCGAGACATCAGCTTAGTGTTGGATGTCACTGCGTAGCACTGAAGTCCAACATCAGGTCTTGAGTTACTAATCGAGGTGATTCTAAACAGTAGCCCGTGGAAATCAACTCTGCTGCTCCCACTGGTATACAACTTGTTTTCACATTTCCCTCTTCCACCCATCAACTGGGGCAAAACTTGTTCTTACTGTTTGGAATACTGGGCCTCATGGATCTTTTGAAGAGAGTGAAGGTGAGTATGCAAAGCAGATGAAATTGTAACGTGGGGCGAGAATCCAGGGATTGCTTGAGTCAAGAGCTACCTCGTACTTGATGAACTGAATGGCACCTTCCTGGGCTGGAAAGATCTACAGTTCACAGCTTAGGAAAGCTGGTGCCAGTTCACACCATTCCGAATGGAAATTACAGGGTCTTTGGGCACCAGATCATCTACTCTTTGACACTCCGTTGTCACTTAACACCCAGTCAAATGAAACGTGCATTGGGCCAGCTATGTGTTAAGTGACAGCTGTAAGTGTAGACAGCTGAGCTCTTTGGAGGGTGAGCAGAGGAAATTAATATTAGAACCCTACAGTGCAGAAACAGGCCCTTCGGCCCATCGAGTCTGCACCGAACACAATCCCACCTAGACCCTATCCCCACATCCCTACACATTTACCTGCTAATCCCTCTAACCTACACATCCCAGGATACTAAGGGGCAATTTTAACATAGCCAATGAACCTAACCCGCACATCTTTGGACTGTGGGAGGAAACCGGAGCACCCGGAGAAAACCCACGCAGACACGAGGAGAATGTGCAAACTCCACACAGGCAGTGACCCGAGCCGGGAATCGAACCCAGGACCCTGGAGCTGTGAAGCAGCAGTGCTAACCACTGTGCTACCGTGCCGCCCTATTAAACTGCTTCAAACTGAAACAAATTGTTTGTAAAACCTTATTTCAAAAAAAAAGGGTCGTAAAATTGGTCTTGAGTAACAATGCCAATCAGGAATTGGTCAATTTGTACCTATTCTAGGCCCTGTCTCTTTCTCCCTGCTATTAAACATGATAATGATGGTTTAAATGTGTTTCCCATTCACTATCACCCACACCACTGAAGGTTAGATTCACTTCCCAGGAGTATGAAGATGATCCCACCACTGGAAGGTGTCCATGCACACCTTCAATACCAGGATTCTCGGAGGCCTGGTGGGAATCTGGAGCCAGGGTAAAGCCTTGTGCATCGATCAAGGAGAACTCACCGGGTTGCAGCTGTCGTCAGAGACCCCAGCCTCCACACCATCACCAAATGGACACAATCTCTCTACAGGGCCATGGTGCTGGCGAGGAGACGGCGAATCAGCTAGAATCTTTAGCGAGCACTCAGCTGGACTGGGGGTCGACAGCCACCAGGACCTCCCGGTGTGGGAGCGGTTTAACTCCACACAGCTGTCGGGCTCCAGGGAGCCGCTGTGCCTGGCCGATCTCCGATCCGATGAGCTCAGGTCGAACGCGGAGGGCGAACCGTGCGAGGTTCCAGCCAGAGCTCTTGTTTCCATTTCACTGCAGCTGTTCTCATTGGGCTCTCGGTGTGGCGAGCTCCCTCTGCTTGGCGACAGAGCCAGTTTCTGTAGCTGCTCACCAATCTTCTCAATGTTGCTGACAGCTGCTACTGCCGTGCTGTCGCCTGTCTTGTTGTATTCCGAGCAAAGGTTCAGAATGGTTTCCAAACGCTGCCGTTCCTGCAAATTGAGATCACAATAGTCACTGAATCATTAAAGTATGAACATTAGGGTCAACTCATTCAGTCCCTCCAGCCAACTCTCCGACTAGCTCATGGCAACCTCTCGAGTCCATTTACCAGCCTTTGCTCCATGTCCCTGGATACCTATAACTAGCCCAAATCTGCCGTTAGCTTATTGGACTCAAAGGCCAATGGTGACAGAATCCTTACAGTGCAGAAGGAGGCCATTCGGTCCACCGAGCCCACCCTATCTCCCCAACCCCATATATTTACCCCGCTAATCACCCCAAAACTAGGGTTAATTTAGCATAGCTGAGTAACTGGCACATCTTTGGACTGTGGGAAGAAACTGGAGCACCGAGAGGAAACCCACACAGACAGGAGAGGATGCAAACTCCACACAAACAGAGGCCCAAGCTGGGAATCGAACCCAGTTCCCTGGCACTACGAGGCAGCAGTGCTAACCACTGTGCCGTCCCTCATACCCTCAAATCTTACCATAGCAAGTTATGGATCAGAAATTACTAAATCTGGCAGTGAGCAATTTGAGGAAAGTATGAGTGTGCATTATAGTACAAACCCCAAACAGTTCACTAATCCTTCCGCAAAAGATTATCCTTAACCAGTCTTAACCAGGGTCAACTTGACTCAGTTCCACAACGAACACATCCTAAAGTGACCAGTGTGGTCATAAACCTGGCTTTTCCAATATTGATTCCGTCTTGAGAACAAGTCAATGCTTTTAAACTTAAGTAGTTTGCAGAAGCCTGCTGAACTGTAATACAATGTTGAGTTTGTGGAGTTTCCACATCCTCCCCGTGTTCCAGTTTCCTCCCACAGTCCAAAGATGTGCAGTTTGGGTAGATTAGCCATGTGCAATGCTGCATGGGGTTGCGGGGATAGGACCAGTGCTGGATGGGATGGCTCCTTCGGGGAGTTGGTACAGACTTGATGGGCTGAATAGCCACCTCCTGCATTGTAGCGATTCTTTTGGAATTGTGTCTCACGCTAACACAAGGTGGCCGCTGATGCCAACTTGTTCATGCTTGAAAAACCAATCACGCCGTTTGCAGGACCTGCTGAATATTTTCAGCATTGCTGATTTTTGTTCATTTAATGAAATTTGATTAGAAGAATAACATTCCTGTTTATTAACATTCCTGAGTACTCACTTCCTGAAGACAAGCATCCATCAGTCACTTACTTATTTTGTTGCATTTTGTGTCAGGATATTTCTTCATTTTTAATGTGAAAACATTCTACTTTGCACTGTATGATGAAGTGAATCATATTTGTCAAGCAAGACCTGTTTTCAGGAGATATGTTAGATGTTCCCCCGTGTTATAAACACTCATTTACAGCATCTCATATTTCTCCATCAGTCACTTGTCCTTAGTTGCTGACATTTTACTCATGTAGCAGGACTGGCCATTCAACCCCTCCAGTCTGTTCCACCATTCAATAAGGTCACGATTGATCTGTTGAGTTCCACGTTCCCATCCACCCCCGATAACCTTTGATCCCCTTGTCCAACAACAAACCATTTTCCTCCAACTTCAACCGTTCAATGTCCCAGCCTCCACCGCCTTCTGAAATAGAGTTCCAAAGTCGCACAACTCTCTCACTGAAAATTAATTCTCATCTCTGTCTTAAAAGGGTGCCCTCTGGTTTTGGACTTAATCACAAGAGGAAATATCCTTTCAATGCCCATCTTGTCAAAACCATTTAGGATCTTATATACTTCGATCAAGTCACCCCTCACTCCTCTAAACTTGTGAGAAAGCAACGTTTGGAGGCAAGGTTAATAAACACCTTCTGTTATTTGAAGACCACGGGTGGCACGGTAGCACACCGGTTAGTACTGCTGCTTCACAGCTCCAGGGACCTGGGTTCGATTCCCGGATCGGGTCACTGTCTATGTGGAGTTGGCACATTCTCCTCGTGTCTGTGTGGGTTTCCTCCGGGTGCTCCGGTTTCCTCCCACAGTCCAAAAATGTGCAGGTTAGGTTGAGTGGCTATGATAAAATTGCCCCTTAGTGTCCTGAGATATGTAGGTTAGAGGGATTAGTGGGTAAAATATGTAGGGAAATGGGGACAGGGCCTGGGTGGGATTGTGGTCAGTGCAGACTCGATGGGCCGAAGGGCTTCTATCTGCATTGATTCTATGAACAGGAGAAATAACACAGCAGTGAGTTTATTTTCTGCCACATAAACATATTATTCTCTGCTCCTAGCTGTCATCTATTCCATCACTCACAACCACATCACCGAGTCAAATAGTGCAACTGCACACATACAGTGTACGGCAGCAAACACTACGATAAAGGACGCTCTAGGAGTTGAGTTCCAAATTGGTTCTGACAAGTAATCCACAGCTTATTCTCTTAAATCGAGATACTAGATGAAGAAAAAGGAAGGTGCTTCTACTAATCAACGTTAAGTAAATAGAGACCAGCTCAACAGAGTCCAGCTTTGACACAGTATTAAACTCAAGAATTTGACAACTAGGAAAGCAGCTCAGTGAAGGAAGAGATGCTGCTTTTGTCTTTAACAGAACAAGGAGTGGGTTAGGAGAGGGAATATGAGACAGAGAGACCCAAGCTCCAGAGGCATAAATTACATAAGCACATAGGTGATTGGTTAGTGAACTTTACACTTTCATTTTTTTCTCTAAATTGAGGAAATACTTTAAAATGATACTACAGAGGCATATATATAGAACTAAATTCATAGCTCAACTCGTTAAAGTACTTCATATAACTACAGATAATTATTGAGTGATCTTTTTTAAACCTAAAATCCTAATTAGTTAAACAATATCTAATAAAGTTGGGTGGACAGGTGATGTGTTGTAACTGTGGAATGTGGGAATTGCTGGTCAGTTTGCCCTAAGTCTCTTTTATTCATTCAATGGATGAGAGCTTCACTGGTTATGCCAATATTCACTGCCCATCTTTAAAGTGTCTGCAGTTTAAGAAATCCGCAGAGGAAGATCAAAATAAAGAGAAAAAAATTAGAACATGAGAGCAAACTGGAAAGAAATAGAAAAACAATGCTTCTCCAATTGTATAAAAAGGAAGAGAGTAGCTAAAGTAATCATTTAGAGGATGAGACTGGGAAATTAATATCTGGAAATGAGGAACTGGCAAAGACTTTGAACAAAGGTTAGAGATCTAGAAGAGTATACAGCTAATAGGAAGGATCTTAAAAAGGAAATTAGGAGAGCCAAAAGTGGTCATGAGAAGGTCTTGACAGGCAGGATTAAGGAAGACCCCAAGGCATTTTACAAATATGTGAAGAGCAAGAGGATAAGATATGAAAGAATAGGACCTATCAAGTGTGACAGTGGGAAAGCTTGTATAGAACCGGAAGACATAGCCGAGGTAATTAATGAATACCTTACTTCAGTATTCACTTGGTGGTTGTAGTGCAGGCTTGCAGCAGACTGAAAAGCTTGAGCATGTAGATATTAAGAAAGAGGATGTGTTGGAACTTTTGAAAAGCATCAAGTTAGAAAAGTCGCCAGGACCAGATGGGATGTACCCCAGGCGACTGTTACTAGAGAGGTGGTGCTCGACAGACTGGAGGGGCTGATTGTGGACAAGTCCCCAGGACCGGATGGAATGCATCCGAGGGTTCTGAAAGAAATGGCGGAGGTGATAGTGGATGCCTTGGTGGTTATTTTCCAGACGTCGCTGGATTCCGGGGAAGTGCCAGAAGATTGGAAAACGGCTAATGTTACGCCGTTGTTTAAGAAGGGTGCCAGGCAAAAGGCGGGGAATTATAGGCCGGTTAGTTTAGCGTCTGTGGTAGGTAAAATGTTAGAATCCGTCATTAAGGAGGAAATAGCAAGGCATCTTGAGGGGAATTGCTTGATAGGGCGGACGCAACACGGTTTCATTAAAGGGAAGTCGTGTCTGACAAATTTACTGGAGTTCTATGAGGATGTGTCTAGGGCAGTGGATAGAGGAGAGCCGGTGGATGTGGTCTTTCTGGATTTTCAGAAGGCGTTTGACAAGGTACCTCACAAGAGGTTATTGCAGAAGGTCAGGGGACATGGAGTTGGGGGTAGGGTGTTAGCATGGATAGAGGATTGGTTGTCAAATAGGAGGCAGAGAGTGGGGGTCAATGGGTGCTATTCGGATTGGCGGTTGGTGACTAGTGGGGTGCCCCAGGGGTCGGTGCTGGAACCTCAGCTATTTACCATTTATATAGATGATCTGGAGGAGGGAACCGAGTGCAGGGTGTCGAAATTTGCTGATGACACCAAGATTGGGGGAAAGGCAAATTGTGAGGAGGGTGTGGAGAGTCTGCAGAAGGATCTAGATAGGCTGGGCGAATGGGCCAGGAAATGGCAAATGGAATTTAATGTTGGCAAGTGTGGGGTGGTCCACTTTGGTAGGAGGAATGGTAGGAAGGACTATTACTTACGTGGCGAAAAACTGCAGCAGGCGACGGTGCAGAGGGACCTCAGGGTCCTTGTGCATGAGTCGCAAAAACTCAGCTTGCAGGTGCAGCAGGTGGTCAGGAAGGCGAATGGGATGCTGGCCTTCATAGCGAGGGGGATTGAATATAAAAGTAGGGAGGTCTTGCTGCAGCTGTATAGGGCATTGGTGAGGCCACAGCTGGAGTACTGTGTGCAGTTTTGGGCGCCGCACCTGCGCAAGGATATTTTGGCCCTGGAGGGAGTGCAGAGGAGGTTTACTAGGCTGATACCGGAGTTGAGGGGATTGAGCTATGAGGAGAGGCTGAATAAACTAGGCTTGTACTCGTTAGAGTTTAGAAGAATGAGGGGAGATCTCATTGAGACGTATAAGATGATGAATGGGATGGATAGGATAGAGGTGGATAGACTCTTCCCGCTCAAAAAAGACAGTAGGACTAGGGGGCACAGCCTCAAGATAAAGGGGAGGCGGTTTAGAACAGAGTTGAGGAGGAACTTCTTCACTCAAAGGGTGGTGAATCTCTGGAATTCTCTGCCCGTTGAAGTGGTGGAGGCTGCCTCGCTAAATATTTTTAAGAAACGGGTTGATGGGTTTTTGATAAGAGAAGGGATTAAGGGTTATGGGGAGAGGGCAGGAAGGTGGAGCTGAGCCACGACAGATCAACCATGATCTTATTGAATGGCGGGGCAAGCTCGAAGGGCTAGATGGCCTACTCCTGCTCCTATTTCTTATGTTCTTATGTTTATTGTGCACTATTCAGACAAAACATACTGTTCATAGCGAAGGAAGCTAGAGAGTGCAGAATGTAGTGTTATAGTCATAGCTAGGGTGTAGAGAAAGAGCAACTTAATGCAAGGCAAGTCCACTCAAAAGTCTGACAGCAGCAGGGGAGAAGCTGTTCTTCAGTCAGGTGGCACGTGACCTCACTTTTGTATCTTTTTCCCTAACGAAGGAAGTGGAAGAGAGAAGTCTGCGGTCCGGGGGGAGGGGGTTCCTTATTATATTGTCTGTTTTGCCAACGCAAATGTGAAGTATAGACAGAGTCAATGGATGGGAGGCTGGTTTGCATGGTGGATTGGGCTACATTCATGACCTTTTGTAGTTCCTTGCGGTCTTGGGCAGAGCAGGAGCCATACCAAGCTGTGATACAACCAGAAAGAGTGCTTTCTATGGTGCATCTGTAGAAGTTGGAGAGCGTCATAGCTGACATGCCAAATTTCCTTAGTCTTCTGAGAAAGTCGAGGCATTGATGGACTTTCTCAACCACAGTGTCGGCATGGGGGGGCCAAGATAGGTTGTTGGTGTTACCTAAAAACTTGAAGCTCTCGACCCTTTCTACTTTGTCCCCATTGACGTAGACAGGGGCATATTCTCCTTTACACTTCCTGAAGTCAATAACAATCTCCTTTGTTTTGTTGACATTGGAGGGAGAGATTATTGTTGCTGCACCAGTTCACCAGATTCTCTATCTCATTCCTGTACTCTGTCTTGTCACTGTTTGAGTGTTGACCCACTATGGTGGTGTCGTCAGCAAGCTTGAAAATCAAATTGGCGGGGACTTTTCACACAGAGTCGTAGGTGTATAGTAGAGGGCTGAAAACACAGTCTTGTGGGGCACTGGTGTTGAGGATGATCATGGAGGAGGTGTTGTTACCTATCCTTGCTGATTGTGGTGTGAGAGTCAGGAATTTCAGGATCCAGTCACAGAGGGAGGTGCTGAGGCCCAAGCCACGGAGTTTGGAGATGAGGTTTGTAGGAATAATAATGTTGAAGGCTGAGCTATAGCCAATAAATAGGAATCTGACATAGGTTCCAGGTTTGAGTGCAGAGCCAGGGAGATGGTGTCTGCTGTGGACCTGTTGTGGCGGTAGGCAAACTTAGTGGATCCTGGTAGTCCAGGAGGCTGGAATTGATTTGCACCATGACTATCCTTTTGAAGCACTTCGTAACGATGGCTGTCAGAGCCACTGGCTGATAATCATTAAGGCATGCTGCTTGGTTTTTCTTAGGTACCGGGATGACGGTCGTCTTCTTGAAGCAGTTAGGGAGGGACCTCAGATCATTGTAAAGAGAGGTTGAAGATGTCTGTGAATATGACTGGAGTGAAATGCAAGGGCAAGTGAAGTGAGGTGCAGGTTGATTGCTCACAACATTGACTAAGAGAGCTGGGCGTTCCCTCTGTGTCCAAAGTGTAAATATTTCTTTCGTTTTTACCATTTAATGTTGATGATAGTGCTATTAAATGATTAAGCGTTTTCTATAACTCATTATGAAATATTAAATGTATTTAATCATGTTGATGGGGTCATGGTTATGGACGAAAAGGGATTGGTTTATGGACGAAAAGGGATTGGTTTTATGGATGAAAAGGGATTGGTTTTATAGACGAAAAGGGATTGGTTTAGGTTAGTGGGTCATTGTTTTTGTAACTGGTCGACGCAACATCGAGGGCCGAAGGGCCTGTTCTGCGCTGTAATGTTCTATGGTTAGTGAACAAGCCCAATTTCAGTCTTGAAACACACTAATTCCAATGTAAAACCGTGGAAGATCTTCCTCCCCTTTTTTAATTTTAGTAATCTTAGTACATGAACTCCAAACACTAATTTTACTAATTTTAGTACATGAACTCCAAACACTCTCTGGAATTTCACTAGTCCTAAGTTTTCACCATTTAAAAATGCTTGGATCTATCCTTTATTTGGTTCACACACTTCCCCACAGTAAAATCCACCTGCCACAATTTTATTCAGAGGAATGAAGATGATTTTGTATAATCCCTATAGTGCAGCAAGAGTCCATTTGGCCCACTGCGCCTGTACTGACAACATTCCCACCTAAGCCTTCATTAATCGAGGGATTGAGTTTAGGAGTCGGGAGGTAATGCTGCAACTTTACAGGACCCTTGTCAGGCCTCATTTGGAGTACTGTGCGCAGTTCTGGTCGCCTCACTATAGGAAAGACGTAGAAGCTGTTGAAAGGGTGCAGAGGAGATTTACAAGGATGTTGGCTGGACTGGGAGGCATGCTTTATGAAGATAGGTTGAGGGAGCTGGGACTCTTTTCCCTGGAGAGGCGAAGGTTGAGAGGCGACCTGATAGAAGTTTATAAAATGTTGAGAGGAATAGATAGGGTGGACTCTCAGAGGCTATTTCCCCGGGTTGAAATGGTCGCTACGAGAGGACACAGATTTAAGGTGCGGGGAGGGAAGTACAGAGGTGATGTTAGGGGTAAGTTTTTCACTCAGAGGGTAGTGAGTGATTGGAATCGGCTGCCGTCATCGGTGGTGGAGGCGAACTCGCTGGGGTCTTTTAAAAGACTTCTGGATGAGTATATGGGGTTTAATGGGATTGGGGGTTATAGATAGGTCTATAGATTGGTGGGGTTGATGTGATCGGCGCAACTCGAGGGCCGAAGGGCCTGTTTGTGCTGTAATGTTCTATGTTCTAAGCCCTATCCCCATAACCCCACATATTTACCCTGATAATCCTCTGACACTAAAGAGCAATTGAGGACAGCCAATCAACATAACCTGCACATCTATGGACTTTGAAGGAACCCGAGCACTTGGAGGAAACCCATGCAGGGATGGGGAGAACGTGCAAACTCTACACAGTCAGCTGAGGCTGGAATTGAACTCAGGACCCTGGCACTGTGAGACAGTAGCGATAACCACTGTGCCACCTATAACACGCTAAGCTATGACGATTTGGAAAGCCTATTGCCTGAAAGTGGAAGCAGATTCAATTATACATTTCCAAAGGAAACTGGATAAATATTTGCAGGGGAAAATTTTTTACAGGGCTCTGGGGAACAATAGGGAGTAGGATGATCCTGAACCAGCACAGGTAGGTTGGGCTGAATGGTCTGTTGGTGCTGTATGATTCAACACCTTGGCTAGCCCAGCACTGCTCCTCTTGTCCATTTACACCAATGTCAAATCAAATTCTGTAATATGCCCAAAATGCACATGGACTGAAGACCAATCCACTGATGCTCTTAATCCATAGAACCTTACAGAACAGAAAGAGGCCCTTCAGCCCATCGAGTCTGCACCGAATCCCACCCAGGCCCTACCCCCATATCATGCCCACTAACCTACGCATCCCTGGACACTAAGGGGAAATTTCTTAGCACAGCCAATCAACCTAACCCGCACACCTTTGGACTGCGGGAGGAAACCGGAGTACCCGGAGGAAACCCGCGCAGACACGTGGAGAATGTGCAAACTCCACACAGACAGTGACCCAATCCGGGAATCGAACCCAGGACCCTGGAGCTGTGAAGCAGCAGTGCTACCGTGCCACCCTGAGCTTTGTGCTCACTGAATGGAACTCTGCACGAAGAAAGGGAAATGTATTGAACAGAACAGCCAGTCCCCTTAACCAAACTGCAGTTTTACAAGAGGATCATTAGAAGCTGCATTTCTGCTGATAAGATAGCATCAGTGGTAGCAACGTGTGAATAACTGTAAAGTTAGAAGCTAACAAGACCCTTGTATTATCAGCTCCCACTTCCGGTGACATACAGTACAAATCATACTTGTTCTAACAGAAAGCGGTCCATCATCACATGCTCTGACCAGGTTTCACCCAATAGATATCACTTCAAAAGGAAATTCATCCCACACTGAAAAGAAATCAACTTGCGAGGATCGAGAATGAGGCAGGCTGGAATGTCCTACAGAGCGCCAGCAAGGAGTCGATGGGTTGAATGGATTCCTTCTTTGCCATTAGTGACCATCACGTCCATTAATCTGACAATTCAAATGAGGCACAGAGAAAGATAGAACAGTCTTGTCGAACAAACAGTCCAAAACAGGGGGGTTACGTGACTCGAGTTTATCAAGATCTTTGCTGCAGCTCAGTATCCTGGAGAAAGTGTTTCTCAGTTTCAAATCTCAAGCCAGCCCACCTCTGGAAGTCTGGCTGTTCTATTAACTAACCTAAAGCAGCTTCTCTACAATGGCTGAAACTTGGGAGATGGTTGTGGAGGTTGGGGGAGTGGGGAAAGGTTGAGGGAGTGGGGGAAGACAAGGGGAGGCAGGGAATCTGAACACCAAATCCGATGGTTCAAAACTGAGCAGCAGCCAATAGTTGTACTCCAGTCAGGAGGTCACACTCAGCAACAGAAGAATAGAATCATAGAAACTAGATGCAGTAGGCCATTAGGCCCTTCGAGGCCATTCATTTTGATCATAGCTGATCAAATTCAGTATCCAGTTCCCTCCCTTCCCCCCCCATAAAACTTGATCCCGTCAGCCCCAAGAGCTGTATCTAATTTCTTCTTGAAATCAAACAACCTTTTTGGCCTCAGCTACATTTGGTGGTAGTGAATTCCACACATTCATCACATTCTGGGTGAATAAATTTCTCCTCACTTCAGTTCTACCCCTTATTTTCAAACTATGACCCCTAGTTCTGGATGCCCTCCCAATGGGAACATTCTTTCTGAATCCACCCTGCCTAACTCTGTTAGAATTTTAAAAGTATCTACAAGATTCCCTCTCACACTTCGAAATTCCAGTGAATATAACCCTGACTTAGTGTCTCCTAATTATATGACAGACCCGTCACCCCAGAAATCAGCATCGTAAACCTTTGCTGTATTCCCTCTATAGAAAGGACATCTTTCCTTAGATAAAGATACCAAAACTGCACACAATATTTCAGATATGGCCTCACCAATACCCAATACAATTGCAGCCATACATCCCTATCTCTATACTCAAATCCTCTCACCTTCTTTACTGCCTGTGTGCTTACTTTTAGCGACTGATGCAAGAGGACTCCAAGGTCTGAGTATCCATCTGATAAGAGAGGGGATTAAGGGTTACGGGGAGAGGGCGGGAAAGTGGAACTGAGCCGCGACAGATCAGCCATGATCTTATTGAATGGCGGGGCAGGCTCGAAGGGCCAGATGGCCTACTCCTACTTCTATTTCTTATGTTCTTATGTTCTCAATTTACACCCATTCAAGTAATAATCTGTCTTCCTATTATTGCTACCAAACTGGATAACCTGACATTTATCCACATTATACCACATCTCCCATGCAGATGCTCCCACACTCAGCCTGTCCAAATCATGCTGAAGCATCTCTGCATCCTCATCACAGCTCACCTTCCCACTTAATTTTTTATCACCTGCAAATTTGGAGATAATACATTCAGTTCCCTCTTCCAAATCATTAAAATATGTGAACAGTTGGGGTCCTAGCACAGATCCTTACGGAACCTCACTGATTGCCAGTCAGAAAAAAACCCATTTATGCCAACTTTTTGCTTCTCTATCTGCTAACCAGCTTTCTATCCATCTCAGAGGTACTACCTGCAATCCCATGTCCTTTAACTTTACGTAGTAGTCTGTTATGTGAGACCTTGTTGAAAGTTTTCAGAAAGTCTAAATAAACAGGAATGTAGATTGGAGGCAGAAGTTTGAGGGTAAATCAACATCCGACATAGATAGGATGCAGGAATGGGCGGAGAAGTGGCAGATGGACTTCAACGTGGATAAATGTGTAGTCGTCCATTTCGGCAGAACCAACGGGATGAACACTATCAAGGGCAGGAGTCTTAGTAGCGTTGAAGAGCAGAAGGATCTCGGGGTCCGGGTCCACAGGACTCTTAAATCGGCCTCGCAGGTGGAGGATGTGGTCAAGAAGGCGTATGGTGTACTGGCCTTCATTAATCGAGGGATTGAGTTTAGGAGTTGGGAGGTAATGCTGCAACTTTACAGGACCCTTGTCAGGCCTCATTTGGAGTACTGTGCGCAGTTCTGGTCGCCTCACTATAGGAAAGACGTAGAAGCTATTGAAAAGGTGCAGAGGAGATTTACAAGGATGTTGCCTGGACTGGGAGGCATGCTTTATGAAGATAGGTTGAGGGAGCTGGGACTCTTTTCCCTAGAGAGGCGAAGGTTGAGAGGCGACCTGATAGAAGTTTATAAAATGTTGAGAGGAATAGATAGGGTGGACTCTCAGAGGCTATTTCCCCGAGTTGAAATGGTCGCTACGAGAGGACACAGATTTAAGGTGCGGGGAGGGAAGTACAGAGGTGATGTTAGGGGCAAGTTTTTCACTCAGAGGGTGGTGAGTGAATGGAATCGGCTGCCGTCATCGGTGGTGGAGGCGAACTCGCTGGGGTTTTTTAAAAGACTTCTGGATGAGTATATGGGGTTTAATGGGATTGGGGGTTATAGATAGGTCTATAGATTGGTGGGGTTGATGTGATCGGTGCAACTGGAGGGCCGAAGGGCCTGTTTGTGCTGTAATGTTCTATGTTCTATGTTCTATGACATGCAGGAGGCTTTCAAGTGTAAATTGAGAGGGATTCAGAACCAGCATATTCCTGTAAGGATAAGTATGGCAAGGTTTGGGAACCTTGGATAATGAGAGATATTGTGAGCTTCGTCCTTGGAAAAAGGAAGCATTTGTCAAGACGAGGAGACTGTGAAAACGCAAAGCCAGTGCGGAATACAAGGAAAGTAGAAAGAAACTTAAGCAAGGAATAAGGAGGGCTAAAAAAAGGGTCACGAAAAGTCATTGGCCAACAGGATTAAAGAAAATCCCAAGACTCTTTATACATATATAAAGAGCAAGAGGGCAGCCGGGGAGAGGGTTGGCCCAATCAAGGAGAGGGGAAGGAATCCATGCATGGAGCCAGAGGAAACGGGTGAGGTATTAAATGAGTACTTTGCGTCAATATTCATTAAGAAGGAGGACTTTGGTGGATGATGAGTCTGGGAAAAGATGTGTAAATAGTTTGAGTCATGTTGAGTTCAAAAAGGAGGTGACATTGGGGTTCTTGAAAAATATTAAGGTAGACAAGTCCCCAGGGCCTGATGGGATATATCCCAGAATACTGAGCGGGGCAAGGGAGGAAATTGCTGGGGCCTTGAGAGAAATCTTTGTTTCCTCACTGACTACAAGGGGAGATCCCAGAGGATTGGAGACTAGCCAATGCTGTTCCTTTGTTTAAGAAGGGTAGCAAGAATAATCCAGGTAATTACAGGCTGGCGAGCCTTACATCAGTCGTAGGGAAATTATTGGAGAGGATTCTTCGAGACAGGATTTATTCCCACTTGGAAATAAGTGGATGTATTAGTGAGAGGTTACGTGGTTTTGTGAAGGAGAGACTGTGTCTCACTAACTTAGAGTTTTTTGAAGAAGTGATGAAGATAATTGATGAGGGTAGGGCAGTGAATGTTGTCTATATGGACTTCAGTAAGGCCTTTGATAAGGTCCCACATGACAGACTGGTGCAGGAGGTAAAGTCACATGGGAACAGAAGTGAGCTGGCAAGGTGGATACAGAACTGGGTCGGTCATAAAAAGAAGTCTCACAACACCAGGTTAAAGTCCAACAGGCTTATTTGGTAACACAAGCTTTCAGAGTGTCACTCCTTCTTCAGGTGAGTAGTGTCACCTGAAGGAGTGACACTTAAAAAGTTTGTGCTACTAAATAAACTTGTTGGACTTTAACCTGGTGTTGTGAGACTTCTTACTCTGCTTACCCCAGTCCAACACCGGCATCTCATATCATGGCTCAGTCATAGAAGACAGAGGGTAGCAGTGGAAGGGTGTGTTTCTGAATGGAGGGCTGTGACAAGTGGCGTTTCTCAGGGATCAGTGCTGGGACCTTTGCTGTTTGTAATATATATAAATGGTTTGGAGGAAAATGTAACTGATTTGATTAGTGAGTTGGTGGATTTGTGGATGGTGATGAGGACCATCAGAGGATATGGCAGGATATGGCTTGGTTGAAGACTTGGGCGGAGAGATGGCAGATGGATTTTAATCTGGACAAATGTGAGGTAATGCATTTTGGAAGGTCTAATACCGATAGGAAATGTACAGTAAATGGCAGAACCCTTAGGAATATTGATAGGCAGAGGGATCTGGGTGTACAGGTACACAGGTCACTGAAAGTGGCAACGCAGATGGAGAAGATACTCCAGAAAGAATATGGCATACTTGCCTTCATCAGCCAGGGCACTGAGTTTAAAAATTCACAAGTTATGTTGCAGCTTTATAGAAGCTTAGTTATGCCGCACTTGGAATATAGTGTTCAATTCTGGTTGCCACATTACCAGAGATTCACCAGGATAGATAGTTCTATGGCTTGGTAGGTACGGATGTGATTGGTGCAACTTGTGGGCCGAAGGGCCTGTTTATGCTGTAGTGTTCTATGTTCTAGGATGTTGCCTGGTATGGAGGGCATTAGCTATGAGGAGAGGCTGAAGAAACTTGGTTTGTTCTCACTGGAAAAAATAGAGGTTGAGGGGGCGACCTGGTAGAAGACAATTATGAGGGGCATGGACAGAGTGGACAGTCAGAAGCTTTTTCCAAGAGTGGAAGAGTCAATTACCAGGGGGGGCATAGGTTTAAGGTGTGAGGGGCAAGGTTTAAAGGAGAAATACAAGGCAAATTCTTTTTAGACACAGCGTGGTGGCTGCCAGGAGAGGTAGTGGAAGCAGATATGATAGTGACTATTAAGGGTCTTCTTGACAAATACATGAACGGAATGGGAATGGAGGGATATGGTCCCTGGAAGGGTAGGGAATTTTAGTTCATTCAGGCAGTATGGTTAGTGCAGGCTTGGAAGACGAAAAGGCTGTAATTTTCTTTGTTCTTTAAACCCACCAGTTCTCCTCAGTCAACTCCACGAGCGACATCCTCAAAGAATTCCAACAGATTCGTCGAGCATAATTTCCCCTTTGCAAATCCGTGCTGACTTTGTCTGATTATACAAATGCCTTCCAAATGCTGAGTTATGAAATTTTGATAATACTTTAGCAACTTCCCCAGTACCGACATTAGACTCAATAGTTCCCCGCTTTCTCCCCACTTTTCTTTTTGAACTGCGGGCTTACATTAGCCACCCTCCAATCTGTAGGAACCAGTCCAGAGTCCAGAAAAACTTCGAAAGTAAAACTGAACGGGAGGAAACCCATGTAGATGCAGGGAAAATGTGCAAATTGCACAGAGCCAGTCACCCAAGGCCAGAATCGAAGATGGATCCCTAGTGCTGACCACGTAAAGACAAAGAATTCAAAAAGAAAAAATCTCTAATAAGTGAATGAAATGGGACCTCGTGGGCCAAACTGCTTCACTTAAACTACCAACACTCATCAGCCACACCAATTATCAGTTAGTTTATATAAAGAGGTACCGCCCCACCGTAGAAGCAAAGATTTATTTAGCAGACACAAGGCCCCAATTAAAATATAACGCGGCATTAGTGGGTTGTCTTGGACTTACCTCACATGATGATAATGGGGCTTCCAGTGGATTAAACCTCATGTTGATGGTTTCACCTCTTGAGTTAATTAAAATACTGATCAGCAGGTAGGTCTCAGTGCTGTCCTTTTCACCCAGATTTTCAATTTTTTCTTTAGCAAATTAGCAGCATTAAAAAAAAATGCTTCGATTTTAACCCTCCCTCCAGCAGCTAACTGGGTGGATGGAAGTGATATTCTGACAAGACATCTCCACATCCGCTCTCATGTTCAGATCAACAAGCAGTAAAAACTCAGGAGGTTAAACACAGACTGGAACAACTGGGTAAGTAACACTATCCAAACAGACCAGCCTTGGGATCTGGTGTCAGGGGATGTGCTAATATAGGAGCTCAATGAGTGCAAGCTTCCGTTCATCCAAGTTGTAAACCTGATCTGTCAGCAGCTTGAAGCATTCACTTTCTGGACAGGGACAGTTTTTGTCTCTGAGGCAAAAGCAGAATACTGCGGATGCAGGAATCCAAAACAGAAACGGAAAATGCTGGAAAGTCTCAGCAGGTCTGATGGCGTCTTTGGAGAGAGAGTAGAGCCAACGTTTTGAGTCTGACCAAAGATCATCCAGATTTAAAACACTGGCTCTACTGTCTCTCCACAGATGTCGTCAGACCTGCTCACATTTTCCAGCATTTTCTGTTCGCCTCTGGGGCCTCCCCCCCCATACTGTATTCATTACTCCGGGTCGGCCCAATCTGAATGAAGCTGTGTCATTTCCTTACTAAACTGAAAACACAACAGACTGTAGCCAGATTTCTCCGCTGTTGCACCACCGCTGCCAGTGAGAATGGAAAATTTGGTGCAAAGCCAAATCCCCATTCACAATAGCGAGACTGGAGATTCCCAGCTGCCAGTGAGGACGGAGAAGGTGGGGGTGGGGGTGGGTGAAAACACCGCAGGTAAATACTCCTCATAAAGTTCTGGAACAGAAACCCCTGCTTTACATGGTGATTCCTCACCCTGCTCCCTGATAAAAGTCACACGACCCTTGGAGCCATACTCTTAATGATCTGGAGTCAGGCACGCTTGGGGGCTTGAGATCAGATTATAAAAGTTTGGGTTCCACAGGCACTCAGAAGAATTGTCTTCACCTCTCCTATTTCGTTCACTCAAGTGGTCTACGTATTGTGCCTACTCCTCCGTGGAAGTCAAATGGATCTATCTGTTCACTATCTGTGTACTGGCCTTCATTAATCGAGGGATTGAGTTTAGGAGTCGGGAGGTAATGCTGCAACTTTACAGGACCCTCGTCAGGCCTCATTTGGAGTACTGTGTGCAGTTCTGGTCGCCTCACTATAGGAAAGACGTAGAAGCTATTGAAAGGGTGCAGAGGAGATTTACAAGGATGTTGCCTGGACTGGGAGGCATGCCTTATGAAGATAGGTTGAGGGAGCTGGGACTCTTTTCCCTGGAGAGGTGAAGGTTGAGAGGCGACCTGATAGAAGTTTATAAAATGTTGAGAGGAATAGATAGGGTGGACTCTCAGAGGCTATTTCCCCGGGTTGAAATGGTCGCTAAGAGAGGACACAGATTTAAGGTGTGGGGAGGGAAGTACAGAGGTGATGTTAGGGGTAAGTTTTTCACTCAGAGGGTGGTGAGTGAATGGAATCGGCTGCCGTCGTCGGTGGTGGAGACGAACTCACTGGGGTCTTTTAAAAGACTTCTGGATGAGTATATGGGGTTTAATGGGATTGGGGGTTATAGATAGGTCTATAGATTGGTGGGGTTGATGTGATCGGTGCAACTCGAGGGCCGAAAGGCTGTTTGTGCTGTAATGTTCTATGTTCTATAAGGTTTCTTGAAAAGAACAATTTTCTTTTCTCAATTTCAATGTAAACTGGATACTCAGTCTGAGGATAATTTTTTAAAAAGCTTTGTTGTCAAATATAAGTATGTTTCTTCACCAGCTTAGGGGAAATCTAGGTAAATTACGGGTAAAGGGCCTTGCAACCTCATGGCTGCAAGTCAGCTCCTGAGAAGGTTCTGGAACAGCTCACCCAGGTGATTTCCTCCCCCCCCCCCCCCCAATCCTACTCTGTGATTGGTTCCCTGGATCATGTGACTCCTACTCTGCAGGTTGATCTTAAAGGGACCATCCCCACACACCGTCAGGGCTGATTGGCCTGTTCCGTTCAGTCAGTGCACTGGGGGCCCAGCCATTCTTAGAATCCTTTTGCACTGCTCTTCTTCCAAGACCCAGAGCGTCACATACAAGAAAAGCAGGAGCCCCACCGGTTTGGGAAGTGGACATACCCCCTCCAGATTTCAGTAACCC
The DNA here is from genome assembly GCA_037974335.1 of Prionace glauca. NCBI lineage: Eukaryota > Metazoa > Chordata > Chondrichthyes > Carcharhiniformes > Carcharhinidae > Prionace > Prionace glauca. The sequence continues at coordinate 76,445,830 of CM075733.1, read as the reverse complement.
ACTTTCCTTCAGGTCCCATAGGGAGACTGATATTGTGTGTGGCCTTGGAGCACTGACCCTGCCTTACCTCTCCCACTGGATTTGGTGTCCTTGCTCGCACTCCTGTGTCCGCTTGAACATTGATCAGATCCCACAATAAGGAAAATTCAGGAGACCTGAATTTTGAGCACCAATGCTCAAACAGTGTTTTGCTTTTATCTTTAACGGGACAGACTGTCCCAAGCACTTCACCAAACTATTTACGGAGATAGATACAGGAGTGTCTCAAAGGAGTAAAGTAAGATGGAGAGACAGACAGGTTAAGTCTCAAGGCAGCTGAAGGCATGGCCACCAAAATCAGAGATGTTTAGAATTGAAGGAACGCAGAAACCTCAGAGAACTGTGGGGCTGGAGGGCATTCCAGAGATAGGGAGGACATGAGGCCGTGAAGGGAATTGAAAACAAGGATGAGAATTTTAAAATCAAGATGTTACTTGACCAGAAGCCAATGTAGGTCAGAGAGTACAGGCGATGAACAGGGAACGGGAATTAAGACACAGGCAGACCTCAAGTTACAGGAGTTAGAATGTGCGAGGGCAGCCAGGAGTGTGTTGGAATAGTCAAATCTGCAAGTAACAGAAACAAGAGTGAGGATTTCAGCAGCAGATGAGCTGTGACAGGGGACAAAGTTACAGAGATGGAAATCGGTGGTCCTGGTGATGGTCCGAATATGAGATTGGAAATTCATCTCAAATATCACTTCGAGGTTACACACAGACCAGTTTAATGTCAGACTGTTACCATGGTGATGTGCGGAGTGGGTAACTAGGGAATGGAATTTGGAGTGAGAACTGAAAACAATGTCTTCAATCTTCCCAATACTTGATTTGAGGAAGTATCTGCTCATCCCGTATTGGATATGGGTTGGGGAAGCAGTTGATAATATAACAGCAGTGCAGAAGTGAAGAGAGACCTTATGAGGAAAGGCTGAGGGACTTGAGGTTATTTTCATTGGAGAGAAGAAGGTTACGAGGTGACCTGATTGAATCATACAAGATGATCAAAGGATTGGATAGGGTGGACAGTGAGAGCCTTTTTACCTCGGATGATGATGGCTAACACAGGGTCCTGGGTTCGATTCCCGGCTCGGGTCACTGCCTGTGTGGAGTTTGCACATTCTCCTCGTGTCTGCGTGGGTTTTCTCCGGGTGCTCCGGTTTCCTCCCACAGTCCAAAGATGTGCGGGTTAGGTTCATTGGCTATGCTAAAATTGCCCCATAGTGTCCTGGGATGTGTAGGTTAGAGGGATTAGCAGGTAAATGTGTAGGGATATGGGGATAGGGTCTGGGTGGGATTGTGTTCGGTGCAGACTCGATGGGCCGAAGGGCCTGTTTCTGCACTGTAGGGTTCTATGTAGGGTTCTAACACGAGGGGACATAGCTTTAAATTAAGGGGCGGTAATTATGGGACGGATGTCAGAGGTAGGTTCTTTACTCAGAGGGTAATAAGGGCGTGGAATGCCCTGCCTGCAGCAGTTGTGGACTCGCCAATTTTAAGGGTGTTCAAATTGTCATTGGATAGGCATATGGATAACATTGGAATAGTTTAGGTTAGAGGGTCATTAGATTGGTTCCACTGGTCGGCGCAACATCGAGGGCCGAAGGGCCTGTACTGCGCTGTAACGTTCGATCTGTGTTCTAGGTGGTAGGGCTGGGGGTCGTCAGTGAAAACTAACACAGCACCTTCAGGTGATTTCACCCCAGGGGCAGCATGTAGATGTGGAATAGGAACGGGTGAAGGATAGATCACCAGGGAGTACCAGAGATAATGGGCTGGGAACAGGAAGAGATTGTTTGGCTACGGTTAGATAGATAAGATTGGAGGCAGGTGAGAGCAGTCGCACCCAGCTGGACGATGGTGGAGAGGGTGTTGAAGGAGGATGGTGTGGTCAAACCGTGTGAAAGGCTGCAGATGGCACGACAAGGACAAGGAGCGAAAGTTTCCCTTTTTCACAATCACACGGGCTGTTACTTGTGACTTTAACAAGAGCTGGTTCGCCACTGAGACAAGACGGAAATCTAATTGGAGAATACAAACATGGAGTTCCGAGAACGATGTAACAGATTTGGGAGGGTCAAGAACATTGGAGAGGAAAATAGGTGGGAGATGGGATTTCTTGAACTGCAGTAAACCCTGTGGTCTAGAAACAAGGACGGCCGCAGTTTAAGCTGGCAGCTCACAGCACCTTCTCAAAGGCACGTGGGATGTGCAACAAACATAGAACATAGAACATTACAGCACAAACAGGCCCTTCGGCCCTCGAGTTGCGCCGATCACATCAACCCCACCAATCTATAGACCTGTCTATAACCCCCAATCCCATTAAACCCCATATACTCATCCAGAAGTCTTTTAAAAGACCCCAGCGAGTTCGCCTCCACCACCGATGACGGCAGCCGATTCCATTCACTCACCACCCTCTGAATGAAAAACTTACCCCTAACATCACCTCTGTACTTCCCTCCCCGCACCTTAAATCTGTGTCCTCTCGTAACGGGTAACAACGACACCCGCATCCCATGAATGAATAAAAATCAGACTAACATGGTGGCCAGTGTGGATAGTTTGGTGATCAGCAGTTTAGTGGGAAAAGGAGATCGGTCTCATGGACTAGATGGGAGGAAACAATGGGAAAAGCTTAAATCAGCGTTCGCCTGTCAAGCAGATGTAAGCTCCTCCCACTCAAGACTCCCTCCACCATCGCTTCTCTCCCACTCAGTACACAACATCACCTCCACAACTCCAGGCAAACTCCCACAGGGTGATCCCTCCCCTGCCAGCCCATCCCCATCATCTTGTCCCCCACTTTCTCAGCATGAACAGGCCACACACCCTGGAGAGTCTTTGCAATGGCAGAAACATGTGAAGCGATCAGATTGATTGAAGTATGGCTTTCTGAGGTAAATTCTGGAAGCTGCTGACTGGAGCCTTGACTCCATCACCCACTTCCAAAAGAGATTTCCAAGTTGACAATCAGGATAAATCTGCCTGAAATAGTCAGGGATTTAACTCAGCACTCCTGCATTGTGGGACTAATTGCTTTATTCCTGGTCATCACTTTTACATCCTCCCCAATTGGCCCTTTATCATCGTCTGACTTTGCCTGTCTATCCACACCCAACTCTGTAAACTTGTGACTTGTAAAATGCTGCCAATGGTAACTTAACCCACACCAGCCCCAAACCATTTACTGCAAAGACTCAAAATCCTTTCCAATCAGAATTCAGAAGTTGAGAAATATCAAAACTTTGACTTAAAAACTACAAGAATTCAACCAATCACACCTCAATGAAAAATGCAGAATGTTTCCCTCATTTAAGATTAAAATCTTACCATTCATAGTTCGACACCTCTATTCGACAAAGAAAGGAGACAGAAATCAGGAAACTATAGGCAAGTTAGCTAAATGTCTGTCGTTGGGAAAATACAAGAATCTATTATTGAGACCACAAAAGCAGAACATTTAGAAAGCCAGAATATAGTCAGGCAGAGCCAACATGGTTCTGTGAAAGGGAAATCCTGTTTGACCAATTTATTTTGGTGTTTTGCAGGTATAACAAGTTGTAACGTCCTAACTATGTTAGAGGTTGTGGGTTTTCCACAGAAAGAGAAAGATGTGGTTTGCATACATACATTCAGCATGATACACAACAGGTTTATTGCAGGAGCTTGTTAACTGTGTAGAGTAGAAAATGAAACTGAAAAGAAGCCCTGTGGAACATCCCAATTACATCACCATCAAAGCATATGGCCAACTCTTATAGTAATCGTGCAACCACTTAAATAAATAACACAAGTAAAAGTAGATAAAGTGAGAGGTGGTATACTTGGATTTCCAAAAGCCATTCAATAAAGTGCCACATCAAAGGTTACTAAACAAAATAAGGGTTTATGGTACTGGGGGTAATATTAGCATGCGGAGAGAATTGACAGCAGGAAGCAGAGAGTAAAGTCATTTTTGGGTTGACAAGTTGTAACAAATGGAGTGACACAGGGAGCTGTGCTGGTGCCTCAACTAAAATCAATGTTTAGGATCAGGCTAAATTGGGAACTAAATTTGTTCCTGACAGCAAATATAGGAAAGTAAGTTGTCAAGAGGATGAAATGGGCAGGATTTTTCCATCCTTCCCACTGGCAGGATCTTCTAATCTTACCAAAGCTGGCCGCTTTGACAGGAAGAATAAAAGATAGATTAAACGGGAGAGATTGCAGAACTGAGATACAGAGGTGTCCGGGTACATGAATTATAATTACAGGCACAGAAAGTGATTAGAAAGGTAATTAATCGAATTGTTGGGTGTTTATTGCAAGCAAAATGGATATTCCTCATAAGTAGGGATGTTTCACTACGGTTGTGCAGGGCATTGGTGAGTCCGCATCGAGAGTACTATGTATAGTTTTGGGATGGGATTCTCCGATCTCATTTGTCGCTGCCCCATTGCCAGCGCGAATGGAGAATTTGGCACTCAGCCATTCACTGCAGCAGGACTGGAAAAGCCCAACTGCGGGAAAGGTTGGATGTTTTGGACATTGATCTTTTTAGTTAAGAATTGCATTAGGAACAGTTCAGAGACAGTTCACTTAGCAGATTCTGGGAACGAGGGGATTATTTTATGAGGAAAAGTTGGACAGGCTGGGCCTGTGTCGGAGTTTAGAAGAATGAGGGGCGTACAACATACAAGATCCTGAGAGGACCTGACAGCATAAATGCTGAGAGGCTGTTTCTCCCTCTGTGGGAGAATCTAGAATTAGGGTACACAGTTTAAAAATACAAGGTCTCCCTATTTAAGGCAGAGATAAGGTGAATTACTTTACTCAGAGGGTTGTTAGCCTTTGAAAGTTTCTTCCTCAACAGTACTGAAGGCTGGGCGCCATTGTTTTATCCTCAGCTGAGTTCGGTGGATTTTTGATCAATGAAGGAACAAAATCCACAGGCAGTAATGTGGAGTTGACACCACAATCAGATCCACCATGATCGTATCGCATGGCAGAGCAGGCTCGAGGGACCTAATGGCCAACTTCTGATCCAAATCTTATGCTCAAGTGCTTTCATCCATGTTCTTACAAATTGATGCTCACTTTCGAATGATCACCATCCAGTGACATGAGAGTCCTCAGTCAGAGAAACTGCAGTATGGATACTTCCCCAAACACACACACCATTGTGACTCTCCAATAAATATTTAGCGAGCTCATTCCCAAATAGTTTCATAAGAAACTCTGATGTCAACTCTGTTTGAAAGCAGGAGTAAGTGCAATCCTTTGCAGAAAAACAAATTTCCTGTTTCTTTTTACTTTGTGAGAGAGAGAGATCATGGAGAGGAAAATCAGAGAGAGAGAGAGGCCAACAGACAAGGGGAGGAACAGTTCCATCACCTATGATTTATTTCACTTTATTTGGTTCATTCAAAAGCAATTCAACAATCATTATTTTCCAAGCACCAATCAGAAAAGACTTGCTTCACTGCCTCTGGACAGATCTGTTAAAAAGTTCTTTCCAAATCCTCTCTCGCCCCAGAAAACCCAACACACTGTGCTCCAGAGAAAGTGGCTGAGAAACAGGCTGAGCAGAACAACAGAGAGGCTCAGAGAAGCTAAGAGAGAGAGAGAAAAAATATATAGTGGTAAGAATGAATGATAATGTCTCTTTACTTATTGTTACACACAAGATTTATTTAAGCTGTCTATTTATCAGGCTGCACTGGATGAGATACATGCCTTGTATTCATGTGGCAATGCAGAACCATGCGTTGCTGATAAAGAGACATCCTGTCAAAACTTTTCAAATTGCACACATCAGGCCAGAACGCCAGGATTTCAAATTGTCACCTACAGGCAAAAGTGTTGGGCATTGCACTTTTTGTTGAATCAAATATAAGTATGGGGGACCATAGTTCCCTGGTGTGTTCTCCATGGCAATGGGTCAACCAACCAGAAGTTGATTTGCCAAAAAAGTCAGCACCTTTTTCTCCTGCAAACAAAATTTAACTCTTCTTACATTTGTCCTGATGTGTGCATACCTTCCAAGTTGCAGTAATAACATATGAACGGGCAGGAAGGTTAAGTTTAGGGCCCCTTGAGCCTTCTCCACCATTCAATAAGTTCGTGGCTGATCTGATTGTAATCCCATTTCCTGCAAACCCCTGATAACCCTCTTGTTAATCAAGAATCTATCTAGCTCTGCTTTCAAGGATGCTGCTCCCATTGCCTTTTGAGGAAGAGAGTTCCAAAGACTCACCACCCTTCAAGAAAAAAAACCTCTCTTCATCCTTGTCATAGAGATTTACAGCATGGAAACAAGCCCTTAGACCCAACTTCTCCACACTGCTCTTTTGTTTTTAAACCACTAAGCTAGTGCCAATTGCCCCTGTTTGGCTCTATCCCTCTAAACCCATCTTACCATGTAACTGTCTAAGAGTTTTTTAAAAGATAAAAGTGTGCCCACTTCTACTACTACTTCTGGCAGTTTGTTCCAAACACTCACCACCCCTGTGTGTGAAAATATTGCCCTCTGGACCTTTTTGTATCTCTCCCCTCTCACCTTAAACCTATGCCCTCTAATTCTAGACTTCCCCTACCTTTGGGAAAAGATGTTGACTTCCTAGCTGATCTATGCCCTTCATTATTTTACAGACCTCTATAAAATCATCCCTAAGCCTCCTATGCTCCAGAGAAAAAAGTCCCAGTCTATCCAGCCTCTCATAACTCAAACCAAGTCCCGATGGCATGCTAGTAAATCTTTTCTGCACTCTTTCTAGTTTAATAATGTGCTTTCTATAATAGGATGACCAGAACTGCACACAGTATTCCAAGCCTGGCCTTACCAATGTCTTGTACAACTTCAATAAGACATCCCAAATCCTTTATTCAATGTTCTGACCAATGAAACTAAGCATGCTGAATGCCTACTTCACCACCCTGCTCACATGTGATTCCACATTCAAAGAGCTATGAACCTGTACCTCTAGATCTCTTTGTTCTGTAACTCTCCCCAACGCCCTACCATTAACTGAGTAAGTTCTACCCTGGTTCAATCTACCAAACTGCATCACCTTGCATTTATCTAAATGAAACTCCAACTGCCATTCATTAGTCCATTGGACCAACTGATTCAAGATCCCGTTGCAATCCTGGATAACCTTCTTCACTGTCCACTATGCCACCAATCTTGGTATCATTTCTTAAATGGGTGACCTCTTATTTTTAAACAGTAATCCCTAGTTCTAGATTCTGTGACAAGAGTAATTAAGGTCCCTTCAGGAACTTAAAGGTCTTGATCAAACCACGTCTTACTCTTCTAAACTTTGAATAGTGTGGATGAACAGAGGGATCTAGGTGTATGTGTACATAGATCCCTGAAAGTTGGGAATCAAGTAGATAAGGTTGTTAGGAAGGCGTACGGTGTCTTGGCGTTTATTAGTAGGGGATTGAATTTAAGAGTCGCAGCGTCATGTTGCAACTGTACACCACTCTGGTACGGCCGCACTTGGAGTACTGTGTGCAGTTCTGGTCCCCACATTACAGGAAGGATGTGGAGGCTTTGGAGAGGGTGCAGAGGAGGTTTACTAGGATGTTGCCTGGTATGGTGGGGAGGTCCTTTGAGGAGAGACTGAGGGATTTGGGGTTGTTTTCGTTGGAAAGAAGGCGGCTAAGAGGGGACCTTATTGAAACATATAAGATGATTAGAGGTTTAGATAGGGTGGACAGTGATAGCCTTATGGACGAAAAGGGATTGGTATAGGCTAGTGGGTCACTGTTTTTGTAACTGGTCGGCGCAACATCGTGGTCTGAAGGGCCTGTTCTGCGCTGTAATGTTCTATGTTCTATGTTCTATAATCTTTCCTCTTAAGACAATCCGCCCACTCCTGGTATTACTCTAGTGCACCTTCTCTGAACTCCTTCCAATTTCTTTCCTTAAATAAAGGAGACCAATTTTGTAAACAATACACCAGTTGTGTGTCACCAATGCCCTGTACAGTTGATGTGGAAATGCTGGCGTTGGACTGGGGTAAGCACAGTAAGAAGTCTCACAACACAAGGATAAAATCCAACAGGTTTATTTGATAACACAAGCCACAAGCTTTCAGAGCGCTGCTCCTTCATCAGGTGGCTGGAAATTCTGTTCACAAACTGGGCATACAAAGACACAGACTTAATTTACAAAATAACGTTTGGAATGTTAGTCTTTACAGCTAATCAAGGCTTAAAACGTACAGACAGGTGAGTGGAGACAGCATTAAGCACAGCTTAAAGAGATGGGTATTGTTTCCGGACAGAACAGTTAGTGAGATTTTGCAAGTCCAGGCAACTCATGGGGGTTACAGATAGTGTGACATGAACCCAAGATTCCAGTTGAGGCCGTCCTCATGTGTGGAACTTGGCTATCAGTCTCTGCTCAGTGATTCTGCATTGTTGTGAAGGCCGCCTTGGAGAATACTTATCCAAAGATCAGAGGCTGAATGCCCGTGACTTCTGAAGTGTTTCCCAACAGGAAGAGAACACTCCTGCCTGGTGATTGTCGAGCGATGTTCATTCATCCATTGTCGTAACGTCTGCATGGTCTCCCCAATGTACCATGCCTCGGGACATCCTTTCCTGCAACGTATCAGGTAGACAATGTTGGTCGAGTTGCAAGAGTATTTACCATGTACCTGGTGGATGGTATTCTCACGTGTGATGATGTTATCCATGTTGATGATCCGGCATGTCTTGCAGAGGTTGCTGTGGCAGGGTTGTGTGGTGTCATGGTCACTGTTCTCCTGCAGGCTGGGTAGTTTGCTGCGGACAATGGTCTGAGGTTGTGCGGTTGTTTGAAGGTAAGAAGTGGGGTGTGGGGATGACCTTGGCGAGATGTTCAACTTCATCAATGACAGCCAAGGGCTTAATTTCTGCCCCAACACCAAAGTAGACCCCATCAGTCTCAGAGCAGACACCAAAGAATTCATCAGGTGAATGAGGCTACGGGCGCTCTTCCACAAACCCCAAGAGGCCAACAGCGAACACAATGAGACAGCCAATGAACCAGAACAGCCGACAGAGAGATCCGCAGTGCAGCAACCAAACAGGAAGGAATCGAATTGGACTCCTCCGGAAGGCTGCTGCCCTCAACTTGACATGTATGTCCAAGCCATCGGAAGATGCGTCAACACCAAATTCATCAGCCGCACTCACGAGACAGCCCCGAACATCACCCAAGCACAACGCAACGCCATCCGCGCTCTCAAGACCAACCGCAACATTGTCATCAAACCAGCAGATAAAAGAGGGGTCATCGTCATACTGAACAGAATGGATTACTGCAGAGAAGTGTACCAACAACTGAACAACAAGGAACACAACAGACAGTTACCCACAGATCCGACCATAGAACACACCCGTCAACTCAACAGACTGATCAAGACCTTTGATCTGGACCTTCAGAGCACCCTCCGTGCTTTCATCCCACGTACTCCCCGCGTTGGAGATCTCTACTGCCTCCTGAAGATATACAAAGCCAACACATCCGGCCACAGGGCAATGGGACCCTGTGCGAGAATTTCTCTGGCTATATTGAGGGTACCCTGAAACCCATTGTACAAAGAACCCCCAGCTTTTGTTGCAACAGTACAGACTTCCTGTAGAAACTCAGCACACATGGAGCAGTTGAATCAGGAGCACTCCTTGTCACAATGATGTCACGGCACTCTACACCAGCATCCCCCGTGACAATGGCATTGCTGCAACTGTCTCAGTACTCAATGCCGACAACTACCAATCTCCAGATGAAATTTTACAACTCATCCGCTTCATCCTGGATCACAATGTCTTCATCTTCAACAACCAGTTCTTCATCCAGATACATGGAACAGCCATGGGGACCAAATTCACACCTCAATAAGCCAACATCTTCATGCACAGGTTCGAACAAGACCTCTTCATCGAACAAGACCTCTTCATCACACAGGACCTTCAACTAAAGCTACACACTAGATACATCAATGACATTTTCTTCCTTTGGACTCATGGTGAACAATCACTGAAACAACTATATGATGACTATATGATTGGGGGTTATAGATAGGTCTATAGATTGGTAGGTGTTGATGTGATCGGCTCAACTCGTGGGCCAAAGGGCCTGTTTGTGCTGTAGTGCTCTATGTCCTATGACATGGACTACTCTCCAGAATCGGTTACATTCTTGGACACACGCATCTCCATCAAGGACAGTCACCTCAGTAATCACTGTACCGCAAACCCACAGACAACCTCACAATGCTCCACTTCTCCAGTTTCCACCCTAAACACATTAAAGAAGTCATTCACTAAGGATAAGCCCTCCATAAACACAGGATCTGCTCAGTTGAGGAGGATCACAACAGGCAACTCCAGACGCTGAAAGCTGCCCTCATAAGAACAGGATATGGTGCTTGACTCATCGATCGATAGTTCCAACACGCCACAGCGAAAAACCGCACTGACCTCCTCAGAAGACAAACACAGGACACGGCGGACAGGGTACTCTTCATTGTCCAGTACTTACCCAGAGCGGAGAAGCTATGGCATCTTCTCTTGAGCCTTCAACATGTCATTGATGAAGACGAACATCTCAAGAAGGCCATCCCCACACCCTCACTTCTTGCTTCAAACAACCGCACAACCTCAAACAAATCACTGTCCGCAGTAAACTACCCAGCCTTCAGGAGAACAGTGACCACAACACCACACAACCCTGCCACAGCAACCTCTGCAAGACATGCCGGATCATCGACATGGATACCATCATCTCGCGTGAGAACACCATCCACCAGGTACATATTCTCGCAACTCGGCCAACATTGTCTACCTGATATGCTGCAGGAAAGGTTGTCCCGAAGCGTGGTACATTGGGGAGACCATGCAGACGCTACGACAACGGATCAATGCACACCGCTCGACAGTCACCAGGCAAGACTGTTCCCTTCCTGTTGGCGAACACTTCAGCAGTCACGGGCATTTGGCCTCTGATCTTCGGGTAAGCTTTCTCCAAGGCGGCTTTCACGACACATGACAGCGCAGAATCACTGAGCAGAAACAGATAGCCAAGTTCCACACACGGGGATAGCCTCAACCAGGATCTTGGGTTCATGTCACACGATCTATAACCCCTGTGACTTGCCTGGGCTTGCAATACCTCACTAACTGTTCCGGCTGGAGACAATACACATCTCTTTAACCTGTGCTTAACCCTCTCTCCACTCACATTGTCTGTACCTTTAAGACTTGATTACCTGTAAAGACTCGCATTCGAACCATTATTTTGTAAATTGAGTTTGTGTCTTTATATGCCCTGTTTGTGAATAGAAGTCCCACATACCTGATGAAGGAGCAGCGCTCCGAAAGCTAGTGGCTTGTGCGACCAAATAAACCTGTTGGACTTTATGAGATTTCTTACTGTACAATTGAAGCTTAGCCTCCCCACTTTTGTAGTTAATTCCCCTCGCGATAAATTATCGCATTCCATTGGCTTTCCTAATTACTTCCTGTACCTACATACTAGCCTTTTGTGATTCATGCACAAGTACACCCAGAGCCCTCTGAATCTCAGAGTTACACAATCTGACACCAGTTAGATAATTTGCTGCTTTTTATTCTGCCAAAATGGATAATGTTATATTTGTCCACATTATACACCATTTGCCAATAACCTATGTCCCTTTGTAGCCTCCTTGTGCGCTCTTCACACTTTACTTTCCTACCCATCTGTGTGTTTTCAGCAAATTTACAACCCTACCTTCAGTCTCTTCATCCAAGAGATCTATAAAAATTGTAAGAAGTTGAGGCCCCAGCTCTGATCCCTGTGGCACACCACTTGTCACATCCTGCCTACTAGAAAAAGATTTATTTATTTATTTATTATTCATTTATGTTGTAAATGCGCCTAGTTTGGGGGCGTTTAAGAGATCCGTGGATAGGTTTATGGACGAAAAGGGATTGGTTTAGGTTAGAGGGTTATTGTTTTTTAACTGGTCGACGCAACATCGTGGGCCGAAGGGCCTGTTCTGCGCTGTAATGTTCTATGTTCTATGCCAAGTATGTTTCCTGTTAGCTAGCCAATCTTCAATCCATGTCAGTATGTTACCCCCCTGTCCTGCACTTAGAGGGCCCTGTGCACCACAACCACAAGTGAATTCTTGCCTTTATAATTTTACAACCCAATCTACTTCTCCATTCAGATTTTCTGAACTTAGGTCACTCCTCTCTAATGTGCTAATACTACATTTACTTAAGACAACCACCCCTCCACCTTTACCCAACTTCCTTTCCTTTTGAAATGTCATATACCCTTCAATAATCAGGTCTCAATCCATGTTTTACTGTAGCCACATCTCTGTGATAGCTATCAGGTTGTACTTCTTTTAGCATTATCACATTGTATGTATTAACTTCTATTTCAGCTATCACTTCATCTGTTTTGTTTTGAATGCTACATGCATTCAGATGCATAGCCTTTAGTTTTACCCTTTTATTACTTTTGTAGCATCCAGCCTTGTCCACTGATTTACTCTTAGGTTTATGGTCTCTGTCCCTTCCTTTCATGGTCAGTTTATCACTTCCCATTTTAGTACCTTTCTCTATTGCCTTGTCTCTACTCTTTGGTTTATCACATTTTCCAAAATTTTGATTCTTTGCCCGCAACATTCAGTATAAAACTCTCTCTACTTCCCTAGTAAGATGGCTCATAGGACATCAGTCCCAGCATGGATCAGGTATAAACCATCCTAGTGTTACAGATTCTACTTTTCCCAGTACTGGTGCCAATGTCCAAGAACTGGTACACACTTCTCCCACCAGCCATCCTGTTTTCTAATATTATTTGTCCAATTCCAGTGGCTCAGGTAATAATCCAGAAACTGTTACCTTTGAGTTTCTGCTTCTTCCTTTGGAAAGCAAAGCTCACCGTCACAATATTTACAAACACCTTCAAAGGTGTTTCTCCAGGGATATAGACTCTACGCACCATGTTCATGCTCGAGCATGTATACTCACTTCTAAAAGTATGTGACAGGCAGAAACAGCATCTTCCAAACTCACCACCACTTCCATCGAGGACAAGGGCAGCAGATAGTTGGGAACCCACCTGGAGGTTCCCCTCCAAGTCACTCATCACTTTGACTTGGAATTATATCACTGTTCCTTCACTGTCACTGGGTCAAAATCCTGCAGCTCCCTCCCTAACAGCATTAAAGTAAAGTTTATTTATTATTCACAAGTATATTCATGTTGGAATGAAGTTACGATGAAAATCCCCTCATCGCCACACTCTGGCGCCTGTTTAGGTACACTGAGGAAGAATTTAGCATGGCCGATGCACCTAAATAGCACATCTTTGGACTGTGGGAGGACACCGGAGCACCCGGAGGAAACCCACACAGGCACAGGGAGAACGTGCAAACTCCACACACACAGTGACCCAAGCCAGGAATTGCAGCAGTGTCCCTGGAGCTGTGAGGCAGCAGTCTAACCACTGTGCCGCCCTCTGGGGGTGTCCCTACACCTCAGGGAATGCAGTGGTTTCAAGAAGGCAGTTCAGCACCATCTTCTCAAGGGCAATTAGGGGTGGGCAATAAATGCTGACCTTGCGAGTGACACCCACATTTCATAAATTGGTAAATGCTTTAAAAAGAAAACCACAAGATGATTACAGTCTCTCTATTTCCTACACTGGATACCCACCAATATATGTTCACATGATGACAAGTTAATTACTGTAAGGGCTTAAATCGCAGAATTAGCAGTGGGATGCCACAAGAGAGTTGAAATGTGGAAATAAAAAGGAGCAAAGGGAAATTCTCGGATACAATGCTGCTCTTTTCCATTTCTACATACTCACCACTGAGTGCACGCGCTCATGTTCTCTTTCTCTCTCTCACACTTGCATAAGGATGACGGTCATGCTGAATTACAAGATGTGAATGTGATTGGTTTCAACTTGTGGCCAACAGACAGACAATCTCTACACTCAGAGGGTGGTGAGTGAATGGATGCCGTCATCGGTGGTGGAGGCGAACTCGCTGGGGTCTTTTAAAAGACTTCTGGATGAGTATATGGGGTTTAATGGGATTGGGGGTTATAGATAGGTCTATAGATTGGTGGGGTTGATGTGATCGGCGCAACTCGAGGGCCGAAGGGCCTGTTTGTGCTGTAATGTTCTATGTTCTATGTTCTACATTATAAAAATCTACAAGGACATAGTTCAGGAAAAACAGAGTGGAGGCCAAGGGTGGGGATAGAAATTGAGCAGGAATGGAATCAGCTATCAGCAGGATGGATGAGGAGGAGAAAGGACGAATGGATTCAGACTGTGGAGGGCATCAGTCAGGAGCAGGGGAGGGAGATTAACTGGGAGAGGAGGAATCACTTACAGGGTGATGGGGATGGTACATATTGATTGGGATACAGCAGTGGAAGTTGGCAGTGTCTCCTGTGGAGTTAAATGCAAGACCCCTGCATCTCCCAATGTCACTGAGGATTTTAAACACCTTGTATGTTGCAGCTAATGGAAGTTCCTTTAAGGCCAGCACGCTAGGCCACAGGCCTCAGGCCCACCATTTGTCAATTAGACTGCAGGCCCCTATAGACATCCAGAATGTTCCTAGTGCCAGTTTTAAACAGGGACACTGAACACCTCTGCAGTTACCAACGTGGTGGGCAACGTATCTCAGCAATGGAAAACCCAGCTGCCATTGTGGACACTTTGGGCCTATTTCAGTCCTGTGGAATGATCGGTTTTATCAGATTCCTACTTGAAAGGATAATAATGATCTTTTTGTAGCATCTCCAGTAAACCTAGGACCACATAAATGCTGTGAATGCCTTCCATAAAGGGCTGAAAGGAAGTGAAAACCAAAGTCAGCTGATGCACAAGGGGAAACCTTGACAAATCTAAGACTCAATCACTTTTTAATCATTTCCCATCCTTAATCCCCCTTGAGAAGGTGGTAGTGAGCTGCCTTCTTGAACTGTTGCAGTGCTGTGGTGTAGGTACACCCAGAGTGCTGATAGCTATTGTGACCCTGTGCCAATAATTCAGTCAATGGAACATACTAGAAGCTCAATCTCAACTTCTGTTTGAGCCCCCTTCGACTGCAGTGCTCTCCCTCACTCCCTGTGTAAAATCTGTCACTAGGTTAGGTGTGTGGATTCTGCCTGAACCCATGATGAAAAGTCCATCAGCAAATTGTCAAGGGTCCGTCCGGTTAATCTCCTCAATCTGCAGGACAAACAATGCCACTGCTTTCTGGGCCTCTCTACTCACCAGACGCTCCATTTCCTGTTCACGGAGTCTCTCTTCCTTTTGACGTTGATGATAACCCCTTAAATCGTCCTCGTTGCCCCCAATGGAGCTGATGCTGTTGGTGCGCTTGCGGAAGGCGGGAGAAGCGGACCGCTGTCCCAGTGCCGTCAGTTTAGCCCCGTCGGCGGTGTGGGGCTCCAGGGGGCTGCTCTGACCCCAGAAGACCTGGTCGATGCCGTCGGCAGAGAAGTCCCCCCCTCCGTTCTGATACTCCCTCCTCCTGGGATCCAGGATAAACGGACTATCTCTGCCGTGCAAATGGGGCGAAGTTAGGGAGATCTTCTGAGCGACCCTCGGACTTCCTGTAACGCGATGCTCCTCATGGCCTTCCGCTGTGTTACTCGAATACGGTGACACGGTCTGGTTTGTGTGGGGGTAATGAGCTTCTTTCATTGGTAGAGGGAAGTACCTTGGACCCAAATCCCTAGATTCATCCAGGACATTTGTCAGTCTAAAACAATCACCCGACTGAATGGACGCAAACGGAACCAGTTGGTTGTCTTCGGCCTTGTGTAGTTTCGGAAGGGAGCGACTGTACACTCCCATTTGCCGGAGGCAACTTGTGGAGGCTTCCCTGGCCCGCGATCCAGATCCAAAAGCCCCTTCACCAACAGCAATCCTACCCCGGGCAGAGGGGCAATAATCGATGGGGTTGGGCGACAGATACAACTTGCGGGCCAACCTCGGGCTGGACGGCATGCTGGCCGACTCCTTGCCACGGCTTGCAGCGGCCTGCACTGACCCAAGGCCCAAACAGGTGCTCTCCGGCAACGTTGCGTCGTCCCATGCGCCCCATTTGGAGGGGCCCTCCATGAAGGGCCTCCCGTGAGCAAGGCCCTGAGCTCTCGAACCGTTCCACAGCTCCTGTCTCCTCCCCCAGTAGACCTCATAGGGGGGGGAAGCCAGGGGTGACAGGGGACTCTGTGGAGGAGTTGGCGAGCCCACCAGCTGAACCGCCGACCTGACGGGAAAAAACCTCTGGAAGCCACCGCTGGGTGCTCTGTCCGCAGGGGTGGGAGAGAACGGAGGGTAAAACGGTGGCGGCGTGGCATTGCGGCTGGTGAGCAGTCTGGGCGCGAATCGCCTTCCCTCAGTGGGCGAGATCTCGGCGGGGCTCCGGGCCCTCCCATCAGTCCGTGCCACATACCGACTCATTTTCATCAGGTTAACCACATTCTGCATGGCGTTGTCATCTGCGTAGCCATGGCAACTTGGTTCCGATCCAAACTGCCTGGAGGCCGGGCTCTGGGTTGCTGCCTGGTATTCTCTGATGTCGGGAAAATCTGTCAGAAATAATACGAGAATTAGACCAGATTTGTTTCAGTTTCTGTCCCCAGGCGATCATAGAATCATAGAAACCCTTCAGCCCATCGAGTCTGCACCGACCACAATCCCACCCAGGCCCCACCCCCATATCCCTACATAATATACCCGCTAATCCCTCTAACCTACGCATCCTAGTACACTAAGGGGCAATTTTAGCTTGGTCAATCAACCTAACCCACGCATCTTTGTACGTTCTGGACACCACCCCAGTGAGCTGTACCCCAAGAGAGCTGGTTGGGGAGTCATAGAACATAGAACATTACAGTGCAGAACAGGCCCTTCGGCCCACGATGTTGCGCCAACCAGTTACAAAACAATGACCCACTAGCCTAAACCAATCCCTTTTCATCCATAAACCTATCTACAGATCTCTTAAACGCCCCCAAACTAGGTGCATTTCCAACTGCAGCTGGCAGGGCATTCCAATCCCTCACCACCCTCTGGGTAAAGAACCTACCCCTGACATCCGTCCTGTAGCTACCCCCTCTTAATTTAAAGCCATCCCCCCTCGTGCTTTCTCCATCCGAGGAAAAAGGCTATCACTGTCCACCCTATCTAAACCTCTAATCATCTTATATGTTTCAATAAGATCCCCTCTTAGCTGCCTTCTTTCTAACAAAAACAACCCCAAATCCCTCAGCCTCTCCTCATAGGACCTCCACACCATACCAGGCAACATCCTAGTAAACCTCCTCTGGTTTCCAAAGCCTCCACATCCTTCCTGTAATGTGGGGACCAGAACTGCACACAGTACTCCAAGTGCAGCCGTACCAGAGTTGTGTACAGTTGCAACATGACGCTGCGACTCCTAAATTCAATCCCCCTACCAATAAACGCCAAGACACCGTACACCTTCTTAACAACCTTATCTACTTGATTCCCAACTTTCAGGGATCTATGTACACATACACCTAGATCCCTCTGCTCCTCCACACTATTCAAAGTCCTCCCGTTAGCCCTATATCATTGTGATACTCCCGTGGACTACAGATTATTGCTGGAAACGCAGGATTTACACAGTGATATTTAGATAGTGAAAGCTACGAGAAGCTAGTGTGAATAGTACTTTGCAAGGAAATCAACAGTAAATTATTTCCATTTGAGACAGAGATGTGGAGGAATTTCTCCTCTCAGAAGATTTCAGGCTGGATTATTGAACATGTTCAAGGCTAAATTCAGTAGATGTGTGACAGGGAAGGGAGTTAAGGGCAATGAGGGGCCAGGAAAATCGAGTTAAGGCCACAATTGTGTCAAATGATAGAACAGGCTAGATGGACTGATTAGCCTAACCCTGCTCCTGATGATGTTATGACCTTATTTAAAACAGACAGCCAATGGCGACTCCGAATGACAAGATATCTTAAATAACTACTTTGTGTCAATATTCACGATAGAAGTCAACACGCAAAACATCCCAAGAAAATTAATATTAAGTCAACAAAATAACACATTAGCAGCATTAAAGAGTCACAAACCTCAGGAGCCAATGGTTTCAATTCCGTGGTTTACCAAACATAGGGAAAATATTGTTGATATCCAAATTCTAATCTGCCAAAGTTCTCTCGAATCAGGGAATGTTTTTTTAGATTACAAAATTTCTTTAAAAAAGGGGGGGGAGGAAAGAGTGGGAGGAAACCAGGGATTTATAGACCAGTTAGCCTAACATTTGCTGCTGGGTAGTTACGAGAATCTGTAATTAAGGACAGAGTAACAAAACACTTCAGCGGATCAGGAGAGAGAGCGCGGATTTATGAAGGGTGATCATTGCCTCATGAACCTTCTGAGGGGGGGTTGAACAGGGGATTGTCTATGATTTCCAGAAGGCATTTGATAAAATAGCTCAGGAGAGACCGTTAGTTAACATTGAAACCGATGGAACTGAAGGGGAATTATTGTTAGGAAACTGGCTGGGTAACGGGAAACGGAGAGCAAAGATTCTCCACCTTTTCTGGTTGGTGAAGTTCAAGCTAAGATACAGCAGCTTTCTTTGCTGGAGAGAGTGAGGCTTAGCTGTTTTCCCACCAGTGTCCCAGCCATCCCCACCTGTAGATGCAGTACGTGAGGGTGGAACACAACACCTCAGACATTGAAAATAAACACAGCAATCCTGTAAGCATGGTCAGACAAAGCAGCTCTCCCAACCTCCCAGAACACCACGCTAGGCCCCAAATATTCACATCCCGTCTCCTACCTGGAACCAAGTTGGGTGGGGCGATTACGTTCTCATTGTCGGGCTTCATATTCTTTATCCGTCTGGCTTCAATGGGATGGTTGAATCGAAAGTAGTTCGATTGGCCGAGGCACAGAATACAACCTGCAGTAAACAAATACGACAGCGTCATCTAGTTTGGAGTTCCACCTTTCCGGGGACACCTTTCCCCATTTCTGACTGACGTGTGACTAGCAATATAATTATGAATCTGCACCAGATCGCAGGGTCAAAGCTGCCATGACAGTTCTCCCCGGTGGTGGGGTAGCTGAAGGGTGCCACCCCTGGCCGACTGTGGTAGTGGTGTAAATCGGGCAGATAGTCGCAGAGGACCGACAGATCTCTCCCACCACATCGGGACTTCTCCCGTGCCCTACAACGAGGAAAGGGGGGGGGAGATGGAAACTGGGGACACTTCCTTTAATATTAATTGGAGGCAGAATGATCCAGCATTGGGATATGACAGGATTTCAAATGGAAATCTTGCCAGCGTGGCCAAGGTGGTTAAACTGGTAGATGGACAGACAAATAGAGAACATACATCCAGTTATATGAACTCTCGGATTTATCAACACGCGCACACACACCCAGGCACAGCCTGCAATGGGATCGCAATACATTGAGGTGAACAAAACGTGGCAAGTGGAATTCAACGTGCAAAAGTAATACATTATCCACTGGTGTCCAAGAAACGGCAATCAACTATAGAGTCAGAACTGTTCAGGAGGCCATTCAGCCTAATGCTTGTATTCTTCTCCCTGTAGAGCAATCCACTCTATAAGCTCTGCTTTCCTTCTTACTTCTTTTCAAAATTGGTCGTCTCCACTTCCACCAGTCCCAGGTCATTACCACTCACTGTGTAAAAATGGAATTCCTCATATTTCCACCAACTATTTCTCTGGCCCAAAACCTTTGCTCCGTGTCTCTGGGTCCTTGTACCGTTAGTTAACAGAAACAGCTTTTCTTTGCCTATCTTTTCTAAACCTGCCATAATCTTGTACACCATGCAAGACTTCTTGAGAAGGTGAGAGGGCATGAGATCTAAGGGCCTTTGGCCTTGTGGATCCAGAACTGGCTTGCCTGCAGAAACACAGTAAAAAGTCTGACAACACCAGGTTTTAGTCCAACCGATTTATTTGATAATATTCTCACAAGCTTTCGAGGGGACTGCCTCTTCGTCAGGTGAATGGAGAGTTCTGGCCTCAGACAGAGCATATAAAGCACAGACAGTTTAGAGATTACTGATTAGAATGCGAATCTTTACACCTAACCTGCTGTTCAAGTCTTAAAGTGGCTGATAATGTGAGTGTTTTACTGTGTTTACGCCAGTCCAACGCCGGCATACCCACATCTTGCCTGCAGAAGGCAGAGAGTGGTTGTGGATGGGTCTTTTTCTGAATGGAGGTCAGTCACCAGCGGAGTGCCCCAGGGATCTGTTCTGGGACCCTTGCTGTTTGTCATTTTCATAAATGACCTAGATGAGGAAGTGGAAGGATGGTTAAGTAAGTTCACTGATGACACGAAAGTCGGTGGTGTTGTGGATGGTCTGGAAGGATGTCAAAAGTTGCAGCAGGACATAGATAGGATGCAGGAATGGGCGGAGAAGTGGCAGATGGACTTCAACGCGGATAAATGTGTCGTCGTCCATTTTGGCAGAACCAACCGGATGAACGAGTACACTATCAAGGGCAGGAGTCTTGGTAGTGTTGAAGAGCAGAAGGATCTTGGGGTCCGGGTCCACAGGACTCTTAAATCGGCCTCGCAGGTGGAGGATGTGGTCAAGAAGGCGTTTGGTGTACTGGCCTTCATTAATCGAGGGATTGAGTTTAGGAATCGGGAGGTAATGCTGCAACTTTATATGACCCTTGTCAGGCCTCATTTGGAGTACTGTGCGCAGTTCTGGTCGCCTCACTGTAGGAAAGATGTAGAAGCTATTGAGAGGGTACAGAGGAGATTTACAAGGATGTTGCCTGGACTGGGAGGCATGCCTTATGAAGTTAGGTTGAGGGAGCTGGGACTCTTTTCCCTGGAGAGACGAAGTTGAGAGGCGACCTGATAGAAAGTTACAAAATGTTGAGAGGAATAGATAGGGTGGATTCTCAGAGGCTATTTCCCCGGGTTGAAATGGTCGCTACGAGAGGACACAGGTTTAAGGTACAGGGAGGGAAGTTCAGAAGTGATGTTAGGGGTAAGTTTTTCAGTCAGAGGGTGGTGAGTGAATGGAATCGGCTGCCGTCAGTGGTGGTGGAGGCGAACTCGCTGGGGTCTTTTAAAAGACTTCTGGATGAGTATATGGGGTTTAATGAGATTGAGGGTTATAGATAGGTCTATAGATTGGAGGGGTTGATGTGATTGGCGCAACTCATGGGTCAAATGGCCTGTTTGTGCTGTAGTGTTCTATGTTCTATGTACCTCCATCAGATCTCCCCTCCATCTCCTATACTCCAAGGAGAACATCCCCAGCTTCTCCAACCGTAGCCTTGTTGATAAAATCCCTCATTCCCAGACACAATCTAGTAAATCTCCTCTGCATCCTGTCCAGGACCGTCACATCCTTCTTAATATGAGGTGACCAGAATTGGACACACTACTCTTGTTCTGGTCTAACGGAGCTTTATAAAGGTACAAGATAACTTATTTTGTACTCTGTACCTCTAATTGTGAAGCCCAGGATCCCAGGCACTTGACTAATCTCTCTCTCACTATGTTCCACCACCTTTAAAGACCGATTCACATGCGCTCTCAGTTCCCTCTGTATCTGTACAGTCTTTGGGCTGTGCCTTTATATTGAGATTGCCTCCCCCATTCCTCATCTTACATTTCTCAACTAGACTGCATTTGCCACTTGCCTGCCCATTCTGCCCATCTGTTTAAATGCTGTTACAGTCAATTGGTATCATCCTTACTGTGTGTCACTCCTCCGAGTCTGGAAATTCCAGTATCCATGTCATTTATGTATATCAGGAAAAGCAGCAGTGCCAGAGCTGGCCCTTGTGAACTTCACTGTCTCCTATCTTTCTGTGGAGACACCAGCGTTGGACTGGGGTGAACACAGTAAGAGGTCTCACAACACCAGGTTAAAGTCCAACAGGTCTTCATATGCCCTGTTTGTGATTAGAACTCCCACTTACCTGACGAAGGAGCAGCGAGCGCTCTGAAAGCTCATGGCTTTTGATGCCAAGTAAACCTGTTGGACTCTAACCTGGTGTTGTGAGACTTCTTACTGTCCTATCTTTCTCCCAGCGTAATCGCTAAATGGTCCAAATACATAAATAATTACAAAGGCTCAGGGAATAGAACATAGAACATTACAGCGCAGAACAGGCCCTTCGGCCCACGATGTTGCGCCGACCAGTTACAAAAACAATGACCCATTAGCCTATACCAATCCCTTTTCATCCATAAACCTATCTACAGATCTCTTAAACCCCCCCAAACTAGGAGCATTTACAACTGCAGCAGGCAGGGCATTCCAGTCCCTCACCACCCTCTGGGTAAAGAACCTACCCCTGACATCAGTCCTATAACTACCCCCCCTTAATTTAAAGCCATGCCCCCTCGTGCTAGCTTTCTCCATCCGAGGAAAAAGGCTATTACTATCCACCCTGTCTAAACCT
Organism: Prionace glauca; assembly: GCA_037974335.1. Taxonomy (NCBI): domain Eukaryota; kingdom Metazoa; phylum Chordata; class Chondrichthyes; order Carcharhiniformes; family Carcharhinidae; genus Prionace; species Prionace glauca. The sequence goes on along the minus strand of CM075733.1, from coordinate 76,423,327 downwards.
CTAATCATCTTATATGTTTCAATAAGATCCCCTCTTAGCCGCCTTCTTTCCAGCGAAAACAACCCCAAATCCCTCAGCCTCTCTTCATAGGACCTCCCCACCATACCAGGCAACATCCTAGTAAACCTCCTCTGCACCCTCTCCAAAGCCTCCACATCCTTCCTGTAATGTGGGGACCAGAACTGCACACAGTACTCCAATGTGGAATGTGGACTTTTATCACAGGACAGCACGGAAGCAATGGGATGAATGTTTTGTAACCTCTCAACAAAACTCTGCTTGGACCCACATCTGGAATATTGTAGCCCATTCTGACACCAACCTCAGAAAGAGTCAAATGACCTTGAAAGGGTGCAGCGGATGAATATCACAACCAAAAAGGTTAAATTATGTGAAGCGGTTGACAGTCAAAGACTCAGGATCATAGAATCACACAACGCAGAAGAGGCCCTTCAGCCCATCGAGTCTGCACTGACACAGGAACGATTAAGATGATTAGTGGGTTTGGTTAGGTGGATGGAGAGAGAAATGATTTCCACCTGGCCTGGAGTTCCAGAACAAGGGGTGTCACCTTCCAATGAAAGCGAGATTATTCATGGATGTCGCCAGGAGGTCGTCATTCACACACTGGGGAGTGGAAATCCAGAATTTTCTTCCCGCAGAGAATTGCGTTGACTGGCCAATTGAATTCGTCAAGACTGAAATTTTCATTAGGCAACACTATCGACTGATATAAAGCTAATGAGGGAGAACGGAACTCAGATACAGATTCATAATGACTGAATTGCCTCCTCCTGTCATAGAGTTAACAAGATACACAGTGCAGAAAAGACCCTTCGGCCCACTGCACTTACGCCAATCAAAGACAAACCACTTAACTATTCGAATCCCATTTTTCAGAATTCGTTCGTAACCTTGAATGACTTACTCTATGTTACAGGCACAAGGTTTGATTTGATGAAGTGCTTCAAAACGTTAGTCACGGCATGAATCAATTCCAGCCTCCCGGACTACCTGGATCCACTACAGTTAGCCTACCAGCACAAGGTGCACAGCAGACGCCATTTCTCTGGCCCTGCACTCAACCTAGAATACCTAGGTAACAAGGACACCTGTGTCAGACTTCTATTCATTGACTACAGCTCAGCCTTCAACACCATTATTCCCACGAAATTCATCCCCAATTCCATGCCCTCGGCCATGGCACCTCCCTTTGCAACGAGATCCTGAAATTCCTGACTCACGGACCACAATCAGCAAGGATAGGCAACAACACCTCCTCCACGATCATCCTCAACACCAGTGCTCCACAAGGCTGTGTTCTCAGCCCCCGTACTATACTCCTTATACACCTGTGACAGTGTGGCCAAATCCCCCTCCAATTCATAGAACATAGAACATTACAGCACAAACAGGCCCTTCGGCCCTCGAGTTGCGCCGATCGCATCAACCCCACCAATCTATAGACCTATCTATAACCCCCAATCCCATTAAACCCCATATACTCATCCAGAAGTCTTTTAAAAGACCCCAGCGAGTTCGCCTCCACCACCGACGACGGCAGCCGATTCCATTCACTCACCACCCTCTGAGTGAAAAACTTACCCCTAACATCACCTCTGTACTTCCCTCCCCGCACCTTAAATCTGTGTCCTCTCGTAGCGACCATTTCAACCCGGGGAAATAGCCTCCGAGAGTCCACCCTATCTATTCCTCTCAACATGTTATAAACTTCTATCAGGTCGCCTCTCAACCTTCGCCTCTCCAGGGAAAAGAGTCCCAGCTCCCTCAACCTATCTTCATAAGGCATGCCACCCAGTCCAGGCAACATCCTTGTAAATCTTCTCTGCACCCTTTCAATAGCTTCTATGTCTTTCCTATAGTGAGGCGACCAGAACTGCACACAGTACTCCAAATGAGGCCTGACGAGGGTCCTGTAAAGTTGCAGCATTACCTCCCGACTCCTAAACTCAATCCCTCGATTAATGAAGGCCAGTACACCATACGCCTTCTTGACCACCTCCTCCACCTGCGAGGCCGATTTAAGAGTCCTGTGAACCTGGACCCCGAGATCTTTCTGCTCTTCAACGCTACTAAGACCCCTGCCCTTAATAGTGTACTCGTTCATCCCGTTGGTTCTGCCGAAATGGACGACTACACATTTATCCGCGTTGAAGTCCATCTGCCACTTCTCCGCCCATTCCTGCATCCTATCTATGTCCTGCTGCAACTTTTGACATCCTTCCAGACCATCCACAACACTGCCGACCTTCGTGTCATCAGCGAACTTGCTAACCCATCCCTCCACTTCCTCATCCAAGTCATTTATGAAAATGACAAACAGCAAGGGTCCCAGAACAGATCCCTGGGGCACCCCACTGGTGACTGACCTCCATTCCGAAAAAGACCCATCCACAACCACTCTCTGCCTTCTGCAGGCAAGCCAGTTCTGGATCCACAAGGCCAAAGGCCCTTGGATCCCATGCCCTCTCACCTTCTCAAGAAGTCTTGCATGGGGGACCTTATCAAAAGCCTTGCTGAAGTCCATGTACACTACGTCCACGGCACTTCCTTCGTCAATGTGTTCAGTAACATTATCGAAGAACTCAACTAGGCTCGTAAGGCACGACCTGCCCTTGACAAATCCATGCTGACTATTCCTGATCATGTCAAACCTCTCCAAATGCTCGTAAATCTTGTCCCTCAGAAGCCTCTCCATTCGAGTTCCAAGTTTGCTGACGACACCACCGTAGAGGGTCAGATCTCAAACAATGACAAGGCAGAGTACAGGAATGAGATAGAGAATCTGGTGAACCGCTATGAAGACAATAATCTCTCCCTCAATATCAACAAAATTAAGGAGATTATTATCGACTTCAGTAAGCATAAAGGGGAACATGCCCCTGTCTACATTGATAGGGATGAAGTAGAAAGGGGTGAGAACTTCAGATTTTTAGGTTCCGGATCACTAATAACCTGTCCTGGACTCCCCATGCCGACACCATAGTTAAGAAAGTCCACCAACGCCTCCACTTTCTCAGAAGACTAAGGAAATTTGGCATGTCAGCAACGACTCTCACCAACTTTTACAGACGCACCACAGAAAGCATTCTTTCTGGTTGCATCACAGCTTGGTATGGGCTCCTGCTCTGCCCAAGACCGCAAGGAACTACAGAAGGTCATGAACGTAGCCCAATCCATCACACAAACCAGCCTCCCATCCATTAACTCTGTCCACACTTCAGCAAAGCAGCCAGCACAACTAAGGACCCCACACACCCTGGGCATTCTCTCTTCCATCGGGAAAAAGATACAAAAGTCTGAGGACACGTACCAACCGACTCAAGGACAGCTTCTTCCCTGCTGCTGTCAGACTATTGAATGGTTAAGTTGATCTTTCTCTACACCCTAGCTATGACTGTAACACCACTTTCTGCACTCTCTCGTTTCCTTCTCGATGAATGATACGTGTTGTCTGCAGAGCGTACGAGAAATAATACTTTTCACTGTATGACAATAATAAATCAAATCTATCTATCCTGTATTTCTTTCATTCAGTGCCTTTGTTTTCACAGCCTTCTTTGTTACAGAATTCCACCTGAAGAAATTTCTCCTCATCTCAGTCCTAAATGGCCTATCCTTTACCCCGAGACTGTAATCCCTTGTTCTAGACTCTCCCAGCCAGAGGAAATATCCAGTCCTGTCAGAGTTTCATACGTTTCAATGAGACCCCCTCGCATTCTTCTGAACCCCAGTGGGGCTTACAGCACCCCTTGGTCACAATCACACTGCACAAACTCCTGCATGCTAACTGTTAATGGCAATTTTTACCTTCTGTTTCTGCTAGTTCTTCAAATCTCTTCAAATGGCCAGGACGGGACTAGAATTGCTGTGTCATCAAGTCTTCGCCACGGAACCTTTGTCAGAAAGGCTTATTATTCACGCACACAGCTCCTAACATCTGGAAAGCATTCAATCCTTCGACGTGCCAGATGCTCACTCACATTCTGCTCGCCAAGATTCCTTTTAAACTGCAATTCTTTTTGCTTTGTTTGAAGCGCCATCCTTTGCAATCTGCACAAAAGCCAACACGAAAAGGCAGGCAAATTCCACAGATGTCTCATGGCCCACACATTTCCCAAAACAGATTGGGAGCTTCGGGCAGGAAGGCGGTTGGTTGGGAGGATGGGGGGGGGGGGGGGGGCAGAGATCGTGGAACCCTATCCCATCACCATATTTGGTCAAAGATAAAAGGAAAACATTATGAATGCAACTCTGGAATGAATCCCTCCTTCAACTCTCCAATCAGAACAATTACTCCCTGCTTCAGAAACACTGGTCCCGTACTCGCTGCCAAACAACACGGGCTTTAAAACGTCCGTAATTAATCTGCAAATCAATCAGCATCTTGTGAGGAGGAAGAGAAGATCCAGAAAGTACAAACGGCTGCAAGTTTTCAGCCTATTTGGTTTAGCTTTGCAAAAATGCTGACCACCCTCACACACCCTGAGAAACTTTAAGAAATCGTAGTATTTGGATGGAAAATACCCATTTCCCCCCCCCCAAAAAAGTTAGAGCCCCTGAATCTGGCTACAGTAGGGGTACCATTCGCATACACACGGGGCAAGGTAGGTGTAGGAAAATGCTTTGTTAAAATGGCGGCGCGGGCTCGTTGGGCCTGTTTCCCTGCTGGGTTGTTCTTTGTTCAGTACTTAGTGATGTGAGTACCCTTCGAATGGCAAAATTTATATTCTGACAAATACCACTCTCCAGCAAAGCGAACAACCATTTCAACTGTGGAGTCTCATCCCTATTATTAGATGTCATTTTTAAACTTCTCGTTTCTTCCTGAATCCCAGTATTATTCTCTATTTCATTTTCTGTATCCGATTCCCCTTGAATTCACCCTATGGCCATCTCGGTCTTTCTATCTCCTCATTAGCAATGGGGAACCTTGCTGAAAAGGGAGACAGGTTGCTAAAGCTTTTAGAATTCCTACTGTGCAGGAGGCCAGTTGGCCCATCGAGTGTGCACCAACTCTGTGGAGGAGCATTCAAAACCCTGCTCCCTCCCAGCTCCATGACCCTGTGCGTTTACCATGGCCAATCCAGCTGACATGCACATCTTTAGGTGTGGGAGGAAACCAGAGCACCCAGAGGAAATCCACACAGACACGGAGAGCACTTGCAAACTCCACAATGATAATGACCGTGTCATCCATTTTTCATCTTGGAAAAACATAAGAATATGTTAAGATGGACATAAGATGTCCATAAGATGGACAAACATAAGAATACCAAACTTCATTCAATCACAGCAACTTATACTACAGGAGAAAAACTTGGTTGGCAAGACTGCTGGATGAGATGTCTAGATGCCACCTCTGACCTTGCTGTGCTGCTATCCAGCAACCTATGAAGCAACATTTCAAACTTAAGGGGACAGGAAAAAAATCTAACCAATTGAGAATGCTCCAGAGATGAGCTGGCTCCATTTAATTCTGGACCAATCAGGGGTGATAACTAACAAGATAAACAAACAAAAATTCTTAAATTCTTCTGGGTGGCACGGAGGCACAGTGGTTAGCACTGCTGCCTCCCAACACCAGGGACCCGGGTTCGATTCTGGCCTCGGGTCACTGTTAGTGTGGAGTTTGCTCATTCTCCCCGTCTGTGTGGGTTTCCTCTGGGTACCCCCATTTCCTCCCGCAGTCCAAAGATGCGCGGGTTAGGTTGATTGGCCATGCTAAATTGGTATAGAACATAGAACATAACAGCACAAACAGGCCCTTCGGCCCTCGAGTTGCGCCAATCACATCGACCCCACCAATCTATAGACCTATCTATAACCCCCAATCCCATTAAACCCCATATACTCATCCAGAAGTCTTTTAAAAGACCCCAGCGAGTTCGCCTCCACCACCGATGACGGCAGCCGATTCCATTCACTCACCACCCTCTGAGTGAAAAACTTACCCCTAACATCACCTCTGTACTTCCCTCCCCGCACCTTAAATCTGTGATTTATAGAAGGTGAAGTCACATGGGATCAGAGGTGAGCTGGCAAAGTGAATACAAAACTGGCCCAGTCGCAGAAGACAGAGGGTCGCAGTGGAAGGGTGCGTTTCTGAATGGAGGGTTGTGACAAGTGGTGTTCCTCAGGGGTCAGTGCTGGGACCTTTGCTCTTTGTAATATATACATAAATGATTCGGAGGAAAACGTAACTGGTTTGATTCGTAAGTTTGCGGATGACACAAAGGTTGTAGAAGAGGATGTAGCAGCCTATAGATCGGTTGAAGACTTGGCTGAAATCAAGCTGATGGCAGATGGAGTTTAGTCCAGACAAATGTGAGGTAATGCATTTTGGAAGATTTATAAGAACATAAGAAATAGGAGCAGGAGTAGGCCATCTAGCCCTTCGAGCCTGCCCCGCCATTCAATAAGATCATGGCTGATCTGAAGTGGATCAGTTCCACTTTCCCGCTTTCCCCCCATAACCCTTAATTCCCTTGTCAATCAGAAACCTATCTACCCGTGACTTAAAAATATTTAGCGAGGCAGCCTCCACCACTTCAACGGGCAGAGAATTCCAGAGATTCACCACCCTTTGAGTGAAGAAGTTCCTCCTCAACTCTGATCTAAACTCCCCCCCCTTATCTTGAGGCTGTGCCCTCTAGTCCTGCTATCCTTTCTAAGTGGGAAGAATCTCTCTACCTCTACCCTATCCATCCCCTTCAATATCTTAAACGTCTCTAAGATATCCATCCCCTTCAATATCTTATACGTCTCCTCATCCTTCTAAACTCCAATGAGTACAGACCCAGACTATTTAGTCTCTCTTCATAGGCTAACCCCCTCATCTCTGGTATCAGCCTAGTGAACCTTCTCTGCACTCCCTCCAAGGCCAAAATATCCTTGCGCAAGTGCGGCGACCAAAACTGCACACAGTACTCCAGCTGCGGCCTCACCAGTATCCTGTACGGTTGTAGCAAGACCTCCCTGCTTTTATATTCTATCCCCTTCGCTATAAAGGCCAACATTCCATTCACCTTCTTGATCACCTGCTGCACCTGCAGACTGGGTTTTTGCAACTTGTGCACAAGGACCCCCAGGTCCCTCTGCACCGTAGCATGCTGCAGTTTTTCGCCTTTTAAATAATAATCCCTCCTACTATTATTTCTGCCAAAGTGGATAACCTCACACTTGCTAACATTGTACTCCATCTGCCAGGTCCTCGCCCACTCACTTAGCCTATCCAGATCCCTCTGCAGACTTTCCACACCCTCCGCACAATTTGCTTTTCCACTTATCTTCGTGTCATGGGCAAATTTCGTCACCCTACACTCAGTCCCCTCCTCCAGATCATCTATATAAATGGTAAATAGCTGAGGCCCCAGCACCGATCCCTGCGGCACTCCACTAATCACCAACCGCAACCAGAATAGCGCCCATTGATACCAACTCTTTGCTTCCTATTAAACAGCCAATCCTCTATCCATGCTAACACCTTACCCCCAACTCCATGCACCCTAACCTTCTGTTGCAACCTTTTATGAGGCACCTTATCAAACGCCTTTTGGAAATCTAAAAACACCACATCCACCGATTCCCCTCTGTCTACCGCACTAGTCACATCCTCATAGAAATCCAATAAATTCATCAAACACGACTTCCCCTCAACGAATCCGTGCTGCGTTTGCTCGATCAAACCATTCTTTTCTAGGTGCCTCGCTATTTCTTCTTTGATGACGAATTCTAGCATTTTTCCAACTACAGATTTAATACAGCTTTTTTACATTTCATTTTTAATACAGACAGGAAATATTTGGTAAATGGCAGGACCCTTAAGAATATTGATAGGCAGAGGGATCTGGGTGTACAGGTAGACAGGATACCGAAAGTGGCAACGCAGGTGGAGAAGGTAGTCAAGAAAGCATACAGCATGCTTACCTTCACCGGTCGGGTCACTGAGTTTAAAAGTTGGTAAGTCATGTTGCAGTTTTATAGAACCTTAGATAGGCCACATTTGGGACAGTGTTCAATTCTGGTCGTCACACTACCAGAAGGATGTGGAGATTTCGGAGAGGGTACAGAAAAGATTTACCAGGATGTTGCCTGGTAATTAGCTATGAGGAGAGGTTGGAGGAACTTGGTATGCTCTCACTGAAACGATGAAGGTTGAGGGGAGACCTGATAGAAGTCTATAATATTATGAGGGGCATGGACAGAAGCTTTTTCCCAGGATGGAAGAGTCAATTACTAGAGGGCCTAGGTTTAAGGTGCGAGGGGCAAGGTTTAAAGATGATGTACGAGGCAAGTATTTTTATACAGACAGTGGTGGGTGCCTGAAACTTGCTGCCGGGAGAGGTAGTGGAAGCAAATGTGATAGAGACTTATACATGAATAGGATGGGAATGGAGGAATATGGCCCCCGGAAGGATAGGGGATTTTAGTTAAGTCGGGCAGTATGATCGGCACAGACTTGTTGGGCCTATTCCTGTGCTGTAACTTTCTTTGTTTTTTAAGTTGACCCTAGTGTTGGGGGGGGAATTAGCAGGATAAATATGTGGGATTACGAGAATAAGGCCTGGTGGGATTGTGGTCAGTGCAGACTCGATGGGCCGAATGGCTCTCTTCTGCACTGTAGGGATTCTAATGCAGACTGGAGGTATTCTTAATCCATCCTAAAGCAAGTCAAAAGAAGATATCTGGGTTAATGCAGAGTGGATGAGCTAAACGGGGTGATTGCCCCTCCTGAGTAAAGGAGTTTAGAACCAAATGAAAGGTCAGAGCCCAGTCAGAATTCAGAAGGTGAAGAAAAGGCAGGGTTCTGGAAAACTAATCAAATAACCTTTGATACATTGACACAGCTCGGGGGGGCAAACGTTAAGTCTTCAGGACAGTGTACACACAGGTCTTTATCATGTCAACATTTAGTGAATCAAATTCTGTCCGTTCAAATTAACAAGACCAAACTGTGTATCCCCCCCCCCCTCCCACCCCGCCGTCTCATCCATACCTTTGTTACCTCAAGACTCACCCATTCCGATGCTCTCCTGGTTGCCCTCCCACATTTCCACAAACTCAAGGTTATTCAAAGCTCTGCTATTGGTCTTGTGCCTCAGAACAAGTCCCCTTTTCTATCACCCGTTGTGCTCCCTGACCTACAATGGTCAACAAATGCCTTGATTTTAAAATTCTCTGGCCTTCTTTGCAAATGCCTTCACCCTCCTAACCTCCATAAGTTTTCTCCAGTCCCTCCAATATATCCGCCCTCCCCTAATCCTGTGCATCACCAATTTGAATCAAGCCACCACTGGTTCGGTTTCCTGAGCCCTGTGCCTCTGGAATTCCCACCCTACAGTGCTCCTTCACACTCTCCTACTTTCAGACATTCCTTAACACCTACCCATTTCAGTCATCTGACAATATCTCCTAATGTGCATCAGTGTCAGATTTAGTTTTATAACACACCTTGATGTTTTGTTACGTTAGGACGGTATAGAAATACAAGTAGTCATTGTGAATGCATAATAATACTAGCACCTAGGGCGGTAAATTACCCCTTGGTGTCAGGGGGACTAGCTAGGATAAACGCGTGGGGTTGGGGGTAGGGCCTGGGTGGGATTGTGGTCGGTGCAGATGGGCCAAATGGCCTCTTTCTGCACTGCAGGATTTTATGGTCCCTGATTACCCTTGAGAAGGTGAGCTGCCTTCTTGGACCACTGCAGTCCATGCGGTGTAGGTACACCCACAGTGCTATTAGGGATGGAATTCCAGGATTGTTATTGGACACCAGTCAGTCCAGGTGGTACAGGTACATCCACAGTACCGTTCGGGATGGACTTTTACCCACTGACAGTGAAGGAATGGCGATGTATTTCCAAGTCAGTTTGCTGATGACACCAAAGTCGGAGGTGTGGTAGATTGTGAGGAAGGGTGTCATAGTTTGCAGGATGACTTAGAAAGGTTGCAGAGCTGGGCTGTGAGGTGGCGGATGGAGTTTAATGTGGAGAAGTGTGAGGTAATTCATTTCGGTAGGAATAACAGATGTGTTGAGTATAGGGCTAACGGGAGGACTTTGAATAGTGTGGAGGAGCAGAGGGATCTAGGTGTATGTGTACATAGATCCCTGAAAGTTGGGAATCAAGTAGATAAGGTTGTTAAGAAGGCATACGGTGTCTTGGCGTTTATTGGTAGGGGGATTGAATTTAGGAGTCGCAGTGTCATGATGCAACTGTACACAACTCTGGTGCGGCCACACTTGGAGTTTTGTGTGCAGTTCTGGTCCCCACATTACAGGAAGGATGTAGAGGCTTTGGAGAGGGTGCAGAGGAGGTTTACCAGGATGTTGCCTGGTATGGAGGGGAGATCCTATGAGGAGAGACTGAGAGATTTGGGGTTGTTTTCGCTGGAAAGAAGGCGGCTAAGAGGGGATCTCATTGAAACATATAAGATGATTAGAGGTTTAGACAGGGTAGATAGTGATAGCCTTTTTCCTAGGATGGAGAAAGCTAGCACGAGGGGGCACAATTTTAAATTAAGGGGGGGTAGTTATAGGACAGATGTCAGGGGTAGGTTCTTTACCCAGAGGGTGGTGAGGGATTGGAATGCCCTGCCAGCTGCAGTTGTAAATGCACTAGTTTGGGGGCGTTTAAGAGATCTGTGGATAGGTTTATGGATGAAAAGGGATTGGTTTAGGCTAGTGGGTCATTGTTTTGTAACTGGTCGGCGCAACATCGTGGGCCGAAGGGCCTGTTCTGCACTGTTATGTTCTATGTTCTATGTTCTATGTTCTAAGTCAGTATGAGTGATTTAGAAGGGAACCTGCAGGCAGTGATATTACCATGTTCTTCTCGTGATAGGTTTCAGGAGTCTTGGTGAGTTCCTGCAGTGCATCTTCTAGTTCATCTGCACTGGTGGAGGGATTAAATGTTTATGGGGGTAGATGGGGTGCCAATCAAGTCACTCAGAGAGGTCTGTCAGATAAGACTATGTTGAAATAAAAGCATTGTATCAGATATGCTGCAAAAACAATACATCAAACACAGAGGTCAACTAAACTTGCTTCTTATCTCACTTTGAATTCAAACTGTTAAAGTGACCTTTGATAAAGTCAATGTGAATTTAGATTCAATAAACAGAAGTTCTCCTCCAACGTCCTGGTCAATATTTATCCCTCAAACACCCAGAGGAACAAATCAAATACCGTGCGGTGTCCAGTGTTGAAAGCAGGGTTCAGGCCAGTTCAGGCCTTCATTGCTTTGTCAGCTAACTCCAGAGAACCAGGGCACTAGGCAGCCTCACCAACAACCCTTAAAGAGACCAACAAGCTAGGAATCTCCTTATCTAATTGTTTAAAATCATACCTTAATGTCATAGAGATTTACAGCATGGAAACAGGCCCTTAAGCCCAACTTGTCACCCCTAAACTAATCCCAATTGCCTGCATATCCATATCCCTCTAAATCCATCTTATCCATGTAACTATCTAAATACTTTTTAAAAGACAAAATTGTACCTACCTCTACCACTACCTCTACATTCACTGCCCTCTATGCGAAACAATTGCCCCTCTGGACACTTTTGTAACTCTCCCCTCTCACCTTAAACCTATGCCCTTTAGTTTTAGACTCCCCTACCTTTGGGAAAAAGATATTGACTATCTAGCTTATCTGTGCCCCTCATTATTTTATACACCACTATGAGGTCACTCCTCAGCCTCTTACGCTCCAGAGAAAAAAGTCCCAGTCTATCCAGCCTCTCCTTATAACGCAAACCATCAAGCCCCAGTAGCATCCTAATGAATCTTTTCTGCACTCTTTCTAGTTTAATAATATCCTTTCTATAAGAAGGTGACCAGAACTGTACACAGTATTCCAAGTGTGGCTTTACCAATGTCTTGTACACCTTCAACAGGACATCCCAACTCCTGACCGATGAAATCAAGCGTGCCGAATGCCCTCTGTCCACCTGTGACTCCACTTTCAAGGAGCGATGAACATGTATCCCTAGATCTCTTTGTTCTGTAACTCTCCCCAACGTCCTACCATTAACTGAGTAAGTCCTGCCCTGGTTCAATCTACCAAAATGCATCACCTTGCATTGTCTAAATTAAACTCCATCTGTCATTCATCAGCCCACTGGCTCAATTGAACAAGATCCCGCTGCAATTGGAGATAACTTTCTTCACTGTCCATCATGCCACCAATCTTGGTGTCATCTGCAAACTTATTAACCATAACTATATTCTCATCCAAATCATTAATATAAATGATGAATAAATGGACCCAGCACTGATCCCTGAGGCACACCGCTGGTCACAGGCCTCCAGTTTGAAAAACAACCCTCACCCTCTGGTTTCTGTCAAGAAGCCAATTTTGCATCCATTTAGATACCTCACCCTGGATTCCGTGAGATTTAATCTTACGCGATGATCTACCATGGGGACAGGACGGGGGGGGGGGGGGGGGGGGCCGGCAGACACAGGATAGGGGGGCCAGGGTGAGGGCAGAAGGCGGGGGCAGGAGGGCGAGGGCCGGGGGTGTGGGAAGAGGGCGGGGGGGCAGGGGTAGGGCGGAGAAGAGGGCGAGGGCCAGCATGGGGGGGTGGAAGAGGGCGGGAGGGGTGTGGAACGGGGGTGGAAGAGGGCGAGGGCTGGGAGGGGGGGAAAGAGGGCTGGGGGGAGAGGGGAGTATGTGAGGCAGTCACTCCCTTTCCTCAGACTCTAAACACAGTGGGTCTTGGACAAACGAGTCATGTGAAATATCCAGTTAACCTGTTCAGTCAGTCAGTTGTAGTGGGGAATGTTTCATGGTTTGTACAGAACTGCTGTGCAGCACAAATGTGGAAGGGGGGGGGGGGGGGGGGCCTTTTAGTCCTGTAACCCCCAGATATTTTCTTGTCAGATTCCTCCTCATCGATTACCACTCAGAATTCAACACCATTATTCGTAAGAAACTCATCTCCAAATTCCTTGGCCTGGGGCTTGGTTCCTCCCTCTGCGACTGGATCCTGGACTTCCTCACCCACTGATCAGCAACAACACCTCCCCATCCTCCACACAAGGCTGTGCCCTCAGATCCTCACTATAACCCTTTTACACCTATGAGCCCAAATTCCACTCCAAATCGATTTACAAGTTTGCTGATGACACCACCATAGTGGGTCAGATCTCAAACAATGAGGACCAGAGTACAAAGGAGACACTGATCGACTTCAGCAAGTGTCATGGAGAACATGCCCCTGTCTAATCAATGGGGACAAAGTAGAAATCGTTGAGAGCTTCAAGTGAAGTGCCCAGATCACCAACAACCTGTCCTGGTCCCTTCATGCCAACAATATAGTTAAGAAAGCCCACCAACATCTCAACTTTCTCAGAAGACTCTGACTCTCGCCAACTTTTACAGACGCACCACAGAACGCATTCTTTCTGATTGTACCACAGCTTGGTATGGTTCCTGCTCTGTTCAAGACCGCAAGGAGCTACAAAGGGTCGTGAATGAAGTCCATTTTCAAACCAGCCTCCCATCCATTACACTGTCTACACTTCCCACTACCTCGGGAAAAGCAGCCAGCATGGTTAAGGAGCCCACAGATCCCCGGATACATTCTCTTCCACCTTCTTTTGTCAGGATAAAGATGCAAAGGTCTGAGGTCACGTACCAACGGACTCAAGAACAGCTTCTTCCCTGCTGCTATCAGACTCTTGAACGAACCTACCTCGCATTGAGTTGACCTTTCTCTACACTCTAGCTGTGACTGTAACACTACATTCTCTCCTTTCCTACTCTACGAACGATAGCTTTGTCTGTATAGTGCGCAAGAAGCAATACTTTTCACTGTGTGTGACAATAATAAATCAAGAACAAAGAGAGGAAAGAAAATTACAGCACAGACCCAGGTCCTTCGGCCCGCCAAACCTGCACTGACCGTACTGCCTGACTGAACTAAAACCCCCTACCCTCCTGGGGACCACATCCCTCCATTCCCATCCTATCCCTGTACTTGTCAGGACGCCCCTTAAGAGTTAAATCAAATCAACTTCAGCTCAAACTAGTCTTAATCATTGAACTTACTGGAAAAATGGAACTGTGAAAGAGAGAGAGAGAGAGAGAGAGAGACCATTCTGCACACACTAAGCTCCAACTATTCTATTCCCATCAGCAAATCCTTCTGTTCCCGTCTCTCCCCACCCCCGCAACCCCATTAATGACTTCCCCCTGAAATGCATGTGACCCTGCAGGGTTTTAAACACCGCATTAGTGAGCTCTCTTCCCTGAACGCCCTCACCATTCAAACACCCAGTCCCAGAGCAAGGCAACTCCACACTGGACTGGGGGCTGGGGTATTTCTCAAGACACCAGCACAGCCCCCAAAGGCAGCATGTCAGCCACAGATTTTAAACACACACACACACACTTAACTATCCAGCCTTTTCTCTGCACCTCCCCACTCTCGCTCAATTCTACCCCCAGGACCGTCGGAAAAGTTTGGCAATTCTCCCCACCCCTGTCAGCACCCTCAAACTTCCAGACTGAAACGTTCCCCACCATATTCCGGCACTGACCTTCACTCCTGGATTGGACAGGATGTCTGGTATTCTGGAATGTGGCGATAGCTGTCTCAGGCGTTGCAGACAGCCCCTGGTCAGACAGCGACGCCAGGAAATTTCTCTTCAGTTCCAGCCTGCAGGAGACCCAAAATCCCCCAGCAAACCCAGCCTCTGCTCAGACGCGGGTCTGCCGGGACCCCACCGCCCCTTAGGAGGAGACGGCGTCCAGAGCGAAGTGTCTGCAAAGTACTGGGACATTCTGACGTTTTCTCTTAAATGCTGTCTGAGAGTGAGAGGCAGCAAACAACATGTTTATTGAAGCCAGCCGCCGTCTCCTCTTCATTAGAAGTCTTTTTATTGTGCAGGAAAGAATGTGTGCAATCCAATAATTAATAGGTGTCGCTCTGCTCGTTTCCCCCATAAAAATCCCCAGCTTTCACCAACATTCCAGCGTCTGCTTCATGCTGCAGACTCCTTCACCCAGTCAACATCTCCCCAGAAAAATACCCGGCTGGAACTGCTCCAGGCAATCCATCCCGGCTCCTGTGGGTGTGAAAATCTTGTCTTGCTTACCCTACTATAAAATACTTGCCTGCATCCCAGGCGCTACTTAAATTCAGCTGTTACTCTGGTTGAGGCTCAACAGGGACGGTGCCCTGTGCCCACTTTGCAAAACCACCCAACCCCCAATGCCAGTGTGAATTCCTTTCTGGAGGGTCCCAAAAGGCGGAACAGGACATTCCACAGGCTGGCCAAATCCCCTCAGGAACCCACATTGCAATCAGCATAAACAGTATACACTCACAGACACACACACACAATACTTACACTCACAGACACACACACAATACCTACACTCACAGACACACACACACAATACCTACACTCACAGACACACACACACAATACTTACACTCACAGACACACACACAATACCTACAATCACAGAACACACACACAATACCTACACTCACAGACACACACACAATACCTACACTCACAGACATACACACAATACCTACACTCACAGACACACACACAATACCTACACTCACAGACACACACACAATACCTACACTCACAGACATACACACAATACCTACACTCACAGACACACACACAATACCTACACTCACAGACACACACACAATACCTACACTCACAGACATACACACAATACCTACACTCACAGACACACACACAATACCTACACTCACAGACACACACACAATACCTACACTCACAGAACACACACACAATACCTACACTCACAGACACACACACAATAGCTACACTCACAGAACACACACACAATACCTACACTCACAGAACACACACACAATACCTACACTCACAGACACACACACAATACCTACACTCACAGACACACACACAATACCTACACTCTCAGAACACACACACAATACCTACACTCACAGAACACACACACAATACCTACACTCACAGACACACACACAATACCTACACTCACAGACACACACACAATACCTACACTCACAGACACACACACAATAGCTACACTCACAGACACACACACAATAGCTACACTCACAGAACACACACACAATACCTACACTCACAGACACACACACAATACCTACACTCACAGACACACACACAATACCTACACTCACAGACACACACACAATACCTACACTCACAGACACACACACAATACCTACACTCACAGACACACACACAATACCTACACTCACAGAACACACACACAATACCTACACTCACAGAACACACACACAATACCTACACTCACAGACATACACAGAATACCTACACTCACAGACACACACACAATACCTACACTCACAGACACACACACAATACCTACACTCACAGACACACACATAATACCTACACTCACAGAACACACACACAATACCTACACTCACAGAACACACACACAATACCTACACTCACAGACACACACACAATACCTACACTCACAGAACACACACACAATACCTACACTCACAGAACACACACACAATACCTACACTCACAGAACACACACACAATACCTACACTCACAGAACACACACACAATACCTACACTCACAGACACACACACACAATACCTACACTCACAGACATACACAGAATACCTACACTCACAGACACACACACAATACCTACACTCACAGAACACACACACAATACCTACACTCACAGAACACACACACAATACCTACACTCACAGACACACACACACAATACCTACACTCACAGACACACACACACAATACCTACACTCACAGAACACACACACAATACCTACACTCACAGACACACACACACAATACCTACACTCACAGAACACACACACAATACCTACACTCACAGAACACACACACAATACCTACACTCACAGACACACACACAATACCTACACTCACAGAACACACACACAATACCTACACTCACAGACACACACACAATACCTACACTCCCAGACACACACACAATACCTACACTCACAGACACACACACAATACCTACACTCACAGACATACACACAATACCTACACTCACAGACACACACACAATACCTACACTCACAGACACACACACAATACCTACACTCACAGACATACACACAATACCTACACTCACAGACACACACACAATACCTACACTCACAGACACACACACAATACCTACACTCACAGACATACACACAATACCTACACTCACAGACACACACACAATACCTACACTCACAGACACACACACAATACCTACACTCACAGAACACACACACAATAGCTACACTCACAGAACACACACACAATACCTACACTCACAGAACACACACACAATACCTACACTCACAGACACACACACAATACCTACACTCACAGACACACACACAATACCTACACTCACAGAACACACACACAATACCTACACTCACAGACACACACACAATACCTACACTCACAGACACACACACAATACCTACACTCACAGACACACACACAATACCTACACTCACAGAACACACACACAATACCTACACTCACAGACACACACACAATAGCTACACTCACAGACACACACACAATAGCTACACTCACAGAACACACACACAATACCTACACTCACAGACACACACACAATACCTACACTCACAGACACACACACAATACCTACACTCACAGACACACACACAATACCTACACTCACAGACACACACACAATACCTACACTCACAGACACACACACAATACCTACACTCACAGAACACACACACAATACCTACACTCACAGAACACACACACAATACCTACACTCACAGAACACACACACAATACCTACACTCACAGAACACACACACAATACCTACACTCACAGAACACACACACAATACCTACACTCACAGAACACACACACAATACCTACACTCACAGAACACACACACAATACCTACACTCACAGAACACACACACAATACCTACACTCACAGAACACACACACAATACCTACACTCACAGACATACACAGAATACCTACACTCACAGACACACACACAATACCTACACTCACAGACACACACACAATACCTACACTCACAGACACACACATAATACCTACACTCACAGAACACACACACAATACCTACACTCACAGAACACACACACAATACCTACACTCACAGACACACACACAATACCTACACTCACAGAACACACACACAATACCTACACTCACAGAACACACACACAATACCTACACTCACAGAACACACACACAATACCTACACTCACAGAACACACACACAATACCTACACTCACAGAACACACACACAATACCTACACTCACAGAACACACACACAATACCTACACTCACAGACACACACACACAATACCTACACTCACAGACATACACAGAATACCTACACTCACAGACACACACACAATACCTACAATCACAGAACACACACACAATACCTACACTCACAGAACACACACACAATACCTACACTCACAGAACACACACACAATACCTACACTCACAGACACACACACACAATACCTACACTCACAGAACACACACACAATACCTACACTCACAGACACACACACACAATACCTACACTCACAGAACACACACACAATACCTACACTTACAGAACACACACACAATACCTACACTCACAGACACACACACAATACCTACACTCACAGAACACACACACAATACCTACACTCACAGACACACACACAATACCTACACTCCCAGACACACACACAATACCTACACTCACAGACACACACACAATACCTACACTCACAGAACACACACAGAATACCTACACTCACAGAACACACACACAATACCTACACTCACAGACACACACACAATACCTACACTCACAGACACACACACAATACCTACAATCACAGACACACACACAATACCTACACTCACAGACACACACACAATACCTACACTCACAGAACACACACACAATACCTACACTCACAGACACACACACAATACCTACACTCACAGACACACACACAATACCTACACTCACAGACACACACACAATACCTACACTCACAGACACACACAGAATACGTATACACATACAATATCTATACACACAGAAACACACACACACAATACATGCACAGGCACACACACTACATGCTGTCTCACAATACACACATATGGGGCAGATACACGCACCTTCCATGCAGACAGGCACACACAATACACATACGCACACACACATATACACAGGGACAGACAGACACACAATGCATGCACACAGAGGGATAGACACACATTCACATAATGCACACACAGGGCAGACACACTCACACATACAGGGGCAGACTCTCACACACATACCACAATACACACAGGCATACAGTGCACACACACACGCACGCAGACGTAGAGCAAGTGCGTGCACACACACACGCACGCAGGCGTAGAGCACGTGCGCGCACACACATACACGCAGGCGTAGAGCACGTGCGCGCACACACATACACGCAGGCGTAGAGCACGTGCGCGCACACACACGCAGGCAGGTGTAGCGCACGCGCACATGGGCATAGAGCACGCGCGTGCACACGGGCGTAGAGCACGCGCGCGCACACGGGCGTAGAGCACGCGCGCGCACACGGGCGTAGAGCACGCGCGCGCACACGGGCGTAGAGCACGCGCGCACACACGGGCGTAGAGCACGCGCGCACACACGGGCGTAGAGCACGCGCGCACACACGGGCGTAGAGCACGCGCGCACACACAGGCGTAGAGCACGCGCGCACACACGGGCGTAGAGCACGCGCACACACACGGGCATAGAGCACGCGCGCACACTCGGGCATAGAGCACGCGCGCACACACACGCACAGATACACAGCACACATGCGCAAACACACACACATACACTAGTGCATGTGCATTTAAGGATTGCAATAATCTACATTCTTTGGGGCAGTTTCACTGTTGCCTCACTTGAACAGCAGGTTAGGTGTAAGGATTCGCATTCTAATCAGCAATCTCTAAACTGTCTGTGCTTTATATGCTCTGTCTGAGGCCAGAACTCTCCATTCACCTGACAAAGAGGGTAACCTCGAAAGCTTGTGAGAAAGCTTGGGTGAAAGGGAGGGGGGCATAGATGGGGAATGCAAGGCACGGCGTAGTGGGGGTGGGGCGGAGCAGGGTTTGAAATGCATGTGCTTTAATACTTTAAAGGTAGGGGAGGACCGCAGGAAACATGGGAGGGAGGTTAGACAGGAGGTGGAGAAGGGAAATGCCCAGACTGAGGGGCTGAAGTGTGTATATTTTAATGCAAGGAGTATAGTAAATAAGGTAGATGAGCTTAGGGCGTGGATAGCTGCTTGGGAATGTGATGTGGTGGCCATTACGGAGACTTGGATGTCTCAGGGACAGGACTGGGTACTTCAGGTGCCAGGTTTCAGATGTTTCAGGAAGGACAGGGAGGCTGGCGGAAGAGGTGGTGGAGTGGCACTGTTAATAAGGGACAGTGTCATGGCTGCAGAGAAAGAGGATGCCATGGAGGGACTTTCTACAGAGTCTCTGTGGGTGGAAGTTACGAACAGCATAGGGTCAAAAACTTTGCTGGGTGTATTCTATAGGCCGCCCAATAGTGACAGGGAAGTTGAAGTGCAGATAGGGAACCAGATTCTGGAGAAATGTATTAAAAACAGAGTGGTCGTGATGGGAGACTTCAATTTCCCAAACATCGACTGGAATATCCCTAGAGAAAGGGGTTCGGCTGGAGAGGAGTTTGTTAGGTGTGTTCAGGAAGGTTTCCTGACACAGTATGTGGACAAGCCTACGAGGGGTGAGGCAGTACTTGACCTGGTACTGGCGAATGAACCAGGGCAGGTGATGGATCTCTCGGTAGGAGAGCATCTTGGGAATGGTGATCATAATTCTATCTCCTTCACAATTGCATTGGAACGAGATAGGATCAGACAGGCTAGGAAGGTGTTTGTCTGGAGTAAGGGGAGATACGAAGAAGTCAGGAAGTTACTTGGACAAATAAACTGGAAGGAGGCATTCTTGGGGAAGAGTACCGAAGGAAGGTGGCGGATATTCAAGGAATGTTTGTCTGGCGCTCTGCATGACAATGTTCCGATAAGGCAAGGGGGTTTTGGTAGGTCGCGGGAACCGTGGTGCACGAAGGCTGTGTTGAACCTAGTCAGGAGGAAAAGGAAGGTATACAAAAGGTTCAGGGAACTAGGAGAGGTTAAGGATCTTGAAGAATATAAGGACTGTAGAAAGGAGGTTAAAAGGGAAATTAGGAGAGCCAGAAGGGGTCATGAGAAGACCTTGGCGGGTAAGATTAAAGAAAATCCCAAGGCCTTCTATAAGTATGTGAAAGGTAAAAGGGTGAGAAGGGAAAGGATAGGACCTATTAAAGATGAAGGGGGAAAGGCTGTGTAGAACCAGAAGAAATGGCGGAGGTGCTTAATGAGTACTTTGCATCAGTATTCACAGTGGAAGCTGATTTGGGAGATCTTGCTATGGACTTGCAGCAGGTGGAAAAGATTGAGTACGTGGACATTAAAGAGGAGGATGTGTTAGAACTTTTGAATTCTATCAAGGTAGATAAGTCGCCGGGACCAGATGGGATGTACCCCAGGATACTGTGGGAGGCCAGGGAAGTGATTGCAGAGCCCTTGGCGATGATCTTTGCGTCGTCAATGGAGACGGGAGAGGTTCCGGAAGATTGGAGGATTGCGGATGTAGTCCCTATTTTCAAGAAAGGGAACAGAGATAGCCCGGGAAATTACCGCCCGGTGAGTCTGACCTCAGTGGTTGGTAAGCTGATGGAGAGGCTTCTGAGGGACAAGATTTACGACCATTTGGAGAGGTTTGACATGATCAGGAATAGTCAGCATGGATTTGTCAAGGGCAGGTCGTGCCTTACGAGCCTAGTTGAGTTCTTCGATAATGTGACTGAACACATTGACGAAGGAAGTGCCGTGGACGTAGTGTACATGGACTTCAGCAAGGCTTTTGATAAGGTCCCCCATGCAAGACTTCTTGAGAAGGTGAGAGGGCATGGGATCCAAGGGCCTTTGGCCTTGTGGATCCAGAACTGGCTTGCCTGCAGAAGGCAGAGAGTGGTTGTGGATGGGTCTTTATCGGAATGGAGGTCAGTCACCAGTGGGGTGCCCCAGGGATCTGTTCTGGGACCCTTGTTGTTTGTCATTTTCATAAATGACCTGGATGAGGAAGTGGAGGGATGGGTTAGCAAATTCGCTGATGACACGAAGGTCGGCGGTGTTGTGGATGGTCTGGAAGGATGTCAAAAGTTGCAGCAGGACATAGATAGGATGCAGGAATGGGCGGAGAAGTGGCAGATGGACTTCAACGCGGATAAATGTGTAGTAGTCCATTTCGGCAGAACCAACGGGATGAACGAGTACACTATTAAGGGCAGGGGTCTTAGTAGCGTTGAAGAGCAGAAGGATCTCGGGGTCCGGGTTCACAGGACTCTTAAATCGGCCTCGCAGGTGGAGGAGGTGGTCAAGAAGGCGTATGGTGTACTGGCCTTCATTAATCGAGGGATTGAGTTTAGGAGTCGGGAGGTAATGCTGCAACTTTACAGGACCCTCGTCAGGCCTCATTTGGAGTACTGTGCGCAGTTCTGGTCGCCTCACTATAGGAAAGACGTAGAAGCTATTGAAAGGGTGCAGAGGAGATTTACAAGGATGTTGCCTGGACTGGGAGGCATGCCTTATGAAGATAGGTTGAGGGAGCTGGGACTCTTTTCCCTGGAGAGGCGAAGGTTGAGAGGCGACCTGATAGAAGTTTATAAAATGTTGAGAGGAATAGATAGGGTGGACTCTCAGAGGCTATTTCCCCGGGTTGAAATGGTCGCTACGAGAGGACACAGATTTAAGGTGCGGGGAGGGAAGTACAGAGGTGATGTTAGGGGTAAGTTTTTCACTCAGAGGGTGGTGAGTGAATGGAATCGGCTGCCGTCATCGGTGGTGGAGGCGAACTCGCTGGGGTCTTTTAAAAGACTTCTGGATGAGTATATGGGGTTTAATGGGATTGGGGGTTATAGATAGGTCTATAGATTGGTGGGGTTGATGCGATCGGCGCAACTCGAGGGCCGAAGGGCCTGTTTGTGCTGTAATGTTCTATTTCTATTCTATATTATCAAATAAATCGGTTGGACTAAAACCTGGTGTTGTCAGACTTTTTACTGTGCCTCACAGCGCCAGGAAACAGAGCTTGACTTGGATCACTGTCTACGTGCTGTCTGCACACTCTCCCCAAGTCTGCATGGGTTTCCTCCCAAAGTCCGAAAGACATGCTGGTTTGGTGCATTGGTCATGCTAATCTCTCCCTCAGTGTACCCGAACAGGCACCAGTGTGTGGCAATTAAGGGATTTTCAAGTAACTTTATTGCAGTGTTAATCTAAGTCTACTTGAAACACGAATAAATAGACTAAGTAAACTTTACGGGATGTGACTGCCACAATTATTGCCCTTTCATAATTGCCACTGAGGGCATCGAGACTGAAACACGCTGTATTTATCTAGGACTCGTACACAAACATTAAGTTATTGACAAACACCTGATTGTCAGTTGGAACAACAGAAATACTGCGAGGTTGGAGTCGCACAGAAAGGCAGACGTGCATTGATGTAGCACCTTTCACAATGTCAGGGCATTCCAAAGTGCTTCAGGGCCAATAGCATCCTTTAAATATATTGTAAGGAAGCACAAGAATCAATTTCCACACAGCAAGATCTCCCAAATGAGAAATGATCAACCGATCTGTTTTAGTAATACAGCTCGAGGTATAAATGTCTTCTTCAAAGCCCTGAGGTGGGATCTTTCACATCTGCCCAAGAAGTCATATCCAGGAGATGCCTCCATCCAACAGGATAGCCCTGCAATTCATTACATTCT
This sequence comes from Prionace glauca, assembly GCA_037974335.1. Classification (NCBI taxonomy): domain Eukaryota; kingdom Metazoa; phylum Chordata; class Chondrichthyes; order Carcharhiniformes; family Carcharhinidae; genus Prionace; species Prionace glauca. The sequence goes on along the minus strand of CM075733.1, from coordinate 76,399,314 downwards.
GCAGAGCTGCCGACACTAACTGCCCAGGCTGATTGGGGGGAGGGGTGGGGGCTGTACATGTTCCCTTCCTTGCACAATATTAGTGAACGAGTTGCGTTTTTACAACAATCAAGTAGGTTTAATGTTTATTGGCTTGCACCAGTACAATTCAGTACAATTCTTGAATTCAATTTTACAATCAAATGGGAATTAATACCTGATCGCTAGGCTACTGTAACCACGAGATCACGATTTACCCATCTCACAAACACATTTTTTAAGTGCAACTTCTAGCTTCTCGGCCGGAGACTAAAAGGTGACCCGGGACTTTGTAGCAGTCTCCTCTCTGTTGGAGGGCGAGATTGCTGAACAAACACTCACATCTCTTCCTTCCCCAGTAGCTTTCAATTGATTGGCACAGAGATTCACACATAACTGCAGAGGAAATCCCACTGAACGAGGCAGGGGTGTGGGGAAGAGAGATGTGGCTGTTTTTCCGAGGGAGGATCGTTGGGAAATGAAATCATTCCTCGCAATAAATCTCAAATGGCTTCCCTCTCTCCAAGAGGGACTGGCAGAAATTGCTGCAGAAATTCACATTTGCGTAGAGTGATTCTGACCAGAATCTCTGCCCAGAGGCATCAACCAGTTCACCGAATCCTGACCTCATAATCTGTACTCCCACTTTGCAGGTCATCTCCAGCTCGCTCAATACTTCCTGTAAATTGTACAGGGGTTGTACCAAAAGACCTGGGCGGGGGTGGGCGCTATATGTACACATGATTGAACGTGGGGGGATAGGTTGAGACCGTTGTTAAAAAAACATTTGCAATCTGTGACTTTGTTAATAGTACCAACAAAAAAAAAACCCAGGAAGCTGCATCAAACATTTATAAATCATTGATAAGGCCTCAACAATTCCATCTAATTCTGGATGCCACTGGTTATGAGGACAAGAGGACAGCGGACATCGTTTTTACTCATTCATGAGATGTGGGCATTGCCAGCATTTGTTGCCCATCCCTAATTGCCCTTGAACTGAGAGGCTTGCTTGGCAATTTCAAAAGGACAGTCACGAGTCAACTTGGGGGTGGCACAGTGATTAGCACTGCTCCCTCACAGCGCCAGGGACCCCGGTTCAATTCCAGCCTTGGGTGACTTTGTGGACCTTCTCCCCATGTCTGTGTGGGTTTCCTCTGGGTGCTCCAGTTTCTTCCAGCATTCCAAAGATGTACAGGTTGGCCGTGCTAAATTATCCCTTAGTGCCCAACGATGTGTAGGTTATGGGGGTTTAGTGGAGTAAATATAGAATCATAGAACCCTACAGTGCAGAAACAGGCCCTTCAGCCCATCGAGTCTGCACCGAACACAATCCCACCCAGACCCTATCCCCATATCCCTACATATTATACCCACTAATCCCTCTAACCTACGCGTCCCTAGACACTAAGGGGCAATTTCTTAGCAGCCCTAGACACTAAGGGGCAATTTCTTAGCAGCCCTAGACACTAAGGGGCAATTTCTTAGCAGCCCTAGACACTAAGGGGCAATTTCTTAGCAGCCCTAGACACTAAGGGGCAATTTCTTAGCATGGCCAATGAACCTAACCCGCACATCTTTGGACTGTGGGAGGAAACCGGAGCACCCGGAGAAAACCCACGCAGACACGAGGAGAATGTGCAAACTCCACACAGGCAGTGACCCGAGCCAGGAATCGAACCCAGGACCCTGGAGCTGTGAAGCAGCAGTGCTAACCACTGTGCTACCGTGCCGCCCATGTGTGGTTGTGGGGACAGGGTTGGGGGAAAGGGTCTGGGTAAGGTAATCTGTCAAGAGTGTCAGTACAAACTTGATGGGCTGAATGGCCTCTCCTGCACTGCTGGTCTAAAGTCACTTGTTAGCCAAACTGACAGATTTCCTTCCCTAAAGAAAAACCAGATAGAGTTTTTTTTGATGATAGTTTCAGGGTCACTATTATTGAGACAATTTTATATTCTCGAGAAAACGATATTCACTGAGAAACGAGAGGATGTGGGCTGACATTTCCAATGTTCTCCCTCAAGGGAACAACCACTGCAGAGCTGTCTCAGGAAGCGGCAGACCTGGTAAAAGTAAATAGAACCCTACAGTGCAGAAACAGGCCCTTCGGCCCATCGAGTCTGCACCGAACACAATCCCACCCAGACCCTATCCCCATATCCCTACACATTTTACCTGCTAATCCCTCTAACCTACACATCCCAGGACACTAAGGGGCAATTTTAGCATAGCCAATGAACCTAACCCGCACATCTTTGGACTGTGGGAGGAAACCGGAGCACCCGGAGAAAACCCACGCAGACACGAGGAGAATGTGCAAACTCCACACAGGCAGTGACCCGAGCCGGGAATCGAACCCAGGACCCTGGAGCTGTGAAGCAGCAGTGCTAACCCACTGTGCTACCGTGCCGCCAATAGCGTTGGAAAAACACTGCGTAGAGAGAGCGTCCATGCAGCACGTTCAAACACAAGCCTCAGCTCTCACGCATTCTTTTTAATTTTATTTCAGCCCCAACAGTTTTATCCTGGATCGAGGTTGAAGCTAAAACGTAAAGGCCACCCACCCTCCAATCATAAGAACAGATGGGCCACTTTAACCTGTGTGTAATTCGCCCTTTAATGGGCTAAATTGCCAGCTGGATTGTCTGTGGGTGCACTTCCGACTCTCGCACACACCAGCTGCAGTATTGCTCGAGCGTGCGAGGGTGTCGATGCACATGCCCCGCACCCTTTTGCCTGATTTCTCACACCCGCGGGTCAGGCACACATCCACCCGAGCAACATCAAATTCCGCCCACGGAAACCGATACACAGCAACGTTCAACCCGGCTTTGTAAACACGAACTCTGCTGACAACATGCCTATTTAAGTACGACTGAGTGATGTGAATCAGGGAACCAAAGCAATTTTTGGTCTTTACTCATGATGATTCAGGGGATTGGAATTATTTCCAACAGTCACAGACTGTTGCAGATCTCCGATAAGGGTTTGGAGTTCACGAGTGACACGAGCGTTACCCATGCTGCGACTGGAGCTGCTCACTGCACACACCCGCCTGCCCGGAACCTTCGCCCGGCATGGCACGCCCACCAGCACATGGCACACACACACACCCGTCATATTTCAGAATAGTGTGCCAATGACAACTGAAGATCGGATGAGACAAACTGCACCTACCTTGTGTCAGTTGAGTGGGTTCTTTTACCGGAAGCCCGTCCATGGTGCAGCAGTTTCCACAGGGGTACAGCTTGATCTGCCCCTTCCTGTTCTCGATGAAGCAATGCTCAGCTTCCACATCTTCCCCTTGTAATATAATGTCCTGAGGTACTGGAGCGTCTTCCGTGCCAATCCTGGTCTTACCTGAGAATCAGAAACAAACCATTATATGCCGGACAATTTGTCTGGAATTCTCAAATCCAGGTGCCAGCACATGGGTTGCAATGTTAGTGCTGAGATGACTCTCAGTCTGTCTCAAACACATGTTGCACACATCTTCCCACTATTACTCCGTGACAATTGGGTTTTCTCCGGAAGCTCCGGTTTGCTCCCACAGTCCAAAGATGGCACTGCCCTCTCGATAGAACATAGAGCACACAAACAGACCATTGGCCCAACTGGTTCGTGCTAATACTGCACACGCGGGCCTCTTTCCACCACACTTCATCTCACCCTCTCGCCTGGTAGGTACTTCTGTCCCTTTCTCCCCTCCGCTCCTTATCCAGTTTTCTCAGCAATGCAATTCACCTCATCTCCTGATCTCACTACTCTCTGAAGAGATTGAGACCAATAAGTAACATTGTCACAGAAACCCAACACTGCAAAGGATGCCATTCGGCCCATCGAGTCTGCAGCGATGGCCTAAAAGAGCACCTTACCCAGCCCACCCTCGCTCTATTCCTGTAACCCTCCGTGATCAATCCTCCTAACCTGCACATCTTTGGACTGTGGGAGCAAACCGGAGCTTCCGGAGAAAACCCATGCAGACACAAGGGAGAATATACAAACTCCACACAAACATGACCCATATCTGGAATAGAATCGGTTTCCCTGGTGCCGTGAGGCAGCAGTGCTAACCACTGTGCCACCATGCCATACTACAAGTTAAAACGGGCAGAATTTTCCACCCCCTCTGCAGTGTGTTTCGTGGCACTGGGAGGTGGTGTGTCACTTACTGGTGGCAGAACCTTACAATCCCGCCATTGTCAATGGGGTTTCCTGCTGGGAAACTCGCAGCAGGAATGCACCATTGGCTAGCCCCATAAGATCTCGCCAGTGTGAACGGCAGCAAGATTATGGCAAATGTTGCCAATTCCAAGAAAATGAAGAACTAAGAAAGATGACTGATTATTAGGAGGAATTCACATTGATGGAGCAGTTGGCATGCAGAGCAGTGCCCCAATGCTTCATAGCAGTGAAATCAGATAGAAATGGAGGCCAAGAGAAAGAGGGAGATTGTAGAAGTTGGCTAATTTCCAAGAGGATCTGAATGATAGAGACAGGCTGAATGGTTCAGGAGGCATTTTCCTGGATATAGAGGCCTAGAGGCATGGAAGAGAGTGGGACAGCACAAGAGGCAAGAATCAAAGGAGCAGAGAGTTTCAAGGAGGGATGAGGCGATAGAGATGAGGAGATCAAGCAGCAAGTTAAACCAGAAGATAGATGTTGGAAACTCACAAGATCCCAGTAGCCCTGTGGGAATCACAGGCAGATATTTAACCCACTTCCCTCACCAAGCTTCAACATGAACACAGAGATCACTCAAAGTAAACAACAAAAACAAGAGATGATACAAATTGGCATCTCTCCTGTACTTTTAACTTTGTGTCCTCTGCATAGTTTGTCCATTTATAGTATCATAGAATGTACAGTACAGAGACAGACCTTTTGGCCCAAACTGGTTCATGCTGACCAAAATGCCTATCTAAGCAAACACCATTTGCCTGCATTTGACCCACATCCCTCTAAACCATTACTATCCATATATCTATTCAAATGTCTTTTAAATGTTGTCAATGTCCCTGCCGCAACCACTTTCTCCGGCAACTCTATCCTCATATGTACCACCCTCTGTGAAAGAAAATTGCTCCTCAGATTTCCATTAATTCTTTTCCCTCTTAAACCTAGTTCTCAATTCCCCAAACCTGAATGCATTTACCCTGTCAATGCCTCTCATGATCTTATACATCTCTATAAGATTACCCGTCAACCTCCTACTCTCCATTATCCCGTCTTAGAGACAGGGGTGTTCTAATGGAGCATCAGGTGACCCCCTCCACAGATTTACACTGATTCTGTAAAGAACAGAACAACCTGCTAATATCCCCATGTGGATAAGAACAATTTATAGCATATTGCTATTTAAGTGCATTACTATTGTTGAATCCTCTATTATCAACAGCCAGGAGGGCACCATTGACCAGAAACTGAATTGGACTTGCCATATAAATACTAGGACTACAAGAGCAAGACAAAGGCTCAGTATTCTGCAGAGATTAACTCATCTCCTGACTCCCCAAAGCCTGTCCATCATCTACAAACACAAGTCAGCAGTGTGATGGAATACTCTCCATTTGCCTGGATGAATACAGTTCCAACAACACTCGAAGCTCAGGACCATCAAGGACAAAGCAGCCCATTTGATTGGCATCCCATCCAAAAATATTCAACCCCTCCACCACCGATAGACTGGCAGCCGTGTACATCATCTACAAGATACTCTGCAGGAACTCACCAAGGTTTCTTGTGTAGCACCTTTTAAACCCACAACCACTACCGTCTACAAGGACAAGGGCAGCAGAAGCTTGGGAACACCACAACCTGAAAACTCCCCTCCAAGTCATACACCATCCTGACCTGCAAATATGTTACCGTTCCTTCACTGTCACTGGGTCAAAATCCTGGAATTCCCTTCCTAACAGCATAGTGGGTGTACCTACACCACATGGTGTACAGCAGTTCAAGAAGGCAGCTCACCACAAAGGGCGACTCGGGATGGGCAATAAATGCTGTAAGAAGTCTGACAACACCAGGTTTAAGTCCAACTGATTTATTTGGTGGTAAACTCACAAGCTTTCGAGGTTTACCTCTTCATCAACGATGAACGAACAACGGATGAATGAACATCACTCGACAATCACCAAGCAAGACTGTTCCCTTCCTGTTGGCGAACACTTCAATGGTCACGGGCATTCAGCCTCTGACCTTCAGGTAAGCATTCTCCAAGGCGGCCTTCATGACACACGACAGCGCAGAGTCGCTGAGCAGAGACTGATAGCCAAGTTCCGCACACATGAGGATGGTGAAGGCCGCCTTGGAGAATGCTTGCCCGAAGGTCAGAGGCTGAATGCCCGTGACCGCTGAAGTGTTCGCCAACAGGAAGGGAAACAGTCTTGCCTGGTGATTGTCGAGCGATGTTCATTCATCCGTTGTCGTAGCGTCTGCATGGTCTCCCCATGCAGAGGTGAACTCTTCGTTCACCCGACAAAGAGGTTAACCTCGAAAGCTTGAGAGTTTACTATCAAATAAATCGGTTGGACTTTAACCTGGTGTTGTCAGGCTTCTTGCTGTGTTTACCCCAGTCCAACGGCGGCATCTCCACATCAATAAATGCCAGCCAGTCAGCGCTGTAAGTAAATAAATCAATCATTGGTATCGCCAGCAATGTAAATACATGCATAAATTAATTTCAAAAAACTTCCCTTCTCAATTGGACTCATCGGGTTTACATTAAAACTTCTGGAATTTTATAATGTTAGAAACAACTGTGATTTTTATGTCCACATTCAATATCGTGAGCCCTAAAATTGAAAGCAACATCAGTCTGTTTTCAATCAATACCTGCTGCCCACTGCTACATCTGGAGTGAAGGACTCTGTCAATGATTAAAGTCAAATCATGATTCAATTTAGATATGGGACAAATCTTCAGTGGCGTTTGTTCTTCATTCTGAGGTTGTTTACAGCAGAGATACACACACACACACACACACACACACACAAGCTCAGACTCTCACACACACACACACACACACACACACACAAGCTCAGACTCTCACACACACACACACACACACACACACACACAAGCTCAGACTCTCACACACACACACACACACACACACACACAAGCTCAGACTCTCACACACACACACACACACACACACACACACAAGCTCAGACTCTCACACACACACACACACACACACAAGCTCAGACTCACACACACACACACACACACACACACACAAGCTCAGACTCTCACACACACACACACACACACACACAAGCTCAGACTCTCACACACACACAAGCTCAGACTCTCACACACACACACACAAGCTCAGACTCACACACACACACACACACACACACACACAAGCTCAGACTCACACACACACACACACACACACACACACAAGCTCAGACTCTCACACACACACACACACACACACACAAGCTCAGACTCACACACACACACAAGCTCAGACTCTCACACACACACAAGCTCAGACTCACACACACACACACACACACACACACACAAGCTCAGACTCTCACACACACACACAAGCTCAGACTCTCACACACACACACACACACACACACACACTCAGACTCTCACACACACACACACACACACACTCAGACTCTCACACACACACACACACACATACACACACACACACATACTCACACACACACACACACACAAGCTCAGACTCTCACACACACACACACACACACACACACACACAAGCTCAGACTCTCACACACACACAGAAAATGAAAGAGTCAAAGCTGGACATTCTGCTCCCCTAAGTTAATTGAACTCTGTAGAAAGTTTGTTACAAGCAGAACAGCTTGTTCTGCTCCTCGCTGTCAGAACCACAGCTGGTGAGCGAGAATTGGGACCCTCCTTGCTGACTCTCCCCTCCCCAACCCAGGGGAGCTGGCCTTTATTGTAATCCCTATATCCACCCTGTCTGCAATGTGGCAACTCAGTATAGAGCAAGGATTCATCTCATCAGCCAACAGAATTCAGTTCTGTTTAAACTGATCCACCACTTCCAGAGATTTAACTGAATATCAACCTTCAAGGGGTGGTTCTGGTCATGTCTCTTTATCAAATGTCAGCCAGTCAAACATTCTCAGCCTTTTGACTAAGGTCAAATGTCAAAGCAAGCTCAACATGGGGTGCAATGCCTTTTCTTGTCAGCTTTTGCCTCCCTTGTGAGGACCTTGAATTGGATTCAATTTGATTAAGTTTTTGCAGCAAGCAAGGAGATAGATTAAGGATTTGCCCTATCCACTCCATACATTGTCTCTGTAATTCTAAGACAGGAATATGGTCAGAGAGAGCTGGCCAAACGTCCTTGATCAGTTCACTCCCATATGAATGTGATGCAGCAGTAATGATACCATTGGGTTAGTAATTCAAAGGCTCAGGCCAATGTTCTGGGGATATGGGTTCAAATCCCACCACAGCAGCTGGTAGAATATAAATTCAATTCATAAATCTGGAATATAAAGCTAGTCTTAGTAATAGTAATGACAACTAGCATTGACTGTTCTAAATATTAATCTGGTTCACTAATGTCCTTTGAGGAGGGAAATCTGCTGTCCTTACCTGGTCTGGCAAGATAAGAGCACATGGTGTTGGGAGTAACATATCAGCAGGGATGAAGGCTTGGTTAATTAACAGGAAGCAATTTCAGGTTAAGTGGATCATTTTCAGATGAGCAAACTGTAACTAGTCGAATATCACAGGGAGCAGTGCTGCGACCTCAACCATTTACAATCCACATCAATGATTTGGATGAAGGGAGTTAAAAGATGGTAGCTAAATTTGCCGATGATAGATAGAAAAGTAAGTTATGAGGAAGTAAAGAGAGGTGGGCAGGTTAAATGAGTGAACAAAGATTTGGCAGATGATAGATTATTTGGGGAAATGTGAACTTGTCCATTTTGGTCAGAAGAACATAAAATCATACATTATTTCAACGGAGAGATGGAAGAACTTCGATACAGAGGGATCTGGGTGTCCTGGTACATGAATCATAGGATGTTAGTGTGCAGGTACAGTAAAGAATGTTGGTCTTTACTGTGAGAGAAATGGAACATAAGTAAGGGAAGTTTACTCCAGCTGTACAGAGCCATTGGGGAGACCACATTATGAACTGTTATGATCTCATTTGGAAACAGATATAATTGCATTAGTAGTAGTTCAGAAAAGGGTCAGCCACCTCATTGCTGGGATGGGTGGGTTATCTTGTGAAGAAAAGTTGAGCAGGTTCATAGATCACAGAATCCTATCAGTGCAGAAGGCAGCCATTCATCCCATCTGCACCAACTCTCTGACAGGGAACCTCACCTGGGTCCTATCCCCATAACCACATGTATTTACCCTGCTAATGCCCCTACACACATTGTGATACTAAGAGACAAGCTAGCATGGTCAATCCACATAACCCGCATTAGAGTGTGGAAAGAAATCAGAGCACCCAGAGGAAACCCACGCAGACACGGGGAGAACATGCAAACTCCACACAGACAGTGATCCAAGGTTGGAATTGAATCGGGGTCCCTGGCGCTGTGAGGCAGCAGTGCTAACTACTATTCTACCCTTTATTTATTTAATAAATAATCCAAATGATCCTTCTACAGAATTGATATATATATATATATATATATATATATAGTGGTCATTTCTGAAAAAAAATTTTAAATCCTTAAGATGGCTGAACATTGTCTCTGTAATTCTAAGACAGGAATATGGTGAGAGAGAGCTAGCCAAATGTCCTTGATCAGTTCACTCCCATGTGAATGTGATGTAGCAGTAATGATACCATTGGGTTAGTAATCCAAAGGCTCGGGCCAATGTTCTGGAGACATGACTTCAAATCCCACCACAGCAGCTGGTGGAATATAAACTCAATTCATAAATCTGGAACATAAAGCTAGTCTTAGTAATAGTAATGACTGTTCTAAAAATTGATCTGGTTCACTACCTGTCTGTGACTCCAAACAAAATAAGCTATATGGCAGTTTCGGAGAAACTTGCACATCATTATCTCTGGAGATCCACTAACAATCTCTCGGTAGGCTTCACCAACCAAATTCAAAGATAACTATACAAAAGCCATCAACATTTCATAACCCAGGTTGGCCAACGGGAATCTGCGCAGCCATTAAGACAAAGGGCCTCGTAACCTTCCTTTCATTCCTTAATTTCAAAGGTTGAATTATTGCAGGATTCTCTCTCAAGAACATAATAATGTACCTTTAGCTTACAAGTTGAGCCTGTACCCATTAGCAGAATGAGAGATTGGCTTACTGAATACAATCCTGAGGGGACTGGATAGGTTGGATAAAGTGAGGATATTTCCATTTGTGGGAAAGATTAGAATTAAGGGACACAGTTTAAAAATAAAAAGTCTCCCCATTCGAGGCAGAGATGAAGAGGGATGCTTTCTCACAGAGGGTTATTAATCTGTAGAATTCTCTCCGCCAGTGAGCAGTGGAGGCTGGATCACTGAATGTTGTGTGCAGTTTTGGTGTCCTTATCTGAGGAAGGATGTCCTTGTATAGAGGGAGTACAGTGAAAGTTTACCAGGCTGATTCCTGGGGTGGCAAGTCTGTCATATCAGGATTATATTCACTGGCCTTTATAAGAGTGAGAGGGGGTCTCATAGGAACTGATAAAATTCGAACAAAGTTAGACATAGAACATAGAACATTACAGCGCAGAACAGGCCCTTCGGCCCACGATGTTGCGCCGACCAGTTACAAAACAATGACCCACTAGCCTAAACCAATCCTTTTTCATCCATAAACCTATCCACAGATCTTTTAAACGCCCCCAAACTAGGTGCATTTACAACTGCAGCTGGCAGGGCATTCCAGTCCCTCACCACCCTCTGGGTAAAGAACCTACCCCTGACATCTGTCCTATAACTACCCCCCCTTAATTTAAAATCGTGCCCCCTCGTGCTAGCTTTCTCCATCCTAGGAAAAAGGCTATCACTATCTACCCTGTCTAAACCTCTAATCATCTTATATGTTTCAATGAGATCCCCTCTTAGCCGCCTTCTTTCCAGCGAAAACAACCCCAAATCTCTCAATCTCTCCTCATAGGATCTCCCCTCCATACCAGGCAACATCCTGGTAAACCTCCTCTGCACCCTCTCCAAAGCCTCTACATCCTTCCTGTAATGTGGGGACCAGAACTGCACACAAAACTCCAAGTGCGGCCGCACCAGAGATGTGTACAGTTGCATCATGACGCTGCGACTCCTAAATTCAATCCCCCTACCAATAAACGCCAAAACTCCGTATGCCTTCTTAACAACCTTATCTACTTGATTCCCAACTTTCAGGGATCTATGTACACATACACCTAAATCCCTCTGCTCCTCCACACTATTCAAAGTCCTCCCGTTAGCCCTATACTCAACACATCTGTTATTCCTACCGAAATGAATTACCTCACACTTCTCCACATTAAACTCCATCCGCCAGCTCTCAGCCCAGCTCTGCAACCTTTCTAAGTCATCCTGCAAACTATGACACCCTTCCTCACAATCTACCACACCTCCGACTTTGGTGTCATCAGCAAACTTACTAATCCACCCAACTATACCCTCATCCAGATCATTAATAAAAATTACAAACAGCAGTGGCCCCAAAACAGATCCCTGAGGCACACCACTTGTAACCGAACTCCATGACGAATATTTCCCATCAACCACCACTCTCTGTCTCCTATCTGCTAGCCAATTCCTGATCCAATTACCTAGATCACCCCCAATCCCATACATCTGCATTTTCTGCAGAAGCCTACCATGGTGAACCTTATCAAACGCCTTGCTAAAATCCATATACACCACATCAGCTGCCTTACCCCTATCCACCTCTTTGGTCACTTTCTCAAAGAACTCGATAAGGTTAGTAAGGCATGACCTACCCGCTACAAAACCATGCTGACTGTCTCTAATCAACTCATTACTTTCCAAATAACTATAAATCCTGTCTCTAATAATCCTTTCCAAAACCTTACCCACCACAGAAGTAAGACTCACCGGTCTATAATTCCCAGGGAAGTCCCTTCTCCCCTTCTTAAACAATGGGACAACATTTGCTGTCCTCCAATCTTCTGGTACTATACCAGAGACTAACGACGACCTGAAGATCAGAGCCAGAGGCTCCGCAATCATCCCTCTTGCCTCCCAAAGAATCCTAGGGTAAATCCCATCTGGACCAGGGGACTTATCTATTTTCAATCCCTCTAAAATATCCAGCACATCCCCCGCATCAACTGCAATACTATCTATTACACACCCCTGCACCCCAGTGTCCTCCCTCAGCTACATTCCTGTCCCCTTGCGTGAACACCGAAGAGAAATATTGGTTCAACGCCTCTCCAATCTCCTCCGGTTCCACACACAACTTCCCTCTACTGTCTGTAACTGGCCCTAATCTTGTCCTAACCAACCTTCTGTTCTTGACATACCTGTAAAACGCCTTAGGGTTCTCCTTAATCCTATCAGCCAAAATCATCTCATGCCCTCTTTTAGCCCTTAATCCCTCTTCAACTCCCTCCTAGCCAATCTAAAACTTTCTAATGCACTACCTGAGCCCTCAAGCCTCATCCGAACATAAGCCTCCTTTTTCTTCCTAACCAACAAATCAACTTTTTTGGTGCACCATGGTTCCCTGGGCCTAGCAAATCCTCCTTGCCTGACAGGGATATACTTATCACAGACCCGCAATAGCTGCTCCTTGAAAAATCTCCACATCTCGGATGTTCCCAGTCCCTGTAATCTCCCATTCCAACCAATGCTTCCTAATTCTCTCCTAATAGCCTCATAATTACCCTTCCCCCAGCTGAAACTACTGACCCGAGGTTCATGCCTATCCCTTTCCATCACTAAGGTGAACGTAATCGAATTGTGATCACTATCCCCAAACTGTACACCAACTTCCAAGTCTAGCACCTGGTCTGGCTCATTACCGAGCACCAAATCCAATATAGCCTCACCTCTCGTCGGCCTATCTACATACTGAGTCAAAAAACCTTCTTGCACACTTTGAACAAAAACTGACCCCTCTAACGAGCCAGAGCTGTAGCAATTCCAATCTACATGAGTAAAGTTAAAGTCCCCCATAACAATTACCCTATTACTTTCACTCCTAACAAGGATCGTCTCCGCAATCCTTTCCTCAACCTCTCTAGAACTTTTTGGAGGTCTATAAAAGACTCCCAACAGGGTGACCTCTCCTCTCCTATTTCTAATCTCCGCCCATACTACCTCAACAGACAAGTCCTCATCAAAGTTCCTCTCTGACACTGAGATACAGTCCTTGACCAATAATGCTACCCCACCCCCCCTTCTACCTCCTTGTCTACTCCGATTAAAGCATTTGTACCCCGGGACCTGCAACATCCATTCCTGACCCTGCTCTATCCAAGTCTCTGAAATGGCCACAACATCGAAGTCCCAGGTACTGGTCCACGCTGCAAGTTCATCCACCTTATTGCGAATACTCCTCGCATTAAAGTATACACATTTCAAACCACATTCCAAACCCTGTTCCGCCCCTCCCCCGCAATGCCGTGCATTGCAGTCCCCATCTACGCCCCCCTCACTTTCACAGGTTAGATTCAGAAAGAATGTTCCCAATGGTGGGGGAGTCCAGAACTAGGGGTCATTGTTTGAGGACAAGGGATAAACCTTTTAGAACTGCGATGAGGAGAAATTTATTCACCCAGAGGGGGGCGAATTTGTGGAATTCACTACCACAGAATGTAGTTGAGGCCAAAACGTTGTCTGATTTCAGGAAGAAATTAGATATAGCTCATGGGGCCAAAGGGATCAAAGGATATGAGAGGAAGGGGAGATCAGGATATTGAATTTGACGATGAGCCATAATCAAGATGAATAGTAGAGCAGGTCTGAAGGGCCAAATGGCTTACCCCTGCTTCTAGTTTCTATGAATATACTCAAGGCCTAGTTAGACAGATTTTTGATGACCTAGAGAGTTGAGGGTTTTGGGGGTGAGAGGGGGGCGGAGGCAGGAAAGAGGACCAAGGGGCCAAATGGCTTACTCCCGCCCCTAAATTCCAGGTTCCTATGTGCTAAAAGATGAAATTTGTGTTTGGGGCACGATGGCATAGTGGTTAGCACTGCTGCCTCGCTGTACCGGGGACCTGGGTTCGATTCTGGCCTCGGGTCACTGTCCATGTGGAGTTTCCCCGTGTCTGACTGGGTTTCCTCCACAGTCCAAGGATGTGTGGGTTTGGGGGATTAGTGGAGTAAAAAGTGCATTGGGGTTACAGGGATAGGGCCTGGATGGGATGCTCTGTTTTAAAGTCAGTGCAGACTCCATGGGCCAAATAGCTTCATTCTGCATTGTAGGGATTGAATGAATTCCTTTGTAGTCTAAAACATGTCAATGCATTCGAGGTTACTGCTTTATACAAGCCAGGAGGAGAATTGGGATTTATTAAGAGTTTCCGGAGAGCTGTTTCATACCTTCATTGATGGGCAGCAGTGTAATAGCGATACTGAGTCTCCCACGTCCCAGACTCACTAAGTGAGGTCTCTCCGTCTGCATCTTCAAGCCTTTCCCGATATCGATGATATCCAATGATGCGCTCTGTAAATAAACCCAAATCCAACATCATTTCAATGAAGGTCTATATTTATATAGTGCACTTCCCTACCTCAGGGCATCCCAAAGCTCTACAGCCAATACAGTACCTTGCAAATAACACACGTAGGAGAAAATGCTGCTGACTGCTTACCTGTCGACTTAAATCTGAAGTAAAATGCAAATATCAGTAATAGTGACCTTGAAACTACCTGTGATCAAGGCCCAAATTTTAAAAATCTATTCTTTCATGGTGTGGTTGGTTTCAATTAGCCATTTCCGGGAGCAATCAGAACCTCCCACATTGCTCTGGAGTCACATGTAGGCCAACCGGGTAAGAATGGCAAATTTCATAGAACAATACAGCACAGGAACAAGGCTTTCGACCCAAACATGACACCAAATTAAACTAATGCCTTCTTCTGCCTACACTCGGAGGTGTGGTAGATTGTGAGGAAGGGTGTCATTTGCAGGGAGAATTGCAGAGCTGGGCCGAGAGGTGGCGGATGGAGTTTAATGTGGAGAAGTGTGAGGTAATTCACTTTGGTAGGAATAACAGATGTGTCGAGTATAGGGCTAACGGGAGGACTTTGAATCGTGTGGATGAACAGAGGGATCTAGGTGTATGTGTACATAGATTCCTGAAAGTTGGGAATCAAGTAGATAAGGTTGTTAAGAAGGCATACGGTGTCTTGGCGTTTATTGGTAGGGGGATTAAATTTAAGAGTCGCAGCGTCATGATGCAACTGTACACAACTCTGGTGCGGCCGCACTTGGAGTACTGTGTGCAGTTCTGGTCCCCACATTACAGGAAGGATGTGGAGGCTTTGGAGAAGGTGCAGAGGAGGTTTACCAGGATGTTGCCTGGTATGGTGGGGAGGTCCTATGAGGAGAGACTGAGGGATTTGGGTTGTTTTCGTTGGAAAGAAGGCGGCTAAGAGGGGATCTTATTGAAACATATAAGATGATTAGAGGTTTAGATAGGGTGGACAGTGATACCCTTTTTCCTCGGATGGAGAAAGCTAGCACGAGGGGGCATGGCTTTAAATTAAGGGGTGGTAGTTATAGGACGGATGTCAGGGGTAGGTTCTTTACCCAGCGGGTGGTGAGGGATTGGAATGCCCTGCCTGCTGCAGTTGTAAATGCTCCTAGTTTGGGGGCGTTTAAGAGATCTGTAGATAGGTTTATGGACGAAAAGGGATTGGTTTAGGCTAGTGGGTCATTGTTTTTGTAACTGGTCGGCGCAACATCGTGGGCCGAAGGGCCTGTTCTGCGCTGTAATGTTCTATGTTCTATATCCCTCTATTCCTTGCACATTCATCTACTTATCTAAAAGCCCCTTAAATGCCCCTTCCACAAAGTGAACAAGATGAGTTTTAGATGATTCATCGTCATCACCATTACTGAGATAAGTTTTATATTCCAGATTTATTATCCAAATTTAAATTCCACCAGTTCCCCTGTTAGGATTTGAACCCATGTCCCCAGGGCCTCTGGATTACTAGTCCAGTGACATTATCACTACTCCACCATCTCCGCTCTGGGAGTAAAAGAACAATAAGCATGAAAGACCAAGGGGGCAATTCTCCCAGCCCTCTGTGCTCCTTATACAGAGGCCATTTCGCAGGCTCCCCACTGGGCATCACAGTCTCCACGCACCACCAGCAGGCAAATTCCCAATACTGTCAGCTCCGCACCAGAAACCTGTACGGAACTGACTAAGTTACGGAAATGCTAACTTGAAAGTATTTCAAATCCCATTCGCGGGCCCGGGATTGAAGGCTTTAGGACTGCTAGTCCTCCCCGCACCCATCTGTCAGGAGTGGTTCACTCCAGCAGGGGGTTTACAATAGCTCCCCACAGGGCAGGACGGGGGCCACAGAGGGTCAGAGGTAAAGGGGGGGGTGCCACCAGGACACTGCCACCTTAGCAGTGCCAGTCTGGTCCTCTGGCACTGCCCAAAGTGGCATTATCCAGGGGGCACCCTGACACTTCCCACCAGACATTGGGCAGTGCTAAGGGGGCAGGGCCAGAAGGAACGGGGATTCCGGAGGGGAGATTGGTGGGGGTGGAGGGAGTCCCGCTGCCTCTTTGCATTTCGGCAAGGCGATAGAAGTGATGGGAGCCGCATGGGGTGGGGGGGGGGGGGGGGGGGGAAGGGGGTGAGAATGGGGCGTCGTGGCCTGCTGTGAGGGTGGGGGTCAGAGATCGGGGGAGGCGGGGCTGGCCCAGATATGTTTACATGGTCAGCGACTTGGGGTCGTGGGGCAGGGGCTGGAGCAATTGGGAGGCTGGTTGTGTGGGCTACTGCACATATGCCAATCTCGGCGCTGACAGATTGGCGCATGCGCAGTGGCCCACTCAGCACTATGCTGCTGGCCTCTCCAGCAGGGATAGGGCCTGCCTACTGATTTCCAATGGGATTCATACTAGTGCACTCTTCAACGCACAGTGTGGGAGATTCATTTTGAAACTCTCGCTGAAAAAAAACCCAACATGATTCACTCCAGTTCTAACATGAATTCGATCCTGAAAATTTTTGGGGGGAAATTACCTCCCCCAAATTTGTTTGTGTGATCTGACATCGATAGATAGGTCTCACAGCCTAAGGGGCAGCAATAAAGAAATGGATCCCATTCTATTCCAGATCTAACCACGCTGTGTGAATTTATCTACACCACACTTTCAGACAACACGTTCCAGATCCTTACCATTCTCTCTGTAAAAATTTTTCCTCACGTAGACTTTGTTTTCTTTGCCAATCACCATAAATCCGTGGCCCCTTTCAACGGGGAACAATTTCTCTTGTTCTACTCTAATCAGACCTCTATCAAATCTCCTCTCCGCTTTTTTACTCAGGTACACAGTCCCAGCTTCTCCTTGTAACTTTAACAGCTCCCCCTCCCCAGAACCATTCTTGGGAATCTTTGCTGTATTCTCTCCAGTGCCTTCACACCCTTTTCTAAAGTGCGGTGTCCGGAATGGACACAAGTGAGGACAGAGCAGTATTTTAAACAGAAAACTTCCAGCCGTAGCTCAACACAAGGCTTTCCAATGTACTGAGAGGGGGAAACAGTCATAGCTTAATCACTGGTCAATGTGACTCTGTCTTATGGTTAATTGTGTCTCCAGTCACTATGGAATTCTCAACAGGAGACACTCACCTTCAGTATTTCTGGATCGTTCTTTGATGCCTCCTTCTCCTCCAGTTCATTTTCAGTTTCAGACTTTCTCTTCTCCTGCACGTTTACAAAACAACAAATATTCAAGGTTTAGTTAAGCAGGTCCGGACAATAGATCTTAGAATCAGAGAATTATACACAACAGGAAGAGGCTATTCAGCCCATCATACCATTGCTAGCTCTTTGAAAGACGCTATCCCATTAATTCCCCTCCCCCTATTCGTAGCCTGTAAGATTTCTTTCCTTTTTAAGCATATCTCTCATTTTGCTTTGAAAGTTACGATTGAATTTGTTGCCACCGACCTGTCAGCAGCTTATTTCAATCATTGTTGAGGAAGAATATATCTGAAGCTCAGCTGTACCATAAGACAGGTTTATTTCCAAACCAGCAGTGAGTCACAGACTCACTCAGTCCCTTCCAGACACTCCAGAATGAACTGGGAAAGTCTTACAATGATTGCTCCATACTTTCACACTTGGGGATGGTTGTGCTGAGTTATCTGAATTATCCTTTAAGGAAGTGGCATAGTGATGTTATCACTGGACGAGTAATCCAGAGACCCAGGGTAATGCTTTGGGGACCTGGGTTCAAATCCCACCATGGCAGATGTTGAGATGTGAATTAAATAAAAAATTTGGAATTAAAAGTCTCATGATAACCGTGAAACCATTGCTGGTTTTGGTAAGAACCAACCAGGTTCACGAATGTCCTTTCGGGAAGTAAATCTGCCGTGCTTCCCCAGTTGATTTTTTTCCACTCTTGGGATTTGGGAATCCCTGGCTAGGAATGTCTATCCCAAGACAATCCAAGATTATTGTCTATCCCTGAGGGCAGTTAAGATTCAACCACATTGCTGTGAGTTTGGAGCCACATGTAGGCTAGAACGGATAAGGATGAAAGATTTCCTTCCCTAAAGGACTGGCCTACACATGATCCACAGCAACGTGGTCGACTCGTAAATGCACGCAGTTGAAGGGCAATTAGGGATGGGTAATAAGTGCGGGCCCAGCCATGAATGAATCGAATAAAGACCGGGCTGCAGGACAGCCAACAACACAAACAAGTACAGTCCCTCAAAATATCACTTGTATTAACTGCACCCTGAGGAGACTCTGAGTGAACTGTGCAGCTAGAGTACCAATAAATAACCTGAGACAAAATAGGCCTTGTCAAGCAGATGTCACTGCTAGGCCAGCATTCCATGCCCATCTCTAATTGCCCTTGAGATGGTGGTGGTGAGCTGCCTTCTTGAACGACCGCAGTCCCTGAAGTGTATGAAAGGATCTGAGGAGAGCTGGGAAGATGGATACAAAACTGGCTTGGTCATAGAAGACAGAAGGTAACAGGAGAGGGGTGCTTTTCTGAATGGAAGGCTGTGACTAGTGGTATTCCACTGGGATCAGTTATAGAACATAGAACATAGAACCCTACAGTGCAGAAACAGGCCCTTCGGCCCATCGAGTCTGCACCGAACACAATCCCACCCAGACCCTATCCCCATATCCCTACACATTTACCTGCTAATCCCTCTAACCAACACATCCCAGGACACTAAGGGGCAATTTTAGCATAGTCAATGAACCTAACCCGCACATCTTTGGACTGTGGGAGGAAACCGGAGCACCCAGAGAAAACCCACGCAGACACGAGGAGAATGTGCAAACTCCACACAGGCAGTGACCCGAGCCGGGAATCGAACCCAGGACCCTGGAGCTGTGAAGCAGCAGTGCTAACCACAGTGCTACCGTGCCGCCCTTGTTCTGGGACCTTTGGTATTCCTAGTGTATATAAATGATTTGGAGAAACATGTAGATGGTCTGAATAATAAGTTTGTAGATAGCGGTATTTAAGGGACAACTAGATGAATAAATGAATAGGATGGGAATAGAAGGATACAGTCTCTGAGAGTGTATACCGTTTTAGTTTAGGTCGGTATCATGATCGGTGCAGGTTGAGGACTGAGGGCCTGTTCCTGGACTGTATTTTCTTTGTACAGGTACACCCATGGTGCTGTTAGCAAAGGAGTTCCAGAATTTTGACCCATTGACAGTGAAGGAACAGCGATATATTTCCAAGTCAGGATTGAGTGTAATTTGGAGGGGAACGTCCAGGTGTGGTATTCCCAGGTACCAGCTGTTCTTGTCCTTCTAGATGATCGTGGTGGTAGGTTTAGAAGGTGCTGCCTAAGGAGCCTTGGTGAGCTCTTGCAGTGCATCTTGTAGATGGCACACATAACTGCCACTGTTCGTCAGTGGTGGATGGAGTGAATGTTTGCAGATGGGGTGCCAACCAAACTGGCTGCTTTGTCCTGGGTGGTGTTGAGTTTCTTGAGTGTTGTTGGAGCTGCACCCACCCAGACAGGTGAAGATTATTGATCATATTCTTGATTTTTGTCTTATAAATGGATTTGGGGAGTCAGGAGGTTACTTACCACAGGATTCCTAAGCCCTGACCTGCACTGATAGCCACAGTATTTATGTGTCTAGTCCAGTTCAATTTCTGTTCAAATGGTAGCTCCCAAGGCGTTGATAGTGGGCGAGTCGGCAATGATAATGCCATTGAGTGTCATGAGGAATTGGTTTGATGCTCTCTTGTTGGAGATGGTCATTGCCTGGCACTTATGTGGTGCAAATGTCGCTTGCCACTTGTCAGCCCAAGTCTGAATGTTATCCAGGTCTTGTTGCATTGGACTTGGATTGATTCAGAATGAAGAGTTGCGAATGGTGAACATTATCCTTGAACATCCACACTTCTGGCCATATCACGGAAGGAAGCTCATTGATAGTTGGGTCTAGCACACTATCCCGAGTGATGTCCTGGAGCTGAGATGATTTACCTCCAATCACCAACCATCTTTGTTCATCCCAGGTATGCTTCCAGCCCAGTGGAGAGATTTCTCACTCATTTCCACTGACTCCAATCCCTAGCATTTACCACCCTTCTTTAATTTATTTTGAAGACTTTTCAGAAAGACAGGATTTCCCTACAATATAATTTAAAGCTTTTCGAAGACATTCAATATGTTGCCACATGAGAGACTTGCATCCCACTGGGAGGACTGTGTATAGTTCTGACGTCCCGAGTGAAGGAACAATGTACTTGCATTGGAGCCAGTTCAGAGCAGGTTCACTTGGGTGGTTCCTGATCCTATTCTAAATTCTTTTGAAGGAACTTTTTCTGATAATGATGTGCAGTGAATAAGAACATTTGTAGTCGAGATTCCTAAGGCCAGCAGTCATCAACTTTTGGGAGAGATTGAACCAATCCAATACCTGATCCAAACATCTCCATAATTGTCCATCCAGTCACTGTGTACCCTTGAGCGTCACTGGGAAACTCAAAATCAGTGGTTCGGCCTGAGCTAGAGAATTGCATCCGATTCTGGGTAAATTATGAGTAAAGGTTGAATAGATTGGGCCAATACTCTGCCTCTTTGCTCTGTAAATTCCTCCAGCCCTATCAACCTCCAAGATCATTGTTCTCCTTCGATTCTGGTCGAACGCATTCCTAACTTCCATGGCGCCCAAGCTCCCTTCCTCTCTCTCACCTTTTAAGACTCTCATTAAAACATAACTCTTTAACCAAGCTTGGACTTTATACATGTGAGCAGCTCATCCTTTGGTGTTGATTCATTTTTATTCTAGAACATAGAACATTACAGCGCAGAACAGGCCCTTCTGCCCACAATGTTGCGCCGACCAATTAAGAGAAAAGCAATCTGAGCCAGAGGCTCTGAAGATCAGAGCCTCTGGCTCTGATCTTCAGGTCGTCGTTAGTCTCTGGTATAGTACCAGAAGATTGGAGGACAGCAAATGTTGTTCCATTGTTTAAGAAGGGGAGAAGGGACTTCCCTGGGAATTATAGACTGGTGAGTCTTACTTCTGTGGTGGGTAAGGTTTTGGAAAGGATTATTAGAGACAGGATTTATAGTTATTTGGAAAGTAATGAGTTGATTAGAGACAGTCAACATGGTTTTCTAGCGGGTAGGTCATGCCTTACTAACCTTATCGAGTTCTTTGAGAAAGTGACCAAAGAGGTGGATAGGGGTAAGGCAGTTGATGTGGTGTATATGGATTTGAGCAAGGCGTTTGATAAGGTTCACCATGGTAGGCTTCTGCAGAAAATGCAGATGTATGGGATTGGGGGTGATCTAGGTAATTGGATCAGGAATTGGCTAGCAGATAGGAGACAGAGAGTGGTGGTTGATGGGAAATATTCGTCATGGAGTTCGGTTACAAGTGGTGTGCCTCAGGGATCTGTTTTGGGGCCACTGCTGTTTGTAATTTTTATTAATGATCTGGATGAGGGTATAGTTGGGTGGATTAGTAAGTTTGCTGATGACACCAAAGTCGGAGGTGTGGTAGATTGTGAGGAAGGGTGTCATAGTTTGCAGGATGACTTAGATAGGTTGCAGAGCTGGGCTGAGAGGTGGCGGATGGAGTTTAATGTGGAGAAGTGTGAGGTAATTCATTTCGGTAGGAATAACAGATGTGTTGAGTATAGGGCTAACGGGAGGACTTTGAATAGTGTGGAGGAGCAGAGGGATCTAGGTGTATGTGTACATAGATCCCTGAAAGTTGGGAATCAAGTGGATAAGGTTGTTAAGAAGGCATACGGAGTTTTGGCGTTTATTGGTAGGGGGATTGAATTTAGGAGTCGCAGCGTCATGATGCAACTGTACACATCTCTGGTGCGGCCGCACTTGGAGTTTTGTGTGCAGTTCTGGTCCCCACATTACAGGAAGGATGTGGAGGCTTTGGAGAGGGTGCAGAGGAGGTTTACCAGGATGTTGCCTGGTATGGAGGGGAGATCCTATGAGGAGAGATTGAGAGATTTGGGGTTGTTTTCGCTGGAAAGAAGGCGGCTAAGAGGGGATCTCATTGAAACATATAAGATGATTAGAGGTTTAGACAGGGTAGATAGTGATAGCCTTTTTCCTAGGATGGAGAAAGCTAGCACGAGGGGGCACGATTTTAAATTAAGGGGGGGTAGTTATAGGACAGATGTCAGGGGTAGGTTCTTTACCCAGAGGGTGGTGAGGGACTGGAATGCCCTGCCAGCTGCAGTTGTAAATGCACCTAGTTTGGGGGCGTTTAAGAGATCTGTGGATAGGTTTATGGATGAAAAGGGATTGGTTTAGGCTAGTGGGTCATTGTTTTGTAACTGGTCGGCGCAACATCGTGGGCCGAAGGGCCTGTTCTGCGCTGTAATGTTCTATGTTCTATGTTCTATGTTCTAAGCAATGACCCTCTAACCTAAACCAATCCCTTTCCATCCATAAACCTATCCACGGACCTCTTAAACACCCCCAAACTAGGCGCATCTACAACTGCAGCAAGCAGGGCATTCCAATCCCTCACCACCCTCTGGGTAAAGAACCTACCCCTGACATCAGTCCTATAACTACCCCCCCTTAATTTAAAGCTATGCTCCCTCGTGCTAGCTTTCTCCATCCGAGGAAAAAGGCTATCACTGTCCACCCTATCTAAACCTCTAATCATCTTGTATGTTTCAATAAGGTCTGCTCTTAGCCGCCTTCTTTCTAACGAAAACAACCCCAAATCCCTTAGCCTCTTCTCATAGGACCTCCCCACCATACCAGGCAACATCCTGGTAAACCTCCTCTGCACCCTCTCCAAAGCCTCTACATCCTTCCTGTAATGTGGGGACCAGAATTGCACACAGTACTCCAAGTGCGGCCGCACCAGAGTTTTGTACAGTTGCAACATGACGTTGTGGCTCCTAAATTCAATCCCCCTACCAATAAACGCCAAGACTCCGTATGCCTTCCTAACAACCCTATCTACTTGATTCCCAACTTTCAGGGATCTATGCACACATACACCTAGATCCCTCTGGTGCAGTAAAGGCTGTGGTGCTAGATAAACACAAGTTGTTGTTGATTTGAACAACCAAGCACTGATGTTTAAACACTTTGAATTAGCTCCACATAAACAATCCACTTGTGCAAACAGTTAATGGTCTTCATTCCAAGCTTTTGAAATGAGCCTTGTAACCGCACGGGCCCCTGGGAGAGGCTTCGATGTTAATTGATCTTACAGCCCTTGCCTTCACGTCGATCTTCAGTTCAGTCATTTAGCATCCTGTGTAAACTAATACACAGCTGGTCACTTAGTCAGATCTGTTGGAAGTCACTTCAAGAAATGAAGTTGTTCCTTGGTAAGTCCGGCCCAATTGGCTGAGGGACGATCCAGAACCCACTTACTCCAGCCCCTGGAATTCTGCCACAGTTAAACCCAGCCCCTCACTGGAATGTGCTCCGGAAAAACAATGACACAATAGCAAACACCTCTCAGAAATCACACAATGAAGGGCATGAATTTCAACCCATTCAGCCACTATCCTACCCTGCTCTGTCACTATCAAGCGTAACTTGATAGTGACAGAGTGTGGATTATGCACCCCGAACTCCCCACATTAAATGCCAGTCTGGGGGCAAGGGCGAAGCTACAATTTCAACCAATGCTTTCATTCTACACTAGACCCTACTTTTCTCAGAGCAGGGTAGGATCTGTCTTCACATCTCTGATGATACGTTGTTCAGCAATAATCACTGTCCAGGCAATGTTATTTCCAGAGCATCCAGCACTATCAGAAAGTTGTGGGAAATGGCAAATCAATTCGCACTTTTGTTACCATTGAATTGCATCCTTCGAAATGTTAGCAATCCCGTGGCCATATAACGTGATTCAAAATTAATCCCACTGCCCAACACTTTCCCCATAGCCCTGTATCGATCGCAAACATACCCTACTCACTCCCCATTATCAATACCAAACTAATCTCATTACCCGTTCTCTTTCCGTAGCCCCAAATCAATCCCCAAACTAATGCCACTGCCCCATATCCTTGTATCAATCCCAAACTAATCCACTCCTTCCCCATTTATTTGGAATTTCAGAAAGAGTTTGACAAAGTCCCGCATAAGAGATGATATGAAAGATTGAAGTGCATAGGATTGGAGGAAGTATTCAGATGGATAGAAAACTGGTTAGCAGAAAGGAAACAAAGAGTAGGTATTAACGGGTGCTTTTCAAATTGGCAGGCAGTAATTAGTGGGATACTGCAGGGATTAGTGCAAGGCCACCAGCTATTTGCAATGTATGTTAATGATTTGGATGAGGGAACAAAATGTAACATCTCAAAGTTTGCAGATGATACCAAGTTGGGTGGGAGAGTGAACTGTGACGAAAATGCAGAGATCCTTCTGCAGGATCTGGACAGGTTGTGGGCAAATCTATGGCAGATGCAGTATAAATTGGATAAATGTGAGGTTATTCACATTGGAAGCAAAAACAAGGTGGCAGATTGCGACCTGAATGAGTGTAAATTGAGAGGGGGGAATGTGCAATGGGACCTGGGTCTCCTTGTGCACCAGTCACTGAAGTTAAGCATGCGGGTACAGCAGACGGTAAAGAAAGCAAATGGTATGTTGGCCTTCAATGCAAGAGGTTTTGAGTACAGCAGCAGGGATGTGTTGTTGCAATTATACAAGGCCTTGGTGAGGCTACACCTAGAGTATTGTGTGCAGTTTTGGTCTCCTTTTCTGAGGAAGGATGTTCTTGCTCTCGAGGGAGTGCAGCAAAGATTTAGCAGACTATTTCTGGGACTGACGTATGAGGAGAGATTGACTAGGTTAGGGGTTTTTTTTCGCTGGAGTCCATGCGAATGAGGGGGATCTCATAGAGATTTGTAAAATTCTAACAGGACTAGACAGGGATACAGTAGATACTGGGATAATACTTGTGATGGTGGGGGAGTCTGGAACCAGTGTCACAGTACGAGGATTCGGGATAGACCATTTAGGACAGAGGTGAGGAGACATTTCTTCACCCAACGAGTGGTGAGCCTGTGGATTTCATTACCACAGGAAGTAGAGTTCATGGGGTGTCAGGAAAGGGTAGTACCTCTGGTGGGGGAACATGTTGCGTCCATTTCAGGGCAGTTTGTCCACCCTTTGTCCCCTCCGGCACTCAGCTCTCACCTGTGGCTCTCCGTGGTCATTTGCATGCGACAGTGGCCACGCCCCCGGCAATGGCTTCAACAAGCCGGCTAAAGATGATTAGAGGTTTAGATAGGGTGGACAGTGATAGCCTTTTTCCTCGGATGGAGAAATCTAGCACGAGGGGGCATGGCTTTAAATTAAGGGGGGGTAGTTATAGGATGGATATCAGGGGTAGGTTCTTTACCCAGAGGGCGGTGAGGGACTGGAATGCCCTGCCTGCTGCAGTTGTAAATGCTCCTAGTTTGGGGGCGTTTAAGAGATCTGTAGATAGGTTTATGGATGAAAAGGGATTGGTATAGGCTAGTGGGTCATTGTTTTTGTAACTGGTCAGCGCAACATCGTGGGCCGAAGGGCCTGTTCTGCGCTGTAATGTTCTATGTTCTAAACCATGTGAGGGTAGCCGACGGGCGAGACACCCTTGGTGAGATAGGGAGATGTCTATCCCAGCTTGTGAAGACAGAGTCCGGCGGATTGAACGGACGAAACCAGTGGAAAGTCCAATGGTCAAGAAGGCGGTCTCTGCAAGTGTCATGGAACGCAAAGAGCAGGACAAGATACAGAAGACGTTCTGGTCATCCACCGCGCCTAATCCCATCTCCAGCCGTCTTGACTCTTGTCTTGCTGCTGGATCCAGATGGGAATTGGGAAGAGAGAGTGAGGCTGACACTGCGCAACTCTCCCTCACTTTAATCCAAATCAAGCACTGGCTTCGACACCATCGTCATCAGTGTCCTGTTCAACTGTTGATGTCCTGTGGCGATGGGCGAGCGACGAAGCAACAGGTGTGGATACACTGGGAGCTGTAGTCACAGACCTGCACACAAGCGACTCAGGTCTAATGGTCGCTTTCTGCTGACCGAAGCAGCAGCGGAACTCGGCGTCTACCTGGACGGCCAAGCAGCCCTCTTCAGGAATGCACTGCTCACCTCCGTAGAATGAGGAAGGAGTTAGAAAAGGTGCCCTAAACATTGCCTGCTGTACTACACCTTGGCCAGTTTACCGCGGCTGGCGGGGATCCCATCTTGTGGTCGAACACACAAAATAAAACACAAGGTGATACCACTCACCATTGGCACTTGGAACGTGCGCACGCTTTTGGACAACCCTACAGCAGACAGACCAGAGAGAAGAACAGCCTTAGTTGTCAGAGAGCTTGCAAGATACAACATTGGCATTGCAGCCCTGAGCGAAACCCATCTTGCCAACATAGGTCAGTTGACTGAAACTGGAGGTGGATACACTTTTTTCTGGAGTGGTCGTGGCAGCGATGAGCGTCGTGATGCTGGAGTTGGATTCGCCTCAGGAGTCACCTTGTTCGGCAACTTGATAGTCTGCCCAAGGGTGTGAACGACTGGCTTGAGACATTACAGCTTCCATCACAGAACAGAAGTCAAGCCACCCTGATCAGCACCTATGCCCCCACAATGAACAAGCCAGATGAGATGAAAGACAAGTTCTACGAAGAACTAGACGCCCTATTATTAGCAGTGAGCAGTACCAACAAGCTTATCTTGCTTGGCGATTTCAATGCTTACAGAGTAACACTGTGGCTTCTGCAAAGATCGTGGGACTACTGACATGATTCTTGCTGCGCGCCTTCTTCAGGAGATGTGTCAGGAGCAGAATCGCAAGCTCTACACAACCTTTGTTGACCTCGTGAAAGCCTTCGATACTGCAAGCCGACAAGGCCTGTGGAGGATCATGTAGAAGTTCAGCTGCCCTCCCGCAAATTCATTCAAATGGTACGCCAGTTCCATGATGGCCAGAGTACTGGATGGCAGAGAATCCTCTGAGACACTCCCAGTCACCAATGGCATCAAATAGGGCTGTGTACTCACACCCACACTGTTCAGCATGATGTTTACTGCCATGCTGAATGATGCCTTCCAGGACGGTGTTACTGGAATCAGCCTCAAGTACAGAGTGGATGGGAAGCTTTCCAACCTGAGGAGACTTCAAGTTATTACCAAAGTGAAGGAGACTGTTCTGAGAGATTTCCTCTTTGCCCTGTGACTGTGCCCTGTATGCTGGCTCAGAGCCAGAGATGCAAGTCGGTACGGACAAATTTTCCACGGCTTGTGACAACTTTGGACTCACCATCAACGTTAAAAAGACCAAAGTCATGCACCAGCCTGCTCCTCATGCACCGTACACAGAACCCATAATCACAATCAAAGGGCAGAAACTACAGGCAGTGAACCAGCTCACTTATCTTGGCAGCACCCTCTCCCAAGCAGTGACTATTGATACAGAAATTAACTGCAGAATAGCAAAGGCAAGTTCTGCTTTTGGTAGATTGCGCTCCACTGAATGGGAACGTCGAGGAATCAGCCAGCAACAAAACTGAAGGTCTACAGCACCGTGTTACTCACTACCCTCCTGTGTGCCTGTGAAACATGGACTGTGTATTGAAGGCATGTAAAATAGCTCAATCATTTCCACATGACTTGTCTTCACAGAATATTATGCATCCGATGGCAAAACAAAGTACCAGACACTGAAGTTCTCTCTAGAGCAAGTCTACCATCAGTCCACACACTGCTGATGAGAGCGCAGACCGGGTGGGCAGGTCATGTCATCCCTATGTTAGACGAGCGCGTACCCAAGCAGCTCCTTTTTGGGGAACTCCCTGCTGGAAGACACTCACATGGAGGGCAGAAGAAACATTACAAAGACACGCTCAAGGTCTCCCTGAAGTCGCTTGACACTGACACGACCACCTGGGGAATGATGGCACAAAACTGCCCTACCTGGCGCTGCCTCATCCACAAGGATTGTCAAATTCCCGAAACAAGGTGTATTGCTGAAGCACAACTTAAGCACGAGCTGCGCAAGTCCAGAGCCACCAGCGTAACAACTACAGTGACTACACAAGTCTGTCCAATATGTGCCAGGACATTCCCTGCCTGAATTGGCCCTGATCAGTCATCTTTGGACACACCACAACCAGCCTCAAAATGATTAATGGTGTTGAGGTTCTCATCGATGACGATGGACGAACAACAGTCGATGCCAAAACACTTGAATATATTCAAGGAGGCGTCACGATGGCACAGTGGTTAGCACTGCTGCCTCACAGCGCCATGAACCTGGGTTCAATTCCAGCTTCAGGTCAGTGCCTGTGTGGAGTTTGCACATTCTCCCCGTGTCTGCATGGGTTTACTTCGGGTTCTCCGGTTTCCTCTCACATTCCAAAGGCATGCGGGTTAGGTTGATTGGCCATGCTAAGTTGACCCTAGGTCAGAGAATTAGCAGGGTAGATATTTGGGGTTACAGGAACAGGGCCTGGGTGAGATTATGGTTGGTGCCAAATGGCCTCCTTTTCCTCTGTGGGATTCTGTGAAGAGACGGCTAGATATAGCACTTGGGGCGAATGGGGTCAAAGGTTATGAGGAGAAAGCAGGATTAGGCCATCAGCCATGATTGCAATGAATAGCAGACCAGGCTCAAAGGGCCAAATGGCCTCTTCCAGCTCCCATCTTCTATGTTTAGCCCTGTATCAATCCCACACCAATCCCACTGCCCCACTCTTTCCATAAAGCCTTACATTAATCCCAAATTAATGCCACTGTACCATTCTCCCCCCAAAGCTCCATATCAATCCCACTGCCCTCTTACCATAGGCACGTATGAATCCCAAACTAATGCCACTGCCCCACTCTCTCCCCACACCCTGTATCAATCCCAAATGAATGCCACTGCCCCAGTCTTTCCCCATAACCCTGTATTTTCCTCTGATTAAAATGTTAACCCTATGTTCTATGAGAAGATGTGGATCTCTTTGCCTCAACCACCTGAGCTAAGACATTCCATGTTCAAACAACCATCTGTGTAAATACATTTCTGCTAATCCCAGTCACAGCGTTAAACTGAAAAACCATCATCACTGACGTGAGGAAACCAGGGGGATAGTGGGGTAAATGTATGGGTCAGACTGCGAGCCTGTGAAAGATGCTCTGTCGGAGACTTCGTGCAGATGTGATGGGCCGTATAGCCTCCTTCTGCACTGTAGAGCTTCGATGAGGAATCCTTATTCCCTGTAGTATAAGGGCGTGGCACATACAGGGTTAAAGTGGGACTAGAAGACGACAAATGAGTCTAGGATTAGGATCAGTGTGGGATAGAGGCCTGTGTAGACCTATACATGAAGATGTGCAGGTTAGGTTGATTGGCCATGCTAAATTGCCCCTTAGTGTCAGGGGGATTAGCAGGGTAAATACTTGGGGTTACAGGGATGGGGCTGGGTGGATTTGTGGTCGGTGCAGACTCAATGGGGTGAAAGAATCCGTACGGTGCTGAAGGAAGTCAATGAGATCGCTCCCTGCCTGTACAGTAGTTTCTTGTATATATGTATAGAGTTACAAGACACTGATGAAGACTTCCTGTTAACATACTGAAGACTAAAAAGGTTTTCTGAACAGGCATGTTCTGTAACTAACACCATCTCAATATGATCAAGGGGAAATTGTTCCAGTTCCTGTCTTCATAACTAGAGTTTCTTTTCCTTTCAGCGCGCTGGTTAATCTTCATTCTCCATCATTATTAATAACATTTCTATCATGGGAACCCCAAACGTACTAAATTAACCCCACCCATTAGAAGTGGCCGCACCTGGACATCCATTGCCTTTGTCTACAGGCTTTGTCCATTCAACGTCACTGGGCCTGCGGGAGCTGGTGGGGGAACAGAACTCTTCTTATTTCAGGAACTCTCAAACTCCACTGCCTGTTGACAAAGAGAATTTGAGAAGAATCAAGTTGAACAAAGTACTTCTTACAGACGGCAGGCTAGAAACAGAGACAAGACACGGGCGGCACGGTAGCACAGTGGTTAGCACTGCTGCTTCACAGCTCCAGGGTCCTGGGTTCGATTCCCGGCTCGGGTCACTGCCTGTGGGGAGTTTGCACATTCTCCTCGTGTCTGCGTGGGTTTTCTCCGGGTGCTCCGGTTTCCTCCCACAGTCCAAAAATGTGCGGGTTAGGTTCATTGGCTATGCCAAAATTGCCCCTTAGTGTCCTGGGATGTGTAGGTTAGAGGGATTAGCAGGTAAATGTGTAGGGATATGGGGATAGGGTCTGGGTGGGATTGTGTTCGGTGCAGACTCGATGGGCCGAAGGGCCTGTTTCTGCACTGTAAGGTTCTATGATTATTTATCTATGACATCTTGCAGGAAGGGTTTCAAGAACAGTGGCGAGAACTTGCCCAAAGTTTGCTGCATTTGCCCTCTCGCAACTGCTCACAGCTTCCTGTCTTTTACTGGATTGAAATGGCGGGTGGGTGAATGACACAGTCCCTTGATGCCTCCTGTAATAACACAACTCCCATGTGTAGGTTTAAACCTTGTCTACTCAGGTGGAGTATTGGGAGGGAGCTTTACCTCAGAACTGTCACTAAGGGGCTAAAGTCCCACTCCAGAGAGTTGACCACACGATTCAGGCTGGTGCGACAGTGCAGTACCCAGGGAGTGCTGCACTGCAACAGATACCATTTTTCACGTAAGGTATTATCCAAGGGACCTTCTGCTCTCCAGATCTAAAATGCCTTCATTTAAAAAATCATCCTTGTTTTCAAATCTTTCCATGACCTCATCCCTCCCAATCTCTCTTCCCTCTTCCCCCTCCCCACCGAGATATCTATGCTTTTCTAATACTGATCCCTGGTGCATTATCAATTTAATTGATGGCTGTGCCTTCAGCTTCCTGAGCCCAAGAATGTGGATTTTCATAAACCTTTCCACTTCGATCTCACATTCCTTCTTTAAGACGCTCCTTCAAACCAATCTTTTTACCAAGATTTGAGTCGTCAGACTTAATATTCTCTGGGTCGCTTAATGTCATAGTTTGTTTCAAAATATTCCTGCGAAGAACTGTGGAACGTTGCATTCTGTTAATGACGCTATCTAAATATAAGTTATTGTTGTAGTGTGCTGCAAGCGAGGAGGAGAGTGGTATTAGACTGGATGGGATAGTAAAGGGTGCGAGTGAGGTGGAGAGTGGTATTAGACTGGATGGGATAGTAAAGGGTGCAAGTGAGGGGGAGAGTGGTATTAGACTGGATGGGATAGTAAAGGGTGCGAGTGAGGTGGAGAGTGGTATTAGACTGGATGGGATAGTAAAGGGTGCGAGTGAGGGGGAGAGTGGGATTAGACTGGGTGGGATAGTAAAGGGTGCAAGTGAGGGGGAGAGTGGGATTAGACTGGGTGGGATATTAAAGGGTGCAAGTGAGGGGGGGGAGTGGGATTAGACTGGGTGGGATATTAAAGGGTGAGAGTGAGGGGGAGAGTGGTATTAGACTGGATGGGATAGTAAAGGGTGCGAGTGAGGGGGAGAGTGGGATTAGACTGGATGGGATATTAAAGGGTGCGAGTGAGGGGGAGAGTGGGATTAGACTGGATGGGATATTAAAGGGTGCGAGTGAGGGGGAGAGTAGTATTAGACTGGATGGGATAGTAAAGGGTGCGAGTGAGGGGGAGAGTGGGATTAGACTGGATGGGATATTAAAGGGTGCGAGTGAGGGGGAGAGTAGTATTAGACTGGATGGGATATTAAAGGGTGCGAGTGAGGGGGAGAGTGGTATTAGACTGGGTGGGATATTAAAGGGTGCAAGGAGTGAGGGGGAGAGTGGTATTAGACTGGGTGGGATATTAAAGGGTGCAAGTGAGGGGGAGAGTGGTATTAGACTGGATGGGATATTAAAGGGTGCGAGTGAGGGGGAG
The DNA here is from genome assembly GCA_037974335.1 of Prionace glauca. NCBI lineage: Eukaryota > Metazoa > Chordata > Chondrichthyes > Carcharhiniformes > Carcharhinidae > Prionace > Prionace glauca. Next base: position 76,366,724 of record CM075733.1, on the reverse strand, counting down.
AGTGGTATTAGACTGGGTGGGATATTAAAGGGTGCGAGTGAGAGGGAGAGTGGGATTAGACTGGGTGGGATATTAAAGGGTGCAAGGAGTGAGGGGGAGAGTGGTATTAGACTGGGTGGGATATTAAAGGGTGCAAGTGAGGGGGAGAGTGGGATTAGACTGGGTGGGATATTAAAGGGTGCAAGGAGTGAGGGGGAGAGTGGTATTAGACTGGATGGGATAGTAAAGAACATAGAACATTACAGCACAAACAGGCCCTTCGGCCCTCGAGTTGCGCCGATCGCATCAACCCCACCAATCTATAGACCTATCTATAACCCCCAATCCCATTAAACCCCATATACTCATCCAGAAGTCTTTTAAAAGACCCCAGCGAGTTCGCCTCCACCACCGACGACGGCAGCCGATTCCAATCACTCACTACCCTCTGAGTGAAAAACTTACCCCTAACATCACCTCTGTACTTCCCTCCCCGCACCTTAAATCTGTGTCCTCTCGTAGCGACCATTTCAACCCGGGGAAATAGCCTCTGAGAGTCCACCCTATCTATTCCTCTCAACATTTTATAAACTTCTATCAGGTCGCCTCTCAACCTTCGCCTCTCCAGGGAAAAGAGTCCCAGCTCCCTCAACCTATCTTCATAAGGCATGCCTCCCAGTCCAGGCAACATCCTTGTAAATCTCCTCTGCACCCTTTCAATAGCTTCTACGTCTTTCCTATAGTGAGGCGACCAGAACTGCGCACAGCACTCCAAATGAGGCCTGACGAGGGTCCTGTAAAGTTGCAGCATTACCTCCCGACTCCTAAACTCAATCCCTCGATTAATGAAGGCCAGTACACCATACGCCTTCTTGACCACCTCCTCCACCTGCGAGGCCGATTTAAGAGTCCTGTGAACCCGGACCCCGAGATCCTTCTGCTCTTCAACGCTACTAAGACCCCTGCCCTTAATAGTGTACTCGTTCATCCCGTTGGTTCTGCCGAAATGGACTACTACACATTTATCCGCGTTGAAGTCCATCTGCCACTTCTCCGCCCATTCCTGCATCCTATCTATGTCCTGCTGCAACTTTTGACATCCTTCCAGACCATCCACAACACCGCCGACCTTCGTGTCATCAGCGAACTTGCTAACCCATCCCTCCACTTCCTCATCCAGGTCATTTATGAAAATGACAAACAACAAGGGTCCCAGAACAGATCCCTGGGGCACCCCACTGGTGACTGACCTCCATTCCGAAAAAGACCCATCCACAACCACTCTCTGCCTTCTGCAGGCAAGCCAGTTCTGGATCCACAAGGCCAAATGCCCTTGGATCCCATGCCCTCTCACCTTCTCAAGAAGTCTTGCATGGGGGACCTTATCAAAAGCCTTGCTGAAGTCCATGTACACTACGTCCACGGCACTTCCTTCGTCAATGTGTTCAGTCACATTATCGAAGAACTCAACTAGGCTCGTAAGGCACGACCTGCCCTTGACAAATCCATGCTGACTATTCCTGATCATGTCAAACCTCTCCAAATGGTCGTAAATCTTGTCCCTCAGAAGCCTCTCCATCAGCTTACCAACCACTGAGGTCAGACTCACCGGGCGGTAATTTCCCGGGCTATCTCTGTTCCCTTTCTTGAAAATAGGGACTACATCCGCAATCCTCCAATCTTCCGGAACCTCTCCCGTCTCCATTGACGACGCAAAGATCATCGCCAAGGGCTCTGCAATCACTTCCCTGGCCTCCCACAGTATCCTGGGGTACATCCCATCTGGTCCCGGCGACTTATCTACCTTGATAGAATTCAAAAGTTCTAACACATCCTCCTCTTTAATGTCCACGTACTCAATCTTTTCCACCTGCTGCAAGTCCATAGCAAGATCTCCCAAATCAGCTTCCACTGTGAATACTGATGCAAAGTACTCATTAAGCACCTCCGCCATTTCTTCTGGTTCCACACAGACCTTTCCCCCTTCATCTTTTATAGGTCCTATCCTTTCCCTTCTCACCCTTTTACCTTTCACATACTTATAGAAGGCCTTGGGATTTTCTTTAATCTTACCCGCCAAGGTCTTCTCATGACCCCTTCTGGCTCTCCTAATTTCCCTTTTAACCTCCTTTCTACAGTCCTTATATTCTTCAAGATCCTTAACCTCTCCTAGTTCCCTGAACCTTTTGTATACCTTCCTTTTCCTCCTGACTAGGTTCAACACAGCCTTCGTGCACCACGGTTCCCGCGACCTACCAAAACCCCCTTGCCTTATCGGAACATTGTCATGCAGAGCGCCAGACAAACATTCCTTGAATATCCGCCACCTTCCTTCGGTACTCTTCCCTAAGAATGCCTCCTTCCAGTTTATTTGTCCAAGTAACTTCCTGACTTCTTCGTATCTCCCCTTACTCCAGACAAACACCTTCCTAGCCTGTCTGATCCTATCTCGTTCCAATGCAATTGTGAAGGAGATAGAATTATGATCACCATTCCCAAGATGCTCTCCTACCGAGAGATCCATCACCTGCCCTGGTTCATTCGCCAGTACCAGGTCAAGTACTGCCTCACCCCTCGTAGGCTTGTCCACATACTGTGTCAGGAAACCTTCCTGAACACACCTAACAAACTCCTCTCCAGCCGAACCCCTTACTCTAGGGATATTCCAGTCGATGTTTGGGAAATTGAAGTCTCCCATCACGACCACTCTGTTTTTAATACATTTCTCCAGAATCTGGTTCCCTATCTGCACTTCAACTTCCCTGTCACTATTGGGCGGCCTATAGAATACACCCAGCAAAGTTTTCGACCCTATGCTGTTCGTAACTTCCACCCACAGAGACTCTGTAGAAAGTCCCTCCACGGCATCCTCTTTCTCTGCAGCCATGACACTGTCCCTTATTAACAGTGCCACTCCACCACCTCTTCCGCCAGCCTCCCTGTCCTTCCTGAAACATCTGAAACCTGGCACCTGAAGTACCCAGTCCTGTCCCTGAGACATCCAAGTCTCCGTAATGGCCACCACATCACATTCCCAAGCAGCTATCCACGCCCTAAGCTCATCTACCTTATTTACTATACTCCTTGCATTAAAATATACACACTTCAGCCCCTCAGTCTGGGCATTTCCCTTCTCCACCTCCTGTCTAACCTCCCTCCCATGTTTCCTGCGGTCCTCCCCTACCTTTAAAGTATTAAAGCACATGCATTTTAAACCCTGCTCCGCCCCACCCCCACTACGCCGTGCCTTGCATTCCCCATCTATGCCCCCCTCCCTTTCACCCCCTCTACTCAATATCCCACCCCCCCCCCAAATCAGTTTAAACCTCCCCGCATAGCCTTTGCAAATTTACCCCCCAGGATATTGATTCCCCTCTGGTTCAGGTGTAAACCATCACTCATATAGAGGTCCCGCCTTCCCCAGAATGAGCCCCAATTGCTTAAGTACCTGAACCCCTCCCTCCTGCACCATCCCCTCAGCCACGAGTTCAAACTTTCCCTCTCTCCATTCCTCTCTAAACTATCCCGTGGCACAGGCAAGAGTCCGGATGTAACTATTCTTCCAGACTTGGCCTTTAGTTTCCATCCCAACTCCATAAATCTTTGTTTAATTTCCCCTTCCCTTAATCTCCCTATGTCATGTGTCCCCACATGAACTATAAAGGGTGTGAGTGAGGGGGAGAGTGGTATTAGACTGGGTGGGATATTAAACGGTGCGAGTGAGGGGGAAAGTGGGATTAGACTGGGTGGGATATTAAAGGGTGCGAGTGAGGGGAGAGTGGGATTAGACTGGGTGGGATATTAAAGGGTGCAAGTGAGGGGGAGAGTGAGATTAGACTGGGTGGGATATTCAAGGGTGCAAGTGAGGGGGAGAGTGGGATTAGACTGGATGGGATAGTAAAGGGTGTGAGTGAGGGGGAGAGTGGTATTAGACTGGATGGGATATTAAAGGGTGCGAGTGAGGGGGAGAGTGGGATTAGACTGGGTGGGATATTAAAGGGTGCAAGTGAGGGGGAGAGTGAGATTAGACTGGGTGGGATATTCAAGGGTGCAAGTGAGGGGGAGAGTGGGATTAGACTGGGTGGGATATTAAAGGGTGCGAGTGAGGGGGAGAGTGGGATTAGATTGGATGGGATAGTAAAGAGTGCGGGGGTGGACAGTGGGATTAGACTGGGTGGGATATTAAAGGGTGTGAGTGAGGGGGAGAGTGGGATTAGACTGGGTGGGATATTAAACGGTGCAAGTGAGGAGGAGAGTGGGATTAGACTGGGTGGGATAATAAAGGGTGCAAGGAGTGAGGGGGAGAGTGGGATTAGACTGGGTGGGATATTAAAGGGTGCGAGTGAGGGGGAGAGTGGTATTAGACTGGGTGGGATATTAAACGGTGCAAGTGAGGGGGAGAGTGGGATTAGACTGGGTGGGATATTAAAGGGTGCGAGTGAGGGGGAGAGTGGGATTAGACTGGGTGGGATATTAAACGGTGCGAGTGAGAGGGAGAGTGGGATTAGACTGGGTGGGATATTAAAGGGTGAGAGTGGGATTAGACTGGATGGGATATTAAAGGATGCAAGGAGTGAGGGGGAGAGTGGGATTAGACTGGATGGGATATTAAAGGGTGAGAGTGAGGGGGAGAGTGGTATTAGACTGGATGGGATAGTAAAGGGTGCGAGTGAGGGGGAGAGTGGTATTAGACTGGATGGGATATTAAAGGGTGCAAGGAGTGAGGGGGAGAGTGGGATTAGACTGGGTGGGATATTAAAGGGTGCAAGGAGTGAGGGGGAGAGTGGGATTAGACTGGGTGGGATATTAAAGGGTGCAAGGAGTGAGGGGGAGAGTGGGATTAGACTGGGTGGGATATTAAAGAGTGCGAGTGAGGGGGAGAGTGGTATTAGACTGGATGGGATATTAAAGGGTGCGAGTGAGGGGGAGAGTGGGATTAGACTGGATGGGATAGTAAAGGGTGCGAGTGAGGGGGAGAGTGGTATCAGACTGGATGGGATATTAAAGGGTGCAAGGAGTGAGGGGGAGAGTGGGATTAGACTGGGTGGGATATTAAAGGGTGCGAGTGAGGGGGAGAGTGGTATTAGACTGGGTGGGATAGTAAAGGGTGCGAGAGAGGGGGAGAGTGGTATTAGACTGGGTGGGATATTAAAGAGTGCGAGTGAGGGGGAGAGTGGGATTAGACTGGATGGGATATTAAAGAGTGCGAGTGAGGGGGAGAGTGGGATTAGACTGGGTGGGATAGTAAAGGGTGCGAGTGAGGGGGAGAGTGGGATTAGACTGGGTGGGATATTAAAGTGTGCAAGGAGTGAGGGGGAGAGTGGGATTAGACTGGGTGGGATATTAAAGGGTGCGAGTGAGGGGGAGAGTGGGATTAGACTGGATGGGATATTAAAGGGTGCAAGTGAGGGGGAGAGTGGTATTAGACTGGGTGGGATATTAAAGGGTGAGAGTGAGGGGGACAGTGGGATTAGACTGGGTGGGATATTAAAGGGTGCGAGTGAGGGGAGAGTGGGATTAGATTGGATGGGATATTAAAGAGTGCGGGGAGGGTCAGTGGGATTAGACTGGGTGGGATATTAAAGGGCACAGGGAGTGAGGAGGAGTGGGATTAGACTGGGTGTGATAGTAAAACATGCAGGGAGTGAGGAGGAGACTGACGATGACCTATTCTTATGTCCATGTTCTCCCTTAGCCTCTGCACTCTCCTCGGGTTCTATAACTCTGTTTATTGAGTTCAGTCATTTTGCATCACACTGCCTTACGTCATCCTGCCTGGTTCCTGAAGCTTGGAATTCCCTCCCTAAACCTTTCCACTTCCATTTGTAAAATCATTCCTCAAAAGGCAATTCCTTGACCAAGCCTCTGGTTACCTGTAGAATATCTCCCGATGTGCTTCAGGGGGAATTTCATTTGATATTTAAAGATTCTGTATGAAAATCAAAATTCTGTTGAAATCAGTGCAGAATATTCTGGAAAGACTCAGCCGGTCATCCTGCATCTGTTTCAGCTCTGCAGCCTTTCATCAGAACTGGGAAATGATGGGAACAAATCGGTCTTTTAAAGTTTATTTATTAGTGTCACAAGTAGGCTCACATTAACACTGCAATTAACTTATTGCAAAAATATCCTAGTCACCACACTTCCGCACCTGTTCAAGTACAGAGGTAAAATTTAGCTTGGCCAATGCCGCTAAGCAGCACTTCCAACTGTGGGAGGAAGCTGGAGCACGTGGAGGAAACCCACTCAGACACGGAGAGAACATGTAGACTCCACACAGGCAGTCACCCAAGACTGGAATTGAACCCACGTCCCTGGCACAGAGAGGCAGCAGTGCTAACCACTGTGCCACCGTGAAAAATAGAGGGGGAGAAGAGGGACAGAAGACTTTAAATGAGTAAAGGTTCCAGCTGATGACACAAAGGTTGGAGGTGTTGTGGATAGTGTGGAGGGATGTCAGAAGCTGCAGCGAGATGTCGATAGGATGCAAGACTGGGCAGAGAAGTGGCAGACGGAGTTCAGCTCAGATAAGAGTGATGTGGTTCATTTTGGCAGGTCAAATAGGATGGCAGAATATAATATTAACGTATGACTCTTGGCAGTGTGGAAAATCAGAAGGATCTTGGGATCCGAGTTCACAGGACGCTCAAAGCAGCTGCTCAGGTAGAGGGTGTGGTTAAGGCGGCGTCTGGTGTACTGGCCTTCATCAATCGAGGAATTGAGTTTAGGAGTCGGGAGATAATGTTGCAGCTTTATAGGACCCTGGTCAGACCCCACTTGGAGTATTGTGCTCAGTTCTGGTCGCCTCATTACAGGAAGGACGTGGAAGCCGTAGAAAGGATGTAGAGGAGATTTACAAGGATGTTGCCTGGATTGGGAGGCATGCCTTATGAGGATAGGTTGAGCGAGCTCGGTCTTTTCTCCTTGGTGAGATGAAGGATGAGGGGTGACCTGATAGAGATGTATAAGATGTTGAGAGGTATTGACCGAGTGGATAGTCAGAGGCTTTTCCCCAGGGCTGAAATGGTTGCCACGAGAGGACACAGGTTTAAGGTGCTGGGCAGTAGGTACAGAGGAGATGTCAGGGGTAAGTTTTTCACTCAGGGAGTGGTGGGTGCGTGGAATGGGGGGCCATCGGTGGTGGTGGCGGATTCGATAGGGTCTTTTTAGAGACTTTTAGTTAAGTACATGGGACTGAGTAAGATAGAGGGTTATAGGCAAGCCCAGTAATCGCTAAGGTAGGGACATGTTCGACACAACTCTATGGGCTGAAGGGCCTGTATTGTGCTGTAGTTTTTCTATGTTTCTATGATGTGTCCAGAAAGGGTTGGAAATAGTCTATCCGCTGCATAGAAGCTAATAATTGCAGTTGTTCCCACTGAAATTAATGAAGAGATTCAACAAAGGTGTGTAGAATGCAGTGAGATTCACCTGGTCTTAGACCCCCCCTCACATACACAGGGATTTCCAAGATGAATCTGCCTTACCTGCTGAAGCATCATTGTCTATCTCAGGTCCCAGGCTTGTGGGCTTCACTCTCGAGTGTCCCAGAGCAATGTTTCCGAGTCTTCTCGCTCCCCACCGCCAGTTAATGGGGACAAATTCAGGAGACGTCTGGTCTCATAACCGTCATGTGCAGCACACTGCTGTTCCAGCAACTCCAGCCATCATCAATAAGCAGGAAGGTCTTCAAACACCTGATGAGTTTAAGCGTAACAACAAAAGGGATCATTTAATAAGATCAGGTAACGTGGGTTCTAATATTGCCCGAATCGAGTTATAAAATGATCTCAAATCCACTAGGGTCTCCAGCGAGGACCCAGGACCTTATTTGGGAGTGCGCAAAATGACCACGGGACAGCCTCTCCTGCCCAGAAAGAAATCTAGACATTGCTACACAGCAGGTGATCTTTGCAGAGATATTTCAGGTACAGGCTCGGGAAGTTCCAATATGAGGAAAAGTCAAACCTGGGGCCGCCAGGTGACCAGGAAGTTGGAGAAACATCAAAAAAGGTGCATGATGGATGTCAGGGGCATTCTTCAAGCAAGTACTGGGTCAACTACAATAAATTGAGAGGGAAAATGAAGAATAAAATCATTGGCAAAGAATGAGCGTGAGATTAGAATGGCAGTTAACATAAAAACTAACGCAATTACTGGCAGATAAATACTAAGTAATGATAAGAAATGGGACGGGTGCTTGGAGATGCAGAGCAAGGTTAGAATGCTGAATGAATATCTTGTATTGACATTTACCAAGGAGAAATCTGACAAAATGTTAGCATAAATTGGGATTGGAATGCCCTGCCTGCTGCAGTTGTAAATGCGCCTAGTTTGGGGGCGTTTAAGAGATCCTTGGATAGGTTTATGGATGGAAAGGGATTGGTTTAGGTTAGAGGGTCATTGTTTTTTAACTGGTCGGCGCAACATCGTGGGCCGAAGGGCCTGTTCTGCGCTGTAATGTTCTATGTTCTAAATAGAAATGGTATTTATATATACATAGTTTATATATACTATATAATAGTATATATAACATCTAATAGTATAGATGGTCTGGGTAATGGATGGGGTGAAGATTGAGAGACAAGATGGAAATGTCGGACATGCTTCGAGTGGATAAGTCACCCAGGGTCCACGTGGCAAGTGTCCCAAGGGGTGGTGGTGGAGACAGCAGTATGGGCTTGTCAACATCTTCCAATCTTCCCCAGGTATGGGGGAGGTGCCAGAGAACTGGAGAGTGACACCCTTATTCAGGAAAGGGTGTCAGGAAAATCCTAATTACAACAGATCGGTCAATTTAACATCAATGGTGGATAAGGTTTTAGAAACAATAATCAGGATCAGAGACTCCCTACAATACAGGAGGCCATTTGGCCCATCGAGTCTGCACCGACAACAATCCCAACCCAGGCCCTATCCCTGTAACCCCACATACTTCTCCTGCAAGTCCCCTGACACAAAGGGTCAATTTAGCATGGCCAATCAACCCTAACCCGCACATCTTTGGAGTGTGGGAGGGAACCGAAGCATCCAGAGGAAACCCACACAGACACGGGGATACTGTGCAAACTCTGCACAGACAGCGACACAAGGCCGGCATTGAACCCAGGTCCCTGGTGCTGTGAGACAACATAGAACATAGAACATTACAGAGCAGAACAGGCCCTTCGGCCCACGATGTTGCGCCGACCAGTTACAAAACAATGACCCACTAGCCTAAACCGATCCCTTTTTGTCCATAAACCTATCCACGGATCTCTTAAATGCCCCCAAACTAGGCGCATTTACAACTGCAGCAGGCAGGGCATTCCAATCCCTCACCACCCTCTGGGTAAAGAACCTACCCCTGACATCCGTCCTATAACTACCACCCCTTAATTTAAAGTCGTGCCCCCTGGTGCTAGATTTCTCCATCAGAGGAAAAAGGTTATTACTATCCACCCTATCTAAACCTCTAATCATCTTATATGTTTCAATAAGATCCCCTCTTAGCCGCCTTCTTTCCAGTGAAAACAACCCCAAATCTCTCAGTCTCTCCTCATAGGACCTCCCCTCCATACCAGGCAACATCCTAGTAAACCTCCTCTGCACCCTCTCCAAAGCCTCCACATCCTTCCTGTAATGTGGGGACCAGAACTGCACACAGTACTCCAAGTGCGGCCGCACCAGATTAGCAGGGCTAACCACGGTGCCACCATGCCACCCGTAAGGAGGAGGAGGATCAACAGGGATTTGGGAAGGTTTGTGTTATTTAAGGAGAGAAAGCATAGATTTGTAAAAGTTACAGAGAAGGCTGATGAAGAGAACATAATGGAATTTGTCTACATGGACTTTAAGAAAGCTTTTGATAAAATATTACATAAAACACTGGTGAAAAATGAAATAGGTCAGCTTCAGCATGGTTAAAATATCGGCTTCAGGACAGAACTCAGTGAGTGGTGGTAAATGGGTGCTCCCCAATCAGGATTGGATCAGAGAGTATCATTTCATTATTTGATGATATCTAAATAGTAATAATATGAATCACCTGCAGCAGGACATAGACAGGCTAGCGGAACGGGCAGAGAGTTCATGTGTTTTGGCATTCCAAAGCTCTGGTTAGGCCCTAATCAGAGTATCACCTTCAGTTTTGGTCTTTAGGGAGGATGTGAAGGTCCCTGACAGGATGCAAAGGAAGATTTAGCAAAATGGTTCAGCGATGAGGAAATTTACCTACAAAGTTACTCTGGAGAACGTTTCCTTCTAGGATTGGTGTACAGTGAGGAAAAAGGCAGAGGAAATTGAGAGGAGAACTGAATATTGGCATGTGGCATCTCTTAAAGGGTGGATAGCTTTGGTGCAGGGCAAAGAACTGTAATGAGTTACCAAACTTTTTTTTTCAGTAAATCAGAAAATAATACTTTGCTTTCAGTAATCTAAGACATGGCTATGAGATCTTGCTGTGTACAAATTAGTTGCTGCACTGACTATATATCCAAGAATTGTGCTTAGTTGACTTTGCAATATGCTGAGGTTGTGACTGGCACAATATAAATGCTCGCTTTTTTCCACACCAAACTTGGGAGGAAGCATTCTAAAGCTCCCCCACTGCTGGGATTTTCATCTGGATCTGTTGTACATGGAGAAAAGTTGAATGCCAAGATGAGTCAACCATTGACTCACAGGGTGGTATGAAGTGAACTTTGACTCTCCTTTGTCTCACTGTTCCCATGCCTCTGAGTGCTGTATCGGGAGATTCCCAAAATTAAAAGTGCGGTCTTTGCTGGGACAGATTCCCTCGCTCCCAGTACCGGACTAAATAATCACATTAGAGCACCAAACATGGTGGAGGGGGTGGGAGAGGGACAAAGGAGGAAACGGGAAGGGGCATCAACGAATACGCCAAAGTCAATCCGTAATGCTGAATTTTCCAGCCCTTCCCGGTTTCACCAAAGGTGAACCCCCCCCACCCCCACTGTGCTGCATTCCCTGGTGACACAGCCAGCAAGCAATGATGAAAGCACAAGATCCCATGGCGGTCAATAGTGAGTAGTCGAGAGAAATGGGTTGATGGGTTTTTGATAAGAGAAGGGATTAAGGGTTATGGGGAGAGGGCGGGAAGGTGGAGCTGAGTCACGACAGATCAGCCATGATCTTATTGAATGGCGGGGCAGGCTCGAAGGGCCAGATGGCCTACTCCTGCTCCTATTTCTTATTGGAAAACCTGCCATGTGGAGGGTGGCAGTGGAGGGAGCAGCCAGAAAGTGCCAACCCATGCTTCATTTTATAGCGCCGCTACACAGTAACGCACCGAGAGCTTGATGCAGCATCGCACACAGAAAGAGAAACCACCAGTTATTTCCCCTTCCAGACACCAATGTCCTCACATATCTTACTTCCTGCCATTTGTTTTGAAAGCAGACTTTCATTGAAGGGCGGCACGGTAGCACAGTGGTTAGCACTGCTGCTTCACAGCTCCAGGGTCCTGGGTTCGATTCCCGGCTCGGGTCACTGCCTGTGTGGAGTTTGCACATTCTCCTCGTGTCTGCGTGGGTTTTCTCCGGGTGCTCCGGTTTCCTCCCACAGTCCAAAGATGTGCGGGTTAGGTTCATTGGCTATGCTAAAATTGCCCCTTAGTATCCTGGGATGTGTAGGTTAGAGGGATTAGCAGGTAAATGTGTAGGGATATGGGGATAGGGTCTGGGTGGGATTGTGTTCGGTGCAGACTCGATGGGCCGAAGGGCCTGTTTCTGCACTGTAGGGTTCTATGCTGGTTCATTGAGGAATCATATTTCACGGAACCGAGGACGGTTATTTCACAGGAGGAGGCCATTTAGCCCATCCTGCCAGTACCAGCTCTCTTCACGAGCAAATCCCCTATAGTCTCACTCTCACCCCTTGGTAACCCAACAAAACTTCCAATATTCCAATACCCTCTTGAAGGAATTGGCCAAAGATGTGCTGGTTTAGGTGGACTGGCCATTGGTAAGTGAGCAGAGTTACAGGGATAGGACAGGGAAGCGGGCCTACGTGGCGTGCTCTTTCAGAGGGTCAGTACAGACCCGACGGGCTGAATGACCTCCCTCCACAGTGTAGAGATACTGTGGGTAAAGCTCTGGCTGACTGTCTCCACCACACTCTCAGACAATATATTCCAGATCCTAATCACTCGCTGTGTGAATCTGTCTCCGCCAAACTCTCAGGCAGAACATTCCAGGTCCTAACCACACTCCGCGTGAATCTTTCTCTCTGTTGTTTCCATTGAGTCATAGAGTCATAGATGTTTACAGCATGGAAACAGGCCCTTCAGCCAACTTGTCTATGCCACCCTGTTCTTTTAAAACCACTAAGCTAGTCCCATTTGCCCACATTTGGCCCATACCTCTCGATAGCCATCTCACTCATGTAACTGCTTTTTAAAAGACAAAATTGTACCCCCCTCTACTACTGAATCTGGCAGCTTGTGCCAGACACTCACCACCATGTGTGTGAAAAGAGTGCCCCTCTGGATACTTTCGTATCTCTCCCCTCTCACCTTCAACCTATGCCCTCTAGTTTTAGATTCCCCTACCTTTGGGAAAAGATATTGACTATCTAGCTGATCTATGCCCCTCATTATTTTATAGACCTCTATAAGATCATCCCTCAGCTTTCTATGCTCGAGAGAAAAAAGTCCCAATCTATCCTTATAACTCAAACCATCAAGTCCTGGTAACATCCTAGTAAGTCTCTTCTGCACTCTTTCTGGTTTAATAATATCCTTTCTATAATAGGGTGACCTGAACTGTTCACAATAGTATTCCAATTGTAGTCTTACCAATGTCTTGAACAACTTCAACAAGACGTCCCAACTCCTGTATTCAATGTTCTGGCCAATGAAACCAAGAATGCTGAATGCCTTCTTCACCACCCTATCCATCTGTGACTCCACTTTCAGTGAGCTATGAACATGTACCCCTAGATCTCTTTGTTTTCCATTATTTTCCATTACTCTTTTTTGGCTATTACTTCAAATCTGTGTCCTCTGGTATTTCAGCCTTCCCAGTAAGAAGTCTGTCAACACCAGAGTTCTTACTGTGTTTACCCCAGTCCAACGCCAGCATCTCCACATCACTACAGCCTTCCACCAGTGGTGTCAATTTCTCTCTATCGACTCTGTCCAGACTTTGAACACCTCAATCAAATCTCTTCTTAACTTTCCTGTCTCCAAGGAAAACAGTCCCAGCTTATCCAATCTATATCTGTAAGCAAAGCTCCTCATCCCTAGAACCATTCTCAACAATCTTTTCTGGCCTCTCTCTAATTCTTTACGTCTTTCCTAAAGTTTAGTACCCAGAACTGGACACAATATCCAACTGATGCTGCACCAGAGTTTGATACAGGATTAACATAATCTCCTTCCTCTTGTACTTATCTCCCTATTTATAAAGCTGAGGATTCCCCATATTTTGTTAATCGCTCGCTCTATCTCGCCTGTCTCCTTCAATGATTTATGCACATACACACCCATCTCACTCTGCTCCTGCAGCCCTTTTAGAATTGTATCCTTTATTTTATGTCACCTCTCCATGTTCTTTCTGCCAAAGTAACTCACTTCACATTAGATCCTGTTCACCTATGTCACCATCCGCTCTCTTCCTCACAGTTCACACTACTTCAACATTTTGTATCACCTGAAAATTCTGAAATGGTGCTCTGCACATCCCAGTCAAAAAGGTTTACAACATGGAAACAGGCCCTTCAGCCTAACTTGTCCATGACACTGTTTTGTTTTAAAAAGCCCTTAAACTAATCCCAACTGGCCACATTTGGTCCATATCCCTCTATACCCATCGTACCCATGTAACTATTTAAATGCTTTTTAAAAGATAAAAGTGTACCTGCCTCTACTACTACCTCTGACAGCTTGTTCCAGACACTCATCACCCTCTGTGTGAAAAAACTGCCTCTTTGGACACTTTTGTATCTCTCCCCTCTCACCTGTACCTTCCAGTTTTAGACTCCCCTACCTTTAGGAAAAAATATTGACTATCTACCTTGTCTATGCCCCTCAGTATTTTATAGACCTCTATAAGGTCACCCCTCAACCTCTTACGCTCCAGAGAAAAAAGTCCCAGTCTATTCAGCTTCTCCTTAAAACTCAATCCATCAAGTTCCGGTAGCATCCTAGTAAATATTTCTGCACTCTTTCTCGTTTAATAATATCCTTTCTATTATAAGGTGACCAGAACTGCACACAGTATTCCAAGTGTGGCCTTACCAATGTCTTGTACAACTTCAACAAGACGTCCCAACTCCTGTATTCAATGTTCTGACCGATGAAACCAAGCATGCCGAATGCCTTCCTCACACTCTGTCTACCTGTGACTCCAACTTTGTCCACCTATGACTCCAGTCTAGGTTAAGGATGCATATCGAGGAAAAAGAGGGGTCCTTGCGAAGGATCCTGGGGAAGCTTTCTGCCTACTTTCCTTCAGCGTGAAGAAATGGTGTTCACTTCACTTCTCCTGTCACTTGGTCAATTTAGTGTCCGTGGCTCCAGCTCTGCTGACAAGCCTGTTACGTGACTCCCTTTACCATAAGCACAGAAATACACAGCTGTGAGCATCCTGTTTGAATCCAAGTCTTTAAAAAAATACTCACCAGAACGCCGTGGTGTTTGTTGCTTTCAGGACAAAACAACAACTCGACCCATCTTTGAAAGGCTTCTCCCATACGACCCACACCCTTCCTCAGTCCCTACGACCCTCAAATATTTCTCCTTTTCAGTATTATTCCAATTTCCTTCTGAAAATTATGATTGAATCTGCTTCCACATCTTTTTTAAGATAGTGCACTCCAGATCACTGCAACTTGCTGGCTAAAAATATTTCTCGTGACTCCGTTGGTATCTCTTGCAAATTCTCTTAAATCAATCAACCCTCCTGATAATGGAGGGGATTCCTCTCTACTTTCTTGATCACCGTATCTATGATTTTGAACATCACTATCAGGAATCCTCTAACCTTCCATGCGATAGGGCTAGAGCAATCTCCAGACTCTCCAAAATGAACTGACATCCTCCTCATCTCTGTAATCGTTGCTGGTAAATCTCTTCTGCATCCTCTCTGAGTGTTGACACCCTTCCTAAAGTGTAGTGCCCAGAACTGAACACAATACTCCAGTCCAGTATTTTATAAAGGATTAGCATAACTTCCTCATGCTCCTATTTATAAAGCTAAGGATACCCTGTGCTGTTTTTTTGGCAGTTGAATTTAACCTGCCTTGCTACTTTCAAGGATTTGTGTACCCCTGGGTCCTTTTGTTCTTTCAGCAGTTTTAAAATTGTCCCATTCACTGAGTCATCACAAAGAGATAAACAGCGCTGGGGAGACGTCAACTTGGATGAATGTGACAAGACACTGGGAAAACCCCACGGCCTTCTAGCATTACTTTGTCCAGAATCTGGCTGGGCGGAGCACCAAACACGTGGAATATTTTCCCAGCTTCCTTGAAGAAACAACTGTGCGGCCTGCCACTGAACCCCACAAATGTCACTTCCTGCCCACTGACCCTCGACCTCCCAGACTGTTTATGCTTGAAGGGTCGCTCTCCAAACGTGACTCACCTGTAAACGGGCAGAATAAGGACAAAGAACAATTCAGCACAGGAACAGGCTCTTCAGCCCTGGAAGCCTGCGCTGATCAAATTTACCTACCTAACCAACTGATCATATCCTTCTATTCCCCATTTGTTCATATGCCTATCGAGATAAGTCTTAAATGTGGCTAACGTAACTGCCCTCAACCACCTCACTTGGCCGTGCATTTCAGGCCCCCTCTGGGTAAAATATTTCCCCTGCACATCTCCACTGAACCTTTCCCCCCTTATCTTGAACTCGTGCCCCCTTGCAATGGTCATTTCTGCCCTGGGAAAAAGCTTCCAATTGTTCGTCCTATCTACACCTCCCATAATTTTATAAGCTTATCAGGTCGCCCCGAGCCTCCGCTTTTCCAGGGAGAACAATCCCAGTTTATTCAATCTCTCCTCATAGCTAATGCCCCCCATACCAGGAAACATCCCGGTAAACTCTTTCTGCACTCTCTCCAAAGCCTCCACGTCCTTCTGGTAGTGTAGTGACCAGAATTCCAAATGTGGCCAAACCCAACTTTTTTATACAACTGTAACATGTTTTGCCAACTTTTATACTCAATGCCCTGTCCAATGAAGGCAAGCATGTCGTATGCTTTCTTCAACACCTTTTCCACCTGTGCTGCCGCTTTTAAGGATCTGTGAACCTGTACTCCCAGATCTCTCTGTGTATCTATGCTCCTGATTATTCTGCCATTTATTTTATAGCTCTCACCTGACCTGAACCTACCAAAATGCATCACCTTGCTTTTGTTCAGATTAAATTCCATCTGTCATTTCTCCATCCAATTTTCCAGTCCCTGTATCCTGCTGCATTCTCTGACAATCTTCATCACTATCAGCAACTCCGCCAATTTTGGTATCATCTGCAAACTTGCCAATCAGACTCGCTACATTCTCTACCAAGCCATTTATAAATGTATTATAAACAGCAGAGATCCCAGAACTGATTGCTGCGGAACATCACTAATTACAGACCTCCATTCAGAAAAACATCCTTCCACCACTCTCTGTCTATGGCCAAGTCAGTTTTGAATCCATCTCGTTAGTTCACTCCTGATCCCATGAGATTTAATCTTTTGTACGAGCCTGCCACGAGGCACCTTGTCGAATGCCTTACTGAAGTCCATGTAGACAACCTCCACAGCCCTTCCTTCGTC
Source organism: Prionace glauca (assembly GCA_037974335.1). Lineage (NCBI taxonomy): Eukaryota > Metazoa > Chordata > Chondrichthyes > Carcharhiniformes > Carcharhinidae > Prionace > Prionace glauca. The sequence goes on along the minus strand of CM075733.1, from coordinate 76,349,976 downwards.
AATAATTTTTTTGTCACCTTCTCAAAAACTCAATCAAATTAGTGAGACACGACCTCCCACATACAAAACCATGCTGTCACGAACAAGACCATTCGGTTCCATATGTGTATGGGCCCTAAGTACCTTCTCCAACAGTTTCCCTATCACTGATGTCAAGCTTACTGACCTATAATTACCTGGGTTATCCTTACTACCCTTCTTAAATAATGGGACAACACTGACTATACTCCAATCCTCTGGAACCTCACCAGTGGCCAACGAAGAAACAAAGATTCCTGTGAGAGGCCCAGCAATTTCAAATCTTGTCTCCTTCAGTAATCTGGGATAGAGGCCATTTCACCCTGCAGGTATGTCTGCCTTAGTGATTTTTAATTCACCTAACACTTCCTGTTCTGAAGGGTTTTCACATCCCTGCGAGACATCATCAATTGACATGTCCCTCTCCTTTGTAAACACCGATGCAAAGTACTCATTAAGGATCTCACCTACTTCCTTTGGTTCTACACACAATTTCCCTCTTTTGTCCTCAAGTGGAAGAACTCTTTCTCTAGCTACCCTCTTGCTCCTAATGTATGTATAAAATGCCTTCCGATTCTCCTTAATCTTGTCTGCCAAAGAGATTTTGTGACCCCCTTTTTGCCCTCCTAACTCCCTAATTGAGCTCTTTTCTACTTTCCCTGTATTCTTCAAATGCTTCATCTGTTTTGAATTGCCTAGATCTCATATATGCATCCTTTTTCTTTGTGACTAGACTCTCTATTTCCCTGGTCATCCACAGTTCCTGAATTCTGCCTTTCCTGTCCTTTCTTTCCATAGGCACATGCTCCGTAAAAGACTCCTCCATTCCAAATGTGGAATTACCCTCAAACAGCCTCTCCCAAACAACAGCCTCCAAATCCTGCCTAATCTGGTCGTAGTTAGCCTTCCCCCAATTCAGCGCCTTAACCCTCGGACACCACTCATCCTTTTCCATCAGTGTCCAAAAGATTATGGAATTACGGTCACTGTTCGCCACATGTTTCAACTTCGATGAGCTGGCAGGGCTCATTCCCTAGTACCAGGTCCAGTATAACCCCCTCTATAGTCGGGCTGTCCACATATTGTTCCAAAAAACCTTCCTTGACAAATTCCTCACCATCCAGACCCTTGCCCTAAGGGATTTCCAGTCAATACGAGGAAAATTATAGTCTTCCGCTATTTCCACATCTATCCAGATTCTCCTTCCGTATCCATTCCTCAACTTCCGTGGACTTTTGGGAGGCCTGTAGTACACCCCCATCATAGTACTGCCCCCTTCCTGTTTCCGAGTTCTACCCTCATTAATGATTCTTCCAAGACATCCTCCCTCTGCAGACCCCTAACAGCATTGCAACTCCTCCAGAATGTTGACCAAGCACAAATCAAAACCCAAAAGCCGCTGGATTAGATGAGGAATGAATAAGAAGGTGTTGAAAACACATAGACCATCCCCTCAGACTCCAAGTTTTTGTTTTAACCTGACCTCCATTCACAATTTATATCCCCAGTGCCTCAAACACCTGCCACATGGAGGCCGATGGCACGCTGGACCCCTGCACCCTCAAAACATAAAGGCGGTCGATTCTGGACACTCTGCCTCCAGGCTTCACCAAGTGAAAGCTCTGGAGCCAGGGTGGAGATGTCTCCAGACGTCCACCAAATCGTGGGTCCTGAGCTGATCCCACAACTTGGGCCTCTGCGTTTCAATATAGTCACATCGTTAATTCTGCACACCAACCAGTCTCAGAACATCTCATTCAGTGTCCCCCTGAATTCGCAAGCCTCCGCCAGATGTCTTAGCCTTGTTAGGAAACTGGTGATTGACTCCCCTGCTTCTCTAAACGTGGAATAAAAATGGTACCTCCGCAGGATCAGGGGTGGCTCACAGTCATAATATTCTTCAAGTAAGCTTGACAATTCTTGTCAGGACTTTGTGTCTGGTGCCTCTGTAAAAGTTAAACTGTGCGTAATCGCTGATCCACATGCAGTTAGCAAAATAACCCTTTGCTTCTCATCTGAGATCATGTCGTTCATCCTTTCCAAATATCGGGCCCAGTGCTCCACCGTGGATCAAAAGAATCCAATTTCCCAAACAGCGGCATGTTTTCTCAACAATGGCTTATCCCCAATAGTGTGGAGGTTCAGTAAGTTCCTTTAGGTCACTCCTTTTTCCTCATCACCACTGCAATTACTCCACAGAGGCGAAAGTCTCATCACCAGGTTCACACCTTTCATCCCACACACAGCCAGCTTCCCTGCTGAACACAGGCTGGGAGTCTGACATACCTGCTTTAAATAGGGAGCATGATTTAACCATCAGTTCAGACCCATCAGGGACTTCGGTTCTGGTAACGATTTAATAAATTAAATCAAATTAACTAAGGGACAAATTAAAAGGGGCAGCTCCCCCAAAGAGAAGGAACAATCCAAACAAAAAGTGAAGTTGAAAGGAAACTTAAAACATTAAATCAAAATGTGATTCATAGAACCCTACAGTGCAGAAACAGGCCCTTCGGCCCATCGAGTCTGCACCGAACACAATCCCACCCAGACCCTATCCCCATATCCCTACACATTTTACCTGCTAATCCCTCTAACCTACACATCCCAGGACACCAAGGGGCAATTTTAGCATAGCCAATGAACCTAACCCGCACATCTTTGGACTGTGGGAGGAAACCGGAGCACCCAGAGAAAACCCACGCAGACACGAGGAGAATGTGCAAACTCCACACAGGCAGTGACCCGAGCCGGGAATCGAACCCAGGACCCTGGAGCTGTGAAGCAGCAGTGCTAACCACTGTGCTATAATACACCCCAGTCCCTGTGGTGCCCAGTGGGTGCAGAAGGCATCAACTGCACCCGTGTACACCGCATGCTCCCTCTCCAGAGGCAACTGGCCAGGAGTGTAGCCACGATAGAGGGGCAGGCGGTCAGGATGGACGACCCCATCGATTGCCCGCTGCCTGGACCTATTGATGGTGCGTCGTGCCAAACCCAGGAGCAGGTTCACAAGGAGATCGGCATCCTCTCCGCAGCAGGCGCCCGTAGATCAGGAGGGTGGGACTGAAGTGCTAACAAAACATCAATAAAAAGTTTTTCAAAAAACTGAAAAGGACGACGTGCTATCTAAAACATGGAACGTAGACACGGACTCCACAAGACGACAGAAGGGGCAAGCTTGGGAGCCTGTGAATCTAAGAAACCTACGGTTGTAGAGACCGCTGTGTGCAGCAATCTCCACCCCGGGTCCCCAAGATAACTGGGGGAGATCCCTCCGTAGAGGGACCTCCACTGGGGACCTCTGCCATCTGGCGGCGACAAGGCCTGCCAAGGTATATCCGGGTGACAGGCACAGGAAGTGGTAGCGGAAGGTGTGCAGCAGCAGCCCGCACAGGAAATGCCTCTGTGTGGTGGCAAAGGGCACGGAGGACATTTCCATGAGGCAGCTCATGCCGTTGGGCACCTGACCCAGGAGAGGGAGGCCATGGAGGTCACTTAGTTCATACTCTAGCAAGGCAACCTCATTAGCCTGGCTGAAGTCATCACATGTGGAGAGGTTGTTTCCAATAGTAGGAAAAACTAGAACCAGAGGGCACAACCTCGGACTAAAACAGAGATGAGGAGGAATTTCTTCAACGAATGATGAATCTGTGGAATTCCTTGCCACAGAAGGCTGAGGAGGGGAAATCATTGAGTGTCTTTAAGACAGAAACAGATAGGTTCTTGACTAATCAGGGATTATGGGGAAAAGGCAGGAGAATGGGGATGAGAAAAATATCAGTCATGATTAAAGGCAGAGCAGACGCGATGGGCCGAAGAGCCTAATTCTGCTCATGTCTGATGGTCTTATGGTGCCACCATGCTGCTCTAATTAGCTTTAAAGGGCTTTGGAACATTACAAGTGAAAAATTGTACTGAATAAATACAAGCATTCATTTTCATAAGTATTATAACCGAATCCAAGATGATTTTAGAACATAGAACATTACAGCACAAACAGGCCCTTCGGCCCTCGAGTTGCGCCGATCACATCAACCCCACCAACCTACAGACCTATCTATAACCCCCAATCCCATTAAACCCCATATACTCATCCAGAAGTCTTTTAAAAGACCCCAGCGAGTTCGCCTCCACCACCGATGACGGCAGCCGATTCCAATCACTCACTACCCTCTGAGTGAAAAACTTACCCCTAACATCACCTCTGTACTTCCCTCCCCGCACCTTAAATCTGTGTCCTCTCGTAGCGACCATTTCAACCCGGGGAAATAGCCTCTTTCTAACATTTTAATATTTTTGCAAAGATATATTTTATTCATAATATATCTGAAAAAACATTGTGAACATTTCAAAGTGACCATTGCGGGAAGTACAACAATATTCAGCTTTTCTACATCAACCCTGTGGCACTCTGAGGTGCTTCAGTATATAAGGGCATTGCAGACATTTCAAAATCCCTCAGTCATTTTAGTGCCAGATGCAGAACGCTCACAGTTCTGTGGCTCAATTGCTTAAGGCTTTTCCATCTATAAACGCCAAGCAGTGTCCCACTACAACTATGTCAGACTTGCCAGCTAGTTACGGATGCATTTAAAGTTTTTTTTAATGCATTCCATTACCACAAACAGAGCAGTGGCAGACGATAGTTCCCCTTTTAAACAATTATATTCTTCTAACTGTAACATTCCAGACAGCTGGAAGCTGGAATTTCCCACACTCCAGTGTCAGGAATTTTGGAATTTTTGCAGGGAGACTTGGTGACGTTTTACAGGACGTTACTTACGATAGTTACGCAGGGAAAAGCTCTGCAATCAGTACGAACTACAAACAGATCTCGCTGCTTTCTAAGTCCTGTCTATGAAAATTAATTAGCTGATGGAAATTATTCACAATGTTAAACTATCCTCATCTCTGGAAAAACTAGGAATTCCTTACCAGCATAGTATGGCCAACAGATTATTCCCCATACTATTTTTACTTAATGTAGTTTATAAAGCTTTTCATAAACAGGATTTATAGAATCATTTATCACTTTAAAACAACCATCCAATTAATCTCTCAGAATTGGTCTTACTCATAACCCTGCCATTCAGGTATTTGCCTAATTCCCTTTTTTGAATTTGTTTTTACTGTCAACAGCCTGGGGGGGGGTTACATAACCAGAAACTGAACTGGACTAACCATATAAATACTGTGGAAGGTCAGAGGCAGGGAATCCTGCGGAGAGCAACTCACCTCCTGACTCCCGAAGGTGTGCCCACCATCTACAAGGCACAAGTCAGGAGTGTGATGGAAAACTCTTCACTGCACTCAAGAAGCTCAAGGCCACACATTCAACCTAACCCGCACATCTTTGGACTGTGGGAGGAAACCGGAGCACCCGGAGGAAACCCATGCAGACACAGGGCAAACATTAAAAAGACGGTCACCTGAAGCCAGAGTCGAACCTGGATCCTGAGCACTCCTATGAGGCAGCAGTGCTAATCACTGTGCCGCCCTTACATTGCCTTCCTGTTTCAGCTCAAACTGTTTCATTCCTTAAAACCCCAAAATTTGTGTTTGAAATTCAGTTCATTTTTGCACTAGAACAAAGAACAAAGAACAACACAGCACGGGAAACAGGCCCTTCGGCCCAACGAGCCCGCGCCGCCGTCCCATGGTCAGTGACCTATTCATGATTTTAGTCTACGCCTAATGTGTGAGGATCAGGGAGGTCCAATATAGGGACAATTTGTTACCCAATCAATCAGCCTAAAAGCACATTTTTGGGATGTGGGAGGAAACCGGAGCACCCGGAGGAAACCCACGCAACCACGGGGAGAACGCGCAAACTCCCACGGACACAGGCCCAAATCCATGTGTCCGCATAGCAACAGAGATAGTCTCTGAGCTGTCATGTTGCCCTCGAGATGGTCCAGTTTACGCACACCAACGACATGAAGCAGTAGGCAACTCCCGAAGCAACATCCAAGAGCAGCCCACCACAACCTGCCGCACGCATGCCCCTTGCCCCTTGACTCTAGAGTTCTAGAGTCTTCTCACCAGGCCCCAAAACAAAGATAATGTGCAAATGAAAAGGTTGGACAAGCCTGATTTAGAATATCTAACAGGGAATTAATTAAACACTCAGCAGTAATCTGGAAATTACACATTCAATCTGTATAATGGTGACAAAACGCACAGTTTAGACTAGACTGCCAGGATGCTGAAGACATGATGTCTTGTAAAGGTCGGGGAAGTTTAAGGACAAAAGCAGATTTCACTAAAGAATCTGTGTAAAAAATTGTACACTCGAGATGCTTCTCCCATTCCTATAGGTGCATAGTGCCACCTCACCACAGCAGGTTGTGTGCCATCCATCGTATGGATCAAGGCACCATTACCAATGACCCCCTTTCTAAGGCCCCCTTTCCAAAAGTAGTTTGCCTAACATGCAGTCAGGTCTGTAACGTTCACTGTAACCAGGTCTGCAAGCGGCAGAGTTGATAGGTTTTTTTTAATATTAGAAATTACGAATGTAAATATGAACCCCACATTGAAACTTGTTGCTGGCCCGTTTTCTTATCTTATTCCCCCATCCCCTCTCCCAGACAGTTAAAAAGAAATAGCCATTCTAACCCTTTCTTATGAAACTGGGCCTTCAAGCCTGCTCTGCCGTTCAATAAAATCAATTTGATCATCCATCTACCTTTCCCCCACATCCCTGCCATGCCTCCATATGTCTTCATTCTCTTGGGCTGAAATTTTCCAACCTTCCAAAAAGCTAAAAACCAGGAGATATAGAGTAATGTGATGAATTGGATCCAAAGTTGGTTTAGCAACAGGAAACAAAGGCTACATGACTGACCTTACGAATGGAAAGCTGTTTCAAGCGACATTCCACATGACTCAGTGTTGGGACCCCTGCCTGTTTGTGTTATATATTAACACTAAGAAGCCTCTCAATACCAGGTTAAAGTCCAACAGGTTTATCTGGCCTCTTTTAGATCAACAGGTTTATTTGGTAGCACGAGCTTTCAGAGTGCTGCTCCTTCATCAGGTGAGTGGCTTTATATTAACAATATGTTATTGGTGTATATTGTTATTGGCATATATTAACAATTTGAACTTGAACATGGGGGACATGATTGGGAAATTGGCTGTGTAGTGGATAATGCAGAGGATAGCCGAAAGCTACAAAATGATACAGGTGGATTGATGGAGTGGGCAGCAAAAAAGTGGCAAACGGAGTTCAATGTGTGCGGTAATGCATTTAGGGAGGTCAAATATGTGCAGGTTAGGTTCATTGGCTATGCTAAAATTGCCCCTTAGTGTCCTGGGATGTGTAGGTTAGAGGGATTAGCCGGTTAATGTGTAGGGATATGGGGTGGGTGGGATTGTGTTTGGTGCAGACTCGATGGGCCGAAGGGCCTGTTTCTGCACTGTAGGGTTCTATAACATCTAAATAGTAAATGGGAATACATAATAAACAGGATTATACTGAGGAAGGCTTTTAAAGTGAGAGCTCTTCGCTTACAAATGTGTATGTCCCAAAAGGTAGTGGTACAGGTAGATAAGGTTATAATTGGCGAGGTAGAAGATATGAAAGGACAATGTTGGAATTGTTTAAAATACTGGTGAGGCCACAAGTGGAGCACTGTGTGCAGATCTGCTCACCACATTACAGGAAGGACATAATCGCTCTGGAGGGAGTACAGAGGAAGTTGCCAGGGCTGGAAAAGTGTAGCCATGAGGAGAGATTGGGGTTATTTTCTTGGAACAAAGAAAGCTAAGGGGTGACAGGATTGAGGTGTACAAAACAAGGGCAAGACGTAGAGTGGACAGGGTAAAATTGTTTCCCTTGGCGGAGATTTCTAGAAACAGGGGATTAGGATTCAAGATAAGTGGCAGCAGTTGTAGAGGGGACACAAGGAAGAATTTGAGGGTGGTGGGTGTCTGGAATTTGATACCTGAGTTAGTGGTGGCGACAGAGACCCTAAACTCTTGTAAACAGTACCCGGATCTGCACCTTCTGTGTTGTAAGTTACAGGGCTATAGGCCAATGCAGGAAGATGGGATTAGAAAGGGCACCTGGGTGTCACTGGGTTGGCAAGGACAAGATAGACCAAATGGCCCCATTCTGTGCTTTATCATTTCTATGGTTCAGTGAATTCCTGATGTTTTCCCACTACTCAGCCACTGAAAAGGCTCAAAGCCCACATTCAGGGGAATCTCAAGCCTCAGAGACACAAGGACAGATTAGGGACAGTCTTTGTGAGTGGAAAATCATGTCTCACAAGTTTGACTGAGTTTTCTGAAGGGGTAACCAAGAGGGTAGATGAGGGCAGTGCAGGTGATGCTGTTTTCATGAACTTTTGCAAGACCTTTGACAAGGTACCTCATGGTAGGTTGTTGCATAAAGTTAAATTTCACAGGGTCCAGGGTGAGGTATCTAAATGGATACAAAATTGGCTTCTGGACAGAAGAGAGAGGGTGGTTGTAGTGGATTGTTTTTCAAACTGGAGGCCTGTGCCACACGGATCAGTGCTGGTTCCACTTTATTTGTCATTTAGATTAATGATTTGGATGAGAATATAGGAGGCACAGTTAGTAAGTTTGGAGTTGACACCAAGATTAGTGGCATAGTGGACAGTGAAGAAAGTTATCTCCAAGTGCAATGGGATCTTGATCAATTGGGCCAGTGGGCTGATGAATGGCAGATGGAGTTTAATTTAGATAAATGTGAGGTAATGCATTTTGGTAGATTGAACCAGGGCAGGACTTACTCAGTTAATGGTAGGGCACTGGGGAGAGTTACAGAACAAAGAGTTCTAGTGGTACATGTTCATAGCTCCTTGAAAGTGGAGTCACAGAGTGGTGAAGAAAGCATTTGGTATGCTTGGTTTCATCAGTCAGAACATTGAATACAAGAGTTGGGATGTCTTGTTGAAGTTGTACAAAACATTGGTAACGCCAGATTTGGAATATTGTGTACAGTTCTGCTCACTGTATTACAGAAAGGATATTATTAAACTAGAAAGAGTGCAGAAAAGATGTACTAGGATGCTACCAGGACTTGCTCTTTGAGTTATAAGGAGAGGCTGGATAGACTGGGACTCTTTTCCTCTGGAGCGGAGGAGACTGAGGGGTGATCTTGTAGAGGTCTACAAAATAATGAGGAGCACAGATCAGCTAGATAGTCAATATATTTTCCCAAAGGTAGGGGAGTCTAAAACTATAAGGCATACGTTTAAGATGAGAGGAAAGAGATACAGAAGTGCCCAGAGGAGCAATTTTTTTCAGAGGGTGGTGAGTGTCTCAAACAAGCTGCTAGAGATAGTAGTATAGGCGGGTAGAATTTTGTCTTTTAAAAAGCATTTACATAGTTACATGCGTACAATGGGTATAGAGGAATATGGGCCAAATGTAGGCAATTGGGATTAGCTTAGAAGTTTTACAGAAAATAAGGGCAAGGACAAGTTGGGCCGAAGGCCTGTTTCCATGCTGTAAATCTCTGTGACTCTAACATCACAAAAATAGTTCATCTGACCATTATCATACCTCTCACTATTTTATAAATCTTTCCAGAGGTCTATAAAATAATGACTCTAACATAACAAAAACAGCTTATCTGACCATTATCACATTGCTGTATAATGGGAGCTTACTGTGCACTGATTGGTTGCTGGGTTCCTCGCAGTGACCACATTTCAAAAAGTATCTTATTGGCTGTAAAGTTCTTTGGGATCTGAGGTCATAAAGGCACCATATGAATGCAGATCCCTACTTATGTTTTGTTAATTCTAAGGTTACAGAGAGTGTAATATTCGAATGTGAGATATTACATGACCATTGGAACATAATATTGTGCCATGTTTAATCACTCACTTAGAAGATGAAGCTGTTCATATTCCAGTCAGCAAAAGGAGATCGATTCACATGATTGTAAACTTCTGCATATCTTCATCAAGATTAAACCTGGTTCAGACATAACTGGGTGGACATTTCTTTGTTTATTAGTCTGAGTCATGGAGTTAACGAGGATTACAGCATGGAAACACGGCTCTCGGCCCAACTTGTCCATGCTGCCCTTTTCTTTTGTCCTGTGCTCCACAGAAAAAAGTCCCAATCTATTCAGCTTGTCCTTATAACTCAATCCAACAAGTTCCGGTAGCATCCTAGTAAATCTTTTCTGCACTCTTTCTAGTTTAATTATATCCTTTCTATAATAGAGTGACCAGAATTGTACACAGTATTCCGAGCCTGGCCTTACCAATGTCTTGTACAACTTCAACAAGACATCCCAACTCCTGTATTCAATGTTCTGACCGACGAAACCAAGAATGCTGAATGCTTTCTCCACCATTCTGTCTACCTGTGACTCCACTTTCAAGGAGCTATGAACATGTAGCCCTAGATCTCTTTGTTCTGTAACTCTCCCTAACACCTACCATTAACTGAGTAAGTCCTGCCCTGGTTCAATCTACCAAAATGCATCACCTCGCATTTGTCTAGATTAAACTCCATTTGCCATTCATCAGCCCACTGGCCCAATTGATCAAGATCCCGCTGCAATTGGAGATAACCTTCCTCACTGTCCACCGTGCCACCAATCTTGGCATCATCTGCGTGTTGATTTAGGGAAAGATAAGAACAGGACACTGGAGATATGCTCTTCTTCAAATATCATCATCAGATGTGTTACATCTTATGGAGAGAAGAGGCAATGTCTCAGTTCATCAATTCATGCGAAAGATGGCACCTGACAGTGCGACATTCCCTCAGTATTGCATTCAAGTGACAGCCAAGACTCTGTGGTTCAATATCTGGATAGAGCTGGAGCCCACAATGTCCTGAGCAAAACACTGAGACAAATACACTACCACTGAGCCATGGCTGACACGGATCTTCAATTTTATTTATACATTAGAAATTACTTATGATATGATTAACATTTAGAATTCACTTCTCTCTGCAGAATTTCATACTCACTGACTAACAACACTGCGAAAGGTTTATGGTATGAAGTCTATGCATGAATATTCTGTTCAAATGCAACATGTTAGTGCTGAGGAATCAAAGGCAGAATTTTGCCAGGCTGCTAATTGAAGGAGGGACAAGTTGAGAAAGTCCTGGGAAACGAAATTGGGGTCAGAAACTGTTGCCAGCCTTAGTACAACGTGGGAGCAGCATTGTAACTTCACCTTCCAGCCCGCCGTCAGGTAAAAAGAGTCTACTGCTGCCAACAGCAGGAGAACCAACTGCTTTCTCCCCAGCCACAATGTCCCTCAAGTCAGAGGGAACGGATGCTAAGATCCAGTTGGAAGGAGGCAAGACACAGGCTCTGTAGGAAGAGGATCATTTTCTCAACACTACTGAGCATCACTGCCTCAGGAGACTCAGCGTTTCTCTGCAGGGTCCTCGCTGCCAGTGGTCTGCGCTGCCAATCAGGTGCCAGTGCCAACCCACCCTTACCCAAGTCCCTGGCTCTCCCCAAGGCCAGGGATGAAGTTTACAAAATTATAAGGGACACATGGATAGAATGGATGGTCTCTTTCCCAGGGTAGAAACTTCTATTACTGGGAAAATTACAGCAAAGTAATAGGCCGTTTGGCCCTCCAAGCCTGCACTAAAACCCTTCCAGGGCCCAAATTCCCATCCGATTCACGTTTGTGTCAAGAAGCCCCGTAAAAGTCACTATCATATCTGCTTCCGCTATTACCTTCCGCAGCGAGTTCCAGGCATCCACCACCCTCTGTGTAAAAAAACTTGCCTCGTACATCTCCTGCAGACCTTGCCCCTCACACCTTAAACCTACGGCCCCTAGTAATTGACTGGGAAAAAGATAGGTTTATGGTAAAAGGGGGAAGTTTAATGGAGATGTAAAAGGCAGTTTTTTTTTTACACTGAGGATGTTAACTGCCTGGAACGCGCTGCCAGAGGAGGTGGTAGAAGCAGATACAATAGCAACGTTTAAGAGGCATCTTGACAGATATGTGAACAAGTATGAAATAGAGGGATGTGGACCATGTGGAGGTGAAAGATCTTTAGTTTAGAGAGGTGTCATGGGTCGGTGCAGACGTAATGGGCCAAAGGACTTGTTCCTGTGCTGTACAGTTGTTTGTTCTTACCCAATCTCCTGGGGTGCTGAGCCACACTGGGGCTGCTCACTGCCTCTTCCACTTCCATCCATGCTTGTCTGGTTGGAAAGGTCATCCTGCTTGACCATCTTTGACCAACATCACCGCACTGCATCCCCCTCACAGCGGAACCTCCTGGAGAGATGGCAAGAGTAGACCAACCTAGGCCTCCAACCCATCCCGAAAGTCGCTCAGAAATCAATATCTAGGCAAGCCCTTGCAAACTACACCTTGGTCCAAACTAGAAATCTTTCTTTTGACAGTTCCAGCGTGTCAGTCTGGTTACCCTGCCCAACAGACTGGCCAGACCAGGAGAGCGATGGTAATAACTTGCTGTGCAGAAAGCACAACTCCTAAGTAGACAATTTAATTAGTCACGTCCTAAGCCAAAATTAGTTGCACTGTTCCAGCAGGGACAAACTGAAACTGATTCCACTAGTCTAGGCTAGTGTCAAACATACCAAACAGATCAAACAGGGACACCGAGAGTAATGTTTACAAATTTAGTCGCCTTGCCTAAACAGGGATAGATTTACAATAGAAGCTCTTTAAACAATATAAGAATTGGGAGTCAGCCACTCAGCTCCTTGAGCCTGCTCGGTCATTTGATAAGACCATAATTGACCTCATTGTGGCTACAACTCCAAGCTCACTAGGACTTACCCTGGGATAAATGTCTTCTGAGGAAAGTTGAGCCTATGTTTATTGCGGTTTGGAAGAATGAGACATGATCTTTTTGAAACATGTAAGCTGGGATTTTACAGCCTCGCTCGAGCGAGACAGGAAATTCCCACTCGAGGTCAATGGGAATTTCTGTAGTCGGACCCACTCCAATTCCGTGGTGGGAGAGGTGGTAGCGTTATGATAAGGTTCTGAGAGGGGTTTAATAGGCTGGATGCCTAGAGGATGTTTCTCTTCATGGAGGCATCAGAAACGAGGGGTGACAGCTTAAAAATAAGCAGTGTCTCATTTAAGAAGGATATGAGGAGGAATTTCTTACTTCAGAGGGTTGTTAATGTTTGGAATTCTCCACCTCAGAGAGCAGAGGGTATCTGGGACATTGAATATATTCAGGGTTGAGTTAGATAGATCTTCGATCGTCAACAGAGTTGAAGGTTACGGGGCAGCGTAATGGGGGGACAGGGGGCAGAGGTAGAGGCAGGAGAGTAGAGCTGAGGCCACAACCAGATTAGCCATGACCTTATTGGATGGTGGAGCAAGCTTGGTGGTCCCAATGGCCTACTCCTGCTCCTAATTCCTATTCCTATGTTAGTTGGAGAGTCAAGTCCCTCCTACAACTACTGTTCCCCAACAACATAGCCCCCAAAAACCTGCGCCCAAGTACAGGCTGGATGAGTGCCTCAGTTCCCAATGAAGAAAGTCAAGGTCAGATATTTAAGCCTTGCTATATCATTCCTTTTCTTCCACCATTCATCCACTGCCATCTAACAGCACTGGAATCAAATCTATGGGTATTCTTCCATGAGAACAACTAGTGACTACTACAGACAGTGTGTTTCATGTTCTGCACCTAAAAGGTCTGGACAAAGACAGAAACAGTAAAGGAAAAGTGCCAATCTGGATCCTGTTCTCATGTTCATACTTTCAGACAGCATTGACCTTCATTCTGCTATTAACATATTCTGCTCTTTTGCTTTCAGACACTGCTATCTTTATTCTGCTAGTAACACAATCTATTTTGTTTTCAGACAGTGCTGATCCTTATTCTGCTATTAACACCTACACTAGACCAACGCTTTGTTCTTTTACTGTAACCATTCTCCCTTTCTTTGCCTTTGATTTCACGCTATGTTGACAATTTATTCACTCTCAACCTCCACCCAAAGCCCGAACTTCTCTTCTGCTCCACCCTCCACACCATCCCCGCTGTCCTACCTTTTAACAGCAGAAATTATAATTCTACCAAAGAAGTGTTATAGAATCATAGAGCACAGAAGAGGCCCTTCGGCCCATCAAGTCTGCACGGACACATTAGGAGCACCTGAACTCCCACCTAGGTAAGATAGTGGCACAGGTACGATAGCTGCATTTAAGGGGCAGCTAGAGGAATACATGAATAGGATGGGAATGGAAGGATATGGACTCCATAAGTATATACAGTTCTAGTTTAAGCAGATATCACAATCGGCGCAGGCTTGGAGGGCTGAAGGATCTGCTCCAGTGCTATACTACGCTTTAAACCCATCTGCCAGCACTTGGCCCATAGCCCTGAACATTGTAGTGTGCCAAGTGCTCACCCAAATACTTTTTAAAGGATGTGAGGCAACCCACTTCCACCACCCTCCCAGACTATCACCACCCTCTGGATAAAAAGGTTTTTCCTCATGTCCCCCCTAAACCTCCTGCCCTTCACCTGGGACCTGTGTGTCCTCATGACTGATCCTTTAACTAAGCTGCTCTTATCCACTCTGTCCATATCTTCCATAATCTTGTACACCTTGATCAAGTCGCTTCCCTCAGTCTTCTTTGCTCCAATGAAAACAACCCAGACCTATCTAACCTCTCTTCATAACTTAAGTATTCCATCCCAGGCACTATCCTGGTGAATCTCCTCTGCACCCCCTTCAGTGCAATCACATCCTTCCAGTAACGTGGTGACCAGAACTGCACACAGTATTTCAGCTGTGGCCTCACCAAAATCCCGTACAACTCCAACAGGACTTCCCTGCTTTTGTAATCTATGCCTCAATTGGTAAAGACAAGTATCCCACATGCTTTTTTCACCACACTACTAACAAACCCTTCCATTTTCAGAGATCTGTGGCTAAGATACCTTTGTTCCACAGAATTTCCTAGTGTCCGACCATTCGTTGAGTACTTTCTTGCCAAATTACTCCTCCCAAAGTTAGCACCTCACATTCCATCTGCCGCTTAGTTGAACATTCTATCTATATCTTCTTGCAGCCCAAGACACTCCACCTCACTGTTAACCAGCCAGCTTTGTGTCATCTGCAAACTTACTAATCCTACCCCTACTGGATTTGAAAGCTTGGCCAGAATTCTCTGACCTCACCCACGGTTGGGATTCTCTGGTTCCACGGCTGTGAATGGAGATTAATCCAGAATGCCAAATTCGCCACTCTGGCCGGTAGTGGCACTGGGTACAAGAGCGGGGGTCTTTTTGCTGCAATTTGGGCAGGCCACACCTGGAATATTGTATGCAGTTTTGACCGCCTTATCTGAGGAAGGATGTCCTTGCTCTGGAAGGTGTGCAGCGAAGGTTTACCACACTGATTTCTAGGATGGCAGCACTGACGTATGAGAGATTGAGTTGGTATTTGGTGAAGTTCAGGAGAACTAAACGGAGTCTCATAGAAACCTATAAAATTCTAACAGGACTAGACAGGGCAGATGCAAAAGCAGGGAAGTCCTGTTGGAGTTGTACGGGATTTTGGTGAGGCCACAGCTGAAATACTGTGTGCAGTTCTGGTCACCACGTTACATAAGAACATAAGAAATAGGAGCAGGAGTAGGCCATCTAGCCCTTCGAGCCTGCCCTGCCATTCAATAAGATCGTGGCTGATCTGTCGTGGCTCAGCTCCACCTTCCCGCCCTCTCCCCATAACCCTTAATCCCCTCTCTTATCAAAAACCCATCAACCCGTTTCTTAAAAATATTTAGCGAGGCAGCCTCCACCACTTCAACGGGCAGAGAATTCCAGAGATTCACCACCCTTTGAGTGAAGAAGTTCCTCCTCAACTCTGTTCTAAACCGCCTCCCCTTTATCTTGAGGCTGTGCCCCCTAGTCCTACTAGACAGGAAGGATGTTTCTAATGGCAGGGCAGGCCAGAACCAGGGGCCACACACTGAGGATACGGGATAGACCATTTAGAACAGAGATGAGGAGAAATTTCTTCACCCAGAGAGTGGTCAGCCTGTGGAATTCACTATCACCAAAAGCAGTTGAGGCTAAAACATTGTGTGGTTTCTAGAAGAGTTAGATATAGCTCTTGGGGTGAAGGGGATCAAAGGATATTGGTTGTGTGGGGGGTGGGGCGACAGGATTGAGTTGGATGATCTGCCATGATCATTATGAATGGTGGAGCTGGTCCAAAGGGCCAAATAGTCCTCTCCTGCTCCTATTTTCTATATTTCTACGTACGAAACTAGACAATTCAGCCCTTAACTCTGTTGCTCTTTCTACAGATGTTGCCAGACGTGGGGGGGCTTTTCCAGCATTTTCCCTTTTGATTTAGAATTTCCAGCATCTGCAGTGTTTTGCTTCACAGACGCTGCTGGATAAATGTTGATGCGAATAGTTCGAAAGCCCACATGGGTGGGCAGACAGAGAACGATTCTCAACGAATGTTGACATTTCTTTTTGTTTAAACTTGAGTGCATCATTGCAATGGAGCACATAAAACACAAGGTCTGTTTAATGTCTTAGTCCAAATGCTGGTCAAGATAAGCAATCCCGCACTTTGGTATTTAAACAGGAAATGATAAAGATCACATGGCATAGCAAGGTATCACTCAACTAGAACCGGATTGGAGGATCTCCTGTGTGTTTGAAACATCAGAGGCACTCTTCCAGATGTGTGGGTTGATTGCCTTGGCTTTTAGGATGGGGGTCAGCTATATTCTTTCACATTCAAGACATAAACCAAGACACAAAATCAAGTCTACACACACATCTCATGAAAAAACAACCTTACACATAAAACATCCTGATTAGCAGGATGCAGGAATCTTCAGGAGTCAAATACAGACTTCACAAAACTCACCACTTAGTGATCTTACAGCACATCCACTGTGTTACAGAATCCCTACAGTGCAGTAGGAGGCTATCTGCACCGACCACAATCCCACCCAGGCCTTATTCCCATAACCCCACATATTTACCTTGCTAATCCCCCTGACGCTAGGGTTAATTTATCATTGCCAATCGACCTAACCCACACATCTTTGGACTGTGGGAGGAAAGTGGAGCACCCAGAGGAAACCCACACTGAAATATGTTGAAACATTCTTTGTACAGTTGTGTGGAAGCTGCTTGTGGTTCTTAGAAAATGTCTCAATAACCAACCAAATCCCTTTGATCTAAACCATTTGTATTACGTTATCATAAACTCATTCATCTGTGTTTGTAAAGCTTGATAGAAACAGATGGACAACAGATTTTTGCAGCAGTAAATCACGTTAATTCCATTCCAGTCACTCCAGACAGATTTCTCCACTGCCTGTTCAAACATGCATGTTTATCCATTCTCATTGAATCATTACAGCTCAGGAGGAGGCCATCATGTCAGCGCTGGCACTCCAATTTACTCAGTGTTACTCCCTCACCTTCTCCCTGTAAGCCTGCACATTCTCCCTTTTCAGATAATAATCCAGTTCCCTCTTGAATGCCTCGATCGAACCTGCCTTCACCACAGTCAATGCTTTGCAGACCCTAAGCATTCACTGTGTGAAAAAGTTTCTCCTCATATCATCTCTTTTGCCAATCACTTCTGTGTCCTCTGATTCTCAGTTTCTCCCTATCCACTCTGTCCAGCCCCCTCATGATTTTGAACATCTAGATCAAATTTCCCCTGGTCGGCGCAACATCGTGGGCCGAAGGGCCTGTTCTGCGCTGTAATGTTCTATGTTCACCTTCTTTCTCTCCAAAGAGAACGGGCTCTCCCATCTATCCTCATAACTGAAGATATTTCAGTCCTGGAACCATTATTGTAAACCACTTCTGCACTCTGTCCAACGTATTCACATCCTTCATATATGTGTGGCATCCAGAGCTGTATACAATATTCCAGCTGAGGTCTAACTAGTGCCTTGTATAAATTCCATCTGTCATTGCTCTGCCCAGCTTACCAGCCGATCAATATCATTCTGTAGCCTAAAACTATCCTCCTCAGCAACACCAGCATCCACAGTATTTTGCTATTCCAGATTTATAGCAGCTAGCAAGTCACCCAACTGCCTGTCCTCAGTCCTGTTCTTCCTCATCGAGAAAAACTCGTGTCCTCTCTTGCCTTCATGGTTCTTGGGTTCTCTCTCCACTCACTCCTTCACCGCACCCCCCTCCCCTCCCACTCTCTCCCTAAAGATCCATGCACTTTCCAACCTAGACAAACTCTGATTGTAATTTCTTCATTCACAGAATGAGAGTGCACTGAATTCATCCAATCTGGATAGACACATGAACAAGTGGGGAATAGAGGGATACAGGCTAGATAGGACAAAGTGATTGACGCGGACTTGGTGGGCTGAGGGGCATGTTCCTATGCTGTGCTGTTCTTTGACCCAATTGGGCATTTGCTTGACCACCTCAGAGGAAACTTAAGAATGAACTAACATGAGCGAAGGTTTCTGAAAGACCATTGTGACTGGATGGTGTCCCTGAAATTAATTAAGTTCTAGAGGACAAAGTCAGTAACATGAAAATTTTGTACACGGGTTCCTGTACCAGGAGTCAAACCTTCTGACTCAGAGGTGAACTACAGCTGACACTGGTGTCTCTGCCACCATATTGACACATTCTTACCTGGATCACCAACTGCTCAAGCTCAGAATTTGATCAATCAATAAAACATGCGAGAATCCGAGATGCTTCATAACCCCCCACCTCAAAAGTCCCCCCAGGAAGGCACAGGGTGGGTCCATTCATGTTGACAACCTGCCCACCTTTACTTGCACACAACTGTCTCCAGGGTGACAAAACGTGAGAGACCATCTCCTGAATATCCTGTATCAGACTGGATACTGCCAAACCCCAAGACACGTACAAGGGCTCAAGTTAAAGGCAACAGATTTGCGTGTTTGTATACCTCAGTGATGCCGAGTGGTGTCAGCTCGAGTGACACCAGCCACGGGAACGACACAGTGGTCAGTTAGCACTGCTGACTCATAATGTCAGGGACACACGTTCGATTCCGGCTTGGGTCACTGTCTGTGCGGAGTCTGCATGTTCTCCCCACGTCTGCATGGGTTCGCTACGGGTGCTCTGGTTTTCTCCCTCAGGCTGAAAGACGTGCCAGTTAGCTGCACTGGCTATGCTAAATTCTCCCTCGGTGTACCCGAACAGGCGCAGGAACGTGGCAGACTACGGGATTTTTGCAGTAACCTCAATGTAAGCCTTACTTGTTACACTAATAAGTGGACTTAAACTAGGTTCAAATCTCTCAGCAGACCCAGGTGGGTCTTTTAAACAGAGACTTCATTTTCTCCAGGGTGAATGGGGGAAGGTCCACTTTGGCACCATTTGGGAAGAGGCTGAGTATCTTTCTCAGCGGCACAAACAGGTTCATACTGCTGTTTGTGGGAGCTTGCTGTGCACAACTACTCTGCCACGTTTCCCATATTGGGATAGTGACTAAACCCCAAAACAAAGTTTTTAAAATACTTTGAAGGATGCTGGGGCTAATTGAGGTGGTGAGAGCTACAGAGACGGAGGTCATTCCTTTACTGACAGCAGGATATAACCCGAGTTATTCCCCGTTACACTCAGACAAGATGAAGTTTAAGAAATTGGCAAGTTGCTTCTCTCCCCCCCCAATTACAGACAAGGCTGCACTGACTCGAGCTAACTGCACTTTAATGATTAGTTCTCTCGGCAGAAATTACTCTGGCACCATCCCTCTAATTACTGCTTGTACTCACGGTGACTCCAGAGCTGGCTCGGCAACTCCCTCTCACACAACAGCCCTGAACGCGGCTGCGATCTGTCCCGGGACCCGCTGTCCCCACTCCAGCTCCGGCCACGTAGCGCTGGAAGGCGGGGGCACATCAGTCTGCAGGCGTGAGACAAGCCAGAGGAGGCAGTGTGTGTAACCCAGAAAATCAGTGTGAAGAACCACTGTGAAAAATCACTAAATTGGCGTGAAAAAAAAATCACTGCACCAGTGTGAAAAACTGCTTACATCAGAGTGACAATCACCAAATCAGTGTGAGAAGTAATTAAATCAGTGTGCGACCCACTAAGCCAGTGTGAAAATAATTAAATCCGCCTGAAAAAATGATTAAACCAGCATGTAAAGTTGCTAGACCAGTGTGAAAATCATTAAACTAGTGTGTAACCCACACAATCAGTGTGACAAATCATTAAGATCAATGTGCAAATCACTAAATCAGTGTGAAAATCATTAAATCCGCCTGAAAAAAATATTAAACCAGCATGTAAAGTTGCTAGACCAGTGTGAAAATCATTAAACTAGTGTGTAACCCGCACAGTGTGACAAATCATTAAGATCAATGTGCAAATCACTAAATCAGTGTGAAAATCACTAAATCCGCCTGAAAAAATTATTAAACCAGCATGTAAAGTTGCTAGATCAGTGTGAAAATCATTAAACTAGTGTGTAACCCACACAATCAGTGTGACAAATCATTAAGATCAATGTGCAAATCACTAAATCAGTGTGAAAATCACTAAATCCGCCTGAAAAAATTATTAAACCAGCATATAAAGTTGCTAGACCAGTGTGAAAATCATTAAACTAGTATGTAACCCACACAATCAGTGTGACAAATCATTAAGATCAATGTGCAAATCACTAAATCAGTGTGAAAATCATTAAATCTGCCTGAAAAAATTATTAAACCAGCATGTAAAGTTGCTAGACCAGTGTGAAAATCATTAAACTAGTGTGTAACCCACACAATCAGTGTGACAAATCATTAAGATCAATGTGCAAATCATTAAATCAGGGCGGCCCAGTGCTTAGCACTACTGCCTGACTACGCCAGGGTCTGAGGTTCAATTTCTGCCTTGGGTGACTGTCTGTGTGGAGTTTACACATTCTTCCCATGTCTGTGTGGGTTTCCTCAGCGTGCTCCGGTTTCCTCCCTCAGTCCAAAGATGTGTGGGTTAAGTTGGTTGGCCATGGGAATGTCAGGGGTATGAGCAGGATATATGTATGGAGTAGGGTCTGTGTGGGACTGTGATCAGTACATACTTGATGGGCTGAATTGTCTTCTTCTGTACTGTCGGGATTCTATGAAATCACTAAACCAGTGAGAGGAAAAATCACCAAATTAGTGTTTAATCCACCAAACTAATCATAAAACTAGTATGAAAATCACCAAATCAGTGTGAAAAAACAACAAAATCAGTATGTAACCCATGAAACAAGTGTGAAAAATCACCAAACCAGTGTGAAACCTACTAATCCAGACACCAAATCAGTGTGGAAATCACTAAACTAACATGCAACCCACCAAACCAGTGTGAAAATCACTAAACCAATGTGTAACTACCCAAATCAATCACTAAACTAATGTGAAAATCACCAAATCAGTGTGAAAGCTAATATAAAAAACATCAAATCAGTGGTTAATCCATAAAACCAATCATGAAACAAGTGTGAAAAATCACCAAACCAGTGTGAAAACTGCGTGTCAAAACCAGCGTGTTAAGTCTCGAAACCAGTGTCAAAAATTACCAAACACTGTGAAACCCATCAAATCACACTGAAAAATCACAAAACTGATGCATAATATTATTAATGATCTGGATGAGGGTATAGTTGGGTGGATTAGTAAATTTGCTGATGATACCAAAGTCGGAGGTGTGGTAGATTGTGAGGAAGGGTGTCATAGTTTGCAGGAAGACTTAGACAGGTTGCAGAGCTGGGCCGAGAGGTGGCGGATGGAGTTTAATGCGGAGAAGTGTGAGGTAATTCACTTTGGTAGGAATAACAGATGTGTCGAGTATAGGGCTAACGGGAGGACTTTGAATAGTGTGGATGAGCAGAGGGATCTAGGTGTATGTGTACATAGATCCCTGAAAGTTGGGAATCAAGTAGATAAGGTTGTTAAGAAGGCATACGGTGTCTTGGCGTTTATTGGTAGGGGGATTGAATTTAGGAGTCGCAGCGTCATGTTGCAACTGTACACAACTCTGGTGCGGCCGCACTTGGAGTACTGTGTGGTTCTGGTCCCCACATTACAGGAAGGATGTGGAGGCTTTGGAGAGGGTGCAGAGGAGGTTTACTAGGATGTTGCCTGGTATGGAGGGGAGGTCCTATAAGGAGAGGCTGAGGGATTTGGGGTTGTTTTCGCTGGAAAGAAGGAGGCTGAGAGGGGATCTTATTGAAACATATAAGATGATTAGAGGTTTAGATAGGGTGGATAGTAATAGCCTTTTTCCTCTGATGGAGAAATCTAGCACGAGGGGGCATGGCTTTAAATTAAGGGGTGGTAGTTATAGGACGGATGTCAGGGGTAGGTTCTTTACCCAGAGGGTGGTGAGGGATTGGAATGCCCTGCCAGCTGCAGTTGTAAATGCGCCTAGTTTGGGGGCGTTTAAGAGATCCGTGGATTGGTTTATGGACAAAAAGGGATTGGTTTAGGTTAGTGGGTCATTGTTTTTGTAACTGGTCAGCGCAACATCGTGGGCCGAAGGGCCTGTTCTGCGCTGTAATGTTCTATGTTCTATGTTCTAACCCGCCTGAAAAATCATTAAACTAGCATGTAAATCACTAAACCAGTGTGAAATCATCAAATGAGCGTGTTAGCCTCTAAACCAGTCACTAAACCACTGTGAAAATCACTAAATCAGTGTGTAACCCATCAAACAAGTGTGAAAAATCATTAAACCAGTGTGAAATCACCAAATCAGCATGTAACCCACAAAACCAGTCATTAAACTGCATGATGGCACAATGGTTAGCATTGCTGCCTCACAGTGCCAAGGACCCTGGATCACTGTACGTTTGGAGTTTGCTCATTCTCCCCATGCCTGTGTAGGTTTCCTCTAGGTATTCCCGTTTCCTCCCACACTCTAAAGATGTGAGGGTTAGGTGGATCGCCCATTCTGCTCTGTAGGGTTCTATAATTATATGCTATGATTATAAATTGACCCTTGTGTCAGGGGGATTAGCAGAGTGAATGTGTGGGGTGACGGGAATAGGGCCTGGGTGGGATTGTGGTTGATGCAGGTTCAATGGGCCGAGTGGCCTCCTTCTGTCCTGTAGGCATTCTGTAATTCTGTGAAACTAGTGTGAAAATCACTAAACCAAATAGTGTGGAAATCATCCATTCAGCATGTAACCCACTAAACCAGTGTGAAAATCACTAAACCAGCGTGAAAAATCACAGTGTGTAACTGACCAAATCAGTGTGAAAAGTACTGAAAATTGTGTAAATGAGTGTTTACCCCACTAAAAAAGTCACTAAACTAGTATGAAAATCACTAAATCAGTGTGGAAAAATAACTAAACCAGTGTGAAAATTGTAATGATGCTTAAGAAAAATATTTTAATCATGTTTCTCTGCAGGATGTTTCTACATCCTTGGCAATTTACTGAGGCAGTATATTTGATATCATGTTGATTTTAATCTGGGCTAATGCAGTGTTCTGTGGTTTTAATGATTCTTTATGATCGCAGTGTGGACCTTGTTTGGGAGTGATTGACAGGGCATGTCCTGTGGGTCGGGACAGTTTTGTTTCACAGTAAAATCCAGTTTTTAGTTTTGCCTTTCAATAGTGGCCCGAAATGAAGAGAAGTAACAGTTTATTTTCCCTCTCTCTGGAGTTGGAGTTTCTGTTCTCCGCTTGGCTATTTTTGGAAGCTGCTCAAGATTAAGTTTATCTCACTGAATGTTTGGCTGTTTTGAGGTTATATATATATCTCTGTAATCAGCTGGCCTGGATTTCTCTCCGTAGGTGTTACAAAGCTGAAGATCCAGCTTCGTGTGAGCATGACTTATTTTTTAAGCTAAGTCTACAGAAAGATATATATCTGTAAGAGATTGTTTTAACTTGGAGTTATTCTGTGTCACGTTTAAGTCTTGTAATTGGTTAAAGTTATGCAAATTCTTTTTGTTATATTTTACTGTGTTCTTAAATAAACTTTGTTTGATAAAAGTTTCCCAGTGGATCATTTGAATCATACCCGCAGTGAAACATCTTATGCTGCCCAATGCCAAAATCAAATGTAAAACTTGGGGTCTAGGCTAACTTTACAAAACACCTCGGAGTTTTTGGCCTGGATTCGAATAAAATCACCAAATCAGCAAGTAAATCACTCACTAAATCAATGTGAAAAATCACCAAATCAGTATGTAAGCCACTAAATTAGCATGAAAATCACTAAACAAGTGTGAAAATCATCAAACCTGTGTGAAAAATCACAAAATCAGTGTGAAAAATCACCAAATCAGTGTGAAAATCACTAAATCAATGTGAAAAATCACCAAAATCAGTATGGAAATCACTAAAACGTTGTGTAAACCACTGAACCAGTCACTAAACCAATGTGAAAATCACCAAGTCAGTGCAAAACTCACCAAAGGTGTGAAATATACTAAACCAGTGCAAAATAAACAAAGTCAGTGTGAAATTCACTAAATCAAGGTGAAGTTCAATAAATCAGTGTGACATTTACAAAACTAGTAAGGCATTCACTAAATTGGGGTGAAAATCACCGACCAGCGTGAAACTCACCAAATCTGTCTTTGCAGATCACATAACCTGTGAGCAAAATTTGTTTCAAAAGAACTAAATCAAAGCAGTGTGGAATTTGCTAGATAACCACTGCAGGTGTGTGTGTGTCCCAACCTCTACGCGTGGCTCCCCAATCCAGTGCTCATGTGCCCCTAATCAGTGTGTGTGCACATGCACCCCCCAACCACTGCATGTACATGCCCCGTTCAGTCACTGAACACATGTGCAAAGACTCCAATTACTGCACACGTGCCCCAAACTACTTTGCATGCACCCCCCAACCAGTGCGCCTGCCCTCCAACCAGTGCACACGCATGCCCCCAAATACTGCACTCACCCCCCCAACCATTGCACATGTGTATCCCCAAACACTGCGTGTGCCCCCAACCAGTGTGTGTGCTCACATCACCCCCCACTACTTGTGCATGCCCCCCTTCAACCACTGTATGCACGTGCAAAAACCCCAATTACTGCCCGCACACCACCAACCACTGCACATGCGCTTCCCCCAACCACTGTGTATGAACTCTCCAGCTGCTGTGCATGTGCTCCCCTCAACTACTGCGTACATGCATCACTCACCATTGCTCATGCATGCCCTCTTAAATCACTGCACACAGGTGGGCACAACCAACAACTATGCGTGTGTGCCCCTTGAATTACTGCATGCGTGATTACATCCCACTGTGCACGCGCCCTCCCAACCACTGTAAGTGTGCCCCCTCCACTGCGCATACACGCATGCACACCCAAACCACTGTGTGCATGAAACCCCCCAACCACTGCACACACTTGCCCCTTTAAACCATTGCACATATACCCCAAACCACTATGTGCATGTGTCCCCCCAGCTACTGTGCACTTGTGCCCCCTTAAACTACTGCATGCATGTGCATGCACCATCAACCACTGCGCACACATGCACCCTCAACCACTGTGCACACGCACCCACTTAAACCACTGCACACACATACACCCTCAACCACTGCGCACACACCACAACCACTTTGCATGCGCCCTCCCAACCCCTGCATGTGCGCACTCCAACCACTATATACGTGTGCCCCTACCATTGCATGTGCACCCCCCCCCAAACACTGCATGTGGGTGCCTCCACCACTGAGCGCATGCATCCCCCACCACTGCGCATGGGTGCCCCCACCACTGAGCACATGCACCCCTCACCACAGCATACGTCCTCTCAACCACTGTGTTCAATCCCCAACCACTACCTGGTCTGCACTATATGTGACTCCGAACTCTTAGGATGCCTTGTCAACCATTTAATCACATTTTAATTTGAAGTTTCATTTGTGGTTTGTTTTTGGTTGAAAGGAGTATCTCTTTAAGGGACCGCCCTTTTGACTTTGTCCTTCTGTTTGTTTTATCCAAAAGAGATGGAAACCTTGGATTGAGAACAGCTGGAGTTTGCTGCTGCGACTGAACGGTCTTTGGCTTGGGAGAAAGGCTGTCGCTGGCTCTACTAAATCTTTACCGGTGGACGAATACTAACCGAGAGAACACTGCACAGAGCAACAGATTACAAAGAGAGGCTGGGACTGCAGGTTAGAGACCCTGGGACTGGGACTGAACCTGCCTTCATATTCACAGCCTGCAGGACAGGAAGGAGCAGGGGGATTGCAGGGACTGGGACTCAGTCTGGGCCTGCTGCCTTCAACTTCAACAGAAGCCTGGAGCCTGAGGCCTTGGAGGCCACACAGCCTGTAAGAGAGAAAGGGCAATTAGGGGTGAGCAGACAACCTTACCAGCGATGCCCACATCCGATTATTGAAAAAAAACTGAAAAGGAAGCCAAGTTCCCAGATCATTATCCTGGTTGACGTGGATAATTTATCCAGTGATAATGCCACTACCCCAGGAATTGGCGATAATCCTGAAATCTGTAACTGCCAACAATGAATCATAGAAAAGTATGAAGGATGAACCTCTCCCACTGCTTTTGAGAAAGTTTAATTGAATGACCACAACATAATATTTCAGTTCATGTGTACAAATAAAAGAAATTTACAGTAAATATATCTTTTAACTGTACTTGGAAACTAACAATCATTTGATAAAATATAATGTATAATGCTTATGAAATCAATTTCTTTACAACTAGCACTCACCTGTAAACATCTAATTCTTCAAATACCAATAAATACTATGGAAAGACCAGGAATGATTGGAGAATCTAATGATATATAACTCATCTCATTGAAACATATAAGATGATTAGAGGTTTAGACAGGGTAGATAGTGATAGCCTTTTTCCTAGGATAGAGAAAGCTAGCACGAGGGGGCACGACTTTAAATTAAGGAGTGGTAGTTATAGGACTGATGTCAGGGGTAGGTTCTTTACCCAGAGGGTGGTGAGGGACTGGAATGCCCTGCCAGCTGCAGTTGTAAATGCACCTAGTTTGGGGGTGTTTAAGAGATCCGTGGATAGGTTTATGGACAAAAAGGGATTGGTTTAGGTTAGTGGGTCATTGTTTTGTAACTGGTCGGCGCAACATCGTGGGCCGAAGGGCCTGTTCTGCTCTGTAATGTTCTATGTTCTAACTAGTGGTCAATGCTAATCAGTTCCAAATATTTCCTCCCAGTGTTGGGGTGAAGGGGTGTTAAACATTGTCACATCCATTCAGATTAGAAAGAGTTGGTTGGCATTCTAATTGGTGAAGACAAGGTGGGACACCAACTGGATGGGCTTCCCGGGCTCTGGGCGGCATGAGAGTGTTGGGGTGGAGGGGTCGGGTGCAGGAACTCACGTGACGCAACCTCCCACAACTGGCCAGATTCAGTCACCCTGCCTGCCCGCTGGACCTCCCCGGAATTATGGGCACAAGATTTTCCACCGACTGGTGTTAATGGGTGATCGCTGTGGGCAATTACCCTGCAATCTCTGCAGTGGGGACCAGACCACAGGGGGCATCCTTGAAACGTTTGGGCATATTAAAGAAATCTGTCCCAACATTCACTGTTGCAATTGCATAGCTAAGTCACAGAGGTAGCAGTTAAATAAATATCACATACAGTATTTTAAACATTCTGAAGTAGTGAAACCTCATAATCTTGTATCTGTTTCATAGAATCATACAGTGCAGAAAGAGGCCATTCGGCCCATCAAGTCTGCAACAACCACAATCCCACCCAGGCCCCATCCCCATATCCCTACATATTTTACCCACTAATCCCTCTAACCTATGCACTTCAGGACACTAAGGAGCAATCTTAGCATGGCCAATCAACCTAACCCGCACATCTTTGGACTGTGGGAGGAAACCGGAGCACCCAGAGGAAACCCACGCAGACACGAGGAGAATGTGCAAACTCCGCACAGACATTAACCCCTGAGTCGGGAATCGAACCCAGGTCCCTGGAGCTGTGAAGCAGCAGTGCTAACCACTGTGCTATCGTGCTGCCCTTTCTTAAGGGTGAAAAGAATGAAGCAATTTTGCTTTTAAAACGGTAAATAAATATTTGACGCAGTAATTTCACCAAACACATCGTAACTTTACAAAACAGTCCGCCTCCATTCGGCCCACCATACCTGTATTTGCATTTCATCTGGAGGCATCTATTCCAACGTCAAGAACACCATACAAGTTGTACACAAAAATAATGCCCGGCCAGATACTTTCAGCAGGGGGAGAGTTCCTCCTGTAGTTTGACCAACTTATACCCAACCCCAGAGGAAAAACTCAATTTAAAACTTCGCTTAAGACAGTTTTGTAACCAACGAATCTCTGTACTGCTAAATGCAGAGTGAATTTTCCAAGCATACTCACTTAACAATAAATGCATTTGTATTTTCTTAATTTAATTTAATTTAAATTTTCTTAAGTATTTTAATTTACACTGAAAAGATGGACTGGACAGGAACCAGTCAACCTTCCTCTATCCTCATCCTCACCGGAGGCACAATTGTTAGCACTGCTGCCTCACAGCACCAGGGACCCAGGCTCAATTCTTGCCTTGGCTGACTGTCTGTGTGGAGTTTGCACATTCTCCCTGCATCTGTGGGGTTTCCCCGGTTTGTAGAACTTCTCCCTGCATCTGTGGGGTTTCCCCGGTTTCCTCCCGCGTCCAAAAAATGTGCGAGTTAGGTCGATTGGCCATGCTAAATTGTCTCTGAGTATCAGGGAGATTAGCCAAGATAAATACATGGGCTTTATGGGGTTAGGGTCTGAATGGTATGTGGTTGGTGCAAACCTGATGGGCCAAATGGCCTCCTTCACCACTGTAGGACTCTATGATTCTATAGGTCTATGCACATTCTAATCTGATCACATCACATTGAACTTGATACAATCTCATTCCAGTCCATCCTGAAGCTACTTTACTGCAGTGCAGAACACCAATTTTACATTCATTTTGTTTGTCTTCCTTTAAGTAAAATTGAACAATTGCAATAGAAATGGCGAGGCATTTGGATATTTTGTTCCCTGTTCAGTATGTTAACATTTAATTTGATGTACACACAAATGTCCAAATTACACCTAGTGATTGAGATTTAGGTAATATTGGAATGTATTCTTCACTGTTTTCAGTCAATCCCAATTTTTTTTAATATTAATTTTTCAAAGCACCTTTGCAAAAACACCATGGTTTTAATAGTAATAATCATTGTTATTTAAAAATATAAATATATATTAAAATCATCACATCCATGGTCTTTTCCATTATAAATTTCGACATGGCCACAATAGACCTTGCCTATGTAAACATAAATGTGTCACATTGGAATTACACCTTTCCATCAGTAGAGGTGCTCCAGTGCAAATACAGTGTGACTGGCTTTCATTCTCATTATTAATGAGGATTTAGGATTTTGGAATAGGATTACAAAAAAGACAGAATGTATGACTTTAAGATGGGAGTTCTGAATCCTGTCGGTTTGCGCTGATGTGGAGTACTTGATGTCAGGGTCGATATGCGCGATCTTCATGAAGATCCTCTCCACCTGGAGCAGTGAACCAATCTAATGCACCCGGAAACTACACTTGGCCGTGAGTCCCTATTAGCAATGAGATCAACGTGATTTTTTCCATCCTGGTTAAAATAAGGAAGTGTGCTAAATTTGTTCATGCTTGGCCCTGTCATGCAGCAACAAGTTGTTTAACTTGATCACAGTCGTAGCAAAGTCAACAAGTTCTACAAAGTCAGACGTGATGATGTTGACACCATTCACACCGGGTTTCTGAGATTTCACCCAATTCATTATGGTGGGAAGATTTCTGTAAGGAAAGATTAAATGCAGAAGATAAATGTTTAATGTTGCTTATAAAAGCTGCCCATGCATAAATCTCCACATCTGAATTAGTTGAGATGATTCACATTTGACTTTTCTTCCTCTCCCTGTTAGAAATATCTCCCAAGCCTTTCTTGATCCTGATATAAAACCTGGAAATAACCGCGTGAGAATCTCAGGTTTTGGATTTTTGGATTTGGTGATAGTTCTGTTTTGCTTCACTTTTCCCATTTTGTTTAAATGTACAATGGTCCACCTAGTGGGGGGGCCCAGAACTGACAAGACTGCAACTGACACATTCAAAATGTAACAAACAACAGCATCTAACAAACAAGCCCCTTTCTCAAAGCCATACTCACCAGAAGATAAATATATTCCAATTACTTATACAACAATCCTACGGAACAAGATTGTTCTGTACTTCATAATGCAAAGTGCTGAGTTGCATGGACTCTCTATCAGTTCCCCCCATGTCTTTACCTCCAGGATTGACTATTCCAGCATTTCCCTTGCAGGTCTCACACACGCCTCCATCGAGTTCAATTCATCTAAATCTCGGCCATCATTATCCAAACACATTTCAGAACATCTTCACCCATCTTGGTTATTGCTACATTGGCTCCAAGTGTGTGACAACACCTCAATTTTAAAATTCACATCCTTGATTTCAATTGCTGCAACGACCCTGCCTGTCCTTCTCATGGTGACCTTCTCCAACACCTCTGCACTCCAATCCCAGTCCCTCGAGCATTCCCGATTTTAATCACTCCAGCGCTGCCGGACATGCCTTCAACTGCCTGGGCCCCAATCTCAGGAATTCCCTCCCAAAACCTCTCCACTTCACCCTCCCTGTCCCTCTTTTCCCTCCACCTCACCCTCCCTTTCCTTCTTCTCCCTCCACTTCACCTTCCCTGTCTCTCTTCTCCCTCCACCTCACCTTCCCTGCCCCTCTTCTGTCTCCACCTCACCCTCCCTATCCGTTTTCAGTCTCCACCTCACCCACCCTGCCCCTCTTCTCTCTCCACCTCACCTTCCCTGCCCCTCTTCAGTCTCCACCTCATCCTCTCTGTCCCTCTTCTCCCTCCACCTCACCCTCCCTGTCCCTCTTCAGTCTCCACCTCACCCATCCTGTCCCTCTTGTCCCTCCGTCTCATCTTCCCTGCTCTTCTGTTTGCACCTCACCTTCTCTGTCCCTCTTCACATTTCACTCACCCTCCCTTCCCTCTTCTCCCTCTGCCTCACCCTCCTCATCTGATTCACTCATTAAAACCTAACTCTATGACCAAAGCAGGCCTGAGACTCTGTGTCTCAGTGTCCTAATAACTCCTGTAAAATTACTCAGTTAATAGTAGGGCGTTGGGGAGAGTTACAGAACAAAGCGACCTAGGGGTACATGTTCATAGCTCCTTGAAAGTGGAATCACAGGTGGACAGAGTGGTGAAGAAGGCATTTGGCATTCTTGGTTTCATTGGTCAAAACATTGAATACAGGAGTTGGGACGTCTTGTTGAAGTTGTACAAGACATTGGTAAGGCCACACTTGGAATACTGTGTGCAATTCTGATCACCCTATTATAGAAAGGATATTATTAAACTAGAAAGAGTGCAGAAACGATTTACTAGGATGCTACCGGGATTTGATGGATTGAGTCATAAAGTGAGGCTGAATAGACTGGGACATTTTCCTCTGGGGCGTAGGAGGCTGAGGGGTGACCTTATAGAGGTCTATAAAATAATGAGGGGCACAGATAAGGTAGGTAGTCAATATCTTTTCCCAAAGGTAGGGGAGTCTAAAACTAGAGGGCATAGGTTTAAGGAGAGATACAAATGTGTCCAGAGGGGCAATTTTTTCACACAGAGGGTGGTGAGAGAGGTAGTAGTAGAGGCGGGTACAATTTTATCTTTTAAAAAAGCATTTAGTTAGTTACATGGGTATGATGGGTATAGAGGGATATGGGCCAAATGCAGGCAATTGGGACTAGTTTAGGGGTTTCAAAAAAAAGGGCAGCATGGACAAATTGGGCTGAAGGGGTTGTTTCCATGCTGTAAACCTCTTTGACTCTAAATTTCTTGTGCAATTTTAATATGTTAAAGGTATGATACAAATATAAATAATTGTGCTAAATACTTCAACTGCAGCCCTCCAACTGTACTATTTAAATGCTGCCTACATTAACAACAAGGTTTATTTTGATTGAGATATTCAAACCATGAGAATTCAGGACAGTTTTCTGTTTGCTTAATCTTTAATGCATTGTTGGGGTGTGACTGAGACAGCATGTATTGTCCATCCTAACTGCCCTTGAACTGAATTCTCGCTCGGCCACTTCAGCATAGAACCCTACCAGCATAGAACCCTACAGTGCAGAAACAGGCCCTTCGGCCCATCGAGTCTGCACCGAACACAATCCCACCCAGACTCTATCCCCATATCCCTACACATTTACCTGCTAATCCCTCTAACTTCAGAGGACAGTTAAGAGTCAACCACATTACTATGGGTTTGGAGTCACATGTAGACCAGACTGGGTAAGGATGGCAGATTTCCTTCCCTAAAGGACATTAGTGAACCAGATGGGTTTTTATAACAACCAATAATGGTTTCACGGTCACCATGGCTGAGATTAGTTTTACGTTACAGATTTATTAATTGAGTTTAAATTCCACAAGCTGCTGTGGTGGGATTTACACAACAGCCCGGCAGACTGTTCACAATGAGGGGTTCATTGCAGGAAATTTCATGGGGGGGTGGGTGTTTGAACCCATGTCCCCATAGCACGAGAATGGGCTACTGGAGTACTGGCCCGGTGACATTACCACAGCCTGCCCTTGACGAGTAGGTCTAGAAAAACTGTTCCCATTGGGGGGGCGGGCACAGATTTAAGGAAATTGGCTGAGGCAGCAATGGCAACATGAGGAGAAACTTTTTCACACGGTGCTTGGTTAGGGTGGGGCACATACTGTCTGAGAGAGTGGTGGAGACAGATTCACACAGCCAGTGGTTAGGATCTGGAATGTACTGTCTGAGAATGTGGTGGAGACAGATTCATAGAGTGAGTGGTTAGGATCTTGAATTTACTGTCAGAGTGTAGTGGTGACAGATTCATACAATGAATGGTTAGTATCTGGAATGTACTGTCTGAGAATGTGGTGGAGATGGATCCAAATAAGGCTTTCAAAAAGGAATTGGATCATTATCTGAAAAGGGAGAATGTTCGGGGTTATGGGGAGAAAACAGGGGCACTCTACAGCTCATTTGAAGATCTGGTGCAAACACCATGGGCCAGTTGGCCACCTTCTTTGTTATAATTGTGTAACTCGCTGAAACAACAATTGAATAAGAGAACCTAACAACACTAGAATCCTGATGGGACAAAGAGGGTCAGATCCTTTTTCAACTCTTCTGCCTTTTTTTTCTCATTTCCTTTAGTTTGAAGAAAAGTGAAGATGGGCATTCAGAAGATAGCAGCAGATTGCAAACCAGCCTTGCGACAAGAGAATCCCGAAGTCCAACAATCAGTCCTCGAATGACCGTTTTGGTTTGAGGCGTCAGAATAGCCTGCGACACGTGAAAGGTTCCTCGCTTTGCCCGCTCGTTCAACGTCGTCTCCAGGAACTGTACCAGTTTCTGTGCATCAGTGGTGTTTGCCCAAGGGGCTGGCATCTGGTTCCCTGGCCAGAGGAAGGGAAAGTCATGCGCCATGGGGTGGTGGTAAAAGACGAGTACCTGTTTTTTGTTCACGGGAAGAGAACAAAAGAGTTAGCAAGACAGGCTACATGGGAATCAGGAGCATTAGGCCAGTTAGAGCATCACTCAGCGCCAACTAACTAAACCAGAACAGTGGACCACTATTCAGTATTAGAATCTGGAACACCACCTGAAGGACGATACCAGAACCATTCTTAAGTCATTCTCACATTTATTTACATAGTGAAACATTACGAGCACATGTCTCCTAACTCAATACGCCAGTTCCAGTAAGTTTCTCTTCATATGAGCTTAAGTGAAACCCCAAGCAATGACCACCCCCCCCACCTGCATACAATTATACACATCTGATATACAATTATCAGATACTTTTTTTCATTACGTTCTGTGCAAATTGTTTCTCTTGTGACTCCTGAAATTCCCTCCTCAAACCTCTGCACCCCTCCCTCTCCTCCTTCAAGATGATTCTCTTGGAGAGCTTGAGTATTGGCTCTTAATATAGCTTGGTGCCACATTTTGTTTAATAATATTTCTGCGGTGTTTTCAAAGGTGCTGTATAATGGCAGTGTTGTTATTGTTACCGACCAACAGAAAGACTTGCATTTATGCAAGTTGGTGGATTTGTGGATAGTGATGAGGACCATCAGAGGATATCAACGGGATATAGATCAGTTGGAGGCTTGGGTGGAGAGATGGCAGATGGAGTTTAACCTGGACAAATGTGAGGTAATGCATTTTGGAAGGTCTAATACAGATAAGAAATAGTAAATGGCAAATGGTAAAAGCACTGATAGGCAGAGGGATCTGGGTGCACAGATACACAGGTCACTGAAAGTGGCAATGCAGGTGGAGAAGGTAGTCAAGAAGGCATACTGCATGCTTGCCTTCATCGGCCGGGCATTGAGTTTAAAAATTGGCAAGTCATGTTGCAGCTTTATAGAACCTTAGTTAGGCTGCATTTGGAATTTAGTGTTCAATTCTGGTTGCCACACTACCAGAAAGATGTGGAGGCTTTGGAGAGGGTACAGAAAAGATTTACCAGGATGTTGCCTGGTATGGAGGGCATTAGTTATGAGGAGACGTTGGAGAAACTTGGTTTGTTCTCACTGGAATGACAGAGGTTGAGGGGCGACCTGATAGAAGTCTACAAGATTATGAGAGACATGGACAGAGTGGATAGTCATAAGCTTTTTTCCAGGGTGGAAGAGTCAATTACGAGGGGGCACAGGTTTGAGGTGCAAGGGGCAAGGTTCAAAGGAGATGTACGAGGCAGATTTTTTACACAGAGGGTGGTGGGTGCCTGGATCTCGTTGCCAGGGAGGTAGTGGAAGCGGATACGGTAGTGACTTTTAAGGGGCATCTTAACAAATATATAAATAAGATGGGGATAGTGGGATATGTTCCACTGGAAGGGTAGGGGGTTTTAGTTAAGTCAAGCAGTATGGTTGGTACTGAAGGGCCAAAGGGGCTATTCCTGTGCTGTAATTTTCTGTAATTTTTGTTCTATATTGCGCCTCTCAAGACTTCAGGACTTCACAAATTTCTTTGGGAGTGAGACAGACTGAATGACCCTACAGAGAGCTGGCATGGGACTCAATGGGCTGAATGGCCTCTTTATATGCAGTAATGGCTCAATGACAACTGAAGAAGTATATTTAAAGTTGTCACTCTTTAATAGAGACAGCAAAGTCCTCAGCAGAACAATGAAAGCAATGTTTTAATGGGGCCCTCACTAACGCCCATTTTAAACAAGGATCCATTGTGTGAAGGGGAAATATCATGGACTGCACTAACCCATATCCATTGGAAAGAGCTGGCATTTGTACTTGCATCTTTGGTTTGCTGAATACCCTAAAATACGACATAGCCAATCAATTACTCCATAGAAGCGGACTTCATAGAATCCCAACAGTGCAGGAGGAGGACATTTGGCCCATCATGAGCGGCACCGTAGTACAGTGGTTAGCACTGCTGCTTCACAGCTCCAGGGTCCTAGGTTCGAATCCCGGCTCAGGTCACAGTCTATGTGGAGTTTGCATATTCTCCTCACGTCGCTGGGGGTTTCCTCCGGGTACTCCGGTTTCCTCCCACAGTCCAAAGATATGTGTGTTAGGTTGATTGGCCAGGTTAAAATTTCCCCATGGTGTCCTGAGATGCTTAGGTTAGAGGGATTAGCAGGTAAAATATATAGGGGTATGGGTGGGATTGTGGTCAGTGCAGACTCAATGGGCCGAAGAGCCTCTTTCTACACTGTAGGGTTCTATGGTTTGATCAGGTCTGCACCAACTCTCTGACATGGCATCTTACCTAGGCCTTTTCTTCCCCCACCCTGCAACTCCGCACATTTGCCATTGCTAATCTTTGGTCACTTTGCATAGCCAATCCACCTAACCTGCACATCTTGGCACCATGAGAGGAAACCACGCAAACATGGGGAGGATGTGCAAACTCCACACAGACAGTCACCCAAGGACAAAATCAACACTGGAGTCAGAAACCTTGACTGGAAAAGAGGCTCAAATGCCAAGTTGCAAGGAAGGTGACAGGGATGGGTTCAGACGATAGAATAAAGGATTCTGAAGAGGAAAGGGAATTTGGGAGTGGGACAGTTGTTTACAAAATCAGAGGAGTCAACAATGAGCGTGAGTGTGTGGCGATGACACAGCGAGGGTCAGCATTGGAGGAGAGGGAGCTCTTAACAATATTAAATAACAGAGTGGTCGGGGGCAGATGTGCCAAGTGGGCACCTTACAAAGACAGCATTGTCTGTGGCACAAAGGAAGGAAGCTGGAAGCCCAATTGGAGGCCCCACAGAAATGTCTAAACAGCGGCCCCATCAGGACAACTGGGCATTGCTGGGGTTCCAACATTGCTGGGGTTCCAACCATTCCAACAGGGTTTCCTTGCCTCCAAAATGGTCTCCATGACACCAGAAAATTCAGCACTGTCACTCCACCTGAACCCTGTCTTCATCTGAATTAGACCAGTTGTGAACTGGTTCACAATCTTATCATTTTTGTTCCTAAGTTGAGCATCCAACATAGTCCAGGGAATTACTTCAGCAAGGACAGCGGCACGGTGGCACAGAGGTTAGCACTGCTGCCTCATAGAGCCAGGGTTCCAGGTTCATTTTCAGCCTTGGCCTACTGTCTGTGTGGAGTTTGCACATTCTCTCCATGTCTGCATGGGTTTCTTCCAGGTGCTCTGGTTGCCTCCCATAGTCCAAAGATGTGTGGGTTAGGTGGATTGGCCATGCTAAATTGACACTAGTGTCAGGGGGATTAGCAGGGTAAATGCATAGGGTTGTGGGGATAGGGCCTGGGAGGTAATATATTGTCCCTAAATTAGTTTCCCTCAATGTGGAATGCCATAAGCATAGATAAGGGTCATGGGTGGAGGGGGGACTCGTAATGTTAAAATGGCGGCACGGGCTCGTTGGGCCGAAGGGCCTGTTTCCTGGGCTGTTTTTGTTCTTTGTTCTTTGATTGTGGTCGGTACAGAGCTGAATGGCCTCGTCCTGCACTGCAGGGATTCTGTAATTCCAAGACTTATTCTTGAACGCCCCAATGTATTAAATTCAAAAAGTATATTACTTGACAAT
The DNA here is from genome assembly GCA_037974335.1 of Prionace glauca. Lineage (NCBI taxonomy): Eukaryota > Metazoa > Chordata > Chondrichthyes > Carcharhiniformes > Carcharhinidae > Prionace > Prionace glauca. The sequence goes on along the minus strand of CM075733.1, from coordinate 76,312,874 downwards.
GTCCACAAGATCAAAAGACTTCCAGTTCCATAATGTCATCCATCTCCACATTTACCTTTATCAATCTGATACTCAAACACTTTGTTACCTGTAGACTAATTTTTTCATTTGCTCATTGTCATGGCTAACAAATTTGATTGAAGTTTTTGAGGAGGTGATCAGGTGTATGGATAAGGGAGTGCAATTGTTTAGTTTATATGGATGTCAGCAAAACCTTTGGCAAGTTCCCACAAGAGAGACTGATAAAGAAGGTAAAAGCACAGGGGATCCAGGGTAACTGGGCAAGTTGAATCCAAAACTGGGTTGGTGAAAGGATTCAGAGGGTGATGTTAGAAGGTTGTTTGAGTGACAGGAGGCTGGCATCCATTGGTGTCCTACAAGGTTCAGTATTGGGTCCCTTATTATTCATGATTATACTTAAACAATATAAATGAGAATGTGGGGGTGAGGATGATTGTAAGTTTGCAGAGGGTAGGGTGTTAATAGTGAGGAAGAAGTTCTTAGGTTACAGGAAGATATAGATGTGTTGGTGAGATGGTCAGAACAGTGGGAGACAGAATTTAACCCGGAAAAGGCATGAGGTGATGCACTTTGGAAGGAGTAACAAGACAAGGAAGTACTCAATGAATGGCAGGAGAGTAGCTCAGAGGAACAGAGGGATCTTGGGGTACTTATTCACAGATCCCTGAAGGCAGCAGGACAGGTTAATAAGATAGTTAAGAAGGCATACGGGACCCTTGCCTTTATCAGTCATGGCAGAGATTATTATAACAGCAAGGAGGTAATGATGGAGGTATACAAAACTTCTGTGAGGCCACAGCTGGAATACCGTGTGCACTTCTGGTCACCTCACTATAGGAAGAGTGTGATTGCACTGGAGACGGTACAAAAGGCATTCTCTGGAATGAAGCATTTGAACTATAAAAAGAGACTGGATAAGCTTGGATTGTTTTCTTTCGAGCAGAGAAGGCTGAAGGAGAACCTGACTGAGGTGTACGAGATTATGAGGGGTTTTGAAAGGGTGAATAGGAAGCAGCTGTTCCCCTCAGATGAATGGTCAATAACGAGGGGGCATAAAGGTGAGGGGCAGGAGGTTTAGAGGGATTTGAGGAAAAACCTCACTCAGAGGATGGTGGAATTCTGAAATGCACTGTCTCGGAGTGTAGTAGAGGCAGGAAGCCTCACAACCTTTAAAAAATACCTGGATGAGCATTTGAAATGTCAAAACATTCAAGGCCATGGACCCAGTGCTGACCTGCTCTGGAACTACAGTATTTATATGGCTAGTCCAGTTCAGTTTCTGGTCAATGGTAACCCTCAGGATGTTGATGGTGAGGCAGTCAGTGATGGTAATGTCATTGGATGTCAAGGTTAGAATCTCCCTTGTGAGAGATAGTCATTGGCTGGTACTTTCATGGCGCAAATGTTACTTGCTACTTGTCATCCCAAACCTGGATATTGTCCAGGTCTTGATGCATTTGTGCATGGATTCCTTCATATAATAAAAAGTCACCAATGGTACTGAACATTGTACGTCATCTGCAAACATCCCCACTTCTGACCTTATGACAGAAAGAAGGTCATTGATGAAGCAGTTGAAGGTGGTTGGGCCTAGGACACTATCCTGAGGAACTCTTGCAGTGATGTCCTGAAGCTGAAATTATTGATCTCCAACCATCTTCAGGTATGATTCCAACCAGTATAGAGCTCCCCCCCCACCCCCAATTCCCATTGACTCCAGTTTTGATAGGGCTCCTTGATGCCACACTCAGCCAAATGTAGCCTTGATATCAAGCCTCACCTCAGCTTTCTTGTCCATATTTAGTTCAAGGCTGTAATGAGGTCAGTAACTGAGTGGCCCTGGCAGAACTCAAACTGAGTGTCCGTGAGCAGGTTATTGATGAGTGGGTGCCGCATGATGACACTGTTGATGATCACTTTACTGACGATCAAGAGTAGCATGATAGGGCTCCTTGATGCCACACTCAGCCAAATGTGGCCTTGATATCAAGCCTCACCTCAGCTTTCTTGTCCATGTTTGGTTCAAGGCTGTAATGAGGTCAGTAACTGAGTGGACAGGTTGGATTTGTCCCTTTTTTATGTACAGGGCATACCTGGGCAATTTTCCACATTGCCGGATAGATGCTAACGTTGTATTGGTGTTGGTGGAGTCTGGAAGGTATGATTCTATGATTGTGACTCCATCAGGCTGTTGCTTGACGAGTCTCTGACACAGCTCTCCCAATTTTGGTACAAGCCCCTCAGATGTCCCCTCTAGCTCCAATAACACTCGATGCTCAACACCGTCTAGGAAAAGGCTTGATTGGTACCCCATCCAAAGACATTCACTCCCTCCACAAATGACAGACAGAGGCAGCCGTGTGTACCATCTGCTCCTTAAGCAACCCCTTCCAAACCCATGATCATCTAGAAGGACAAGGGTAACATCACCTGGAGATTCCCCTTCAGGTGTCTCGCCATCTTGACTGTGAAATATATCACTGTGCCTTCACTGTCGCTAGGTCAAGATCTGAAACTCCCTCCACAACAACACTGTAGATGAACCTACACCACAGGGACGGTAGTGATTCAAGAAGGCAGCTCAGCACCACCTTCTCAAGGGCAACAAGGGAGGGGCAATAAATTTGCCCTTGTCAGCGACATCGATATCTCATGAATACATTTTTAATACGTTAGCGAGGAGGACTTTGCAGGGCTGACTTTGTTATATTCAATGCTTCACTTAATGCCAGATGGTCAGTATAGTTTCATTCTTATTGGATTTTTTTTGTCGCAGTTTTATACAACTGAGTGTCTCAGTTGGCTTTTCCATAAGACTATAAGATATAGGAGCAGAATTAGGCCATTCAGCCCATTGATGGCCATTAGGCCATCAAGTCTGCTCCACCATTCATAGAACATAGAACATAGAAAAACTACAGCACAAACAGGCCCTTCGGCCCACAATCACCGATCATATCCCTACCTACTAGGCTTACCTATAAACCTTAATTCTATTAAGTTCCATGTAGTCGTCCAGAAGTCTCTTGAAAGACCCTATCGAATTTACCTCCACCACTACCGACGACAGCCGATTCCACTCACCCACCACCCTCTGAGTGAAAAACTTACCCCTGATATCTCCTCTGTACCTACTCCCCAGCACCTTAAACCTGTATCCTTTCGTAGCAACCACTCCAGCCCTGGGGAAAAGCCTCTGAGAATCACCCGATCTATATCCCCATTCTCCTGCCTTTTCCCCATAGGCCTTGACCCTTTATTGTTCAAGAATCTATCTACCCCTGTCTTAAAGACACTTAATGACCTGGCCTCCACTGCCCTCTGTGGCAATGAATTCCACAGATTCATCACCCTCTGGCTGAAGAAATTCCCCCTCATCTCAGTTTTAAAGGAGTGTCCCTTCAATCTGAGGTTTCGCCTTCAAGTTTCAGCTTCTCCCACTAATGAAAATTTCTCTCCACATCCACTCTATCGAGGCCTCTCAGTATTCTGTATGTTTCAATTAGATCCCTCCTCATCTTTTTAAACTCTACTGAGTATAGACCCACACACCGCAACCGCTACTCATATGACAAACCCTTCATGCCTGGGATCATTCTTATGAATCTCTTCTGGGCCCCTTCCAAGGCCATTACTTCTTTCTTTACATATGGGGCCCAAAACCGCACTCAATATTCCAAATTGAACCTGACCAAAGCCTCATACAGCCTCAGCAGTATATCCCTGCCCTCATATCAGAAAAATCAGCAGGGCAAAAAGGGGACATGAGATTGTTTTGGCAGATAAGGCAAAGAGAATCTAAAGAGCTTCTGCAAATACATAAAGAGTAACTATGGAGAGTAGGGCCTCTTAAAGATCAACAAGGTTATCTATGTGCGGATCCACAGGAGGTGGGTGAGATCCTAAATGAAAATTTCTCATCACTGTTTACTGTTGAGAAAAGCACGAATGTTAGAGAACTTGGGGAAATAAATAGTGATGTCTTGAGGAGTGTACATGTTACAGAGAAGGAGGTGCTGGGAGTCTTAAAGAGCGTCAAGGTAGATAAATCTCCAGGACCTGGTGAAGTATATCTCAGGACATTGTGGGTGTCTCGGGAGGAAATTGCGGGTTCCCTAGCAGAGATACTTGAATCATTGATAGTCACAAGTGAGGTGTCTGACGATTGGAGGAATGCAAATATTGGGAACTACAAGCTAGTGAGCCTCTCATCTGTGGTGGGTAAGTTGGAAGGTATTTTGAGAGATAGGATCTACAGGCATTTAGAGACACAAGGACTGATTAGGGACAGTCAGCATGGCTTTGTGAGTGGAAAATCATGTCTCAGAAGTTTGATTGAGTTTTTTGAAAGGGTAACCAAGAAGGTAGATGAGGGCAGTGTAATTATCCACATGGACTTTAGCAAGGCCTTTGATAAGGTACAGTATAATAGGTTGTTGCATAAGATTAAATCTCATGGGATCCAGGGTGAGGTTGCCAAATGGATACAAAATTGGCTTGATGACAGAAGAGGTGGTTGTAGAGAATTATTTTTTAAATTGGAAACCTGTGACCAGTGGTGTGCCTCAGGGATCAGTGCTGGTCCCACTGTTATTTGTCATTTATATTAATGATTTGGATGAGAATATAGGGGATATGATTAGTAAGTTTGCAGATGACACCAAGATTGGTGGCATAGTGGACAGTGAAGAAGGTTATCTCGGAATGCAACGGGATCTTGATCAATTAGACCAGTGGGCTAATGAATGGCGGGATGGAGTTTAGTTTAGATAAATGCGAGGTGATTCATTTTGGAAGATTGAACCAAGGAAGGATTTACTCAGTTATTGGTAGGGTGTTGGGGAGAGTTACAGGACAAAGAGATCTAGGGATTCATAGCTCCTCTGTCCAATGGTGTGTTGTAAACCAATATACCATTGCCCCTCTTAATGCTTCTGTCCCATTTGTTCATGCCTGTGACCAATGCCACTGTTTCAAACAGGTGCCAATAAATCCACAGTTCAAATTTCACATATGCCTCTTAAGTTTTTTTTTTACAATGTGCAGGGAACTGTAGTGGCATTTGTAAATTCTGTGATTATCACGTTTCCTTAGCTGTGGTATGTTTGAGTTTATAAACTCGACTGTTTTTGGTGGACAGAGTGGTGAAGAAGGCACTTGGCATGGTCAGAAGATGTACAAGACATTGGTAAAGCCACATTTGGAATACAGTATACATTATTCCAAGTGTGTTATATTGACAATGGTATATTGATTTACATCACACCATAGGACAGAGGAGTGGACAGAGGAGCTATGAACCTGTACCCCTAGATCTCTTTGTTCTGTAACTCTCCCCAACACCCTACAATTAACTGAGTAAGTCCTGGACAGTGAAGAAAGTTATCTCCAATTGCAATGGGATCTTGATCAATTGGGCCAATGGGCTGACAAATGACAGGTGGAGTTTAATTTAGACAAATACGAGGTGATGCATTTTAGTAGATTGAACCAGGGCAGGACTTACTCAGTTAAGGGGAGGGCATTGGGGAGAGTTACAGAACAAAGATACCTAGGGGTTCATGTTCATAGCTCCTTGAAAGTAGAGTCACAGGTGGACAGAGTGGAGAAGAAGGCATTCGGCATGCTTGGTTTCATCAGTCAGAACATTGAGTACAGCAGTCAGAATGTCTTGTTGAAATTGTACAAGACATTGGTAAGGCCACACTTGGAATACTGTGTGCAATTCTTGTCACCCTCTTATAGAAAGGGTATTATTAATCTAGAAAGAGTGCAGAAAAGATTTACTGGATGCTACTGGGACTTGATGGATTGAGTTATAAGGAGAGGCTGGATCGACTGGGGTATTTTTCTTTGGAGCGTGGGAGGCTGAGAGATGACCTTATAGAGGCCTATAAAATAATGAGGGGCACAGATCAACTAGACAGTCAATATCTTTTCCCAAAGATACGGTACGGCACGGTAGCACAGTGGTTAGCACTGCTGCTTCACAGCTCCATGGTCCTGGGTTCGATTCCCGGCTCGGGTCACTGCCTGTGTGGAGTTTGCACATTCTCCTCGTGTCTGCGTGGGTTTTCTCCGGGTGCTCCGGTTTCCTCCCACAGTCCAAAGATGTGCGGGTTAGGTTCATTGGCTATGCTAAAATTGCCCCTTAGTGTCCTGGGATGTGTAGGTTAGAGGGATTAGCAGGTAAATGTGTAGGGATATGGGGATAGGGTCTGGGTGGGATTGTGTTCGGTGCAGACTTGATGGGCCGAAGGGCCTGTTTCTGCACTGTAGGGTTCTATGGTTCTAAAGGTAGGGGAGTCTAAAACTAGAGGGCATAGGTTTAAGGTGAGAGGAGAGAGATACAAAAGTGTCCAGAGGGGCAATTTTTTCACACAGAGGGTGGTGAACAAGCTGCTAGAGGTAACAGTAGAGGTGGGTACAATTTTGTCTTTGAAAAGCATTTAGATAGTTACATGGGTACGATGGGTATAGAGGGATATAGGCCAAATGTGGGCAATTGGGATAAGCTTAGGGGTTTTTAAAAAAAAGGGCAGCATGGACAAGTTGGGGCAAAGGGCCTGCTTCCATGCTGCAAACCTCTTTGACTCTATATCCTAGTCCTCTAGAACTGAATGCTAACATTGAATTTACCTTCCTAACTGCCAACTAAACTTGCACATTAACCTTAAGAGAGTCCTGAACCAGGATTCCCAAGTTCCTTTGTGCTCGAGATTTCTGAAACCTTTCCTCATTTAGAAAATAGTCTACGTTTCTATTCTTCCTACCAAAGTGCATTACCTCATACTTTCCCACATTGTTTTCTATTTGCTACTTCTTTGTCCACTCTCCTAGCCTGTGCAAATCATCCTGCAGCTTTCCAGCTTCCTCAATACTACCTGTCCCTCTACGTATCTTTGTATCATTCGCAAATTTAGCAACCATGCCCTCAGTTCCAGCTTCCAGATCATTAATGTGTGTTGTGAAAAGTTGCGGTCCCAACACTGACCCCTGTGGAACATCACTAGTCACCTGTATCAGAGGGTAGTTAAGAGTCAATGACATTGCTGTGGATCATCACTAGTCACCTGTAAGTCAGACCAGGTAAGGATCGTACATTTCCTGTCCTAAAATGAGATTAGTGAACCAGATCATATAACAATTGATGCTAATTACATGGTCACCATTACTGAGACTAACTTTATTATTGACTGAATTTAAATTCCACTAGCTGCCGTGATGGGATTTGAACCCTTCACTTGGGATAATTCATCTGGGCCTCTGCATTATTTGCCCAGTCACCATGCAACAGTATCCTCAATTATGCAATTGCATTATATTATTGTACCATCACACTGCTACCCTATTGTGTAACATTCTTCATCACATTACTCTCATGTTACAATGTTAGAGGATTATAGAACCCTACAGTGCAGAAAGAGGCCCTTCGGCCCATCGAGTCTGCACCGAACACAATCCCACCCAGGCCCTACTCCCATTTCCCTACATATTATACCCACTAATCCCTCTAACCTCCACTACCCTGGACACTAAGGGACAATTTCTTAGCACGGCCAATCAACCTAACCCACACATCTTTGGACTGTGGGAGGAAACCGGAGCACCCGGAGGAAACCCACGCAGACACAAGGAGAATGTGCAAACTCCACGCAGACAGTGACTTGAGCCGGGAATCGAACCCAGGTCCCTGGAGCTGTGAAGCAGCACTGTTAACCACTGTGCTAACGTGCCGTATTAACCTATTACAATGTGAAGTTGTACTATCAATTTTTTAGAAAATCTTTTAAAGTTTACATTTTTATAACTCGAACTGGTTTGTTGGATTACAAAACGGGGTGCCTGTGACTTTATTTTGACCAGGTTTCAGCATTTTGACACATCTTGGCTCTTCTTGCAAAAAGCACAGGAAATGAAGAGTGTGCCTGAGCTGAAGATCCTGACTCCCTTGGAGGAGAGCCTTTGGGGCTCACAGGGAGAGGGACAGGATGGGCCGACATGGACAGTGAGGTTGGCCTGTGACAGAAGTGAGGAACCACTGCACCTTCATCCAGATGACAAGGCTCAAGACAGTTTTTACGTGCCCGACCCTTGACCTTGTCATGGAATAAAACTATGTTCCTTGCCTTGCAATGAGTCTCAGCGATCAACTAGCAGAACACCCTCATCCAGCCTCGACAGGATCTTGGAGATGTCTGAGGAGGATACCAAAGATACATCACATCTATCGCCCTCACCATCCACCATTGCAGAGACAATCATTTTGGTGGGCGGAATTAGCGGACAGACTTCTGGTGAGCACCACACAGAGTCTCTGATGCAGTATCATTTGTCAAATCAAAAGTTGCCTTACTTACTTAAAGCTATTATTGTTCATGATTTTAACGCCTCACTTCCTTTTACCCAGTGCGATAGGCCCTGACACCGATATAAGACAAGTGGTAAGGCCACTCAAGAGTAACATACATCCTGGAAGGACTCTGTCATTAATCAGTGAATCCTAATCCCTTATCAACTTCTATCGGAAAAGGGATGTGACCCGAATCTCACTCCAACATGAGAAGGGGAGCAGTGTGCTGGCAGTGGACAGACACACAGGAGTCAGGCATAAACAAAACCTGAGGAGCATCAGATCTTTCTTCACTGCGAGTCCTCATCATCCTCCTGCATTGACAGGCTGAATATTTAAGGTGTTCCGTTTAAGGTGCTGGGGAGATGTCAGGGGTAAGTTTTTCACTCAGAGGGGAGTGGAAATGGCTGCCATCAGTGGTGGTGGAGGCAAATTCGATAGGGTCTTTGCCTCGCTAAATATTTTTAAGAAACGGGTTGATGGGTTTTTGATAAGAGAAGGGATTAAGGGTTATGGGGAGAGGGCGGGAAGGTGGAACTGAGCCACGACAGATCAGCCATGATCTTATTGAATGGCGGGGCAGGCTCGAAGGGCCAGATGGCCTACTCCTGCTCCTATTTCTTATGTTCTTATGTTCTTATGTTCTTTTAAGAGACCTCTGGATGAGAACATGGGACTTAATACGATTGAGGGTTATAGATAGGCCTAGTAAGTAGAGATGTGATTGGTGCAACCTGTGGGCCAAAGGGCCTGTTTGTGCTGTAGTTTTTCTATGATTCTATGCTCTATGAACATGCACAAGGGCAACCCAAGGCCAGCAACCTATGGAGATGTTTCTACAGCAGGCACCCTCTCATGGTCACGGAGAGGGGCCAAGAAGGCCTTGTGGATGAGTGTGCAAATTGAAAAGCGATGAGGGAATCCCTGGTCCTCCGGCCCATGAGAACCCTCGCTGCTGCCTACCCTCCATCTTCTAGCTCCTCCTCTGGCTCTCCCTCCACTCCCTCCTGAGCATCCTCCTAATCAGAGGAAACACTCCGCTCCTGGTCTTCATTGAGGATGTCACCCCACTGCTGCGCTAAGTTGTGGAGGGCACATGATGATGGGGGAGACCCTGTGGGAACTATATGGAAGGGTTTCCCCACCCCCTGACCTGCACATCCTCACCAGCTCAATTCACCCACTGTGTTCTTTTGTTCTTTTTTGTTCTATCACTGAATGAGTGGCATACTGGTTAAGAAGACATCTTCTCAAGAGCAATTGGGACGGGCAATAAATGCTGGGCCCGGGCTGCGATACCCACATCCCATAAGATGAATAAAAAATCCTCTAGATCATGAGTGTAGCGATAAATTAACCTTTCCCTTTTAAGTAAAAATGATCTGATAATTCTAAATTGAATTTTTTTGAGTTGATCTATTATTGTCACATGTACAATGGAAGTATTGTTTTTCTTGGATAAGAACAAACATGTACACACAAACAGTATTTAGGGGCAACTTTGGGGAAACAGCTTTTGAAGGGGCTTGAGCTGATATTGGTTATCAGTATGTTATACTACTGTGTGTTTTTACATGAGTACACTGCTCACTACTACAAAACCAGCTGCGATCTCTGTAGCTTTGATACCATATTGGAATGGAATAGAAACTGAAAATACTAACCTGATATTTGTGTTCCCATAAATACTGGAGAGTTATTTCCTCGACTAAATTGGCTCTGCAGAGTTTGGATCCAAAGGTCTTTTGAAGCATTTGGATAAGGTATTCGTGGTTTGAATCCTGCATTTCATAGTAATGATTGAAATCCAGAAAGATCACCTCTTTGGTATGAGCTGCCAAGAAGTTGTTGATTTCTACCAGACCGTCATGAACCTTGCTGCCAAACAAACCATGAATGAAATAAAGCTCATCCTCTTCTCCGGGTTTGGTGGAAACTCGAAGGTCAAAGTAGCGAATGCCAGCCTCCAGCTGCTCCCGGAAAGTCAAGCTTTGTGTCACCGACCACTTCTTCATCATCTTCTTCCAGAAGGATCGGAAAATTCCAGCCAGGTGCCTCACCACGACTGGCTGATCTGGCCCAACAGGCGATTTCTCATCTATCCAGAAACTGAAGGAATCGTGAGATCCTGAAAGGAGAACACGGGAAGCAGGAGAAAATTTAGTGACTGTCCTCAAAACGCTTCACTCACTCTCGACCTACTTGTTTGCACTGTGTACTTGTATTGGCCATTAACTTTGAGGGGCTGATAAGCAGGCAAATTCCACCCAATTCCACACACACAAACTAAATGGAAAATGTTAATGCAATAGCAAACTCAAACAAAAAGATGCGACAAAAATAATTGACCAGAGGAATTAAGAAGCCTGCCAATTTCTGTGCTGCCTCTGTCCTGCATTGTGCCTGACCTCGCCAGATCAAATAATGGTTAGAGTGCAGAAGGAGGCCATTCGTCCCATCAGGCCAATATCCAGTGCGCTCACACCACATCCACAGGGGGGCAGGGTTTCTAAAGCCCAGCTCAATAGAGAGAAGTGCAAATCACAGATGGATCTGTAATACCATCACCCTGAGACTCTGAGCTGTACTCCTGCCTAGAGAGACCCATGGCCAGGAGTGCTGTTGTTCTGATGGTGTCCGGTGAAATTAAGGTCTTTGCAGCTTGGGGCTTCCAAATTAAAGAAAATGAAGCCCATTTCACCATTCAAACTACCAAAACGTGCCAGGTCTTCCTAAAGAGGGAGTGCTACTACCCCAGAGCTTCACACATGCAGCAGTATAGCTACCATCTGGTCTTAAATGTTCAATCCCAGACAGCATCCTGGTGAATCTCCTCTGCGCCTTGATCAACTGGGCCAGTGGGCTGATGAATGGCAGATGGAGTTTAATTTAGACAAATGCGAGGTGATGCATTTTGGTAGATTGAACCAGGGCAGGACTTACTCAGTTAATGGTAGGGCACTGGGGAGAGTTACAGAACAAAGAGATCTAGGGGTACATGTTCATAGCTCCTTGAAAGTGAAGTCACAAGTAGACAGAGTGGTGAAGAAGGCATTTGGCATGTTTGGTTTCATCGGTCAGAACGTTGAATACAGGAGTTGGGACATCTTGTTGAAGTTGTACAAGATATTGATAAGGCCACACTTGGAATACTGTGTACAGTTCTGGTCACCCTATTATAGAAAGGATATTATTAAACAAGAAAGAGTACATAAGAGATTTACTAGGATGCTACCGGGACTTGATGGTTTGTGTTAAAAGGAGAGGCTGGACAGACTAGGATTTTTTTCTCTGGAGCGTAGAAGGCTGAGGGATGACCTTATAGAGGTATATCAAATAATGAGGGTCATTGATCAGCTAGATAGTCAATGTCTTTTCGAAAGAAAAGACATTTCTTGGGAAAATGTCTTTTGTCTAAAATGACATTTTGTCTAAAATGAGGGAGTCTGAAACTAGAGGGGAGAGGGGAGAGATACAAAAGTGTGTCCGGAGGGGCAATTTTTACACAGAGGGGGTTACTGCCTGGAACAAGCTGCCAGAAATAGTAGTAGAGGCGGGTACAATTTTGCCTTTTAAAAAGCGTTTTGGACAGTTATATGGGTAAGATGGGTATATGGGCCAAGTGCAGGCAATTGGGACGAGCTTAATGGTTTAAAAAAAAGGGCAGCATGGATAAGTTGAAGGGCCTGTTTCCATGCTGTAAACCTCTATGCCTCTACAACATCTACCTGCATGCTAATTATTATCCACTGTACCTACATACTAGTTATTATGCACTCTTCCTGCGTGCTATTTATTATGATGTGGGTATGCCGGCGTTGGACTGGCGTAAACACAGTAAAAAGTCTGACAACACCAGGTTTTAGTCCAACCGATTTATTTGATAATATTTGATAATATTTGGTAATATTTGATAAAAGCTTGTGAGAATATTATCAAATAAATCGGTTGGACTAAAACCTGGTGTTGTCAGACTTTTTACTGTGCTAGTTATTACCCACAGTACTTGTATGCTACATATTAGCTGCTGTACCTGCATGCCGGCTATTACTCGCTGTGCCTACATACTAGTTATTATGCACTCTTCCTGCGTGCTAGTTATTACCCACAGTACTTGTATGCTACATATTAGCTGCTGTACCTGCATGCCGGCTATTACTCGCTGTGCCTACATACTAGTTATTACCTGCTGTACATGCACGAAAATGTCCACCTTCTCTGCAGTAACAATACAATGGTTATCTTCTGATTTAAAACACTGTGCCCAGTAACTCAAATTGTAGCTCATCTCATGGCTCTAACAGTTTAATTATCCTTTTGATAGATCCTGTTTTTGTGTAGCTAATGTAACCAGACTGTGTGAGTTCGCAGTTGGTACAGCATTTTAGAGGGGACTTGTTTTCCAACTTCCAGTTGAATCATGGCTTTAGAATAGCTAAAGGTTCAGTAGAGCATTAAAGAGCTTCACATGTGACACACACACACCATCGGACTGTTTAAGTTTACTTATTAGTGTCACAAGTAGGTTTATATTAACACTGCACATAGAACATAGAACATTACAACACAAACAGGCCCTTCGGCCCTCGAGTTGCGCCGATCACATCAACCCCACCAATCTATAGACCTATCTATAACCTCCAATCCCATTAAACCCCATATACTCATCCAGAAGTCTTTTAAAAGACCCCAGCGAGTTCGCCTCCACCACCGACGACAGCAGCCGATTCCATTCACTCACCACCCTCTGAGTGAAAAACTTACCCCTAACATCACCTCTGTACTTCCCTCCCCGCACCTTAAATCTGTGTCCTCTCGTAGCGACCATTTCAACCCGGGGAAATAGCCTCTGAGAGTCCACCCTATCTATTCCTCTCAACATTTTATAAACTTCTATCAGGTCGCCTCTCAACCTTCGCCTCTCTAGGGAAAAGAGTCCCAGCTCCCTCAACCTATCTTCATAAGGCATGCCTCCCAGTCCAGGCAACATCCTTGTAAATCTCCTCTGCACCCTTTCAATAGCTTCTACGTCTTTCCTATAGTGAGGCGACCAGAACTGCGCACAGCACTCCAAATGAGGCCTGACGAGGGTCCTGTAAAGTTGCAGCATTACCTCCCGACTCCTAAACTCAATCCCTCGATTAATGAAGGCCAGTACACCATACGCCTTCTTGACCACCTCCTCCACCTGCGAGGCCGATTTAAGAGTCCTGTGAACCCGGACCCCGAGATCCTTCTGCTCTTCAACGCTACTAAGACCCCTGCCCTTAATAGTGTACTCGTTCATCCCGTTGGTTCTGCCGAAATGGACGACTACACATTTATCCGCGATGAATGTTACTGTGAAAATCCCTAGTCGTCACACTCCAGCGCCTGTTCGGCGCCCGTCTAGTGAATGTTGAGAGGTTACTGTCAATGCATGAAGCACAATACCTAAATGTCAGAGAAGCTGCTGACTGTATAAATTATCATGGTCAGAAGCAACTTTACAAGGCTACACCTGCCAAAAAAATTCAACTCTGTGCATTAAGGAAATAATAGCTATCCAATTTGTTAGCAGACTTTTTGTTTGTTTATTAATTTCACTGGGAGCCTGTAGGCTGACTGATGTGACAATCACTTCAGGCTGCAGTTTTCACACCTTCAGTTTGAATTCAAACCTGCAAACCAGGCAGTTTGAATTTCATGGCAGGAAAAAGCTGATATTGCACAAGAGGATCCATCTTTGGGGCCCAGTAGGTTTGAGAACAATTAGTTTTATGAAAATGACTGTACAACCATAATACTGCATGAACATTACTGTAACTATTCTATAGAATCTCAGCCAATGGAGTAGTTTGAACTCAGTATGAATACCATTAATGTGGAATCTCTCACTCAGGATGTGAGGGCTCATGGAATATGCAGCCTTCCACTGAAGGCCTCAAACAAAACAAGAAATAAGCCTGAAGAATCAACAACTTCTTAATGTTAGCTGACAACAGATTTGACTATCATGGAACCAAACATTTAACAGCCAATGGTGAGCAGAGACCTGCACTCATGCACAGCAGGGCTGGCCTGGTCAGGGAATGATAGACTAGGTAGCGGTATAACTCAGGTCTACTGACTCACTATACAAGGATGTATTTGGGTCTTGGTGATGAGTACACATTGCCAACAATTTAGCCTAATCTTCAACTCTCTCAAAGATATGGGGAATTAAGGCTCTGTCACAAAAGTGACAAGAGAAACAATTAAGATAGAAGAGACAGTCCTCCTGATCCTACAGGAGACAGACTACCTCCTGTGGTGGTTTCTCTTCCTGCAGGGATCTGACTTTGCTTGTTCCTTTTCCCCATTGCTGAGATTATCCACATATAGTTCACCGATGACATCTGATCCTCGTTCTCCCAGGCTGCCCTCCCCCCCAACTTTATCCATGATTCCATATATTCACTATGGCAAATCCACCAAACCTACACAACCTTGGAGTGAAGGAGAGTAATAGTACGAAAGCTCCTCATTTTAAATTTATTATAATAAGGTTAAGGTAAAGGTTGCAAGATGCCTTATATATAGAATAGGGATTCACCATGTGCCTAATACAATATGCAATGGTATTGTCTGTATAACCATAATGTAACCAAGTATTATGAAATTAAACTGTATTCTTAATGTGTTTCGTAAACCTTGGCCAATGGGTGATCTCACTGTTCAGCTTGACAGGAAATAGACAGTTGTAGACAGACCAAATTCTTTTGAGAAAATGAAGTATTGAGAGAGCAGTTCTCCTTATCAGCTTGAATCAGGCAGCTGCAAGTTAATCAGAGCTTTGGAATGTGTGGGGGGCTCTTTAAGGCACCAAAGAAGTAAACAAACTCAAATTAACTTAGGGACAAATTAAAAAGGGCAGCCCCCCCCCCCTCCCCCCCTCCCCAAAAAGGAAGGGGGGACAGCCCAAACAAACCAAAGTCTAAAGGAAACTTAAAATGTTAAATCAAAATGCGATTGTTGAGGTCTGTAATGCACCCCTGCCCCTGTGGTGCCCAGTGGGCATGGAAGGTGCCAACTGCACTTAGAATGTGTGGGAGTGCATTAGCTTATGGTTAATGAGGTTGGTATGGTTTCTCTTACTGATAATGGGACTGGATAATGGGACTAGCAATAAATTTAACTCCCCTTACCAATTAAAATTTGCAGGTGATAGCAATATCCTTGAATGTACCAGGTTTAAAGAACAAAGAAAGAACAAAATCAGCCCGGGAAACAGGCCCTTCGGCCCAACGAGCCTGCACTGCCATCTTAACACCACTAGTCCCCCCCCCTCCACCCATGACCCTTATCTAATGTTTTATGGCCATCCACATTGAGGGAAACTAATTTAGGGACAATTTATTCCTGCCAATCAGCTTAATAGCACATCTTTGAGGTGTGGGAGGAAACCGGAGCACCCGGAGAAAACCCACGCAAGCACGGGGAGAATGCGCAAATTCCCACTGACACCGGCCCAAATCCATGTGTCTGCACAGCAAACAGTGATCGTCACTGAGCTGTCGTCTTGCCCAGTATCTGGTCCAGTTTAAGCACACACTTATATGTTAGGTGTCCTAGTAATGAGGGAAGAACTTTCAGTTGCAATGGTCTAGTGAGCTCCTAATCCTGGTGATAGGTAGATTTTTATTGGCTAATGTGTAATATTGTATTTTGAACCCTCCAGTTTGGGTGACAAGCTGAGCGGAAATTGAAGTGTTCCGAAGAGTAAATCAATCTCACACTCATACTGTTAGGGCAGAAACAGTAGCTGTGCTTGCTGACTATCTTTTCTCCTGATGCATGCATTAATAAACTTCTTTTTGCTCTTAAACACATGCTATCTTTCATGGTCTCTGCATCAACTGAGATCAGCTGAGGACAAGACCTCCCCAGAGGGCCATCCCGGAAAATTCTTTTCAATTTGGCGCTGTGAGCAAGGGTCCAGAGGCGAGACATGTTCCCGAAAGGTAGGTGAGTACCTTTCTTTAAAATACCACCCAGTAGTTAGGGGGTTACACGCCTGGCAGCCAGAAGCCGTAAGTTGAGTATATTAGATTGGGGAAGAGGTGTGAAAGCAGTATGTATTTAATGTAGGGGACCAAGGGCGGGCTCTCAAATCCCACTTACAGAATAGAGCGATAAAAGTGGAGCCACATGAACAAAGAGGACATTTGAAGAGAAGCTATGCTTATAAACATAGAACATTACAGCACAGAACAGGCCCTTCGGCCCACGATGTTGCATCGACCAGTTAAAAAAACAATGACCCTCTAACCTAAACCAATCCCTTTCCATCCATAAACCTATCCACGGATCTCTTAAACGCCCCCAAACTAGGCGCATTTACAATTGCAGCAGGCAGGGCATTCCAATCCCTCACCACCCTCTGGGTAAAGAACCTACCCCTGACATCCGTCCTATAACTACCACCCCTTAATTTAAAGCCATGCCCCCTCATGCTAGCTTTCTCCATCCGAGGAAAAAGGCTATCAATATCCACCCTATCTAAACCTTTAATCATCTTATATGTTTCAATAAGATCCCCTCTTAGCCGCCTTCTTTCTAGCGAAAACAACCACAAATCCCTCAGTCTCTCCTCATAGGACCTCCCCTCCATACCAGGCAACATCCTGGTAAACCTCCTCTGCACCCTCTCCAAAGCCTCCACATCCTTCCTGTAATGTGGGGACCAGAACTGCACACAGTACTCCAAGTGCGGCCGCACCAGAGTTGTGTACAGTTGCAACATGACGCTGCAACTCCTAAATTCAATCCCCCTACCAATAAACGCCAAGACACCGTATGCCTTCTTAACAACCTTATCTACTTGATTCCCAACTTTCAGGGATCTATGTACACATACACCTAGATCCCTCTGTTCATCCACACTATTCAAAGTCCTCCCGTTAGCTCTATACTCAACACATCTGTTATTCCTACCAAAGTGAATTACCTCACACTTCTCCGCATTAAACTCCATCCGCCACCTCTCGGCCCAGCTCTGCAACCTTTCTAAGTCTCCCTGCAAACTATGACGCCCTTCCTCACAATCTACCACACCTCCGACTTTGGTGTCATCAGCAAATTTACTTATCTACCCAACTATACCCTCATCCAGATCATTAATAAAAATTACAAACAGCAGTGGCCCCAAAACAGATCCCTGAGGCACACCACTCGTAACCGAACTCCATGACTTCGGTTACGAGTGGTGGCTTATGTTCAGATGAGGCTTGAGGGCTCAGGTAGTGCATTAGAAAGTTTTAGATTAGCTAGGAGGGAGTTGAAGAGGGAGTTAAGAAGGGCTAAAAGAGGACATGAGATGACTTTGGCTGATAGGATTAAGGAGAACCCTAAGGCGTTTTACAGGCATGTCAAGAACAGAAGGTTGGTTAGGGCAAGATTAGGGCCAGTTACAGACAGTAGAGGGAAGTTGTGTGTGGAACCGGAGGAGATTGGAGAGGCGTTGAACCAATATTTCTCTTCGGTGTTCACGCAAGGGGACATGAATGTAGCTGAGGAGGACACTGGGGTGCAGGGATGTAAAATAGATAGTATTGCAGTTGATACGGGGGATGTGCTGGATATTTTAGAGGGTTTGAAAATAGATAAGTCCCCTGGTCCGGATGGGATTTACCCTAGGATTCTTTGGGAGGCAAGAGAGGTGATTGCGGAGCCTCTGGCTCTGATCTTCAGGTCGTCGTTGGTCTCTGGTATAGTACCGGAAGATTGGAGGACAGCAAATGTTGTCCCATTGTTTAAGAAGGGGAGAAGAGACTTCCCTGGGAATTATAGACCGGTGAGTCTTACTTCTGTGGTGGGTAAGGTTTTGGAAAGGATTATTAGAGACAGGATTTATAGTTATTTGGAGAGTAATGAGTTGATTAGAGACAGTCAGCATGGTTTTGTAGCGGGTAGGTCGTGCCTTACTAACCTTATCGAGTTCTTTGAGAAAGTGACCAAAGAGGTGGATAGGGGTAAGACAGTTGATGTGGTGTATATGGATTTTAGCAAGGCGTTTGATAAGGTTCACCATGGTAGGCTTCTGCAGAAAATGCAGATGTATGGGATTGGGGGTGATCTAGGTAATTGGATCAGGAATTGGCTAGCAGATAGGAGACAGAGGGTGGTGGTTGATGGTAAATATTCGTCATGGAGTTCAGTTACGAGTGGTGTGCCTCAGGGTACTTGTCAATGTAGTTAAGTGTGCCTGTGCAAGGCTGTCCAAGTTCAAAGGAGGGATGGCAGTTAGGTTGAGCAAGAAAGGATACAAAGGGACCAGTTATCCTCCAGGATGTAGGATAAGTATTGGGACACAATTATTTAGTGGCCTTATCTTGGGCATGCCAAGGGCCAAAAGCGGGGAACAAAGGAGGTATAAAAGTCCCTCATTTTAAATTACTATAATAAGTAGACTAGGTTAAGGTAAGGATTACAAGGTGCCTTATATATAGAATAAGAATTCACCCATGTGCCTAATACAATATACAAAGGCATTGTCTGTATAACCACAAATTAACCAAATATTATGAAATTAAACTGTATTAAAGAACAGTACAGCACAGACACAGGCCCTTTGATTCTAAACCAGCACCCATCACATTTATCCATCTCATCAACTCTTGTATCCCTTGATTCCCCATTTGTTTATATGCCTATCAAGATAAGCATATAAATGTTGCTAATGTAACTGCCTCAACCACCTCTTGGCAATGCATTCCAGGCCTCCATTACCCTCCGTGTAAAAAAAAACTTCCCCACACATCTCCACTGAACCTCCCCCTCCCCCTTATCCTGAATTTGTGCCTCCTTTTAATTGTCATTTCTACTCTCGGAAGAAGCTTCCAACTGTTCACCCTATCTATACCTCTCATAATTTCATAAACTTCTACCAGTTGCCCCTCAGCCTCCATCTTTCCAAGGAAAACAATCCCAGTTTACTCAATCTCTCATTATAGCTAATGCCCTCCATACCAGTCAACATCCTGGTAAACCTTTTTTGCACTCTCTTCAAAACCTCCACGTCCTTCTGGCAGTGTGGTGACCAGATTTGGAGACAGTATTCCAAATGTGGTCTAACCAGTGTTTTATACAACTATAACATAATTTGCCAACTTTTATACTCAGTGCCCTGTCCGATAAAGGCAAGCATGCCATATGCTTCCTTTACCACCTTTTCCACCTGTGCTGCCACTTTTAAGGATCTCTGGACTTATACTCTCAGATCTCTGTGTGTCTATGCTCCTCATGGTTCTGCCATTTATTTTATAGCTCCCACTTGAATTAGATCTACCAAAATGCAGCAACCTCACATCTGTCAGGATTAAATTGCATCTGCCATTTCTCCGCCCAATTTTCCAGTCTATCTATATCCTGCTGTATTCTCACAATCTTCATTGCTATCCACAACTCCACCAATCTTAGTATCATCTGCAAACTTGCTACTCAGACCAGCTATATTTTCTTCCAAGTCATTTATAAAAATTACAAACAGCAAAGGTCCCAGTACTAATCACTGCAGAACACGGTAGTTACAGATCTCCATTCAGAGAAACACCCTTCCACCCCTACCTCTGTCTTCTGTGGTCAAGCTAGATTCTTAATGTGTTTTGCAAACCTTGGCCAATGGGCAATCTAACTGCTCAACATGATGGGAATTAGACAGCGGTAGACAGACCAAATTCTTTTGAGACAATGGAGTATAGAACATAGAACATAGAACATTACAGCACAAACAGGCCCTTCGACCCTCGAGTTGCGCCGATCACATCAACCCCACCAATCTATAGACCTATCTATAACCCCCAATCCCATTAAACCCCATATACTCATCCAGAAGTCTTTTAAAAGACCCCAGCGAGTTCGCCTCCACCACCGATGACGGCAGCCGATTCCATTCACTCACCACCCTCTGAGTGAAAAACTTACCCCTAACATCACCTCTGTACCTCCCTCCCCGCACCTTAAATCTGTGTCCTCTCGTAGCGACCATTTCAACCCAGGGAAATAGCCTCTGAGAGTCCACCCTATCTATTCCTCTCAACATTTTATAAATGAGAGAGCAGTGGATGAATGATCTCCTAATAAGGTAGAGCGTTATTAGCTAAGAGAATAATGTGTAATATTTTAACTGGATCCTCCAGTTTACATAACAAAATCTGGGAAATCGAAGTGTTCAGAAGAGTATATCAATCTCACACTTGTACTGTAATGGCAGAAAGTGTAGCTGTTGCTAGCTGACTATCTTTTCTCCTGATGCATGCATTAGCATAAACCTCTTTTAGCTCTTCAACCGCATGCTGTCTTTCGGGGTCTCCATATTGGCTGAGTTCAGCTGAGCATCCCCCCTCCCCCCACCCCTCCGAAGGGTCATCCCAGAGAGTTCCTCTTACAGGGAGGAAACCGGATCACAGGGTAGAAGCTCACAAAGACAATGGCAGGACATGCAAACTCCACACAATCACCCAAGGCCGGGATTGAACCCGTGTCCCTGACACTGGGAGGTAGCAGTGCTAACCACTGTGCCACCCATAATGTCAAAATGGCTGCAAACTTTGTCCTCTGCCCTTGCCTCAACTCTGATCACTTGCCAGAGGTGTCATCCTCCCCCTCCTCCCCAGCCACTCTCCCGGATTGTTCACTACTCTGATCATCAGCACCGCGAGGAGAAAAGACAAGAGGCCAGGAACCACACCAACCCAATCATATAGCTGCTTCTGCCTCCAAGAATGAGGATACAGGCTATCCAAAGAGTGAGGCCAATCCCACTTAGAGGTTGTCATTATTACTGTCTTGTCAAATACATTGTTACAGTTAAAAGAAACAGGTGATGGATATTAATTGTCTTTGAGCGCATATAAATAGGGGACAGACTGCAAGGGCTTGAAAATGTTGTCAGCCCTAGAAATGACATTTAATTTAATTAGATACATTTCCTTTACAGTTTTGGTTTTGTTACAGCACCACATGAGGAGTTCTTAGTCCTGTTACTGTGATTTTACTTAACTGGTTTCTTGTGTTTTTCAAAAGAACTGGGGAATAGCTGGGGTGAATGGGAGGACGGCTGTGAAACTGAACAAGTCGATATAAATAAGGGCTGGCCGGATTGAATGGAAGGAGACTGAACAAGTCAAACTCTGTAAACAATGAAAAGCTCATTGTCTCTATTCTTGCTTCACCAATCAATTTGGATCACCTAACAGTCACCGTCAAATTATCAGGCCGGTGTGTCTAAAGTAAGACAACTCTCTGCAGCCATAGCTCTCAGGTCCCAGGACTAAATGTAAATTAATGCTCATACCATTCAGGTGCCCAGAACAGCAAACCTTGATTTAGTTAGTGGCTTTAATGCAGAATTATGTCCCTAAGAGGATTCACAGGAATGTAATCTGACAAGGGGATCATAGAATCCGACAGTGCAGGAGGCCATTCGGCCCTCCAGGCCTGCCCTGCAACAATTCCACCTATCCCCGTAGCCCCACGTATATACTCTGCTAATCCCTCTGACAGGAAGGGTCAATTTTGCATGGCCAATCTACCTAACCCGCACATCTTTGGAGATATTAGAATAAATGACCAAAAGGACTCAAAGGAAGAATGGGAAGTGAAAAAGAGGTTTAGAGAGGACATTTTCATGCTTAGGCCCCTGACAGCTGAAGGCAAGGCCACCAATGATGGAGCAAAATGCACAAGAGGCCAGAATTGGAGTTCTCAGAAGGGTGTGCAGATGAAGAAGGGCAGAGATCATGCAGGGATTTGAACATACGGATGAGCATCTCAAATCTGATTGGGAGGTCAGCAAGTTCAGTGGGGAATGCTGAATTGGACCAGGTGTGGTTCAGGACAGCAGAGCTTTGGATGGTTAAAGGGAGTAGCCTCGAAAACACTGGAATAACTGCCTGTCATTTTTCTGATGTGGGTATGCCGGCGTTGGACTGGCGTAAACACAGTAAAAAGTCTGACAACACCAGGTTTTAGTCCAACCTATTTGATAATAGACTCACAAGCTTTCGGGGTTAACCCCTTCGTCAGGTGAATGGAGAGTTCTGGCCTCAGACAGAGCAGAGAAGCACAGACAAAAACTGTCTGTGCTTTATATGCTCTGTCTGAGGCCAGAACTCTCCATTCACCTGACGAAGGAGCTAACCCCGAAAGCTTGTGAGTTCATTATCAAATAAATAGGTTGGACTAAAACCTGGTGTTGTCAGACTTTTTACTGTCATTTTTCTAACAGTGATAATCAATACAGCATGTAAAATAATTCATCCTACATCATTTGTATCTCATCCTATAACAGTGAGACAATTGGTTAAAATATTGCTTAAAAATACTGATTCACTGAAAAATAAAAATGTAATTCTTAATGAAGAATCTACACCAGCACAATATACAATGTGTGATAAATGAAGTGTACAGGTTACACAGAACACAGCTAAGACTACAGGAAGGTCATACACTGCCCCAGTATTTCAGACACATCAAATGGCAAAGTGAGAGGACAATGTCATGGTTTTCAAACAGGTTTCAGGAAGAGGTTCGGACAGAAAGAGTCTGACTGTTGAGGCACCAACTCAATCTCAATGATCTATAAACATGAGGCCAATGAAAGACGGACAGAACACAGATCTGTAGCTTCTTCCTTAACAATCTATTTTATCCGAATTATAGCTGGATTTTCAATTGCCTGTTTGGGAGGGGGTAGCAGGAAGGGGTGTGGGCAAGGGACAGGGTTTGAACATTGCCTTCCTGTGTGCCACTGCCCATGAGACAATTTTCACTTTCCAGAGGGCCTGCGGTGGGAGCCGAAATTTGTTCAATTCCAAGTTACTGTCCCTCAAGCACCTTACTGAGCTCCTCATAATTCAATAACCTTTCACCGCAAGATAACAAAGAATCCATCTGGCTTTGCCTTAAAACTAGGTAGGGGAATCTAAAACTAGAGGGCATCGGTTTAAGATGAGATACAAGAGGGTCCAGAGGGGCAGTTTTTTCATTACGAGGGTGGTGAATGTCTGGAGTGAACTGCCAGAGTAGTAATAGAGGTATGTACAATTTTGTTTTTTAAAAAGCACTTAGACAGTTATATGGGTAAAATGGGTATAGAGGGATATGGGCCAAACGCAGGCAACTGGGACTAGTTTAATGGTAAAACCTGGGCGGCATGGACAAGTTGAGCCTATGACTGCTTTAACATACAAAAAGACATCGCAGTTTGCACTATATCAGCCGTCTGAATGTGTTTGCAGTTCCGAGAGTATTCCAGAGCAGATGGCCATTGCTTTAATGACACCACTCAATGTGGGATTTAGATAATCTCATTTCTAATTGCTTCTGACAACACCAAATGTGTCATCTGCAAAAATAGTTTCAACAAGACAGCCAATAAGAAACAGAGCAATTAAGAAGTATTTTCAAGCAAAGCGTTAGAAATTTCTTTGTGCAAACATTAAACCACATTTACACCCATGACATCAACTTTAGTTAAGACATTTTTGATTCCAAGAACAACTGATATTTATATAGCATTTTAACTTAATGAAATATCGCAAGGTGCTTCCCAAGAACAGAGGACGCTGGAAAAGCTCAGCCACTGACTGCTTTTATCAGGAGAGAAACAGAGTTAATATTTCAAGTCTAACAAAATTCTGATGATGGGTCGATGACTTAAACATTAACTGTGTTTCCCTCCTGATAGAAGCTGTCAGGCCTGCTGAGCTTCTCTGTTCATGTTTCAGATTACAGCATCCATAGTACTTTGCTTATATAATAAAGCATGCTGACCCATAAAAAGATATTCAGTCAGCTAATCAAAAACTCAGTCAGAGAGGGAAGTATTACTGAGCGTCTTAAAGGGGGAAAGTGAAGTGGAGAAGTATAGGGGAGAAATTCCAAAGCTTTGGGCCTCAGAAACTGAAGACACAGCTACCAATGAGAATGTCCATGAGGTCAAAATTAAAGGAGCGCTGATATCTCAGAGGGTTGTAGGCTGGAGAAGATTACAGAGGCAGGGAGGACTGCAGCCATGGAGGGATTTGAGAACAATTTTAAAACTAAAAACATTGATTAACCAGGAGAAAATTAAGCAAGTTAACTTCTTCAAGAAAGTATGGGTCAACAGGGAGTGATTCTGAGTAACATCCTGACTGATAACATAGAACATAGAACATTACAGCGCAGAACAGGCCCTTCGGCCCACGATGTTGCGCCGACCAGTTACAAAAACAATGACCCACTAGCCTATACCAATCCCTTTTCGTCCATAAACCTATCTACAGATCTCTTAAACGCCTCCAAACTAGGCGCATTTACAACTGCAAGGATAAGGATAAGGAAGAAGAATTGAGCACCAATGATGAAGGACATGTATGTCTGGGTATTTGATGCACCTGTCACACATTCATATAATCTGTCACACATACATACACTCTATGTAAGATACAGACAGGATTCACATAGTACAGATACACAAATCAATAAAAGTACTGGCATAGTTTAATGAACTTGTACACAACCTTGTTTAAGCTGGACTTGGATGGGACAAGGCATGGAATAGGCTTGGAGGAAAGGTCAGGGGAGAGTTGGTCAGGGTCAGGAGGCCATGCGGGGTATGCGGGCTTGCAGATTAATAGATCCATGGAGGTTGCTGACTGGGGAGCCTGACAGCAGCAGCTGCCAGGGGGACAATCTGAATCAAGGTGACAGGATTATACACGAGCAAACAAACATACAAATGAGGAGCACGAGCCAGTTCCTTGATTCTGTTTTGTCATTCAATAGAATCGTGGACCTCAATAACCTTTGCCTCCTTTGCTAGAATCCCTCTACCTCCAAAATATTCAACAACCCTGTCTCCACAGCTCTTTGGGAAAGAGAGTTCCAAAGCTTCACAATCCTCAGAGAAAACATTTCTTCTCATAGAATCATAGAACCCTACAGTGCAGAAAGTTTCAACCAAAGACCATTTATTTTTAAACTGTTCTAGTCTTCGCATCCACTCAGCACACACCCTGTCAAGTCCCCTCAGGATCTTGTATGTCTCAATAACATCAACTCGATTTCTTCTCATCTCCAATGGATACAGGCCCAACCTGACTTCATAGGATAACCACCCCCTACCAGCCCCTCTCCCCCCAACCACCCCATCCCCAGACCTGGAAGTCAATCAAGTGAACCTTCTCTGGACTGCTTCAACTAGTTTCTTAAATAAGGAGCCCAAAACTGTACACAGAACTCTAAAAGTGGCCTCGCCAATACCCTGTACAACTGTAACAAAACATTGCTACTTACATTTTCTATTCCCCTTGCAATAAGCACCAACATTCAATTTGCCTTGGCAGGGAAGGGGGAATTAGAATATTGAATTTGATGATCAGCCATGATCAAAATGAATGATGCAGCAGGCTCAAAGGGCCAAAAGGCCTACTCCTACTGTATGTTTCTATGCCTTCCTAATCACTTGCTGCACTTGCATACAACTTTTTCCTAATTCATGCACCAGGACACCTAGATCTCTCTGTATCTCAGTTCTCCAATCTCTCTCCATTTAAACAATATACTGTTTTATGTTCTTCTGGTCAAAGTGGACAAGTTCACATTTTCTCAAATTACACTTCATTTGCCATTCTTTTTCCACTCACTTAACCTATCTCCTTAACATAACTCCTTATGTCCTCTTCACAAGTTACTTTCCAATCTATTTTTTATGTCATCAGCAAATTTAGCAACTGTACATTTTGTCCCTTCGTTAAAGTCATTGATATAAATTGCCGATAGTTGTGGTCCCAGCATGGATCCCTGTGACACTCCGCTTGCCACATTTTGCCAACCAGAAAACCACTCATTTATCCCTATTCTCCATTTCCTGTTTGGTAACCAATCCTCTCCTGTATTACCCCATACACAATGAGCTCTTATTTTGCATAATAACCTTTGTGCAGCACCTTGTCAAATGTCTTCTGGAAATCCCAGTACAGCATATCCACAGGTTCCCCTTTATCCATGTTATTTGTTGCATTCTCAGAGAAATCTAATAAATTAGTCAAACATGATTTCCATTTTGCAAAACCATGCAGACTGCCTGATTACATTGGGTTTTCCCATGTATCCTCCTTAAGAAGAGATTCCAGCAACTTCCCTATGGCAGATGTTAAGCTAACTGGCCTGTATTGCTTTCTATCACCTGCCTTTCTTCAATCGAGGTGTCACATTTGCTATTTTCCAATCTGATGGGACCCTTCTGGAATCCAGGAATGTTGGAAACTTAAAAACAATACTTCTACAATCTCCGCAGTCACTTCATTTAACACTCTACGATGAAATCTTATTGAAATGGGTGGCACAGTGGTTAGCACTGCTGCCTCTCAGCACCAGGGACCCAGGTTCAATTCCAGCCTCAGGTCACTGTCTGTGTGGAGTTTGCATTTTCTCTGCGTCTCTGCGTGGGTGTCCTCCGGGTGCTCTGGATATCTCTCACAGTCCAAAGATGTGCAAGTTAGGTTGATTGGCCATGCTAATTTAAGCTAGTGTCAGGGAGATTAGGAGGGTAAATGCATGGGGTGGTGGGGATAGGGCTTGGGTGTGATTGTGGTTGATAGAGATTCAATAGGCTGAATAGCCTCCTTCTCTACTAGGGATCTATTATTCTATGAAATCTGTCAGGACTGGGCACTTAGACTTCCAATGTTTTTCTCAGTACCGTTCCCAAGTAATTGTAATTGATTTTAACTTCCTCCTTCTTTTTCACTTCCTGCTTCAGATTTATTTCTGTTATGTGTCCTCTACAGAAAATATCTGTTCAATTGATCCACCATTTCCTTATTTACCATTATTAATTCACAATTCGGTCTCTGTGAGGCTAACTCAGACCTCACTGAATCTGTTCCCTTTTAATTCCTGCAGAAACTCTTATTATTTTTATATTTTTAGCTAACTTCCTCTCGAACTCTAATTTCTCCTTCTTTCTTAATCTTTGAAACTTTCTTTGCTGTTCTTTACATTTTGTCCAATCTCCTGGTCTGACACACACCTTTGGATAGTTGTTTTTCCTTTCAGTTTGATACCACCTTTTTACTTACAGAAAAACCAGCTGGGTTTCCCTGAGAGGGAAGCAGCTATGGACCTGTCAGTGCACTGATATTTAAACACATTCAGCAGCATTCATTTACGTTAAATATAGGCTGGACAAGGCTTCTGATTGGTTGTACTGGAGGACAGAACATAGCCAGCAGTTTGTCAGGAGTGTATAATTTAATTCAGTCAATTGGGGCGGCACGGTAGCACAGTGGTTAGCACTGCTGCTTCACAGCTCCAGGGTCCTGGGTTCGATTCCTGGCTCGGGTCACTGCCTGTGTGGAGTTTGCACATTCTCCTCGTGTCTGCGTGGGTTTTCTCCGGGTGCTCCGGTTTCCTCCCACAGTCCAAAGATGTGCGGGTTAGGTTCATTGGCTATGCTAAAATTGTCCCTTAGTGTCCTGGGATGTGTAGGTTAGAGGGATTAGCAGGTAAATGTGTAGGGATATGGGGACAGGGTCTGGGTGGGATTGTGTTCGGTGCAGACTCGATGGGCCGAAGGGCCTGTTTCTGCACTGTAGGGTTCTATGTTCTAATTGTAGAGTGAATCCAGGGCCTAGCAACATGTAATCTCACAGGATCATGGAGCACAGATTGCCAGTCTACTGCTCACATAACATAAATTCACACACTCCCAAATTCAGACACTTCGAACATTCACAGACACACACTCCCAAATTCAGACACTCACACTCGAACACACACATTCCCAAGTTCAGACACTCACACTTTGAACACACACACACACACACACACACACACACACACAGACACACACACACACACAGACATATTCCCAATTCAGGTAACACACACATTCACCGGTTATACACAGATACAGGTGCACACATTCACAGCGCCAAGTTCAGGAAACAGACACATTCACACTCTGGGCTCCTGACCTTTGCCCTCAGAGTTCCTGCTCTTTGCCCTGTGACATCCTGACCATCTCCAGACTGTAACCAGATGTTAGAAAACGTGTTTCAAACAGAAGTGATTGTGTTCTGACACAGATGCTGCATGTTGGTGTCTGTGCTGAATGATGGCTTGTACACCTTGCAATTAATCACGCCAGGAACTATAACCAGACTCAGACTGCTGGATTTAAAGGTTTAAATTCACTCCTCAGTATACAAATAGTACAAAAAAAACAACAGAAGTTGCATCAACATTACAAAACAGGTTACCTGGTTATTTGCCTCATTGTTTTAACAGGATCTTACTGCGTGAAATATTTCCAACATTATAGTCCCATTGATCAGAATCTGAACTGAACTAGCTAAATAAATATTGTGATTACCAAGCAGCTCAGAGACTGGGAATCCTCCAGAGAGTAATTCACTTCCTGACTCTCCAAAGCCTGACCACAACGCACAAGTCAGGAGTGTAATGGAATACTCTCCATTTTCCTAAGGACAGGTGAATTAGGAACAGGAGTAAACCATTCAGCTCCTTAAGTCTGATCCACCATTCAGTAAGTTCATGACAGATTTGACTCTGGTCTCAACACTGCATTCTCTCCCATTCCTGATAATCTTTCACCTCCAGGCTTAGCAACAATCTATTCACCCTGCCTTTAAAATTTTCAATGTACACGCCTTCATCTGGGAAGAGTTCCAAACATTCACAACCTGCTGACGAAAGAAAATATCCTCATAATGTATTGAGAAGCCTGACCCCAGTCCCCAGACACAACATCCACCCCCAGGCACAACATGCACCACCAGGCACGACACCCAGCCCCCCCAAACCCAGCCCCCAGACACAACACCCAGCCCCCCCAAACCCAGCCCCCAGACACAACACCCAGCCCCCCCAAACCCAGCCCCCAGGCACAACAAACACCCAGCCCTCCAAACCCAGCCCCCAGACACAACACCCAGCCCCCCCAAACCCAGCCCCCAGACACAACACCCAGCCCCCCCAAACCCAGCCCCCAGACACAACACCCAGCCCCCCCAAACCCAGCCCCCAGGCACAACACCCAGCCCCCCAAACCCAGCCCCCAGACACAACACCCAGCCCCCCCAAACCCAGCCCCCAGGCACAACACCCAGCCCCCCCAAACCCAGCCCCCAGACACAACACCCAGCCCCCCCAAACCCAGCCCCCAGGCACAACACCCAGCCCCCCCAAACCCAGCCCCCAGGCACAACACCCAGTCCCCCCAAACCCAGCCCCCAGACACAACACCCAGCCCCCCCAAACCCAGCCCCCAGACACAACACCCAGCCCCCCCAAACCCAGCCCCGAGACACAACACCCAGCCCCCCCAAACCCAGCCCCGAGACACAACACCCAGCCCCCCAAACCCAGCCCCCAGACACAACACCCAGCCCCCCCAAACCCAGCCCCCAGACACAACACCCAGCCCCCCCAAACCCAGCCCCCAGTCACTACACCCAGCCCCCCCAAACCCAGCCCCCAGACACAACACCCAGCCCCCAAACCCAGCCCCCAGTCACTACACCCAGCCCCCCCAAACCCAGCCCCCAGACACAACACCCAGCCCCCCAAACCCAGCCCCCAGACACAACACCCAGCCCCCCCAAACCCAGCCCCCAGACACAACACCCAGCCCCCCCAAACCCAGCCCCCAGGCACAACACCCGGCCCCCCCAAACCCAGCCCCCAGACACAACACCCAGCCCCCCCAAACCCAGCCCCCAGACACAACACCCAGCTCCCCCAAACCCAGCCCCCAGACACAACACCCAGCTCCCCCAAACCCAGCCCCCAGACACAACACCCAGCCCCCCCAAACCCAGCCCCCAGACACAACACCCAGCCCCCCCCAAACCCAGCCCCCAGACACAACACCCAGCCCCCCCAAACCCAGCCCCCAGACACAACACCCAGCCCCCCCAAACCCAGCCCCCAGACACAACACCCAGCCCCCCCAAACCCAGTCCCCCAGACACAACACCCAGCCCCCCCAAACCCAGCCCCCAGGCACAACACCCAGCCCCCCCAAACCCAGCTCCCAGATACAACACCCAGCCCCCCAAACCCAGCCCCCAGACACAACACCCAGTCCCCCCAAACCCAGCCCCCAGACACAACACCCAGCCCCCCCAAACCCAGTCCCCCAGACACAACACCCAGCCCCCCCAAACCCAGCCCCCAGACACAACACCCAGTCCCCCCAAACCCAGCCCCCAGACACAACACCCAGTCCCCCCAAACCCAGCCCCCAGACACAACACCCAGCCCCCCCAAACCCAGCCCCAAACTCCACCCAGCCCCCCCAAACCCAGCCCCCAGACACAACACCCAGCCCCCCCAAACCCAGCCCCCAGAAACAACACCCAGTCCCCCCAAACCCAGCCCCTAGACACAACACCCAGCCCCCCCAAACCCAGCCCCCAGACACAACACCCAGCCCCCCCAAACCCAGCCCCCAGACACAACACCCAGCCCCCCCAAACCCAACCCCCAGACACAACACCCAGCCCCCCCAAACCCAGCCCTCAGACACAACACCCAGCCCCCCAAACCCAGCCCCCCAAACCCAGCCCCCCAAACCCAGCCCCCAGACACAACACCCAGCCCCCCCAAACCCAGCCCTCAGACACAACACCCAGCCCCCCAAACCCGGCCCCCAGACACAACACCCAGCCCCCCCAAACCCAGCCCCCAGACACAACACCCAGCCCCCCCAAACCCAGCCCCCAGACACAACACCCAGCCCCCCCAAACCCAGCCCCCAGACACAACACCCAGCCCCCCCAAACCCAGCCCCCAGACACAACACCCAGTCCCCCAAACCCAGCCCCCCAAACCCAGCCCCCCAAACCCAGCCCCCAGACACAACACCCAGCCCCCCCAAACCCAGCCCTCAGACACAACACCCAGCCCCCCAAACCCGGCCCCCAGACACAACACCCAGCCCCCCCAAACCCAGCCCCCAGACACAACACCCAGCCCCCCAAACCCAGCCCCCCAAACCCAGCCCCCCAAACCCAGCCCCCAGACACAACACCCAGCCCCCCCAAACCCGGCCCCCAGACACAACACCCAGCCCCCCCAAACCCAGCCCTCAGACACAACACCCAGCCCCCCCAAACCCAGCCCCCAGACACAACACCCAGCCCCCCCAAACCCAGCCCCCAGACACAACACCCAGCCCCCCCAAACCCAGCCCCCAGACACAACACCCAGCCCCCCAAACCCAGCCCCCAGGCACAACACCCAGCCCCCAGACACAACACCCAGCCCCCCCAAACCCAGCCCCCAGGCACAACACCCAGCCCCCCCAAACCCAGCCCCCAGACACAACACCCAGCCCCCCCAAATCCAGCCCTCAGACACAACACCCAGCCCCCCCAAACCCAGCCCTCAGACACAACACCCAGCCCCCCCAAACCCAGCCCTCAGACACAACACCCAGCCCCCCCAAACCCAGCCCTCAGACACAACACCCAGCCCCCCAAACCCAGCCCCCCAAACCCAGCCCCCCAAACCCAGCCCTCAGACACAACACCCAGCCCCCCCAAACCCAGCCTCCAGGCACAACACCCAGCCCCCCCAAACCCAGCCCCCCAAACCCAGCCCCCAGACACAACACCCAGCCCCCCCAAACCCAGCCCCCCAAACCCAGCCCCCCAAACCCAGCCCCCAGGCACAACACCCAGCCCCCCCAAACCCAGCCCCCAGGCACAACACCCAGCCCCCCCAAACCCAGCCCCCAGACACAACACCCAGCCCCCCCAAACCCAGCCCCCAGACACAACACCCAGCCCCCCCAAACCCAGCCCCCAGACACAACACCCAGCCCCCCCAAACCCAGCCCCAGACACAACACCCAGCCCCCCAAACCCAGCCCCCAGGCACAACACCCAGCCCCCCAAACCCAGCCCCAGACACAACACCCAGCCCCCCCAAACCCAGCCCCCAGGCACAACACCCAGCCCCCCCAAACCCAGCCCCCAGACACAACACCCAGCCCCCCCAAACCCAGCCCCCAGACACAACACCCAGCCCCCCAAACCCAGCCCCGAGACACAACACCCAGCCCCCCAAACCCAGCCCCCAGACACAACACCCAGCCCCCCCAAACCCAGCCCCCAGGCACAACACCCAGCCCCCCAAACCCAGCCCCTAGACACAACACCCAGCCCCCCAAACCCAGCCCCCAGACACAACACCCAGCCCCCCCAAACCCAGCCCCCAGACACAACACCCAGCTCCCCCAAACCCAGCCCCCAGACACAACACCCAGCCCCCCAAACCCAGCCCCGAGACACAACACCCAGCCCCCCAAACCCAGCCCCCCAAACCCAGCCCCCAGGCACAACACCCAGCCCCCCCAAACCCAGCCCCCAGACACAACACCCAGCCCCCCCAAACCCAGCCCCCAGACACAACACCCAGCCCCCCAAACCCAGCCCCCCAAACCCAACCCCCAGACACAACACCCAGCCCCCCCAAACCCAGCCCCCAGACACAACACCCAGCCCCCCCAAACCCAGCCCCCAGACACAACACCCAGCTCCCCAAACCCAGCCCCCAGACACAACACCCAGCCCCCCCAAACCCAGCCCCAGACACAACACCCAGCCCCCCCAAACCCAGCCCCCAGACACAACACCCAGCTCCCCCAAACCCAGCCCCCAGACACAACACCCAGCCCCCCCAAACCCAGCCCCCAGACACAACACCCAGCCCCCCCAAACCCAGCCTCCAGGCACAACACCCAGCCCCCAGACACAACACCCAGCCCCCCAAACCCAGCCTCCAGGCACAACACCCAGCCCCCCCAAACTCAGCCCCCAGACACAACACCCAGCCCCCCAAACCCAGCCCCGAGACACAACACCCAGCCCCCCAAACCCAGCCCCCAGACACAACACCCAGCCCCCCCAAACCCAGCCCCCAGACACAACACCCAGCCCCCCCAAACCCAGCCCCTAGACACAACACCCAGCCCCCCCAAACCCAGCCCCCAGACACAACACCCAGCCCCCCAAACCCAGCCCCCAGGCACAACACCCAGCCCCCCCAAACCCAACCCCCAGACACAACACCCAGCCCCCCAAACCCAGCCCCCAGGCACAACACCCAGCCCCCCAAACCCAGCCCCCAGACACAACACCCAGCCCCCCAAACCCAGCCCCGAGACACAACACCCAGCCCCCCAAACCCAGCCCCCAGACACAACACCCAGCCCCCCCAAACCCAGCCTCCAGGCACAACACCCAGCCCCCCCAAACCCAGCCCCCAGACACAACACCCAGCCCCCCAAACCCAGCCCCGAGACACAACACCCAGCCCCCCCAAACCCAGCCCCCAGGCACAACACCCAGTCCCCCCAAACCCAGCCCCGAGACACAACACCCAGCCCCCCCAAACCCAGCCCCCAGACACAACACCCAGCTCCCCCAAACCCAGCCCCCAGACACAACACCCAGCCCCCCCAAACCCAGCCCCTAGACACAACACCCAGCCCCCCCAAACCCAGCCTCCAGGCACAACACCCAGCCCCCCCAAACCCAGCCCCCAGACACAACACCCAGCCCCCCAAACCCAGCCCCCAGGCACAACACCCAGCCCCCCCAAACCCAGCCCCCAGACACAACACCCAGCCCCCCCAAACCCAGCCCCCAGACACAACACCCAGCCCCCCAAACCCAGCCCCCAGACACAACACCCAGCCCCCCCAAACCCAGCCCCCAGGCACAACACCCAGCCCCCCCAAACCCAGCCCCCAGACACAACACCCAGCCCCCCCAAACCCAGCCCCGAGACACAACACCCAGCCCCCCCAAACCAGCCCCCCCAAACCCAGCCCCGAGACACAACACCCAGCTCCCCCAAACCCAGCCCCGAGACACAACACCCAGCCCCCCCAAACCCAGCCCCGAGACACAACACCCAGCCCCCCCAAACCCAGCCCCGAGACACAACACCCAGCTCCCCCAAACCCAGCCCCGAGACACAACACCCAGCCCCCCCAAACCCAGCCCCCAGACACAACACCCAGCCCCCCCAAACCCAGCCCCGAGACACAACACCCAGCCCCCCCAAACCCAGCCCCCAGACACAACACCCAGCCCCCCCAAACCCAGCCCCGAGACACAACACCCAGCCCCCCAAACCCAGCCCCGAGACACAACACCCAGCCCCCCCAAACCCAGCCTCCAGGCACAACACCCAGCCCCCAGACACAACACCCAGCCCCCCCAAACCCAGCCCCGAGACACAACACCCAGCCCCCCCAAACCCAGCCCCCAGACACAACACCCAGCCCCCCCAAACCCAGCCTCCAGGCACAACACCCAGCCCCCAGACACAACACCCAGCCCCCCCAAACCCAGCCCCCAGACACAACACCCAGCCCCCCAAACCCAGCCCTCAGACACAACACCCAGCCCCCCCAAACCCAGCCTCCAGGCACAACACCCAGCCCCCCCAAACCCAGCCCCCAGACACAACACCCAGCCCCCCCAAACCCAGCCCCCAGACACAACACCCAGCCCCCCCAAACCCAGCCCCCAGACACAACACCCAGCCCCCCCAAACCCAGCCCCCAGACACAACACCCAGCCCCCCCACACAGTGAGCACGTGACCCCCCCAAACCCAGCCCCTAGACACAACACCCAGCCCCCCCAAACCCAGCCTCCAGGCACAACACCCAGCCCCCCCAAACCCAGCCCCCAGACACAACACCCAGCCCCCCCAAACCCAGCCCCCAGGCACAACACCCAGCCCCCCCCAAACCCAGCCCCCAGACACAACACCCAGCCGCCCCCCAAACCCAGCCCCCAGACACAACACCCAGCCCCCCCAAAACCCAGCCCCCAGACACAACACCCAGCCCCCCCAAACCCAGCCCCCAGGCACAACACCCAGCCCCCCCAAACCCAGCCCCCAGACACAACACCCAGCCCCCCCAAACCCAGCCCCGAGACACAACACCCCAGCCCCCCCAAACCCAGCCTCCAGGCACAACACCCAGCCCCCCCAAACCCAGCCCCCAGGCACAACACCCAGCCCCCCCAAACCCAGCCCCGAGACACAACACCCAGCTCCCCCAAACCCAGCCCGAGACACAACACCCAGCCCCCCCAAACCCAGCCCCGAGACACAACACCCAGCCCCCCCAAACCCAGCCCCGAGACACAACACCCAGCCCCCCCCAAACCCAGCCCCGAGACACAACACCCAGCTCCCCCAAACCCAGCCCCGAGACACAACACCCAGCTCCCCCAAACCCAGCCCCGAGACACAACACCCAGCCCCCCCCAAACCCAGCCTCCAGGCACAACACCCAGCCCCCCCAAACCCAGCCCCGAGACACAACACCCAGCCCCCCCAAACCCAGCCCCGAGACACAACACCCAGCTCCCCCAAACCCAGCCCCGAGACACAACACCCAGCTCCCCCAAACCCAGCCTCCAGGCACAACACCCAGCCCCCAGACACAACACCCAGCCCCCCCCAAACCCAGCCCCCAGGCACAACACCCAGCCCCCCCAAACCCAGCCCCCAGACACAACACCCAGCCCCCCCAAACCCAGCCCCCAGACACAACACCCAGCCCCCCCAAACCCAGCCCCCAGACACAACACCCAGCCCCCCCAAACCCAGCCCCCAGACACAACACCCAGCCCCCCCAAACCCAGCCCCCAGACACAACACCCAGCTCCCCCAAACCCAGCCCCCAGACACAACACCCAGCCCCCCAAACCCAGCCCCCAGACACAACACCCAGCCCCCCCAAACCCAGCCCCCAGACACAACACCCAGCTCCCCCAAACCCAGCCCCCAGACACAACACCCAGCCCCCCCAAACCCAGCCCCCAGGCACAACACCCAGCCCCCCCAAACCCAGCCCCCAGACACAACACACAGCCCCCCCCAAACCCAGCCCCCAGAAACAACACCCAGCCCCCCCAAACCCAGCCCTCAGACACAACACCCAGCCCCCCCCAAACCCAGCCCCCAGACACAACACCCAGCCCCCCAAACCCAGCCCTCAGACACAACACCCAGCCCCCCCAAACCCAGCCCCCAGACACAACACCCAGCCCCCCAAACCCAGCCCCCAGACACAACACCCAGCCCCCCAAACC
This sequence comes from Prionace glauca, assembly GCA_037974335.1. Classification (NCBI taxonomy): domain Eukaryota; kingdom Metazoa; phylum Chordata; class Chondrichthyes; order Carcharhiniformes; family Carcharhinidae; genus Prionace; species Prionace glauca. The sequence continues at coordinate 76,276,341 of CM075733.1, read as the reverse complement.
CAGCCCCCAGACCACAACACCCAGCCCCCCCAAACCCAGCCCCCCCCCAAACCCAGCCCCCCAAACCCCAGCCCCCAGGCACAACACCCAGTCCCCCCAAACCCAGCCCCCCAGAAACAACACCCAGCCCCCCCAAACCAGCCCCCAGAAACAACACCCAGCCCCCCCAAACCCAGCCCCCAGACACAACACCCAGCCCCCCCAAACCCAGCCCTCAGACACAACACCCAGCCCCCCCAAACCCAGCCCTCAGACACAACACCCAGCCCCCCCAAACCCAGCCCTCAGACACAACACCCAGCCCCCCCAAACCCAGCCCCCAGACACAACACCCAGCCCCCCCAAACCCAGCCCCCCAGACACAACACCCAGCCCCCCAAACCCAGCCCCCAGACACAACACCCAGCCCCCCCAAACCCAGCCCTCAGACACAACACCCAGCCCCCCCAAACCCAGCCCCCAGACACAAACACCCAGCCCCCCCAAACCCAGCCCCCAGAAACAACACCCAGCCCCCCCAAACCCAGCCCCCAGAAACAACACCCAGCCCCCCCAAACCCAGCCCTCAGACACAACACCCAGCCCCCCAAACCCAGCCCCCAGAAACAACACCCAGCCCCCCCAACCCCAGCCCTCAGACACAACACCCAGCCCCCCCCAAACCCAGTCCTCAGACACAACACCCAGCCCCCCCAAACCCAGCCCCCAGACACAACACCCAGCCCCCCCCAAACCCAGCCCCCAGAAACAACACCCAGCCCCCCCAAACCCAGCCCCCAGAAACAACACCCAGCCCCCCAAACCCAGTCCTCAGACACAACACCCAGCCCCCCCAAACCCAGCCCCCCAGAAACAACACCCAGCCCCCCCAAACCCAGCCCTCAGACACAACACCCAGCCCCCCCAAACCCAGCCCCCCAAACCCAGCCCCCCCAAACCCAGCCCTCAGACACAACACCCAGCCCCCCAAACCCAGCCCTCAGACACAACACCCAGCCCCCCCAAACCCAGCCCCCCCAAACCCAGCCCCCCCAAACCCAGCCCCCAGACACATCACCCAGCCCCCCCAAACCCAGCCCCCAGACACAACACCCAGCCCCCCCAAACCCAGCCCCCAGAAACAACACCCAGCCCCCCCAAACCCAGCCCTCAGACACAACACCCAGCCCCCCAAACCCAGCCCCCAGACACAACACCCAGCCCCCCCAAACCCGGCCCCCAGACACAACACCCAGCCCCCCCAAACCCAGCCCCCAGACACAACACCCAGCCCCCCCAAACCCGGCCCCCAGACACAACACCCAGCCCCCCCAAACCCAGCCCCCCTGGCACAACACCCAGTCCCCCAAACCCAGCCCCCCAGACACAACACCCAGCCCCCCCAAACCCAGCCCCCAGACACAACACCCAGCCCCCCCAAACCCAGCCCCCAGGCACAACACCCAGCCCCCCAAACCCAGCCCCCCAGACACAACACCCAGCCCCCCCAAACCCAGCCCCCAGACACAACACCCAGCCCCCCCCAAACCCAGCCCCCAGACACAACACCCAGCCCCCCCAAACCCAGCCCCCAGACACAACACCCAGCCCCCCCAAACCCAGCCCCCAGACACAACACCCAGCCCCCCCAAACCCAGCTCTCAGACACAACACCCAGCCCCCCCAAACCCAGCCCCCAGACACAACACCCAGCCCCCCCCAAACCCAGCCCTCAGACACAACACCCAGTCCCCCAAACCCAGCCCCCAGGACACAACACCCAGCTCCCCCCAAACCCAGCCCTCAGACACAACACCCAGCCCCCCCCCCAAACCCAGCCCCCAGACACAACACCCAGCCCCCCCCAAACCCAGCCCCCAGACACAACACCCAGCCCCCCCAAACCCAGCCCCCAGACACAACACCCAGCCCCCCCAAACCCAGCCCCCAGACACAACACCCAGCCCCCCAAACCCAGCCCTCAGACACAACACCCAGCCCCCCCCCAAACCCAGCCCCGAGACACAACACCCAGCCCCCCAAACCCAGCCCCGAGACACAACACCCAGCCCCCCCAAACCCAGCCCCCAGACACAACACCCAGCCCCCCAAACCCAGCCCCCAGACACAACACCCAGTCCCCCAAACCCAGCCCCCAGACACAACACCCAGCCCCCCCAAACCCAGCCCCCCAAACCCAGCCCCCCAAACCCAGCCCCCAGGCACAACACCCAGCCCCCCCAAACCCAGCCCCTAGACACAACACCCAACCCCCCAAACCCAGCCCCCAGACACAACACCCAACCCCCCAAACCCAGCCCCCAGACACAACACCCAGCCCCCCCAAACCCAGCCCCCAGGCACAACACCCAGCCCCCCCAAACCCAGCCCCCAGACACAACACCCAGCCCCCCCAAACCCAGCTCCCAGACACAACACCCAGCCCCCCCAAACCCAGCCCCCAGACACAACACCCAGCCCCCCCAAACCCAGCCCCCAGGCACAACACCCAGCCCCCCCAAACCCAGCCCCCAGACACAACACCCAGCCCCCCCAAACCCAGCCCCCAGGCACAACACCCAGCCCCCCCAAACCCAGCCCCCAGACACAACACCCAGCCCCCCCAAACCCAGCCCCCAGACACAACACCCAGCCCCCCCAAACCCAGCCCCTAGACACAACACCCAACCCCCCAAACCCAGCCCCCAGACACAACACCCAGCCCCCCCAAACCCAGCCCCCAGGCACAACACCCAGCCCCCCCAAACCCAGCCCCCAGACACAACACCCAGACCCCCCCAAACCCAGCTCCCAGACACAACACCCAGCCCCCCCAAACCCAGCCCTCAGACACAACACCCAGTCCCCCAAACCCAGCCCCCAGACACAACACCCAGTCCCCCAAACCCAGCCCCCAGACACAACACCCAGCCCCCCCAAACCCAGCTCCCAGACACGACACCCAGCCCCCCCAAACCCAGCCCCCAGACACAACACCCAGTCCCCCAAACCCAGCCCCCAGACACAACACCCAGCCCCCCCAAACCCAGCCCCCAGACACAACACCCAGTCCCCCAAACCCAGCCCCCAGACACGACACCCAGCCCCCCCAAACCCAGCCCCCAGACACAACACCCAGTCCCCCAAACCCAGCCCCCAGACACAACACCCAGCCCCCCCAAACCCAGCCCCCAGACACAACACCCAGCCCCCCCAAACCCAGCCCCTAGACACAACACCCAGCCCCCCCAAACCCAGCCCCCAGACACAACACCCAGCCCCCCCAAACCCAGCCCCTAGACACAACACCCAGCCCCCCCAAACCCAGCCCCCAGACACAACACCCAGCCCCCCCAAACCCAGCCCCCAGACACAACACCCAGCCCCCCCAAACCCAGCCCCCAGGCACAACACCCAGTCCCCCAAACCCAGCCCTCAGACACAACACCCAGCCCCCCAAACCCAGCCCTCAGACACAACACCCAGCCCCCCCAAACCCAGCCCCCAGACACAACACCCAGTCCCCCAAACCCAGCCCCCAGACACAACACCCAGCCCCCCCAAACCCAGCCCCTAGACACAACAACCAGCTCCCCCAAACCCAGCCCCCAGACACAACACCCAGCCCCCCCAAACCCAGCCCTCAGACACAACACCCAGTCCCCCAAACCCAGCCCCCAGACACAACACCCAGCCCCCCCAAACCCAGCCCCCAGGCACAACACCCAGCCCCCCCAAACCCAGCCCCCAGACACAACACCCAGCTCCCCCAAACCCAGCCCCCAGACACAACACCCAGCCCCCCCAAACCCAGCCCCCAGACACAACACCCAGCTCCCCAAACCCAGCCCCCAGACACAACACCCAGCCCCCCCAAACCCAGCCCCCAGACACAACACCCAGCCCCCCCAAACCCAGCCCCCAGACACAACACCCAGCCCCCCCAAACCCAGCCCCTAGACACAACACCCAGCCCCCCAAACCCAGCCCCCAGACACAACACCCAGCCCCCCAAACCCAGCCCCCAGACACAACACCCAGCCCCCCAAACCCAGCCCCCAGACACAACACCCAGCCCCCCAAACCCAGCCCCCAGACACAACACCCAGCCCCCCAAACCCAGCCCCCAGGCACAACACCCAGCCCCCCAAACCCAGCCCTCAGACACAACACCCAGCCCCCCCAAACCCAGCCCCCCAAACCCAGCCCCCCAAACCCAGCCCTCAGACACAACACCCAGCCCCCCCAAACCCAGCCCCCAGACACAACACCCAGTCCCCCCAAACCCAGCCCCCAGACACAACACCCAGCCCCCCAAACCCAGCCCTCAGACACAACACCCAGCCCCCCCAAACCCAGCCCCTAGACACAACAACCAGCCCCCCCAAACCCAGCCCTCAGACACAACACCCAGCCCCCCCAAACCCAGCCCCCAGACACAACACCCAGTCCCCCAAACCCAGCCCCCAGACACAACACCCAGCCCCCCAAACCCAGCCCCCAGGCACAACACCCAGCCCCCCCAAACCCAGCCCTCAGACACAACACCCAGTCCCCCAAACCCAGCCCCCAGACACAACACCCAGCCCCCCCAAACCCAGCCCCCAGACACAACACCCAGCTCCCCCAAACCCAGCCCCCAGACACAACACCCAGTCCCCCCAAACCCAGCCCCCAGACACAACACCCAGCCCCCCAAACCCAGCCCCTAGACACAACACCCAGCCCCCCAAACCCAGCCCTCAGACACAACACCCAGCCCCCCCAAACCCAGCCCCCCAAACCCAGCCCCCCAAACCCAGCCCTCAGACACAACACCCAGCCCCCCAAACCCAGCCCCTAGACACAACACCCAGCCCCCCAAACCCAGCCCTCAGACACAACACCCAGCCCCCCCAAACCCAGCCCCCCAAACCCAGCCCCCCAAACCCAGCCCTCAGACACAACACCCAGCCCCCCAAACCCAGCCCCTAGACACAACACCCAGCCCCCCAAACCCAGCCCTCAGACACAACACCCAGTCCCCCCAAACCCAGCCCCCAGACACAACACCCAGTCCCCCCAAACCCAGCCCCCAGACACAACACCCAGCCCCCCAAACCCAGCCCCTAGACACAACACCCAGCCCCCCAAACCCAGCCCTCAGACACAACACCCAGCCCCCCCAAACCCAGCCCCCCAAACCCAGCCCCCCAAACCCAGCCCCCAGACACAACACCCAGCCCCCCCAAACCCAGCCCCCCAAACCCAGCCCCCCAAACCCAGCCCCTAGACACAACACCCAGCCCCCCCAAACCCAGCCCCCCAAACCCAGCCCCCCAAACCCAGCCCCTAGACACAACACCCAGCCCCCCCAAACCCAGCCCCCCAAACCCAGCCCCCCAAACCCAGCCCTCAGACACAACACCCAGGCCCCCCAAACCCAGCCCCCAGACACAACACCCAGTCCCCCAAACCCAGCCCTCAGACACAACACCCAGCTCCCCCAAACCCAGCCCCCCAAACCCAGCCCCCCAAACCCAGTCCTCAGGCACAACACCCAGCTCCCCCAAACCCAGCCCCCCAAACCCAGCCCCCCAAACCCAGTCCTCAGGCACAACACCCAGCTCCCCCAAACCCAGCCCCCCAAACCCAGCCCCCCAAACCCAGTCCTCAGGCACAACACCCAGCCCCCCAAACCCAGCCCTCAGACACAACACCCAGCCCCCCCAAACCCAGCCCTCAGACACAACACCCAGCCCCCCCAAACCCAGCCCCCAGACACAACACCCAGTCCCCCAAACCCAGCCCCCAGACACAACACCCAGTCCCCCCAAACCCAGCCCCCAGACACAACACCCAGCCCCCCCAAACCCAGCCCCCAGACACAACACCCAGCCCCCCCAAACCCAGCCCCCAGACACAACACCCAGCCCCCCAAACCCAGCCCCCAGACACAACACCCAGACCCCCAAACCCAGCCCCCAGGCACAACACCCAGCCCCCCCAAACCCAGCCCCCAGACACAACACCCAGCCCCCCCAAACCCAGCCCCCAGGCACAACACCCAGCCCCCCCAAACCCAGCCCCCAGACACAACGCCCAGCCCCCCCAAACCCAGCCCCTAGACACAACACCCAGCCCCCCCAAACCCAGCCCCCAGGCACAACACCCAGCCCCCCCAAACCCAGCCCCCAGGCACAACACCCAGCCCCCCCAAACCCAGCCCCCAGACACAACACCCAGCCCCCCAAACCCAGCCCCCAGGCACAACACCCAGCCCCCCCAAACCCAGCCCCCAGACACAACACCCAGCCCCCCAAACCCAGCCCCTAGACACAACACCCAGCCCCCCCAAACCCAGCCCCCAGGCACAACACCCAGCCCCCCCAAACCCAGCCCCTAGACACAACACCCAGCCCCCCCAAACCCAGCCCCTAGACACAACACCCAGCCCCCCCAAACCCAGTCCTCAGACACAACACCCAGCCCCCCCAAACCCAGCCCCCAGACACAACAAACACCCAGCCCCCCCAAACCCAGCCCCCAGACACAACAAACACCCAGCCCCCCCAAACCCAGCCCCCAGACACAACACCCAGTCCCCCAAACCCAGCCCCCAGACACAACACCCAGCCCCCCCAAACCCAGCCCTCAGACACAACACCCAGCCCCCCCAAACCCAGTCCTCAGACACAACACCCAGTCCCCCAAACCCAGCCCCCAGACACAACACCCAGCCCCCCCAAACCCAGCCCCCAGACACAACGCCCAGCCCCCCCAAACCCAGCCCCTAGACACAACACCCAGCCCCCCCAAACCCAGCCCCCAGACACAACACCCAGCTCCCCCAAACCCAGCCCCCCAAACCCAGCCCCCCAAACCCAGTCCTCAGGCACAACACCCAGCCCCCCAAACCCAGCCCTCAGACACAACACCCAGCCCCCCCAAACCCAGCCCCCAGACACAACACCCAGTCCCCCCAAACCCAGCCCCCAGACACAACACCCAGCCCCCCCAAACCCAGCCCCCAGACACAACACCCAGCCCCCCCAAACCCAGCCCCCAGACACAACACCCAGTCCCCCAAACCCAGCCCCCAGACACAACACCCAGTCCCCCAAACCCAGCCCCCAGACACAACACCCAGCCCCCCCAAACCCAGCCCCTAGACACAACACCCAGCCCCCCCAAACCCAGCCCCCAGACACAACACCCAGCCCCCCCAAACCCAGCCCCCAGGCACAACACCCAGCCCCCCCAAACCCAGTCCTCAGACACAACACCCAGCCCCCCAAACCCAGCCCCCAGACACAACACCCAGCCCCCCCAAACCCAGCCCCCAGGCACAACACCCAGCCCCCCCAAACCCAGCCCCCAGACACAACACCCAGCCCCCCCAAACCCAGCCCCCAGACACAACACCCAGCCCCCCCAAACCCAGCCCCCAGACACAACACCCAGCCCCCCCAAACCCAGCCCCCAGACACAACACCCAGTCCCCCAAACCCAGCCCCCAGACACAACACCCAGCCCCCCCAAACCCAGCCCTCAGACACAACACCCAGCCCCCCCAAACCCAGCCCCCAGACACAACACCCAGCCCCCCCAAACCCAGTCCTCAGACACAACACCCAGTCCCCCAAACCCAGCCCCCAGACACAACACCCAGCTCCCCCAAACCCAGCCCCCCAAACCCAGCCCCCCAAACCCAGCCCTCAGACACAACACCCAGCCCCCCCAAACCCAGCCCCCAGACACAACACCCAGTCCCCCAAACCCAGCCCCCAGACACAACACCCAGTCCCCCCAAACCCAGCCCCCAGACACAACACCCAGCCCCCCCAAACCCAGCCCCCAGACACAACACCCAGCCCCCCCAAACCCAGCCCCCAGACACAACACCCAGTCCCCCAAACCCAGCCCCCAGACACAACACCCAGTCCCCCAAACCCAGCCCCCAGACACAACACCCAGCCCCCCCAAACCCAGCCCCTAGACACAACACCCAGCCCCCCCAAACCCAGCCCCCAGACACAACACCCAGCCCCCCAAACCCAGCCCCCAGACACAACACCCAGACCCCCAAACCCAGCCCCCAGGCACAACACCCAGCCCCCCCAAACCCAGCGCCCAGACACAACACCCAGCCCCCCCAAACCCAGCCCCCAGGCACAACACCCAGCCCCCCCAAACCCAGCCCCCAGACACAACGCCCAGCCCCCCCAAACCCAGCCCCTAGACACAACACCCAGCCCCCCCAAACCCAGCCCCCAGACACAACACCCAGACCCCCAAACCCAGCCCCCAGGCACAACACCCAGCCCCCCCAAACCCAGCCCCCAGACACAACACCCAGCCCCCCCAAACCCAGCCCCCAGGCACAACACCCAGCCCCCCCAAACCCAGCCCCCAGACACAACGCCCAGCCCCCCCAAACCCAGCCCCTAGACACAACACCCAGCCCCCCCAAACCCAGCCCCCAGGCACAACACCCAGCCCCCCCAAACCCAGTCCTCAGACACAACACCCAGCCCCCCCAAACCCAGCCCCCAGACACAACACCCAGCCCCCCCAAACCCAGCCCCCAGACACAACACCCAGCCCCCCCAAACCCAGCCCCCAGACACAACACCCAGCCCCCCCAAACCCAGCCCCCAGACACAACACCCAGTCCCCCAAACCCAGCCCCCAGACACAACACCCAGTCCCCCAAACCCAGCCCCCAGACACAACACCCAGCCCCCCCAAACCCAGCCCTCAGACACAACACCCAGCCCCCCCAAACCCAGTCCTCAGACACAACACCCAGCTCCCCCAAACCCAGCCCCCCAAACCCAGCCCCCCAAACCCAGCCCCCCAAACCCAGCCCCCAGACACAACACCCAGTCCCCCAAACCCAGCCCCCAGACACAACACCCAGCTCCCAGTCTGCCCAAACCCAGACACGGCTAGACACCCCCCCCCCCCAGTCCACCGGGCACAAACCCAGATAAACCCTTCGCCTCCAAACGCAAAGTAGACCCGACACAACCCAGGTTAAACTGCGATCCCGGATCCCGATCGCCTGCCCGAATCCGCTCCCCCAGGCTGAGTGGGATCTTGCTGTTCCGGTTCCCCCTTACCTGGCACGGCCAGATTGGCGAGGGGCAGGGCGCTGAGTGAGTGCGGCAGGTTCCCCATCCAATCCGCATGGGGAGAGCCCGGGCCCCGCTCCGCAGCCGGAGCTGAGTCCTGCTCCTGGGGTGACAGTGAGCCCCGGAGCTGGAACATGGCCCGGACAAGCCAAGTCCAGCTAGACCCGGCCATCAGTGTCTGCAGCCCGGACCCAGCACACAGAGGGAGGAGCTACACTCTCACCCAGACACTGACACAGAGAGGGAGATAACACAGAAATGGAGCCACTCTGACACCTTGAGACAAGTGCACCTCCCACTCTAATCCTCTAATCCTATTAGACTCTGTCCCAAAAGGATTACATTGCATCTCCCATTCTCCACTCAAATACTGCCCATCCACAACTACAGCGAACAATACCCATCTCCCCTGCTATATTCAATAGGAAACCAACTCTACAGTCTATCTGCTCCTGCTTTTTTATATATATATATGCTTCGACTTGGTTTCATTCATTTGTCAAAGGGACGAAGAAGTTAAAACAATCACTAGATCGGAAGTAGGTGGAAAACTCCTGGGATTTAAGGCTAACAAAAGTCCCCTGGTCTGTATCCCAGGGTCTCACAATTGGTGGCTAGTGAGACAGTGGATGCCTTTGTTATAATCTTCCAAAATTCCCTGGATTCTGCTGAGGTCCCAATGGATTGAAAAACTACAAATGTAATATCTCTATTCAGGAAAGGCTGGGAGACAGGAAGCAGGAAACTGTAGGGCAGCTAGCTTGACGTCTGTCATTGCGAAAATGCTGCAATCTATTGTTAAGGAAGTGTAGCAGACCATTGAATTCCAAAGGAAAACATCTAAGTGGAGGATTCACCATTTGTGGTTAACCAAAACAAAATAAGCATTAAACTTAAAGAAAAAGCATACGATTGTGCCAAGACAGTTGGCAGGTCAAAAGGTGGGACAGAATATAAATAAAAGGTTTTTATTTACCAACGAAGGTTGGTGGTGTTGTAGATAGTTTGGACGGATGTCAGAGGTTTCAGCGAGACATAGATAGGATGCAAGGCTGGGCGGAGAAGTGGCAGGTGGACTTCAACCCGGATAAATATGTGGTGCTCCATTTTGGCAGGTCACATGGGATGAAGGAATATAATATCAAAGGTAAGACTCTTAGCAGTGTAGAGGATCAGAAGGGGTCCGGGTCCATAGGACTCTTAAATCAGCCTCGCAGATAGAGGATGTAGTTAAGAAGGCGTATGAAGTACTGGCCTTCATCAATTGAGGGATTGAGTTTTGAAGTCGGGAGATAATGTTGCAGCTTTAAAAGACCCTCTCTTGGAATACTGTGCTCAGTTCTGGTTGCCTCATTACAGGAAGGATGTGGAAGCTATTGAAAGAGTGCAGAGGAGATTTACAAGGATGTTGCCTGGATTGGGTGGCATGCCTTATGAGGATAAGTTGAGGGAGCTCGGTCTTTTCTCCTTAGACGAAGGATGAGAGGTGACCTGATAGAAGTGTATAAGATGTTGAGAGGTATAGACTGGGTGGATTCCCAGAGGATTTTCCCAAGGGCTGGAATGGTTGCTGCAAGAGGACACAGGTTTGAAGTGCTGGGGAGTAGGTACAGAGGAGATATCAGGGGTACGTTTTTCACTCAGAAGGTGGTGGGTGAGTGGAATCGGCTGCCATCGGTGGTGGTGGAGGCAAATTCGATAGGATCTTTCAAGAGATTTCTGGATGAGTACACGAAGAGGATGTAAGGAGGCTACAAAAAGTTGATAGGCGAGTGTGCAAAAATCTGGCAAACATGGACAAAGGTGAAAAGTCCATTCTTATTTTCTAAATGATGAGAGATTGCAGAACTCAGAGGGTGCAAAGGGATTTGGGTGTCCTGGTACATGGATTGCCAAGTCTGGGATACAGATTCAACAAGTTATTAAGAAAGCTAATAGAATGTTGTCATTTATTCTGAGGGGAATTGAATTCAAAAGTGGGGAGGTTATATTACAATTATAAAGGAATCAAGGTAGGAAAATGGAGTTGAGGATTACCGTAACAGATCAGTCATGATCTCATTGAATAGCAGAGCAGGTGCAAATGAGCTGAATTTCCTACTTCTGCTTCTCTGTCTAATGGTGATAAGGAGCCATTTTTTTTTCTCAAATGGTCACTAATCTTTGAAATTCTCTCATTCAGGCAGGATCTTTGAAAATATTCAAGTAGAATTAGATTTTTCATCAACAAGTGAATCACAGATTATAGGGAACAGTTGGAAAGTGGACTGGTGGCCACCATCAGATCTTATTGAATGGTGAAACAGACTAGCAGGGACCAAATGGCCTACTCCTACACCTATGTCTTACGTTCATATGGGTCGCCTTCTTGAACCGCTCCACCCACAGTGTTGAAGGTACACCTACAGTGCTGTTAAAGAATGAGTTACGTAGAAACATAGAAGATAGTTTCTTCTATTAGGAAGTGAGTTCCATGATTTTGAGCCAGTCATCATTATGGAATGTCAGTTGTTTGCACCTTTGAATCAGAAAATTGCCCTCCCTGTCTCACTCCAAAGATTTGAAACAAGAATCTAAGCTGGCGCTCCACTGCAGTACTGAGGGAGTACTGCAAGCACAGTTGGAGTTGCCCTCTATCTCAGGGTTAGATAAGGTAGACAAAAAATCTAATGGCACCAAGATTAGGGAAGACCGAATTAAGGTTTTGGACAAGAGATACATAGGACCATGAGAATAGAGTGAGGGTGGGGGAGGGGTGTCATGAGGAAAACTATTTTGCACAGCAAGTGACAGTGACTTGGAACAGACTGTCTACAAGAAGCAATGATGAATGATTTCAGAAGGAAATTGGATGGGCATTTGAGCGAAATAAACTTGAGGGCTATGGTGATAGAGTGACAGGCGAATGGAACTAATAGGATTTCTTTAGAGAGCAGGCACGGGGTTGACAGGTCAAATAGCCTCACTCTGTACTCTTATAACTACTATATATGACTTTTGAGTCATCAGGGAGTGAGCGTAACCGAACTGCCGTGCTGATGTAGCCACATGGCTAGTCCAGTTAAGCGGGAGAACCTGAGATGATAACTTTTGGGTAATCAGAAATGGTGGTACTGTTAAAGATCTGGGAGATATGTCTGTAATGGCATAAATGTTACTTGCCTCATGACAGACTGAGGTTCTGTTGTTCAGTATCTTCAATGGGCTGACAGGACCTCCGACATTATTAATAAACATGGCTCTCAGTCGTTTACTGACAAACTCAAAAGGAGAATAGGGAAGATGGAGGAAGGAAACTACATAGGGGAAATATATGGCTGGGGTACATGCCCAGAAAAAGGGAGTAAGTGTAACAGGAAAGAAATAGAGAGATAGCCATTTTCAGAATTCAGCTAGGCCAGACAAACTCAATTTCAAACCATGATATTTGGCCTAACTGATCTTGAGAGCAAAGTTTGAGCGATTATTTTGAATCTGGCACCATGCCAAGGAGATTCCAGGAGACTGGGAGCAGTGATGTCATCAAGCAGAGTAAAGAGCGAATTGCATTGAAGAATTCTCGTAGACAGGACAATACTGTCCGTGTGGAGTTTGCACATTCTCCCCATATCTGCATGGGTTTACGCTGGTTTCTTCCCACAATCTAAATAAGTATGGGTTGGCCATGTTAATTGCCCTTTAGTGTCCCAGGGTGTGTTGGTTAAGGGGATTAGCAGGGCAAATATGTGGGGTTGCAGGGATTGGGTGGAGTGGTGTGGGCCTGGGTAAGATGATGTGCCGGATCTGCGGATGTGTCGGCGTTGGACTGGGGTAAACACAGCTCGAAGCATGGTACGTTGGGGAGACCATGCAGACGCTACAACAACGGATGAATGAACATCGCTCGACAATCACCAGGCAAGACTGTTCCCTTCCTGTTGGCGAACACTTCAGTGGTCACGGGCATTCAGCCTCTGACCTTCGGGTAAGCATTCTCCAGGGCGGCCTTCGCGACACACAACAGCGCAGAGTCGCTGAACAGAGACTGATAGCCAAGTTCCGCACACATGAGGACGGTCTCAACAGGGATCTTGGGTACATGTCGCACTATCTGTAACCCCCGTGACTTGCCTGGGTTTGCAAAACCTCACTCACTATACTGTCTGGAGACAATACACATCTCTTTAAACTGTGATCAGTGCTCCTTTCACTCACGTTGTTGGCCACTTTAGGACTTGAGCAGCAGGTTAGGCGTAAAGATTCGCATTCTAATCAGTAATCTGTAAACTGTCTGTGCTTTATATGCTCTGTCTGAGGCCAGAACTCTCCATTCACCTGACGAAGGGACTAACCCCGAAAGCTTGTGCGTTTACTATCAAATAAATCGGTCGGACTAAACCCTGGTGTTGTCAGACTTTTTACGAAGATTATCATTTGCAGAGTTTGTGAGTTTTGTTGGGCTGAATGGTCTCCTTCTGCACTGTAAGGGTTCTATGATTCTATAGCCCCACAAATAAATGCTCTGCTTATCATTCACTTCTAATAAATTCTACTGGTGCAAAGATTAGGACACCTTGGTTAGAAGTTGAAATTTATAAGTAAATAAATTTTTAATTGCATTTTAAAACTGCACTGGGTAGAACAGAATCTCACCAATGAAAATTAGGAGGTAGTTATGGAACTTGAGACTGTGAGGCTCTAGAGAAACTTATAGAGTTATAGACATATAGAGATGGAAACAGGCTCTTCGGCCCAACATGTCCATGCCGTCCCTTTTTTTTAAAACCCCTAAACTAATCCCAATTGCCCACATTTGGCCCATATCCCTCTATACTCATCTTACCCATGTAACTGTTTGAATGCTTTTTAAAACATAACATTGTACCCGCCTCTACTGCTACCTCTGGCAGCTTGTTCCGGACACTCACCACCCTCTGTGTGAAAAAAATTGCACCTCTGGACACTTTTATATCTCTCCCCTCTCACCTTAAACCTATGCCCTCTAGTTTTAGACTCCCCTACCTTTGGGAAAAGAATTTGACTATCTACCTTGTCTGTGCCCTTCATTATTTTATAGATCTCTATAAGGTCACCCCTCAGCCTCCTACTTTCTGGAGAAAAAGTCCCAGTCTATTCAGCCTCTCCTTATAACTCAATCTATCAAGTCCTGGTAGAATCCTAGTAAACATTTTCTGCACTCTTTCTAGTTTAATAATATCTTTTCTATAATAGGGTAACCAGAATTGCACACAGTATTCCAAGTGTGGTCTTCTACAACTTTAATTAGACATCCCACCCCTGTATTCAATGTTCTGACCGATGAAACCAAGCATGCCAAATACCTTCTTCACCACTCTGTCCACCTGTGCCTCCACTTTCAAGGAGCTATGAACATGTACCCCTAGATCTCTTTGTTCTGTAACTCTCCCCAACACCTTACCATTAACTGAGTAAGTACTGCCTTGATTCAATCTACCAAAATGCATCACCTCGCATTTGTCTAAATTAAACTCCATCTGCCATTCGTCAGCCCACTGGCCCAATTGAACAAGATCCCGCTGCAATTGGAGATAACTTTCTTCACTGTCCACCATGCCACCAATCTTGGTGTCATCTGCAAACTTATTAACCATGCCCCCTATATTCTCATCCAAATCATTAATATAAATGACAAATAACAGTGGACCCAGCACTGATCCCTGAGGCACACTGCTGGTCACAGGCCTCCAGTTTGAAAAACAACCCTCTACAACCACCCTCTGTCAAGAAGCCAATTTTGTATCTATTTAGATACCTCACCCTGGATCCCATGGAATTGGGGCTTTAAAAGTGAACAAATCTCCAGGTCTGGATGAATTCTGTCTCAGGCTGTTATGGTAGGCAAAGGAGGGAATTGCAGGGGCTCTGTCCCAAATTTTTAATTCCTCCCTGGGAGATCATGATGTGGAGATGCCAGCGTTGGACTGGGTAAACAGAGTAAGAAGTCTCACAACACCAGGTTAAAGTCTTGTTGGCCTTTAACCTGGTGTTGTGAGACTTCTTATTGTGTTCACCAGGGAGGTGCCAGATAACTGGCGAACATCTAATGTGGTCCCACTATTTAAGAAAGGCTGTCAAGACAAGCCAGGAAATTACAGACCAGTGAGTCTTACATCCATGGTTGGAAAACTACTGGAGAAGATTCTGAAGGAGAGAATCAACCTCTATTTGGAGAGATAAGGTTTGATCAAGGATAGTCAGAGTGAGGTCACGCCTAACAAATTTGATTGAATTTTTTGAGCATATAACCAAGTGTGTGCATGAGCGTAGTGTGACTAATGTAGTTTACATGGACTTCATCAAAGTCCCATTTGGGAGACTTATTAAGAAGCTAATGCACATGGGATATGACAAGGTGGGTGATATAAGAACATAAGAAATAGGAGCAGGAGTAGGCCATCTAGCCCTTCGAGCCTGCCCTGCCATTCAATAAGATCATGGCTGATCTGTCGTGGCTCAGTTCCACTTTCCCGCCCTCTCCCCATAACCCTTAATCCCCTCTCTTATCAAAAACCCATCAACCCGCTTCTTAAAAATATTTAGCAAGGCAGCCTCCACCACTTTAACGGGCAGAGAATTCCAGAGATTCACCACCGTTTGAGTGAAGAAGTTCCTCCTCAACTCTGTTCTAAACTGCCCCCCCTTTATCTTAAGGCTGTGCCCTCTAGTCCTACTGTCCTTTCTGAGCGGGGACAAGGCAGATTCATAATTGGCTTAGTGGTAGGAGAAAGAGGGTAGTGACAGATGGCTGCTTTAGTGACTGGAGGCCAATGACCAGTAACAGTGCTGGGCCCCCTGTTATTCATCATTTATATAAATGATTCAGATGACTGTGTGGGATATAGGATCAGTATATTTGTCAATGACACAAAGATTGGCTGGATGGTGAATAGTGAGGTTGAGTGTCTTGAGTTACAGGAAGATGTAGATGAGATGGTCAAATGGGCTGAAAAGAGGTAGATGGAATTTAACTCCAAAAAGTGTGAGGCTATGCACTTTGGAAGGAATAATTTGACAAGGAAGTATACTATGAAAGGTCTGACACTGGGAAATTCTGGAGAACAAAGGGACCTTGGTATGTCTGTCTTTGAAGGTAGAAAGGCAGGTAAATAGAGTGGTTAAAAAGGCCACTCATCTTTATCAATCAGAGTATAGATTACAAAAGCAGAGAGATCATGATGGAATTGTGTAGAACTTTGGTGAGGCCATAGCTTGAGTATTGTGTGCAGTTTTGGTCACCACAATATAGGAGATTCACTAGGATGCTGCCTGGGGTGGAAAATTTAAGTTATAAAGAGAGGTTAGATAGGTTTGGGTTGTTTTTGTTGGAGCAGAGAAGACTGAGGGGTGACCTGATTGAGATGTTCAAGATCATGAGGGGCATGGATAGGTGGATAGACAGCAGCTATTCCCCTTGCTTGATGAGGTCAGTTATAAGGAGACACAAGTTAAAAGAGATGGATGGGAGGTTTAGGGCAGATCTGAGGGAAAACATTTTTACTCAGAGGGTGGTGAAGGGATGGGAGGGTGGTGGAGGTGGAATGCCTCACATCCTCTAAAAAGTACCTGAATGAGTACTTGGCACGCCATAACATTCAAGGCTACGGGCCAAGTGCCAGCAAGTGGGACTGGGTGGGCAGGTCGGGGCATTACATGTGTCAGTGTAAACGCGATGGGCCAAACAGCCTCTTCAGCACTGGAATATTCTGTGATTCTGTGAATATTGCTGAAAGACTTGACTGTCTTGGATTCGAGACAAACCTTGACTCTTGGATTCAGCACCAATCTCAAAAAACTTTGTTAGTGTAGCATTACTGTACAATCTTTAAGGCTCAATTTAAGAGTATGGTTGAGGGCTCATTCGCAGTTAGCTGGGTGGAATTACATTGGCAATTTCTCTCTCTCTCTCTCTCTCAGGGTATTTTGATTATCTCTCTGTCTTTGGGTATTTTGAATCTCTGTCTGCCTGCAGGTATTTTGAACCTCTCCCTATCTGTGGGTATTTTGAAACTCTCTCTCTATCTCTGGGTATTTTATATCTCTCTCTGTCTCTGGGTATTTTAATCTCTTCCTTTCTCTGGATTCTTCAAATCTTTCTCTCTATCTCTCTCAAGAAGTTTAATCTCTCTTTCTGTCTCTGTGTTTTTTGATTCTCTCCTGTCTCTGGGTATTTTGTATCTCTCTCTCTCTCTCTCTCCCTCTCTGTTTCTGGGTATTTTGTATCTCTCTCTCTCTGTTTCTGGGTATTTTGTATCTCTCTCTCTCTCTGTTTCTGGGTATTTTGTATCTCTCTCTCTCTCTGTTTCTGGGTATTTTGTATCTCTCACTCTCTCTCTCTGTTTCTGGGTATTTTGTATCTCTCTCTCTGTTTCTGGGTATTTTGTATCTCTCTCTCTCTCTGTTTCTGGGTATTTTGTATCTCTCTCTCTCTGTTTCTGGGTATTTTGTTTCTCTCTCTCTCTAGTCTCTGGGTATTTTGTATCTCTCTGTCTCTCTATTTCTGGGTATTTTGTATCTCTCTCTCTCTGTTTCTGGGTATTTTGTATCTCTCTCCCTCTCTATTTCTGGGTATTTCGTATCTCTCTCTCTCTGTTTCTGGGTATTTTGTATCTCTCACTCTCTCTGTTTCTGGGTATTTTGTATCTCTCTCTCTGTTTCTGGGTATTTTGTATCTCTCTCTCTGTTTCTGGGTATTTTGTATCTCTCTCTCTCTGTTTCTGGGTATTTTGTATCTCTCTCTCTGTTTCTGGGTATTTTGTATCTCTCTCTCTCTCTCTCTGTTTCTGGGTATTTTGTATCTGTCTTTCTCTGTTTCTGGGTGTTTTGTATCTCTCTCTCTCTCTGTTTCTGGGTATTTTGTATCTCTCTCTCTCTGTTTCTGGGTATTTTGTATCTCTCTCTCTCTGTTTCTGGGTGTTTTGTATCTCTCTCTCTCTCTGTTTCTGGGTATTTTGTATCTCTCTCTCTCTCTGTTTCTGGGTATTTTGTATCTCTCTCTCTGTTTCTGGGTATTTTGTATCTCTCTCTCTCTATTTCTGGGTATTTTGTATCTCTCTCTCTCTGTTTCTGGGTGTTTTGTATCTCTCTCTCTCTGTTTCTGGGTATTTTGTATCTTTCTCTCTCTGTTTCTGGGTGTTTTGTATCTCTCTCTCTCTGTTTCTGGGTATTTTGTATCTCTCTCTGTCTGTCTCTGGGTATTTTGTATCTATCTCTCTCTCTCTCTCTGTTTCTGGGTATTTTGTATCTCTCTCTCTGTCTCTGAGTATTTTGTATCTCTCTCTCTCTGTTTCTGGGTATCTTGTATCTCTCTCTCTCTCTCTCTCTGTCTCTGAGTATTTTGTATCTCTCTCTCTGTTTCTGGGTATCTTGTATCTCTCTCTCTCTCTCTCTCTGTCTCTGAGTATTTTGTATCTCTCTCTCTGTCTCTGAGTATTTTGTATCTCTCTCTCTCTGTTTCTGGGTATCTTGTATCCCTCTCTCTCTCTCTCTCTCTGTCTCTGAGTATTTTGTATCTCTCTCTCTCTCTGTTTCTGGGTATTTTGTATCTCTCTCTGTCTGTCTCTGGGTATTTTGTATCTATCTATCTCTCTCTCTCTGTTTCTGGGTATTTTGTATCTCTCTCTCTGTCTCTGAGTATTTTGTATCTCTCTCTCTGTTTCTGGGTATCTTGTATCTCTCTCTCTCTCTCTCTCTGTCTCTGAGTATTTTGTATCTCTCTCTCTGTTTCTGGGTATCTTGTATCTCTCTCTCTCTCTCTCTCTGTCTCTGAGTATTTTGTATCTCTCTCTCTCTCTCTGTTTCTGGGTATTTTGTATCTCTCTCTTTCTGTTTCTGGGTATTTTGTATCTCTCTCTCTCTCTGTCTCTGGGTATTTTGTATCTCTCTCTTTCTGTTTCTGGGTATTTTGTATCTCTCTCTCTCTGTTTCTGGGTATTTTGTATCTCTCTCTCTGTTTCTGGGTATTTTGTATCTCTCACTCTCTCTGTTTCTGGGTATTTTGTATCTCTCTCTCTGTCTCTGGGTATTTTGTATCTCTCTCTCTCTCTGTCTCTGGGTATTTTGTATCTCTCTCTTTCTGTTTCTGGGTATTTTGTATCTCTCTCTCTCTGTTTCTGGGTATTTTGTATCTCTCTCTCTGTTTCTGGGTATTTTGTATCTCTCTCTCTCTGTTTCTGGGTATTTTGTATCTCTCTCTCTGTTTCTGGGTATTTTGTATCTCTCTCTCTCTCTCTGTCTGTCTCTGGGTATTTTGAATCGCTTTTTTACTGGGTATTTTGTCCGGACTCGCTTCCAGTAGAGAGTCCCGGCATTCTCGCCAGGGTGACCAGGCCTGCAGAGAAAGATGGTGAGTAAATAAATAATGTCCTTGATTTCGTGCTGTGCTTTCACTGGAAACATGACTCCGATAGCAGGTAAATAAACTTGCATTTGTTTAAGATGCTTTTTCGCTCTCTCGGCTGCCGGGTTAGTTCATTTAATGAAGTGTTCTGGATGTAATTAAGTGTTGTGCTGTTTGAAAAGTTGCAGAGACGATGCAGCCAGGTCATTTATACCAAGTCAGTGTTGGATAATAAAGAGATTGCATGTTAGTAATATCAGAGAATGTCAAATAAACTCCAGCTGGTGGACAGTTGGTTGTAAACTCCCTTCGAGTCTATTTTCACAGAATAGCATATCTGCAGTGCAGAAGGAGGCCATTTGGCCCACCGACAACAATCCCACTTTGACCTTATCCCCGCGACCCTACTTATTACCCTGCTAATCCCTTTGACTTTAAGGAGCAATTTAGCATGGCTAATCAACCTAACCCACGCACCTTTGGACTGTGGGATAAACTGGAGCACCCGGAGGAAACTCACATACAGATGGGGAGAATCGTAGAACCATATGTGTGGTGCGGCCGCACTTGGAGTACTGTGTGCAGTTCTGGTCCCCACATTACAGGAAGGATGTGGAGGCTTTGGAGAGGGTGCAGAGGAGGTTTACCAGGATGTTGCCTGGTATGGAGGGGAGGTCCTATGAGGAGAGACTGAGGGATTTGAGGTTGTTTTTGTTGGAAAGAAGGCAGCTAAGAGGGGATCTTCTTGAAACATATAAGATGATTAGAGGTTTAGACAGGGTAGATAGTGATAGCCTTTTTCCTCGGATGGAGAAAGCTAGCACGAGGGGGCATAGCTTTAAATTAAGAAGTGGTAGTTATAGGACAGATGTCAGGGGTAGGTTCTTTACCCAAAGGATGGTGAGGGATTGGAATGCCCTGCCTGCTGCAGTTGTAAATGCGCCTAGTTTGGAGGCGTTTAAGAGATCCGTGAATAGGTTTATGGATGGAAAGGGATTGGTTTAGGTTAGAGGGTTATTGCTTTTTAATTGGTCGGTGCAACATTGTGGGCCGAAGGGTCTGTTCTGCGCTGTTATGTTCTGTATAGCACAAATAAGGCCCTTTGTCTCCGCACCGACAGATTAGAAACATCTGAACTCCCATCTAATCACATCGGCCACACTTGGCCCACAGTCTGACTGTTATGACAATCCAAGTGTTCATCCAGATACTTTTTACAGGATGTGAGGCAACCTGCCACTCCCACCCTCCAGACAGCACGTTCCAGACAGTCACCACCCTCTGGGTAAAAATGTTAGTCCTCACAGCCCTCTAAACATTGCATTCCTCATCTTGAATCTACCCCCTTCAACTAAAGGGAATGGCTGTTCCCTATCCACTCTGTACGTCTCTTATAATCCAGTACATCTGGATCAAGTCGCCCCCCTCGGTCTTCTCTGCTCCAATAAAAACAACCCAAGCCTATCCAACCTTTCCTCTGCACTCTTCCAGTGCAATCATATTCTTTTGATAATGTGGTGATCTGAATTGTACACAGTACTCCAGTTGTGGCCTCACCAAAGTTCATAAAACTCCAACCTGACTTCCCTGTTTTTGTTATCTGTGTCTTGATTGATAAAGGCTGTGTCCCATATGCCTTTTTCACCACCCTACTAGTATGTCCTTCCGCCTTCAGAGATCTGTGGACAAACACGCAAAGGTTCCTTGATCGAGTGGATAGTCAGAGGCTTTTCCCCAGGGCTGAAATGGTTGCCACAAGAGGACACAGGTTTAAGGTGCAGGGCAGTAGGTACAGAGGAGATGTCAGGTGTAAGTTTTTCACTCAGTGGTGGGTGCATGGAATGGGCTGCTGGCAATGGTGGTGGAGGCAGATTTGATAGGGTATTTTAAGAGACTTTTAGATAAGTACATGGAACTTAGTAAGATAGAAGGTTATAGATAAGCCTAGTAATCTCTCTGGTAGGGACATATTCGGCACAACTTTGTGGGCCGAAGGGCCTGTATTGTGCTGTAATTTTTCTATGTTTCAACTTCAAGCCTTACAAAACAAACACCAAGGTTTGATGGGCTCTTCTCTGCTATCAGTGTTCACCGGAACAACATAGAACACTACAGCACAAACAGGCCCTTCAGCCCACAAGTTGCACCGATCATATCCCTACCTACTAGGCCTATCTATAACCCTTAATCCCATTAAATCCCACGTACTCATCCAGAAGTCTCTTAAAAAGACCCCAGTGAGTTCGCCTCCATCACCACTGACAGCAGCCGATTCCACTCACCCACCACCCTCTTGAGTGAAGAACTTACCCCTGACATCTCCTCCGTACCTACTCCCCAGCTCTTTAAACCTGTGTCCTCTCGTAGCGACCATTTCAGTCCTGGGAAATAGTCTCTGAGAGTTCACCCGATCTGTATCTCTCAACATCTTATAAACCTCTATCAGGTCACCTCTCATCCTTCATCTCTTCAGGGAGAAAAGACTGAGCTCCCTCAACCTATCCTCATAAGGCATGCCACTCAATCCAGGCAACATCCTTGTAAATCTCCTCTGCACCCTTTCAATAGCTTCCACATCTTTCTTGTAATGAGGCAATCAGAACTGCGCACTGTACTCCAAGTGGGGTCTGACAAGGGTCTTATAAAGTTGCAGCATTATTTCCTGACTTCTAAACTTAATCCCCTGATTAATGAAGGCTAGTACACCATATGCCTTCTTAACCACATCCTCTACCTGTGAGGCTGATTTAAGAGTCCTATTGACCTGGATCCCAAGGTCCTTCTGATCCTCTACACTGCTAAGAGTCTTTCATAATAAGAACATAAGAACTTAAGAAATAGGAGCAGGAGTAGGCCATCTAGCCCTTCGAGCCTGCCCCGCCATTCAATAAGATCATGGCTGATCTGTCGTGGCTCAGTACCACTTTCCCGCCCTCTCCCCATAACCCTTAATCCCCCTGCCTATCAAAAACCTATCTACCCGCGTCTTAAATATATATAGCGAGGCAGCCTCCACCACTTCAATGGGCAGAGAATTCCAGAGATTCACCACCCTTTGAGTGAAGAAGTTCCTCCTCAACTCCGTTCTAAACCGCCCCCCCTTTATCTTGAGGCTATGCCCCCTAGTCCTTTCTGAGCGGGAAGAGCCTCTCCACCTCTATCCTATCCATCCCATTCATCATCTTATATGTCTCAATGAGATCTCCCCTCATTCTTCTAAACTCTTAATGAGTACAAGCTTAGTTTATTCAGCCTCTCCTCATAGTTCAACCCCCTGAACTTTCCCTTGATATTATACTCTTTCATCCCATTGGACCTACCAAAATGGACCACTACACATTTATCCGGGTTGAAGTCCATCTGGCACTTCTCTGCCCAGTCTTGTATCCTATCTATGTCTTGCTGCAACTTCTGACATCCTTCAGACTATCCACAACACCACCAACCTTTGTGTCGTCGACAAACTTACCAACCCATCCCTCCACTTCCAGGTCATTTATGAAAATTACAAACAGCAAGGGTCCCAGAACAGATCTCTGGGGCACTCCACTGGTGACCGACCTCCATGCAGAAAAAGACCCATCCCCAACCACTCTTTGCCTTCGGCGGGCAAACCAGTTCTGGATCCACAAGGCAACAGCCCCTTGGATCCCATGCCCTCTCACTTTCTCAAGAAGTCTTGCATGGGGGACCTTATCGAACGCCTTGCTGAGGTCCATATAAACCACATCCATCGCTCTTCCTTCGTCAATGTGTTTAGTCACATTTTCAAAGAACTCAACCAGCCTCGTAAGGCATGACCTGCCCTTGACAAAGCCGTACTGACTACTTTTGATCATATTGAACTTCTCTAAATGTTCATAAATCCTGTCCCTCAGGATCCTGTCCATCAACTTACTAACCACTGAGGTTAGACTCACCAGTTGGTAATTTCCTGGGCTATCCCTGTTCCCTTTCTTGAATATAGGAACCACATCCGCAATCCTCCAATCCTCTGGAACCTCTCCCATCTCCATTGATGACGCAAAGATCATCGCCAGAGGCTCTGCAATCTCTTCCCTCACCGCCCACAGTAACCTGGGGTACATCCCATCCAGTCCCGGCGATTTATCTATCTTGATGCAATTCAAAAGTTCCAATACAAAAGTAAGGATACTCCAGAAGCAAGCAGTGAAAGAACTAACTTCACAAAGTAAATTATTCATTCCACCACCATTTGGGCCACAAATGCCCCCCACAATTCCTGTTTTTTAATAGACCACACCAGTTTGCCATTGGTTACAAATGACTATTGGTCAGCTAACCAGCTGGTCCTCAACATGTTGTCATTGGTTATACAACGATGATATCAAGGTTTTTAACTTAGCAGTTTCTTGAAGTGGTGTCAGAGTAGAGTGGGTTTCTGTGATTGAAATAGAAAGCCTAGTGAATGGAAATATCGGAGAGGGTGCAGTGTTTCCTTTCAGACTCGGAGAATTTCTGTTCTTTTGTTACATCTATTGCTTTGGAAAAGATCAGGGTGATTATTTAAGAGAGAGCTGTGTCAGGAGCTCACCCCCTACACAATATTCAGTTGAATCAGAACATTAACCCTGTACTTTTTCTTTTTCTTTCAGGTTGTTGGACTGGTGGCATCACAGGCAAGCCTGGCATTGCTTCCTGTGCGAATCTTTGCACAGAGTGACAAACCAGAGAAAGGCCTTCTCAAGGTTGACGAGGTAAATGTGCTTGTTTTGTCATCATGTTCATTCTCTCCTCATATAACTTTGTTAGGAAAATGGGTATTTAGTTTTTGTTCATGAAAGCATTCCAAGGGCAAGTTTCAAGTTTGAATATCACCTCACCATCTCCCTCAAACATCCCAGAGCACTTTTTACAACCAGGGTAATCAATCCTCTCAATCCTCAGAATGTCATAAAACTAGAGCTTGTATTAGTGTCTGATTCTTTAGTTATCTTGGTTTCAGTTGAACTCAGTATTTTCCTCAGTCCTGCATTGGCAACAATGCATAGGTCCTAAACTGACTCAAACTCTCCACTTTGCCACCTCTGTCTCCTTTTATAATTAACCCACACCTTGTTATTACATTATTATGATTTGTTAATGTCAATTATATTTTTAAGAGAAATGACTATTAATTGTCTTTGAGCACAAATAAATAGGGGATAGCTGGGATACTGGGTTGAGTTAGACTGAACAAGTTAAACTCTCTCAATAATTGAAAGCTCTCTGTATTGGTTTTTGCTTCACCAAAACAATTTGGATTCTATTAACACTTGGGACATATTCCTGCATTCACGGTACTATATAGCTGCAAGTTGTTGCTGTGTGTTAAATCAGTCTGAATAACATCTGTTCGAAGAGTATCCCGCCAAAAGATAGAGTGCAAGAGTGGAATTCTCAAGAAGACCTTATTTGGGAAGTCATGAATGGGCCAATCCCAAACTGGTGACCCTCCTCCGATCCTGGGACCCTATTAGAGCCAGGTCCTTTCCCTCTTACTGTGAACTACTTCTTCCCTGTTATGTTCTATATTGAGTACATATACGTATTTGAGCCTCACCCTTTCCTTCTCTCTCTCATGGCATAGCAGCTCCTGGTCACATCCATCCTCAGCTGGCATTTACAGCATGAATTATTGCAGGCTTCTGTCTTACAGCATGTCTTGCACACTGTGTCATTAAATTCCCTTGTATGTGCTCAAGTAACCATCTAGTCAATGCCTTCCAACTTATATATACAATTAATAATAATCTCTCCATCTTTGGTTTGCAGTTGTCACTTTATACAACTCCAGCTAAAAATTATCGATTTGTGGAGGCAAAGCCAAGCCTGCTGGAAGAGAAAATCTCTGAGCTCCGAACATTAGTTAGACCGTATACCACTAGTGTCCAGGTACTGCAATTTCTCACACTGTATCTCCTGAGAGTATTCTATCAAGCCACTATCCACCTCTCAGTATTGCACTTTGGTTGGTTTTTCTTTTGCTGGGAATGACAATTGCAGTTTTATTTGAAAAAGAAAGCTCTTGTCTCAAGATCACCTGGAGGAAATTAGATGTTTCTTAATCAATGATGGGTAACAAATTTTGGCCTTGACGTTTTTTTAAAACCATGGGATTATCAACAGATGTCAGCTTTTACAAATCTTGTTTTTCCATTAGAACATAAAACATTACAGCTCAGTACACGCCCATCGGCCCTCAATAGTTTCGCAGGTCGGCGCAACAATCTAAAGCCCATCTAACCTATACTATTCTAATATCATCCATATGTTTATCCAATGACCATTTAAATGCCCTTAATGTTGGCGAATCCACTATTGTTGCAGGCAGGGCATTCCACGCTCTTACTACGCTGAGTAAAGAACCTGTCCTGTATCTATCACCCCTCAAATTAAAGCTATGTCCTCTCATGCTACCAATCTCCATCCAAGGGTAGTGCCTGAGGCTCAACCATTATCAGCTGCTTTACTAATGAGTTACTCTCCATAATCACATCAAAGTGAGCACATTTGCTGATCAGTATGCAGTGATTAGTACCATTCACAATTTTTCAGATATGAAGCAGAATATCATGCAGGAAGATCAGGATAACATTGGGCTATTATGTTTATAGAATCCACTATCCACTGGTCCACCCTATCTAATCCTCTGATCATCTTGTATGCCTCTATTAAAATAGTCACCGTTTGACCTTCTTTTCTCTAACGAAAACAGCTGCAAGTCCCTCAGCCCAGAAGACCTTCCCACCATACCGGGCCACATCATGGTAAATCTCCTCTGCACCCTTTCCAATGCTTCCACATCCTTCCTATAATGCAGCAACCAGAACTGTACACAATACCCCAAGTGCAGCCGCACCAGAGTTTTGTACAGCTGCAACATAACATCATGGCTCTGAAATTCAATCCCTCTACCATCAAAAGCTAACACACCGTACGCCTTCTTAACAACGCTATCAGCCTGGGTGCCAACTTTCAGGGATCTATGCCCATGGACACCAAGATCTCTCTGCTCAACCACATTACCAAGTATTGTACTATTAGCCTAGTACTCTGTATTCCTGTTACTCCTTCCAAAGTGAATCACTTCACACTTTTCTGCATTAAATTCCATTTGCCACCTCTCAGCCCAGCTTTACAATTTATCTATGTCCCTCTGTAACCTTCCGCACTGTCCACAATTCCACTGACTTTAGTGTCATCTGCAAATTTACTAACCCACCCTTCTCCACCCTCATCCAGATCATTTATAAAAATGACAAAGTAGTGGCCCCAAAACAGATCCTTGCGGTACACCACTAGTATCTGAACTCCAGGATGAACATTTCCCATCAACCACCACCCTCTGTCTTCTTACAGCTAACCAATTTCTGATCCAAACCGCTAAATCACTCTCAATCCCATGATTCCGTATCTTCTGCAATAGCTTACCATAGGGAAACTTATCAAACACTTCACTGAAATCCATGTACACCACATCAACTGCTTTACCCTCATCCACCTCTGGTCACCTTCTCAAGGAACTCAATATGGTTTGTGAGGCACGAACTACCCTTCACAAAACCATGCTGACTATCCCTAATCAAATTAGTCCTTTCTAGACGATTATAAATCCTATCTCTTATAATCCATTTCAAAACTTTGCCCACAACGGAAGTAAGGCTCACTGGTCTATAATTACCAGGGTTGTCTCTACTCCCCTTCTTGAACAAGGGAACAACATTTGCTATCCTCCAGTCTCTGGCACTATTCCTGTAAACAATAACGACCTAAGGATCAAAGCCAAAGGCTCTGCAATCTCCTCCCTAGCCTCCCAGAGAATCCTAGGATAAATCCCATCCAGCCCAGGGGACTTATCTATTTTCTGACTTTCCAGAATTGCTAACACCTCCTCCTTATGAACCTCAATCCCATCTAGTCTAATAGCCTGTATCTCAGCATTCTCCTCAACAACATTGTCTTTTTCCTGTGTGAGTACTGATGAAAAATATCTCTATTTCTTTGGACTCCACGCACAACTTTCCACTAATGTCCTTGACTGGCCCCAATCTTACCCTAATCATTCTTTTATTCCTGACATACCTATAGAAATCTTTAGGGTTTTCCTCAATCCTACCTGCCAAAGATTTCTCATGTCCCCTCCTGGCTCTTCTTAGCTCTCTCTTTGGGTCCTTCCTGGCTAATTTGTAACTCTCAAGCACCCTAACTGAGCCTTCACATTTCATCTTTACATAAGTCTCCTTCTTCTTCTTCACAAGTGAGTCAACTTCTTTAGTAAACCATGGTTCCCTCACTCGACTACTACCTCCCTGCTGACAGGTACATATTTCTTAAGGACACGCTCCACATTGCAATTGTGCCCATCCTCTGCATCCTAAATCTCGCCTAATCACATCATAATTTCCTTTCCTCCAGCTATAACTCTTGCCCTGTGGTATACACCTATACTTTTCCATCGCTAATGTAAACGTAACCGAATTCTGGTCACTATCACCAAAGTGCTCGCCTACCTCCAAATCTAACACCTGGCCTGGTTCATTACCCAGTACCAAATCCAATGTGGCCTCGTCTCTTGTTGGCCTGTCTACATACTGTATCAGGAAACCCTCCTGCACACATTGGACAAAAGCTGACCCATCTAAAGTACTTGAACTGCAGCTTTTCCAGTCAATATTTGTAAAGTTAAAATCCCCCATAACAACTACTCTGTTACTTTTGCTCCTCTCCAGAATCATCTTTGCAATCCTTTCCTCTACATCTCTGGAACTTTTAAGAGGCCGATAGAAAACTCCCAACAGGGTAACCTCTCCTCTCCTGTTTCTAACATCTGCCTGTACTACCTCAAAGGATGAGTCCTCATCAAAAGTCTTTTCTACCACTGTCTTTTTCCTGTTCCTGTCTAACACTGCCACACCTCCCCCTCTTTTACCATCTTCCTTGATCTTACTGAAACATCGCAACAACCATTCCTATCCCTGCTCTATCCACATCTCCGAAATGACTACAACATCGAAGTCCCAGGTACCAACCCATGCTTCAAGTTCATCCACTTTATTCTGGATGCTCCTGGCATTGAAGTAGACACACTTCAAACCACCTTCCTGCCTGCCGATACATTCCTGTGACCTTGGAAACCTTATTCATGACCTCACGACTCTCAACCTCCTG
The DNA here is from genome assembly GCA_037974335.1 of Prionace glauca. Classification (NCBI taxonomy): domain Eukaryota; kingdom Metazoa; phylum Chordata; class Chondrichthyes; order Carcharhiniformes; family Carcharhinidae; genus Prionace; species Prionace glauca. Next base: position 76,247,718 of record CM075733.1, on the reverse strand, counting down.
TACCCTGGAGTTACAATTCAGGTTCCCATCCCCAATTGGTTTGCCATTGGCCAAACATACAAAATAGACTTTCTAATAATGACCTCACTGTGTGAAGTGGCCTTTTCTCTTTGGTGTTCGGATACTCATGGAAAAGGACAAGTGTTGTCCAAGGGTTAGAGTGCTAAACCTGGGGAAGTTTAACTAAAGCTGGATTAAGCAGGATTTGAAGGCTGATGTTTGGGAGAGGCTGTTTGAGGATAAATCCACATCTGGCATGTGGATGAATTTTAAGGAGCAGTTGATCAGTGTGCAGGTTAGGCATGAGCCTGTGAAAAGGAAGGACAGAAAAGGCAGGATTTGGGAACCGTGGATGACCAGGGAAATTGTCAGTCTAGTCATAAAGAAGAAGGATCATACATAAGGTCTCGGCATCTAAAAACAGATGAAGCACTTGAAGAACACAGGGAAAGTTGAAAAAAAATTCAAACAGGGATTTAGGAGGGCAAAAAGGGGCCACAAAGTGTCCTTGGCAGGCAAGATTAAGGAGAATCCCAAGGCATTTTTACTTATTTTAGGAAAAAGAGGGTAGCTAGAGAAAGAGTTGGCCCTTTCAAAGACAAAGGAGGGAAATTATGCGTAGAACCAAAGGAAGTGGGTGAGATCCTTAATGAGTACTCGTTGCATTGGTATTCACAAGGAGATTTTGACTCGATTTATTATTGTCACATGTATTAACATACAGTGAAAAGTATTGTTTCTTGCACGCTATACAGACAAAACATATTGTTATTAGAGAAGGAAATGAGAGAGTGCAGATTGTAGTATTACAGTCATTGGGCAAAAAGAAAGATCAACTTAATGCAAGGGAAGTCCATTCAGAAGCCTGACAGCAGCAGGGAAGAAGCAGTTCTTGAGTATTCGGTTGGTACATGACCACAGATTTTTGTATCTTTTTCCTGAAGGAAGAAGGTTGAAGAGAGAATATCCAGGGGGTGTAGGGTCCTTAATTATGCTGGCTATTTTGCTGAGGCAGTGGGAAGTGTAGACAGAGTCAATGGATGGGAGGCTGGTTTGCATGATGGATTGGGCTATATTCACGACGTTTTGTAGTTCCTTGCTGTCTTAGGCAGAGCAGGAGCCATATGAAGTTGTGATACAACCAAAAGGACGCTTTCTATGGTACATCTGTAAAAGTTGGATAGACATGCCAAATTTCCTTAGTCTTCTGAGAAAGTCGAAGGGTTGGTGGGCTTTCTTAAAGATAGTGTCAGCATGGGGGGACCAGGACAGATTGGTGATCTGGACACCTAAAAATTTGATGTTCTCGACCCTTTCTACTTTATCCCTGTTGATATAGACAGGGGCTTGTTCTCCTTTATGCTTCCTGAAGTCGATGACCATCTCCTTTGTTTTGTCGACATTGAGGGAAAGATTATTGTTGCCGCACCAGTTCACCAGATTCTCTCTCTCTCTCATTCCTATCTCATCATTGTTTGAGATCCGACCCACTACGGTGGTGATGTCAGCAGATTTGAAAATCGAATTGGAGAGGAATTTGGTCATACGGTCATAGGTGTACAAGGAGTATAGTAGGGGGCTGAGAACCCAGCTTTGTGGGGCACTGGTGTTGAGGATGATCATGGAGCAGCTGTTGTTGCCTATTCTTACTATTGTGGTCTGTGAAGAAGTTCAGAATCCAGTCACAGAGGGAGGAGCTGAGGCCTGGGCCCTGGAGTTTGGAGATGAGTTTCATGGAAATAATAGTGTTGAAGGCTGAGCTGTAGTCAATAAAAAGGAGCCTGATGTAGGTATCCTTGTTATCTAAGTGTTCCAGTGTTGAGTACAGGGCTAAGGAAATGGCATCTGATGTGGATCTGTTGTAGCAGTAGGTAGCCACGGAGGCTGGAATTATCCTTTCGAAGCACTTCACAATGATGGATGTCGGAGTTACCAGCCAATAGTCATTAAGGCAAGCTGCTTGGTTTTTCTTAGGTACTAGGATGATGGTCATCTTCTGGAAACAGATAGGGACCTCAGATTGTTGTAAAGAGAGATTGAAGATGTCTGTGAATACCCCTGCCAGCTGATCCATGCAGAATCTGAGTGCACGTCTGGATACCCCATCTGGGCCAGTCGCTTTCTGTGGGTTAAAACTGCTCTGACATCTGCAGTGGTGACCCCAGATACAGGTTCGTCCAGGGCTTTCAGGGTGGAGGGCATGCTCTCGCTGACCTCTTGCCCAAAACAGGTGTAAAATGCTCATCGGGGAAGGATGTGTTGGAGCTGGCGATTTTACATGGTCCATGTTGAGAGGGACACATTGATTGACGGTATCTTGGATGGGTAAGTAAACCCTCAACAGCAAGTCACCATTTATGAGGGAGGAAGTGTTAGGTGTATTAAAAAGTATTAAAGTGGACAAATACCCGGGGCCAGATGGCATCTATCCCAGGTTACTGAGGAGACAAAAGATGAAATTGCTGGACCTTTAACAAAAATCGTTATTTCCTTGTTGGCCACAGGTGAGGTCCAGAAGATTGGAGGATAGCCAACATTGTCCCAAATTTAAGAAGGATAGCAAGGATAAGTTGGGTAATTATAGGCCAGTGATGAGAGGTCAGTGATTGTTGGAGAAGATTTTAGGGATAGGATTGATACACATTTGGAACTGAGTGGTTCTATTAGTGATAGACAGCATGGTTTTGTATGAGGGAGGTCACGTCTCATTAATTTGATTGAGTTTTTTGTGGAAGTGATAAAAATGATTGATGAGGGAAGGGCTGTGAATATTGTCTACATGGACTTCAGTAAAACTTTTCACAAAGGCCCTCATGGTAGGTTGGCACAAAAAGTTAAATCACATGGGATCAAGGGTGAACTAGCTCGATGGATTCAGAACTGGCTTGGCCATAGAAAACAGAGATTAACAGTAGAAGGGTGTTTTTCTGAAAGGAGGTCTGTAACTAGTGGTGTTCTGCAGGAATCGGTGCTGGGACCTCTATTGTTTGTAATATATACAAATGACTTGCCAGACATGGTAAGTGGTCAAATCAGCAAGTTTGCAGATGATACAAAGATTGCTGAAGTTGCGGATAGTAATGAAGATTGTCAGAGAATACAGCAGGATATAGATAGACTGAAAAATTGGGCAGAGAAATGGCAGATGCAATTTAATCCAGATAAACGCAAGGTGGTGCATTTTGGTAGATGTAATTCAGGTGGGAGCTATAAAATTAATGGCAGAACAATCAAGAGCATAGACACACAGTGAGATCTGGGATTACAGGTCCACAGATCATTTAAAAGTGACAGCACAGGTGGAAAAGGTTGTGAAAAAAGCATGTAGTATGCTTGCCTTCTTCAGACAGGGCATTGAGTGTAAAAGTTGGCAAATTATGTTACAGTTATATAAAACGTTGGTTAGGCCACTTCTGGAATACTGTGTACAATTCTGGTCGCTACACTACCAGAAGAACGTGGTGGCTTTGGAGGAAGTACAGAAAAGGTTTCCCAGGATGTTGCCTGGTATGGCAGGTATTAGCCATAAGGAGAGGTTCAATAAACTGAGATTGTTCGACCTGGAAAGATGAAGACTGAGGGGCGACCTGATAGAGGTTTATAAAATTATGGGGGGGAAAAAAAGGTGAACAGTTGGAAGAAATGAGAATCACAAGGGGGTACAAGTTCAAGATAAGGGGGGGAAAGTTCAGTAGAGATATGCGGGGAAAGTTTTTTTACACTGTGGTGGCCTGGAATGCACATTAGCGACATTTAAGACTTACCTGGATGGGCACATGAACAGGCATGGTGTAAAGAGATACAGGTGGTTGGTCTAGATAGTACAACGTGATTAGTGCATCCTTAGTGGACTGAAGGGCCTGTTCCTGTGCTGTATTGTTCTTTGTTCCTTGTTCTGCTAAATGCAATTACTGTTATGTTCTCTATCACTAATCCATTCTTTAAGTTTATGCCATGAAGAGCTGGCAAATCTCCTCTCTCCAAGACTGAGACCAACCATTTAGCTGCTGTTTGAATTCCTCCTTCCTGCTTACAAAGCCAAACTGCGCCTTTCTCCATGGCCCTGAATCTAACCTTCAATTCCTTTGTAACTCAACTCTGCCATGAGACTAATGTTCTATTTGCTCAATTCAACTTCACTGATTATTCAATTTCTCCTTGTGACCTTCCCCACCACTGCACGCAACGGCTGAAATGCCCTTCTCGAGCACTGCCCGCACCTCTTCCTTGAATCGCTGTCACCCTTGGTGGAGTGAATGAGCAGGGTTACAGGAATGGGTGGGAGGCCTGGGTAAAATGCCCGTTCAGAGAGTTGTTGCAGGATGATGGGCCGATTGGTCTCCTTTTGCACTGTAGAGATTCTGTAGTTCAAAGGGTTAGCTTCCACATGTACGAGCCTTCTGCTTTCTCAATCCTGTTCCCATTTAACTGCTGCCCAACCAGTCTCCCTTCCTGCTTTCCATTTTTGGCAACATTGTTAATGATTCTTTAGGTGCGGTCTCCTTCAAATCTGTCAGCATCACCTGCTGCTGCAAACCTCATTTTATTGCCTTCTATTGCGTTCAGACCTGACTATTCTCCCACATTGTGCACTCTATAAACTTAAGGTCATCCAAAACTCTGCTGATGTGATCTTACAATGACCAAGTTCCATTTCCCAATCACCCCTGTGCTCTCTGTTGATTTTCAAAATTCTCATCCTAGTTTTCCAATCTCATAGCCTCACCCCTCCTGATCTGTGGAATTTCCTTGCAGATACTGTCTATGGTATCTACATCCTCTCATTCTGGCCTCCTGAGTATTGCTAGTTTTAATTGTTCCTCCACTACTGGTTGTGCCTTGACCCCAAGGTCCAGAATTTTCCCTCTACCTCTAACTTGGCTTTTGATAATCCAGCCTGATATCTCCTAATGTGTCTCACTGCCATTCTGTGTTTTAGAACACTGAAGCACCATGAATATATTTTCACACTTCTCTCCTCAAACTGTCGTCCCACCTCCCTTCCCTCTCCAAACTCCTTGATCATATCTTCCAAGCTGTGCCTTTTTTTTCCCAGAATTCCATGTTTGAATGAACAGAAACAGCACTTATTAAAACAACAAATTACATCATGACTGATAAGGGAAACATTCCCTCCTGGTCCTATCTGCAGTCTATGACGTGATGACCATGTTAATTCCAGCAATGCTAAATGCTGAAAGAAAATGTCCAAAATTTGTCTTTCACCTTGAGCAAGTTTATTCTCAGAACAGCTCCAGCCCCACATCCAACTGTTGCCGCTGTGCTGTTGTAGTTGAGGCAATGATCATGATTTGTCTTTAACAATATAATTGGCTTACCAATGTAATTGCCAAAGGATGCAATTGCTGATACATTGACAGACACATCATCCTCCTCCAACACCACTCCACTGTCCTGCAACTTTAATCTATCTAATCATAACCAGGGAATCACTGGTAACAGTTTCTCTTCTTGTTTCTGTACTGTTATCACTGGTGTCTTCCAAGGAGCTATCCTTGACCCCTCCTATTTCACTTAAAAGCATTTCCCGTTAGGGACACCATCCAAAAGCACTGTATTAGCTTTCACATATACATTGACAATCCAGCTCTCCCTCATCACCATCTCTCTCAGCTCTTCCACTCTCTAGATTCTGCCTCTGACATCCAGTCCTCAGCAGAAATCTCCTCTGATTAAATACTGGGGAGAGTGAAACTACTGTTTTGGTCCCTGCTCCAAGCTCCATTCACTTGCAACCCATTCCGTCCCTCCCTCTGCTTCAGGCCAAATCAGAAAGTTCAGAACCTCAGTGGTGGCATATGTGATCAAATGTGACAACTAAGACCACCTATTTCCACCTCTATGACCTCACCTAACATTGCCCTGTCTCACCTCATCTGCTGTTGCTGAAAACCTCATTCACTCTGTCGTTATTTTTAAACTTGACTGTTTCGACACACTCCTGGCTGATCTTCCAGAAACTAGAGCTCTACTACCTGTTTCTCAACTCGTACCAAACCCCATTCATCCCTGGGCCAGTTGCTCAACCTTTGCCCCTGCTGCTGAGAATTCAGAAGAATTCTCATCTTCATATTTAAATCCCTCTTTATTGTTTCATGCAAATGTGTGGAGTTTGCATGTTCTCCCTGTGTTTCCTTTGTGTGCTTTGGTTTTCTCCTTCAATCCAAAAATATGTCGGTTAGATGGATTGGCCATGGCGAAACGCAGGTTGAGGGGGGGGTGTGACAGGGCAGAGGGGATGGCCTGGGTGGCGTGCTTTTTCAGAGAGCTGGTGCAGACCTAATGGCTGAATGGCTGCCTTCTGCACTCTAGAGATTCTTTGGTCAATGCTGTTAAAATTAGAGGTGGACCTTAGGATACAGTGAGAACAGAGCAGCGTTGAATGTTTTGGAAATATCTGTAATTACAGGTGGATGTGAAATATGAAAGGTAGAATCTCTGAAATCCAGAGGGAATAAAGCTAGAGATAGTTACTGAGGAAAGGGGATGTGGGATTGAACCCTGATTGAACATGAGAAGAGGGAAACAAAGCAATGATCTGAAATCCATTCAGAGAGACGAGCAGAACTTCTTCAAGATATTGGCTCAGTATTTCCAGCATTTTCTATATATTTATTTCAGATTGACAGTGAGACTGAGTAGTTGGATCAGCATACTTCAGTGAAATTAAGGTTAGTTTGGATGTTTCAGTGATTGTCTAATCCTTCAGTTAATTGACTCGTTATCTTTGAGCTCAGAAGGCTTGGTTGCAAGGGAATCTACTGAAATCTCAGATTTACTGAGATTCACTTCTTGCAATTAGAATCAACAAAAAGATGAGAAGCACAGTGGTTAACACTGCTGCCTGACAGCACCAGGGACCTGGGTTCAATTCTAGCATTGGGTGACTGTCGGATTTGCATGTTCTCTCTGTGTCTGCATGGGTTTTCTCCAGGTGCTCTGGTTTCCTCCCACAGTAAAAAGATGTGCAGGTTAGGTTGATTGGCCATTGCTAAATTGCCCTTTAGTGTTAGGGGGATTAGCAGGGTAATTACGTGGGGTTATGGGGAGAGGGCCTGGGTGAGATTGTTGTTGGTGCAGGCTCAATGGACCACATGACCACCTCCTGCATGTAGGGATTCTATGATTTTGTTTTATGATTCCAGAAAGAAAACCCATTAAGCTCAAAAAAAATAAAAACCTTTATAAAAAAATAGAAGTTTTGAAATCTGGCTTTGTTCGGTTAGTTCCAATAAAGGTGAAGTATTCTTTGCAGAACTTAAGCAAGGTGACTCACTGATACGGGGAAATGCAGCCTGTTCATTTTTTTTGTATTGTAGTAATGTCCTGCAATTTACATATCTGCGCTAGTCTGTGTATACCAGATCACCCATCACCAGCCCAAAGGTTTGCTAATCTGCGGCTTGAAAAATAAGAGAATAGAAGTCAACTTTACAAAATGCCAAAGAAAAACCACTTGAATGAAGTTTAAAAAAAATGCTCGTCATGTACTTCCTACGTCTACGTTATCTGTTGTCATTTACATGAGGGTTTTCCTTGTTAAGGTGATTTAAATCCTCATCACCACCTCTGGTCTCAAGCCCTGTAAGTGTGACACATGTTATATTCTTAATTTATTAAACAATTTCTCCAGGAAATTTCTCTTTAACTGTATTGAAAACAGTGTTTATTGTCTTTGATCCATTTTTCATGTCACGTTTTCAGATGCTGAAACCGATCTGACTGACTTCCATTGGGAAGTGAATTTATCGTTCGTGATTTCACTGTTTGCGAGGTTTTGCAAGCATGTAACCCTATGAATGGTGGAATTTTGTTGTGTTACATACATTTTAAAACACAAACCCCAGCCATTTAACACAACTGATCCATATTGGTGTTTGTTTCACAGCCTTCTTCATTTAGCTCCATCAGCGGAATTTCCTTTTACATGGATAAATTGCACTGATTAAATCAAATGAGTCCAACAGTAATTGTGGTTGTGACAAGACTCCTTCGACAGCAGCTTCCCAAACCAATGGCCTTTATCACCTAGAAGGACAAGGGCAACAGATACATGGGAACACCACATCTGGATATTCCCCTCCAAGTCACTCGCCATTCTGACTTGGAAATATATCACCATTGTCGCTGGATCAAAATCCTGGACATTGCTCCGTAACAGCACTGTGGGAATACCTACATCACATTGACTGCAACTCACTACCACGTTCTCAAGGGCAGCGAGGGATGGGTAATAAATGCTGGGCCTGGTTAATAACACCCGTATCCTACAAATGATTTAACAAAATGTTCAATTCATATTAAATTAAACAACTTAACAGGCTAAACCTGACCTCGTCTTAGCGAGTGTTTGCTTGTTGATGTGTATTAAGATTTAAAAAAACATGTTAATGGCTCCCTTGAGTTCATAAAACTGTCTCAGTGGATGAAGCTAATTATTACACCCTTGAGTTACACGGTATACAAATACATACTGAACAGGTGTAGTGGTTAGCACTGGTGCCAGGGACCTGCGTTTGATTCCCGGCTTGGATCACTGTCTGTGCGGAGTTTGCATATTCTCCGTGTGTCTGGGTGGGTTTCCTCAGGGAGTTCTGGTTTCCTCCCATAATCCAAAACTGTATGCGTTAGGTGGATTGACCATGATAAACTGCCAGGTGTCAGAGGGACTAGCTAGGGTAATTGTACGGGGGATAGGGCCTGGGCGGGATTGTGGTCAGTGCAGACTCGATGGGCCAAATGGCCTCTTTTTGCACTGTAGGATTTTATGACTCTATGATCTTGGATCAACTCCGAAACGTAAAGGACCATGATCCACTTACAACTACAACTCATAGATTGAGTCATAAAGATTTACAGCATGGAAACAGGCCCTTCAGCCCAACTTGTCCATGCTGCCCTTTGTTTTAAACCCCTAACCTAGTCCCAGTTGTCTGCATTTGGCCCATACCTCTCTATACCCATCTTACCCATGCAACTGTCTAAAAATTTTTAAAAGATAAAATCATATCTGCCTTTACTACTACCTCTGGCAGCTCACCACCTTCTGTGTGAAAAAATTGCCCCTCTGGACCCTTTTGTATCTCTCCCCTCTTACCTTAAACCTATGTTCTCTAGTTTTAGACTCCTTTAGGAAAAGATATTGACCATTTAGCTGATCTATTCCCCTCGTTATTTAATAGACCTCTATAACATCACCCCTCAGCCTTCTACGCTTCAAAAAAAAGTTCCAGTCTATCCAACCTCTCCTTATAACTCAAACCATCAAGTTCCAGTAGCATCCTAGTAAATCTCTTCTGCAACCTTTCTAGTTTAATAATTTCCTTTCTATAATAGGGTGATTAGAACTGTCGCATTAAGTGTCGCATTACCAATATCTTGTGTAATTCAACAAGACATATACCACTGAATTGAAGGGGATAGATGTCGTGGATCCTAATTTGTAATAGGGATATTATCCATGAATATCCCTTTGACAATAAAACCTACTGGAGAACAATCCTCACAGTGTGACTTTTATATCTAGGTGCAGAGTGAAGACAAGTTTGAAAATCCTCATTTTTCTTTGAAATGAGGTCTTTGAATTCCTCTTTAGCAGATTCTTTCCTTTATTGATTTTTTTTTTCTCCTAGGATGCTTATGCAACAGTGAAGCCTAAAATAGGAAAGACAGTTCAGATTGGAAAAGGTAAGAATCCTTTGACAGTCTGTGATGTTAAGCAGGTGAATATCCATTTACCAAATGAGGCGGTAGAAGATATCCTAATGTTTCACAACTGTTGACTGTGGTTTGGTACAAATACTCGTTTCCACTCTTCATTTCTGGATCCTCTCCCTGTCTAACACCTTCTCCCACTGAGGAAAAAACTGGCTCCTAAATAGAGGATTGAGCATCACTGGCTGTCAATTCACTCTGAAGAAAGAACTGGTGTACATACATAGATACACAGAACCCTACAGTGCAGAAACAGGCCCTTCGGCCCATCGAGTCTGCACTGAACACAATCCCACCCAGACCCTATCCCCATATCCCTACACATTTACCTGCTAATCCCTCTAACCTACACATCCCAGGACACTAAGGGGCAATTTTAGCATAGCCAATGAACCTAACCCGCACATCTTTGGACTGATAAAGGGATCTGCATTCCTAACGTTCTTTTTGTTGATCACAACCCTTGTTGTGATCGTGTGTCCAATATTCTTTTCTTTTAAAGTAATTCTCTTCACTTCAGAACATTCCCTTCTTGCTTGCTCCTTATTTAGATTACAATTTTGGTGGCATTCTTATTTAGAACACAAACACAGCACAAACAAGCCCTTCGGCCCACAAGTTGCGTCAATCACATCTATACCTACCAAGCCGTAGAACTATCTGTAACTCCCAATCCCATTAGATCCCTCATACTCGTCCAGAAGTCTTTTAAAAGACCCCAGCGAGTTTGCCTCCACCACCACCGACGGCAGTTGATTCCACTCACCCACCACCCTCTGAGTGAAAAATTTGTATTTTTTGTGTTTTGTATTTGTATATAGATTACATCTATACCTACCAAGCCATAGAACTATCTAACTCTCAATCCCATTAGATCCCTTATACTCGTCCAGAAGTCTTTTAAAAGACCCCAGCGAGTTTGCCTCCACCACCACCGACAGCAGCTGATTCCACTCACCCACCATTGTCTGAGTAAAAATTTGTAGAGGATGTCTTGTGTTTCCTGCTTCTGAACTCGAAGCTCTGGATTTAAGTCCCATTTGAGAACTTGTTGGTCATGGAAGATATGTTCATAATGTAGCCGAACCTGTAACTCTTTTTCTTTCTGATATACCAGTGGATGGGTGGTCAAGTGGGAGAGTCTCCTTGGTCAGCCATCCTTGATGTGCAGTGGTGCCTTTCAGGCTATTGCTTCTGGAAACAGCCTAGCGACCTGTTCCACGGAAAACTAGCTATAGAAACATAAGAACATAAGAAATAGGAACAGGAGTAGGCCATCTGGCCCTTCGATCCTGCCCCGCCATTCAATAAGATCGTGGCTGATCTGTCGTGACTCAGCTCCACCTTCCTGCCCTCTCCCCATAACCCTTAATCCCTTCTCTTATCAAAAACCCATCAACCCGTTTCTTAAATATATTTAGCGAGGCAGCCTCCACCACTTCAACGGGCAGAGAATTCCAGAGATTCACCACCCTTTGAGTGAAGAAGTTCCTCCTCAACTCTGTTCTAAACCGCCCCCCCTTTATCTTGAGGCTGTGCCTCCTAATCCTACTGTCTTTTTTGAGTGGGAAGAGTCTCTCCACCTCTATCCTATCCATCCCATTCATCATCTTATACGTCTCAATGAGATCTCCCCTCATTCTTCTAAACTCTAACGAGTACAAGCCTAGTTTATTCAGCCTCTCCTCATAGCTCAATCCCCTCAACTCCGGTATCAGCCGAGTAAACCTCCTCTGCACTCCCTCCAGGGCCAAAATATCCTTGGCGGCGCCCAAAACTGCACACAGTACTCCAGCTGCGGCCTCACCAATGCCCTATACAGCTGTAGCAAGACCTCCCTACTCCTATATTCAATCCCCCTCGCTATGAAGGCCAGCATCCCATTCGCCTTCCTGACCACCTGCTGCACCTGCAAGCTGGGTTTTTGCGACTCATGCACAAGGACCCCGAGGTCCTTGTGTAAGTAAACAAATGTAAGTATGTGCTTTGTTATTGGCAGAACCAGAGATCTGCACTGTCCTCAGGCCGAGAAGGTGTCTGTTGTAAAGTATATCAGCTGGACAGCTCATGGCCTCTCCCTGTGCACTGTGCAATCATACAGGTTCCCCATGCCCGCTCATAACACAATCTCAAGATGTACCTGTGTTCACGGTGAATACCAATCACAAACCAGATTGCTTTGATCATCAATCCACCAAGCTCAGCCCGCAATCAACACCCCCCCAACCCCATCACCACCACCACCACCCCGGCGCCGGGCTCGGCTCGGCCTTGGCCTCAGGCTCAGTCTTAAGCATATATTAGTGGTAGGCTGGTAAGTTTTCAGTTACCTGGCTCAGATTTATGTTTTCCACATCCAGATAAATTAAACTTGCAACTGGGAATGTGGGAGCGCTGATTAAATTATTATATGCCAATGGGTGCACCATACAGTACTATACAGTCAATGGAGAGGTAACTGAGAATGCTGAGACGCTGATTGCCTGATTTGCTGATGTTTTGCTTTGTCTTTGGTAGATGGATATGCTTTCCTGAAAAACCCACCGAGTGGATTCTACCCACGTGCTGGAATCATTGCCCTGGCTGGAGTGACTGGTCTTTTCCTTGCTGGAAGGGGTAGGAGCTTAGTTCAGATTATGGTATTTTACGTTGCTCAGCCAATGGGGAAGCCACGGTTTTCACTGACAGTTGTGACATTGTCACAGATGATCTTGAGGATCAAAGGCTGTGAGAGAGGCCCTGCAGCACATCCTGGTTCGAACAGTAAACACCAATACCAACCCTTGCTCACTGACTCCTGAATGAATCTGAAGTCACAATGTGAACATGTGAGTGATGATGAAGAGGATAAGATCTTATGGTCCCGTGCTGTCTGTCTGACACTGCTGCCATTCCTTATATATAAGAACATAAGAAATAGGAGCAGGAGTAGGCCATCTAGCCCTTCGAGTCCACCCCGCCATTCAATAAGATCATGGCTGATCTGTCGCTGCTCAGTTCCACTTTCCCGCTTTCTCCCCATAACCCTTAATCCACTCGCCTATCAAAAACCCATCAACCCGCGTCTTAAAAATATTTAGCGAGGCAGCCTCCACCACTTCAATGGGCAGAGAATTCCAGAGATTCACCACCCTTTGAGTGAAGAAGTTCCTCCTCAACTCCGTTCTAAACCCCCCTTTATCTTGAGGCTGTGCCCCCTAGTCCTACTGTCCTTTCTGAGTGGGAAGAGTGTCTCCACCTCTATCCTATCCATCCCATTCATCATTTTATACGTCTCAATGAGATCTCCCCTCATTCTTCTAAACTCTAACGAGTACAAGCCCAGTTTATTCAGCCTCTCCTCATAGCTCAACCCCCTCAACTCCGGTATCAGCCTAGTAAACCTCCTCTGCGCTCCCTCCAAGGCCAAAATATCTTTGCACAGGTGCGGCGCCCAAAACTGCACACAGCCTTCCAGCTGCGGCCTCACCAATGCCCTATACAGCTGCAGCAAGACCTCCCTACTTTTATATTCAATCCCCCTCGCTATGAAGGCCAACATCCCATTTGCCTTCCTGACCACCTGCTGCACCTGCAAGCTGGGTTTTTGTGACTCATGCACAAGGACCCCGAGGTCCCTCTGCACCGTCGCCTGCTGCAGTTTTTCGCCCCATAAGTAATAGTCCTTCCTACCATTATTCCTACCAGAGTGAGAGGTAAAAGGGCTTAAGCTCACTGGGCTTGGGCGAGCGCAGGCTTGATAACAGGGCTTCATATCACACCTTAATAGGGGTCAACCATAATGCCAGGGTCTAGGGTTACACGTGTTCACTGTGTTCGATGCCATATGTGGACATTTCTGGAGACAGCACATCTCCCGAAAGCCCACATATGCGGGAAATGTCTCGAGGTGCAGCGATTAAGGGCCCGGGTGAGGCAGCTGGAACTGAGACTGGAGGATATGTTTTTAGTTAGGGAAAATGAGGAGGTAATGGAGAGGAACGGCAACACTGAGCTAATACCAGAACCTACAAGTATAGATGGTTGGGTTACAGTTAGGAAGAGCAAAAAGAAAAGTACTAGGAATGCCCCAGATGAATTACCCCGGAATGTCAAGGGTGGGGTGACAGTTGGGGTAGAGAAGGCAAGGGAGGGAGATCAGAAAGTGAAGAGTGCAGGGTGTGAGATAGTGGTGGGGGATGGGAATGTCAAGGGGATTGACAGGCGATTCTGTGGGCAAAAGCGGGACTCCAGGATGGTAGTCTGCCTCCCTGGAGCTGGGGTACAGGACATCTCAGAAAGGGTAGAGGGAATCTTGAAGGGTGGAGGGACTGAGTCGAATGTGATAGTGCATGTAGGAGAGAAGGATGTAGGAACAAAGTGCAGGGGGGACATACGCAGGCAGTTCAGGGAGTTGGGGGCCAGGCTGAAATGTAGGGCCTCCAGGGTGGCGTTCTCTGGGCTGCTGCCGGTGCCTGGGGCTAGCAGGGCTAGAAATAATGAACTAATCCAATTAAATGCTTGGTTGAAAGATTGGTGTAGGGCAGAGAGATTTATATTCATAGACCACTGGGAAGTCTTTATGAAAGAACGGCTAATATACAAGAGGGATGGGGTACAGTTAACTGGGAAGGGCATACATATCTTAGCTGGAAGGTTAGCTGGTGTGTATCGGCAGGGTTTAAACTAATATGGAGGGGGGGTGGGGAGGTAGACGGAACTGGGATTGGGGATAGGGTAGGCCCGGAGGGTAGGAAGAAGGATCGGGTTGTTTCTGAGGGTCTTCGGTGCATGTGTTTCAATGCTAGGAGTGTGACTGGCAAAACAGATGAACTGAAGGCATTAATGTTTGAAAGGAAGTTGGAAGTGGTGGCGGTGACAGAGACTTGGTTAAAGGAAGGGCAGGATTGGCAGTTGAATGTTCCTGGGTATAAGTGTTTCAGGCGAGATAGGGGTGGGTCGCTGAGAGGTGGGGGAGTGGCGTTGTTAGTTAAGGATTGCATCGTAGCAGTGCAGAGGGAGGGAGGTACGGAGGATGTAGGAATCGAGTCGCTATGGGTGGAGTTGAGGAATAGGAAGGGTGATGTTACTATGCTGGGTGTTTACTACAGACCGCCCAACAACCCGAGGGCTGTGGAAGAAGGGATAAGCAGGGACATTCTAGATAAGTGCAGGAAGAATAGGGTGGTGGTAGTGGGAGATTTTAATCTCCCCAGGGTAGATTGGAATGTACTGAGATCAGAGGGTGCTGACGGGGAGGAATTTGTACAGTGTGTAATGGAAGGATCCCTGGAGCAGTACGTGGATAGACTGACCAGGGAGGGGGCTATACTTGACTTGGTTCTGGGGAATGAGCCTGGGCAGGTGGTTGACGTTGAGGTAGGAGAGCATGTGGCTAACAGTGACCACAACTCTGTCTGGTTCAAGATATTAATGGATAAAGATGAAGCCTGTCCTAAGGGGAGGGTGTTAAATTGGGGGAGGGCTAGATACAGCCGGATTAGGCAGGATCTTAAAGATACGGACTGGGGTACGCTATTTAACGGTAGGTCGACGCTGGGTATGTGGGAGTCTCTCAAGGGAAAACTACAATCTTTACAGGAAAGACATGTGCCGGTCAAGAGGAAGGATGGGAAAGGTAGGATTAGAGAGCCGTGGGTAACTAGGGATATTGAGGACCTGGTCAGGAGAAAGAGGGAAGCGTACACTAGATCGAGGCATTTGAGGACAGAGATAGCGTTAGAAGAATACAGAGAATGTAGGAGGGAACTTAAAAGGGGCATCAGAAAGGCAAAAAGGGGCCACGAAATGGCTTTGGCGGGTAGGATTAAGGAAAATCCTAAAGCATTTTACTCTTATATTAGAAACAAAAGGATGGTTAGAGGGAACATTGGTCCTCTCAGGGACAGAGGAGGGGAACTATGCTTGGAGCCTGGGGGAATGGGGGAGATCTTGAATGAATACTTTGCGTCGGTATTCACTCAGGAGAGGGGTCAGTCCTCTGCTGCTGTGCTTGAGAAGTTTGAGGATCCGTTGAGGGAAATAGTCATCACGAGGGAAGAGGTGTTGGGACTTTTAGACAATATAAAGACAGACAAATCTCCGGGGCCTGATGGCATCTATCCTAGGCTGCTAAGGGAGGTGAGGGATGAAATTGCTGGGCCTCTGACGCAAATCTTTGTCTCTTCTTTGGACACAGGTGAGGTCCCAGAGGATTGGCGGATTGCAAATGTTGTACCGTTGTTTAAGAAGGGTCAGAGGGATAACCCAGGGAACTATAGGCCAGTGAGCTTGACTTCAGTTATAGGCAAGATAATGGAGAGGATCCTCAAGGATAGGATGTATGAGCATCTGGAGCGCTGCAATCTGATCAGGGATACGCAGCATGGCTTCGTTACAGGGAGGTCGTGCCTTACGAATCTATTGGAATTTTTTGAAGAGGTGACAAAAACGGTTGACGAAGGACAAGCCGTTGATGTTGTCTATATGGATTTCAGTAAGGCGTTTGACAAGGTCCCTCACGGTAGGCTGATAGAAAAGGTGAAGGCTCATGGGATACAAGGCCAGGTATGTAGATGGGTGAAGAACTGGCTTGGGAGGAGAAGACAGCGGGTAGTAGTGGAGGGCTCCTTTTCCAATTGGAGGTCTGTCACCAGTGGGGTGCCGCAGGGCTCGGTACTAGGACCTCTACTATTTGTAGTATATATTAATGACTTGGAAGAGGGGGTAGGTGGTGTGATCAGCAAATTTGCTGATGACACTAAGTTGGTTGGATTGGCGGGTACTGAGGAGCAGTGCCTGGCAATGCAACAGGACATAGATAGGCTGGTAGATTGGGCAGATAGATGGCAAATGGAATTTAATCCGGAGAAATGCGAGGTGATGCACTTTGGCCGGAATAATGTGGAAGGGAGTTATATGATAAAAGGTAGAACTATCCGGAGTATAGATACGCAGAGAGACCTGGGGGTGCAGGTACACAAGTCCCTGAAGGTGTCGGTGCAGGTGCAGAATGTGATGAGGAAAGCGTATGGCATGTTAGCCTTCATAGGAAGGGGTATAGAATATAAGAGTAGGAGTCTGATGTTGCAGTTGTATAGAACGTTGGTTAGGCCTCACCTGGAGTACTGCGTCCAGTTCTGGTCGCCGTACTACCGGAAGGATGTAGAGATCCTGGAGAGAGTGCAGAGGAGATTTACCAGGATGTTGCCTGGTATGGAAGGGCTGTCTTACGAGGAAAGATTGAACGCACTTGGGCTGTTTTCCCTTGAGAGACGTCGGCTGAGGGGGGATTTGATAGAGGTTTATAAGATTATGAAGGGGACAGATAGAGTAGATGGTGATAAGCTTTTTCCGCTATTAGAAATGGATAGAACGAGGGGTCACGGGCTTAGGGTGAGGGGGGCTAGATATAAGACTAATGTTAGAGGGCAGTTTTTCACACAAAGGGTAGTGGGGATGTGGAATGCACTGCCGAGTGAGGTGGTGGAAGCAGGCACGCTAGGGTTGTTCAAGAGTCACTTGGACAGCCACATGAGCAGTTTACATATAGGGGGATATAGCAGGCCTTATTAAGCATTGTAAGCTTGGGGTCAGTTTAGTCTCGGGTATAGAGTCTTTAATAATGAAATTTTTATCCACAGGCACTTACCATCTCGAGGGCATCATGGCAGCACAGAGGCTATCTCTGTTACTGTGCGGACACATGGAGTTGGGCCTGTGTCCGTGGGAGTTTGCGCGTTCTCCCCGTGGTTGCGTGGGTTTCCTCCGGGTGCTCCGGTTTCCTCCCACATCCCAAAAATGTGCTTTTAGGCTGATTGATTGGGTAACAAATTGTCCCTATATTGGACCTCCCTGATCTTCACACATTAGGCATAGACTAGAGTCATGAATAGGTCACTGACCATGGGACGGCGGCGTGGGCTCGTTGGGCCGAAGGGCCTGTTTCCCGTGCTGTTTTGTTCTTCGTTCTTTGTTCTTTGTTCAAACTGGACCACCTCATGCTTGCCAACATTAAATTCCATTTGCCATTTCCTGGCCCATTCGCCCACCCTATCTAGATCCTTCTGCAGACTCTCCACACCCTCCGCACAATTTGCCGTTCCCCCAATCTTGGTGTCATCAGCAAATTTCTACACCCTACACTCGGTTCCCTCCTCCAGATCATCTATATAAATGGTAAAAAGCTGAGGCCCCAGCACCGACCCCTGGGGCACTCCACTAGTCACCATCCACCAATCCGAATAGCACCCGTTGACCCCCACTCTCTGCCTCCTATTTGACAACCAATCCTCTATCCAAGCTAACACCCTACCCCCAACTCCATGTCCCTCTACCTTCTGCAATAACCTCTTGTGAGGTACTTTGTCAGACGCCTTCTGAAAATCTAGAAAGACCACATCCACCGGCTCTCCTCTATCCACCGCCCTAGACACATCCTCATAGAACTCCAGTAAATTTGTCAGACACGACTTCCCTTTAATGAAACCGTGCTGCGTCTGCTCTATCAAGCAATTCCCTTCAAGATGCCTCGCAATTTCCTCCTTAATGACAGATCACAATAATGATCTGTCTACACCATCAGAATCATGTAACTGAAGAGCTGAAGACCCAGCTAAAAACCCCTAATCCAATCCCTTAGGCAATCAAAACTAATCCAAAAGCCCATTCTACTCCAGCCCAGGAATGATTGCAAAGAGATGAATTTCCTCCGACTAACTGGCTGATATTTTGTTCAATTGCTTAGTCACCAGCAACATCTAGCCAAATGGAAATCCAGTTATAGCTAATTAATTTCTCTAAAGTTAAAGAACAATGACTAATTGATACCCTCATTAGACCTGACTTCAACACACAAATCAGTGTGAACTTTAATCTCTGCATGCATTTGTTGATTTAAAAGTTGAGAGGAAGAAAAGGAAGAGTGTCGGTGTCATTTGATTGTTTTGACTGCTTTACTTCCTCAGTCATTGAATGGCAGCAGCTGTTAGTTCAGTGAACACATTGGATAAATTTAAAATGGATTCATTAGCGTTGTGTGAAGTGCATTTCAGTAAAATTCAAACATGGAGTTGAAACAGGATGACGGTGAGACAGGGTCACACGGTGAGGTGGGATTGGGGGTGAGGCAAGGGACATGGTGAGGTGGGGATACATGAGGTGGGCTTTGGATTGAGGTGAGGCTGTGAGATTAGGTCATGGTAGCCTTGTTCAGAGTCAGTTGGAAATACAATGTTATAACCTGACAAATATTATAAGTATTGCTCTGGATTTATAACAACTACCTAAATTTATTTAGGGCCTTTATCATAATGGAATGTCCCAACGTGCTTCTTGGGAGCATTTTAGGTAGGTTTTACAAGGGGGAAGTGTGGTTCATCCCACACTTGTAAAGGGAATTCCAGAACTTGGAGCCTTGACAGCTGAAGGTATGGCTACCAATTGTGAAGTGATTAAGATTGCGATGCTCAGGAAGCTAAAATTAGAGGAGCGCAAATATCTCACAAGGTTGTGAGGTTGGAGGAGATTCCAGAGAAGTGGGTGAGGGTGTGGAGGGATTTGAAAACGAGGATGAGAGTCTTAAAATCAAGATGTTACTTGATGATATAAATCAGAGAGTAAGAAGTCTCACAACACCAGGTTAGAGTCCAACCAGTTTATTTGACAGTAATACCTCAAGCTTTCGGAAACTGTCCCTTCGTCAGGTGTGTGGAAGGTTCTGATCAGAGAAGGGCATATAAATTCACACACAGTTTACAGAATACTAATTAGAAGGCACGTCAACCCATATCCAGTACGTGATCAGCAGATACTTCCTCAAATCAAATACTGGGAAGATTGAAGCCATTGTTTTCAGTCTTCACTCCAACCTCCGTTCCTTAGTTAGCCACTCTACCCGTCACCATGGTAACAGTCTGACATTAAACCAGTCTGCGTGTAACCTTGAAGTGATATTTGACCCCGAGATGAATTTCCAATCTCGCTATCACATGATCATTAGGACCACTGATTTCCGTCTCTGTAACTGTGCTGGACTTTTTTTCAGCTCATCTGCTGTTGGAAATTTCATCCATGCCTTCATGATTCTAGACTCAGCTAGTCTAACATATTCCTGGCTGCTCTCCCATATTCTAAGGCTGAGATCATCCAAAACTCTGTTCTAAATCACACCAAGTCCTTACCTGCTATTCAAGCAGGTTAGCTGTAGAGATGTGCATTCTAATCAGTATTCTGTAAACTGTGTGTGACTTAATATGTCCTTCTCTGATCAGAACTTTCCACACACCTGACCAAGGAACACCGTTTCCGAAAGCTTGTGGGATTACTGTCAAATAAACTGGTTGGACTCTAACCTGGTGTTGTGAGACTTCTTACTGTGTTTACCCCAGTCCAACGCTGGCAATTCTACATCATAAATCAGAGAGCACAGGGGTGAGAGGGGAACAGGACTTGGTGTGATTTAGAACAGAGTTTTGGATGATCTCAGCCTTAGAATATGGGAGAGCAGCCAGGAATATGTTAGACTAGCTGAGTCTAGAATCATGAAGGTGTGGATGAAGTTTCCAACAGCAGATGAGCCGAGAAAATGTCTAGCACAGTTACAGAGATGGAAATCAGTGGTCCTAATGATCATGTGATAGTGAGATTGGAAATTCATCTCAGGGTCAAATATCACTTCAAGATTATACACAGACCAGTTTAATGTCAGACTGTTACCATGGTGACGGGTAGAGTGGGTAACTAGGGAACGGAGGTTGTAGTGAAGACTGAAAACAATGTCTTCAATCTTCCCAATATTTGATTTGAGGAAGTATCTGCTGATCACGTAGTGAGTATGGGTTGGGGAAGCAGTTGATAATGTGCAGAAGTAAAGCGAGGTGGTGGTGAGGTGGAGCTGGGGGTCGTCAGTGAAAACTAACACAGTACTTTCAGGTGATTTCACCCCAGGGGCAGCATGTAGATGTGGAATAGGAACTGGTGAAGGATTGATCACCAGGAATACCAGAGGTAATAGAGCAGGAATAGACGGGAATAGGAAGAGATTCTTCGACGACGATTAGGTAGATAAGAGTGGACGCAGGTGAGAGCAGTTCCACCCAGCTAGACAATGGTGGAGATTGAAGGAGGATGGTGTAGTCAAACTGTGTGAAAGACTGCAGACAGCTCAAGAAGGACCAGGAGGAAGTCAAGTAGGATATTATTGTGACTTTGACAAGAATCATTTTGGTAATGTGGCAGAGGCAAAAACCTTTATGTTTTGAAACCCCTTCCATCTGTATAAAATTCTCTTTCACTGTCTCCTGTCCAGATGTATTTGGACCAAACTTTTCCAAATCCAAATATGGCCTCAGTGTACTATCATCCATAAGAATGGCACCTCTGACAGTGCTGCACTGTGTGTGTCAATCCTGATTATCGATCTCTGATCAAGTGTTTTGATCACACCACCATTAACGCGAATTTAGCCAAACTGCTTAAGATAATGGCATTGGTTTGAGATTGGCTGAAAATGGGGTGAGTATTTAGGCTCAAGGACCCTTGTCCTCTGTTGCTGTGACTGTTTCCCCTTAGCACTCCACCCTACTCACCCACACCAAGTACTGCATGTCAGTGGAATTTGACAGCTTGCTGATTTCAAGAGTCTTCCTAGATGAGGAGATAGTTTTGAGGTTGATTTTTGATGATTTTTATCCCCATGCTTGCTTTTATTTACTTAGTTTCAATTCTTTTAATCTTTTATCTGTAGGATCCCGAGTAAGGAAAGTGATTTATTCGTGTGGGTTTGTTGCTGCTTGTGCATCTTTATATTATCCTCAAGAAACAATTGAAGCTGCAAAGGTAATTAACAGTAAAATTCTAAACCCAGTTGTTTCAAATAGTGACAGTTCAGTAAAATATCAGAAACTTTTATTTATCTTGTTTAGCATTGAAAATGATTGAAATGTGTTTTATATCTGCTTGAACTCCTAGGATTTTTCTTACAAGTTATTGTTACTCAAAACTTGGATTTACATCCTGCCTTTCACAATTTCAGAATATTCCAAAACACTTTCTAATCAATGGTCTACTTCACCAGTGCACTCACCTTCTAACATAAGGATTACCAATTTGTGCACAGCATGCTCCCACAAATAGCAATGTTTACTGATTGAATTATGTTTTTAGGTGTTGATTGAGAGGTAAATATTGGCCAGAACTGGGGCAGAACATGCCCACCCGGTGCACTGCAGTCTTCCAGCTGAGTGAGGCAGGCAGGCTGTCAGGTTAAAACTCCTTGCAGCCTCCTGAATACTACATTCAAATGTCAGCTTCAATTCTATACTCAAATCCTTGAATCATGACTTGAACCTGCAAAATCTTCACTGGTGAGAAGCAACGCAGTGAGCCATGGCTGACAGCAGACCACAGTATGGGGAGTGAGGGAGAGTGGCATTAGACTTGGTGGGATATTAAATGGTGTAGGGAAAATGGGATTAGAGTGGATGGGATATTAAAGGATGCAGGGAGTGAGGGACAGAGTGGGATTAGATTGGATGGGATATTAAAGGCTGCAGAGAATGGGGGAGAGAGTAGGATGTTAAAAAGTATCGGGAATGAGGGGAAGATTGGGATTAGAGTGAGGCCAGAATTCTCCGATCTTGTACACCCTGTCACAGCTGCCAGCGTGAATGGAGAATTTGGCACTCGGCCAAAACTCCATTCACTGCATTGGGACCGGAGAATCCCAGCCACAGGCAGGGGTGGGGAGAATTTCAACCTAGGTGTCTGAGGGAGAAAGACAGCAGTGCAGTGCTATCCAAAGTTTTTCACTCTGTGATCCCAGAGAGTGAGCCATGTTGAAATAGATGTTGAAGAGCGCAAGATGAAGGTGGTGAGCTGTGAAAGCAAGAAGGGGCTGTTCAAGCTGCAGAGTTTTTAAATAAAAAGGAGTCCTCTTTCGCTAGCCTTTTGGGAAAGAGGAATCCTGTCAGTTGTGGCCACCATTGAAAACAATGGGAGGATTTATCAGGGCCTGGAAATTGTTAACACCCCATTGGTGCTACATAGCCGAGTGAGCCCAAAATATTCTCTTAACTGTCCCCAGACCGCAGTTCGGTAAGTCCCACTAGCGAACCATTGAGTTGATTGGCCTGCCTGTTCTGTAACAGACTGTGATTCCTGTTTGACATTTTCAATGAGTTGCTGCTGGTTTTCATTCAATTGTGAGTACAAAGTGCCAATCTTCTCCAGCCTGGCTAGTACTTAGAGGGGAGGGAATATTTTAGCAAAAGAATGTCTAAATGATGAGCTCCAAAGGTAATACATATTTTCATTATGAGGAAAAAGTCTGTGATTATCAATTGTCATTTGTCTTAGGTAGCAGGCGCTTCATTTTATGAACTATCACTGCAAGGATATCTGACTGTTGAATCTCTGTGGAGGAAAAACACAAAAAGTGAACAACCTACACCAACACTCAATGACAATCAGGTATTCTAGCTGTCTGTTTTGTAACTATGCTCACCTTTAAAAACAGTCAGGATTGTCAAGGCTAGTCTCTGGCTCTGGGCGGAGCTGGGCCAAATCATCATCTGACGCAACCAATGGCTGAAGCATTTTACTAGTTCTCTGTGTATTTCTTTCCCTCTGTGCCAATGGACGTTAGAATTGCAAGATGAAAGACTGAGATCCATGAAATTACCTATTACTGTCTTGATATGGGTGTCACTGGGGAGACCATTGCCCATCCCTAATAGCCTTTGAGAAGGTAATGGTGAGCTTCCTCCTTGAATTGCTTCATTCCCTCAGGTATAGGTTCACCCACTGTGCTTTATGAGGGTCAGCAACTGTGAATGGGCAGTAATATATTTCCAAGTCAGGATGGCGAATGGCGTGGAGGGAAACAAGTTATTAGGTGCTCCTGTCCTCCTTGGACAATATCAGTCGGGAAGTTGTTGACCAATCATAGCAATGAATTGCTGTCAATGCAGAATAGAGCCAGACATGAATTGAAAAAAATCCTTGCAGTGGAGAGCCAAAATCTATAGGTCCTGTGTCACCCCTTGCTCTTGTTACATTTGCCGCAGGTCCATTTGACTATCCTACCCCAAAATGGAGCCAATACCCAGTTTCACTCTGTCTGCCCCTTCCACTATGATGTACTTTGTTTCCCCACCTCCAGATCTGCCAGCTAGAAGTCTCACAACACCAGGTTAAAGTCCAACCAGTTTATTTGATAGTATGGACGAAAAGGGATTGGTTTAGGTTAGTGGGTCATTGTTTTGTAACTGGTCGGCGCAAGATCATGGGCCGAAGGGCCTGTTCTACGCTGTAATGTTCTATGTTCTAAACCCACAAGCTTTCAGAAATGCTGTTCCTTTGTCAGGTGTGTGGAAGGTTCTGATCAGAGAACGGCATATAAAATCACTTATATGCCCTTCTCTGATCAGAACCTTCTGATCCTGAGCTTACTGCTCAGTTTTGCCTGCCTCATGCCCGAGGTAGACTAAACTTTCGGAAATTCAGAATCCGTGAGGCAAAACCATTTCAGAGTAAATAGCTGTTTTTCCACAATCCCAAATGTAGTTCTGCAGCTCTCCCTGCAAATCAACTATGTGTATTTAGCTTTCAGGGAGAATTACAAGCAATTTCACTCACATAGCACATCAATCTTACAATGCAGCAACTGGTCATTGAGCCTCATTGCTGGTGTTTGTGCTCTACATGAAATTCGTCCCATTTTGCTTCCTTCTAATCGCATCAAAGATACCCTTTATTTTCCCTCATTGTTAACTGGCTTCCCCTGAAATGCTAAGTCACCTCAGCCACTCAATGTGATGGTGAGTTCCACATTCTCACTCTCTGTGTAAGGTTTCTCCTAAATTCCTTACTGGGTTTATAAGTGACTACCTTATATTGATGACCTGTAGTTCTACACACACGCGCAAGGAAATTGGGTTGGCATAGGGGTGTTCAACCCATCAACAATGAGTGCATTGTACCTTGTCAGCACCAGAGGAAATGAGCTGGGAAATCCACCCAACCTTTCTCACCCAGGCATCTGACTGAGAGAATAACTTCAGGCTCCTCCTCTCAAAGTGTATTATTTACTGAAGCGATTGTTTTCTGGCAGGTTGTGAAACGGAATGACTGATCTCCAGAAATAGAACCGGTGACTGAAGCTGTATTTCCCATGTGAAACAAATGAATTTGAATCATCACAACTTTGTGAATCAGATCATATTTATTATGAGTTATCAGAGAATTGATTGTTATTTGTGGAGATAGTTTTAAAACCCTCTCACAAGTGAGAAATGTATGTGTATATTGAATGTGATCCAATAAAAAATGAAGTATTTCACTGAAAAGTTCAGGTTATTTTTGTTTGTTGCATTTAGAACCACACAGGAGGCCAGTCAGCTAATCATGGCAGCATTTCAAACACTGCTGCCTAGATCTCTGATCCCATTTCCCAACATCTTTTCTATTCTTTGTTCAGATCTTTTCTGGTATCCATGGAACAGTCAAAACTTGCAATCAGTTTGTGGGTTCAAATCCCACACCAGAAACTTCAATGTACAAGCTTACATTTTAGTGTGGTACTAAGGAAGTCCTGTCTTTAGTAGCTCTGAGGGTTAATGGAATCCAGGCCAGTTAGTGAAGTCACTGAGCTTTTCTTCAAAGAGTTTACTGTTCACTCTCACAGTTCTCCATGTATCCAGTGTCCCAGCTGTCCTGTTTATAATCTTGAGCAAACAAATTGACAGCCTTTTATCAGGGCATCTTCTATAGAGAAAATGCTGGAAAATCCCAGCAGGTTTGGCAGCGTCCGCAAGGAGAGAAAAGAGCTCATGCTCCAAGTTTAGAAGACCCCCTGTCAAAACTCAAAGCTCTTTCTCTCCTTACAGATGCTGCCGTACCTACTGAGAGTTACCAGCATTTTCTTTTTTCCACACCTGTATTTATTTTCTTTTATCCAGTGTTTAACTCACTGACACTCCTTAAGAAGTATTGCTCTTCTCTCGGACAGGATTTCCGTATGCCTCTAAATATCTCCCACTTTCTATGTCTTTAGCTTTGAGAAAGGGTCATCTGGACTCAAAACATCAGCTCCCTCTCTCCCCACAGATGGCGCCAGACCCACTGAGATTCTCCAGCACCCTCTCTTTTGGTTTCAGATTCTAGCATCCACAGTAATTTGCTTTTATCCTCCTATTTATACTCTTTTAAACCATAATTAACCAAAATAAATCAAATTAGCTGTGACAACTCCTCAAAGGGGCAACACATCTTCATTTATTTGCAAAGTACTTCATTAAACAATGCCCTTGTATATCTGGGCAATGTAATTAACAAACTATTAACACTGGGTTCAACACTGAATCCCTCTGAACCGATCCTGAGGAGTCTCTTTCCCCATGTCTTTAAACAAGGCGTAATGCAGGAGAATGGATTTGAGCTACAAGACTTGCCACAGAGCAGCTTCAAAGAGTTGGACTATTGTCAGTGCAGACTTATTGGGCTGAATGCCCTCCTGCACTGTAAGGATTGTATGAATTATGACTTCCCCCTCTTCTAATAGTATAAAGAGCTTGATTTTTCTTTGTTCTGATAAAGTCATCTAGGCTCGAATCATCATTAGCTCGAATATCTCTCCACAGATGCTGTCAGACCTACTGAGATTTTTCAGCATTTTCTGTATTTGAAACAAAAAGTAATGATCGATAGGGGTGTCTCTGACCGGAAGTGACAGCACTAGCTCCCTTTTTCTGGGTTGTATCAGTGATTTAGACTTCACAGTATGGTGCATGATCTCTGATGAAAGTTGGCTATGCAGTTGGAAATGAAGCAGAAAGCTGTTCATAAAATCATAGAACCCCACAGTGCAGAAAGAGGCCCTTCGGCCCATCAAGTCTGCACCGACCACAATCCCATCCAGGCCCTACCCCCATAATCCCTACACGTTTACCTGCTAATACCTCTAACGTACGCATCTCAGGACACTAAGGGGCAATTTTAGCATAGCCAATCAACCTAACCCGCACATCTTTGGACTGTGGGAGGAAAGTGAAGCACTGGGAGGAAACCCACACAGACGCAAGGAGAATGTGCAAACTCCACACAGCCAGTGACCCAAGCTGTGAATCAAGGTCCCTGGAGTTGTGCAGCAGTGCTAACCACTGTGCTGCTGTACCACTGACTGCAGGAAGATGTCAATGAACTGATCTGGTGGGTAGAAAAGTTGCAGAGTTTAATCTACAGAAGGGGGAAAGCTAAATAAATCAAGGGAAATACACAATAAATGGGAAGGGCAGAGGCAGCAACATAGTTGAGAGTGCATACTGACAGATCCCTGAAGGGAGCAGCACGGAGATCAGGTAATTGAGAAGGCAAAACTGATACTAGCCTTTCTGAGCTGAGATCTAAAAGCTTGGATATTTTGCTGGAACTCTAAGACATTGGTTAGACCAAAGCTGGAGTACTGCATGCGTCACAACAACAAACTGTGGGCCTAGACCTGACAGTATCCTGATTATCAGAGGACATGTAACATTTTTATGATACTTTAATTGGCTTTTTGATTTGGAATAAAGTCCAATCAGAGTTCCCACATGAAGGATAAATCAGATCCAAGCTGACAAAACAACATGATGTGGAGATGCCGGCGTTCAGTTGGACTTAAACCTGGTGTCAGACATCCAATCTTGGGCTTGATCAAACAAGATCCAAGCTTTCAAATTCAATCCAAAATCCAATTCAAAGTCTCAACAAGTGAGACATTCCAGATCCAACTTGACAAGACAGGCTGGCTGCTTCCTGCCTTGGGTTTGACTTACATAATCCAAACTGATTAGAACACGCATTTGCACCTCTTCCAAGGCTTGACCTCATTTGTATCTTAGCCAAAAGGCCTAGACGCCGCTTTAAAAAAATGCTTCAAGTGAAGCCTGAGTGTAACCTCACGACTTCAACCCCGTACAGGACAGCAAAACTACACGATCTAAACTGACGAGATGAGGCATTGCACTCCCCCTCGGACTCGAAGTTAAAAGGCCAAGTTGCCTTTAAGAGAGTGAAACCATAAACACAAACATGGCCGCCTCAACGACCTGCCGGGACTCTCCGTCACTGTGACGTGTTTCCTGTCACGCGGCAGTGGCTTCCGGTAAGGTTTTTTTTCCGGCAAGATGGTTCCTCTTTCGGTTCTGTTGTTTCCGGTGGGGATTTGGTGCGCGCTTTCCCTGGGAGACTCGCTGTTAAAGGTGGGGACAGAGGGAGAGGCAAAGAGATCGAGTGATGTAGAGAGAGAGAGAGAGAGAAAGGGCGGGGTCCCATCCCACCCCGACCCCTCCCACACCGTCACCCGACCTATCCCGGCCAACCCCACCCCTCCCCCCCCACCCGACCACCCATGACCCCTGTCTCCCGCACCCTGACCCTTATCCATCCCGACTCCTGGCCCTCTTTACCTCTTCCCACCTGATCCCTAACCCCCTCGGTTCTCTGACCTGGTTGCCGTGACTCCCTCAATCCTCCTGACCCCATCCCCAAAAACCTGTTCCCTGACCCCAACCTCCTTGCTCTATCTGAGTGGTGAAGGAAGTTATTTGAAGCTTTTCTGGATGGGTTTGTTTGGAATGACATTTATCCCAGTCTTTCTCTGATTGTACAGTCATCTCCCAGTCTCAAGGTTCGCTACGAAGAATGGCTGGCAAACTGCGGGATCAGCATTGCCCCTTTCCACGCACGGTGGCAGACAACCTTCTTCAATCGACTCTTCATGAAGCTGGGACGATGGAGGCCTCAGTTACTGTACATCTGGTAAGTTTGGTTTAAATCCACCTCTCACAATTAATGGCTTAGGCTGGATTGCATCCAGAATCAGTTCATCATTAAGTTGACCACTTATTGAGGTTCGATGTGTCAGCCTGAAATGCTGTTTCTGTTCGCTCTAACTATTGAAAGACATTGTGAGATGGAATACAGGCACAGGTGATGGAAGATGATGGCCAAGTGAACATTTGAATAGCCAGCTGGGATGTTACAAGGGCATCAATTATGATGACTGCTGCAGCTGAAGAATTCTGGTTAGATCATAATTGGAGCACATGAACAGTTCTGGTCTTCATATTTATAAATAGGGTCTTTGGAGAAGATGCAAAAATGATTTGCAGAGCTGATATCTGACTTGACAGAGGCAGATAGAACACAGAAAAACTATAGTACAAACAGGCCCTTCGGCCCACAAGTTGCACCGATGATATCCTGGGCTTACCTATAACCCTCAATTCTATTAAGTACCATGTACTCATCCAGAAGTCTGTTGAAAGACCCTATCGAATTTGCCTCCACCACCACCGATGGCAGCCAATTCCACTCACTCCCCCCACCCTGAGTGAAAAACTTACCCCAACGTCTCCTCTGTACCAACTCCCCAGCACCATAAAGCTGTGACCTCTCGTAGCAACAATTCCAGCCCTTGGAAAAAGCCTCCGAGAATCCACCCTTTCAACATCTTATACACTTCTATCAGGTCACTTCTCATCCTTCATTTCTCTAAGGAGAAAATACTGAGCTCCCTCAACCTATCCTCATAAGGTATGCCACCCAATCCAGGCAACATCCTTGTAAATCTCTTCTTCACCTTTTCAATAGCTTCCACATCCTTCCTATAATGAGGTGACCAGAACTGAGTACAGTATTCCAAGAGAAGTCTGACTAGGGTCTTATAAAGCTGCAACATTATCTCCCAACTCCGAAACTCAATCCCTCGATTGATGAAGGCCAGTACACTATACGCCTTCTTAACCACAGCCTCTACCTGCAAGGCTGATTTAAGAGTGCTATGGACCCGGACCCCAAGGTCCTTCTGATCCTGCTAAGAGTCTTACCCTTGATATTATACTCTTTCATCCCATTTGACCTGCCAAAATGGACCACTACATATTTATCCGGGTTTAAGTCCATCTGCCACTTGTTCACCCAGCCTTGCATCCTATCTATGTCACGTTGCAACTTCTGACATCCTTCCAAACTATCCACAATACCACCAACCTTCGTGCCGTCAGCAAACTTACCAATTCATCCCTCTACTTCCTCACCCAGGTTATTTATGAAAATTATAAACAGCAAGGGTCCCAGAACAGATCCCTGGGGCACTCCAGTGGTGACCGACCTCCATGCAGAAAAAGACCCATCTAAAACCGCTGTCTGCCCTCTGCGGTCAAGCCAGTTCTGGATCTACAAGGCAACAGCCCCTTGGATCCCATGCTCTCTCACTTTCTCAAGAAGTCTTGCATGGGGGACCTTATTGAACGCCTTGCTGAATTCCATATAAATCACATCTACTGCTCTTCCTTCGTCAATGTATTTAGTCACGTTTTCAAAGAACTCAACCAGGCTCATAAGGCACGATCTGCCTTTGACAAGCCGTGCTGATATCTATTGAGCATACGAAACTTCTCTAAATGTTCATAAATCCTGTCCCTCAGAATCTTCTCCATCAACTTACCCACCACTGAGGTTAGACTCACCAGTTGGTAATTTCCTGAGCTGTCCCTATTCCCTTTCTTCAATATAGGAACCACATTCGCAATCCTCCGGAACCCCTCCTGTCTCCATTGACGACGCAAAGATCATCGCCAGAGGTGCTGCAATCTTTTCCCTGGCCTCCCACAGTAACCAGGGTACATCCCATCCAGTCCCGGCGATTTATCTATCTTAATGCTATTCAAAACTTCCAACACATCCTCTATCTTAATGTCCACATACTCAATCTTTTCAGTCTGCTGCAAGCCTGCAGTACAACCACCCAGAATTTTTTCAACCGTGAATACCGAGGTAAAGTATTCATTGAGCACCTCTGCTATTTCTACTGGTTCTGTACAAACTTTCTCACCTTCACATTTTATAGTTCCTATCCTTTCACATGTCATCCTTTTACTCTTGACATATTTGTAGAACGCCTTAGGTTTCTCCTTAATCTTACCTGCCAAGGCCTTCTCATGACCCCCTCTGGCTCTCCTAATTTCCTCCTTAAGTTCCTTCATATAAGCCATATACTCCTCTAGATCCCTAACATCTAGCTCTCTGAATCTTTTGTATGCTTTATTTTTCTTTTTGACTAGGTTCATCACAACTTTCTTGCACCACGGTCCCCGTAACCTACCAAAACCTCCCTGTCTCGTCGGAATGTTGTCGTGCAGAGCTCTAGACAAACATTCCTTGAAAATCTGCCACCTTACTTCAGTACTTTTTCCTGAGAACATCTCCTTCCAATTTACTCATCTAATTTCCTTCCTGGTGACTTCATATTTCCCCTTACTCCAGATAAACACTAGCATAAAGGAGATAGAGTTATGATCACTATCCCCAAGATGTTCTCCCACTGAGAGATCCGACACCTGTCCAGGTTCGTTAGCCAGTACCAGATCGAGTACAGCTTCTCCTCTTGTAGGCTTATCCACATACTGTATCAGGGAGCCCTCCTGAACACGCCCAACAAACTCCTTCCCATCCAAACCCCTTATCCGAGGGATATTCCAATTGATGTTTGGGAAATTAGAGTCTGCCATCACGACAACTCTGTTATTACTACATCTCTCCAGGATCTGTTTCCATATCTGCTCCTTAACATCCCTGTTACTATCAGGCGACCTATAGAAAACACCCAGCAAAGTTATTGACCCTTTCCTGTTCTGAACTTCCACCCACGGAGACTCCGTAGACAATCCCTCCACGGCGTCCACCTTCTCTACAGCCATGACACAAAATTAGATTCGAAAGTTGGTAGAGGTCAGGGCTTTTCTGCTGTGAGGTCAAGGAATGACCTGATACTTATGGTCACGCTGGTATTTCTGATAATGCCGCCAGAGGATACGGTGGAAGCAGGCACATTAGCAACACTTTAAGAGGCATCTGTATGGGTACACGAATAGGGAGGAAATAAAGGGATATGGATCGAGTAAGAGTGGAAGTTTAGTTAGGGCGTCATGATCGATGCAGGCTTGGAGGGCCAAAGGGCCTGTTCCTGTGCTGTACTTTTCTTTGTTCTTTGTATAACTATCCCCAAGAAACGTTATAATGTGGTACACACTACCATGAGAGCAGTTAAGGTGAATGGAATAGACTAATTTAACGAGAAGCTGGATAAATACATGAGGGAGAAAGAAATAGAAGGATATGTTGAATGGGTTCAACGGTGGCTTTTTAGAAATCTTAGTGTGGAGCAGCAGGGATGAATGAGCTGGTTCTGCACTGTATGCCTTGTGGACTTCTATATGAATCTTTGTCATGAAAATTATATGGGATTGTATGGAAAGCTCAGCTTGGGGCCAAAGTTTCCGCGATGAATGGTGACCCAGCGAAGTTCTTGTCCCAGTGATAAATTACAACATGATAGCTTCTGCTGATAAATGTACAGCCAATTCCTTGATAGACCTATATTACTCAATAAATTAACTAATCTTCACTTTCAGGCAGATGTAAAAGATCCCATGGTCTACTTGAGGAAGGATATAAATAAACTTAATGCATTTATTAGTTCACAAGTAGGCTTCCATTAACACTGCAATGAAGTTACTATGTGCCTGAACAGGCACCACACTCAGTCTGTCCAGGCACACTGAGGGAGCTGTTAGCATGGTCAGTGCACCCAACCAGCTTGTCTTTCAGAGGAAACCCATGCAGTCACAGGGAGAACTTGCAAACTCTGCACAAACAGTGACCCAAGCTGGGAATTGAACTTGGGTCCCTGGCACTGTGAAGCAGTCGTGCTAACCACTATGCTGCCATCTTAACCACTGCCACCATGCCGCCCCAAAAATTGAAATGGAATGAGAAAAAGAAAAGATAATCGACAGGATCAGAGTGAGTTTGTAGAGGCAGTTTTGAGTAAATTCATTGGATTATTCCAGGGATGAAGGACTTGTCTTATGAAAAGAGATTAGAGCCATAGACGCTTACAGCATGGAAACAGGCCCTTTGGCCACATTTGTCCATGTTGCCCTTTTTTTAAAACACCTAAGCAAATCCCAATTGCCAGCATTTGGCCCATAATCCCTCTATACCCATCTTATCCATGTAACTATCTAAATACTTTTTAAAAGACAAAATTGTATCCGCCTCTACGACTATCCCTGGCAGCTTGTTCCAGACACTCACCACCCTCTATGTGAAAAGAATTGCCCCTCTCGACACTTTTGTATCTTTCCCCTTAAACCTATGCCCTCTCGTTTAGTCTCCCCAGCTTTGGGAAAAGATATTGACTATCTACCTTATCTATGCCCCTCATTATTTGATAGACCTCGATAAGGTTACCCCTCAGCCTCCTACGCTCCAGGGGAAAAAAGTCCTAGCCTATCCAGCCTCTCCTTATAACTCAATCCATCAAGTCATCCTAGTAAATCTTTTCTGCACTCTTTCTAGTTTAATAATATCCTTTCTATAATAGGGTGACCAGAACTGCACATAGTATTCCAAGCGTGGCTTTACCAATGTCTTGTACAACTTTAACAAGACGTCCCAATCCCTGTATTCAATGTCCTGACCGACGAAACCAAGCATGCTTGAATACCTTCTTCACCACTCTATCCACCTGTGACTCCACTTTCAAGGAGCGATGAACATGTACCCCTAGATCTCTTTGTTCTGTAACTCTCCCCAACGCCCTACCGTTAACTGAGTAAGTCCTACCCTGGTTCAGTCTACCAAAATGCATCACCTCACATTTGTCTAAATTAAACTCCATTTGCCATTCATCAGCCCACTGGCCCAATTGATCGAGGTCCCATTGCAATTGGAGATAACTTTCTTCACTGTACACTATGGCACCAATCTTGATGTCATCTGTAAACTTACTAACCAAGCCTCCTATATTCTCATCCAAATCATTAATATAAATGATGAATAACAATGGACCCAGCACTGGTTGGTGGGGTTGATGTGATTGGCGCAACTCGAGGGCCGAAGGGCCTGTTTGTGATGTAATGTTCTATGTTCTATGATTCCTGAGGCACAGTGCTGGTCACAGGCCTCCAGTTTGAAAAACACCCTCTACAACCAACTTCTGACTTCTGGCAAGAAGCCAATTTTAAATCCATTTAGATACCTCACCCTGGATACCATGAGATTTAACCTTAAGCAACAACCTACCAAAGGCCTTGCTAAAGCCCCTGTAGATGGCATCAAGTTCACTGCCCTCATCTATCTTCTTGGTTACCCCTTCAAAAAACTCAACCAAATTTGTGAGGCATGATTTTCCACTCTCAAAGCCATGCTGACTGTCCCTAATCAGTCCTTGTGTCTCTAAATGCCTGTAGATCCTGTCTCTCAAAACACCTTTCAACAACTTACCCACCACAGATGTGAGGCTCACTAGCCAGTAATTCCCAGGCTTTTCCGTGCAGTCCTTTTTAAATAAGTGCACAACGTTTGCCGCTCTCCAATCTTCAGACATCTCACCTGTAACTATCGATGATTGAAATTTCTCGGCTAGGAGACTCGCAATTTCTTTAGCCTCCCACAGTGTCCTGGGATACTCCACCAGGTCCTGGGGATTTATTTGCCTTGATGCCTTTTAAGACTTCCAGCACCACCACCTCTGTAATATGTACACTCCTCAAGACATCACTATTTATTTCCTCAAGTCCCCAACGTTCATGCTTTTGTCAATAGTAAATACTGATGAGAAATATTTATTTCGGATCTCACCTATTTCTTGTGGATCCACACTCACATGACCTTGTTGATCCTTAAGAGACCCTACTGTCTCCCTTGTTACTCTTTTGCCCTTCGTGTATTCGTAGAAGCTCTTTGGATTCTCCTTTGCCTTATCATTGAACAGATTAGGCCTATACTCACTAGAGTGTAGAAGAATGAGAAGAGATCTAATTGAGGTATATAAGATGCTAAAGACAGGGTAGATGTGGAGTGAATGTTTTCCCTTGTTGGACATTCTAGAATGAGAGGTCATCGTTTTAGGCTAAGGGGTCGTAGATTTAAAACAGAAATGAGGAGGAACAGAGATAGCCCGGGAAATTACCGACCGGTGAGTCTGACCTCAGTGGTTAGTAAGCTGATGGAAAGGCTTCTGAGGGACAAGATTTACGACCATTTGGAGAGGTTTGACATGATCAGGAATAGTCAGCATGGATTTGTCAAGGGCAGGTCGTGCCTTACGAGCCTAGTTGAGTTCTTTGATAATGTGACTGAACACATTGACGAAGGAAGTGCCATGGACGTGGTGTACATGGACTTCAGCAAGGCGTTTGATAAGGTCCCCCATGCAAGACTTCTTGAGAAGGTGAGAGGACATGAGATCCAAGGGCCTTTGGCCTTGTGGATCCAGAACTGGCTTGCCTGCAGAAGGCAGAGAGTGGTTGTGGATGGGTCTTTTTCTGAATGGAGGTCAGTCACCAGTGGAGTGCCCCAGGGATCTGTTCTAGGACCCTTGCTGTTTGTCATTTTCATAAATGACCTGGATGAGGAAGTGGAAGGATGGTTAAGTAAGTTCGCTGATGACACGAAGGTCGGTGGTGTTGTGGATGGTCTGGAAGGATGTCAAAAGTTGCAGCAGGACATAAATAGGATGCAGGACTGGGCGGAGAAGTGGCAGATGGACTTCAACGCGGATAAATGCGTAGTCGTCCATTTTGGCAGAACCAACGGGATGAACGAGTACACTATCAAGGGCAGGAGTCTTGGTAGTGTTGAGGAGCAGAAGGATCTTGGGGTCCGGGTCCACTGGACTCTTAAATCGGCCTCGCAGGTGGAAGAGGTGGTCAAGAAGGCGTATGGTGTACTGGCCTTCATAAATCGAGGGATTGAGTTTAGGAGTCGGGAGGTAATGCTGCAACTTTATAAGACCCTTGTCAGGCTCATTTGGAGTACTGTGCGCAGTTCTGGTCGCCTCACTATAGGAAAGACGTAGAAGCTATTGAAAGGGTACAGAGGAGATTTACAAGGATGTTGCCTGGACTGAGAGGCATGCCTTATGAAGTTAGGTTGAGGGAACTGGGTCTCTTTTCCCTGGAGAGATGTAGGTTGAGAGGCGACCTGATAGAGGTTTGTAAAATGTTGAGAGGGATAACCCAGGGAACTATAGGCCAGTGAGCTTGACTTCAGTTATAGGCAAGATAATGGAGAGGATCCTCAAGGATAGGATGTATGAGCATCTGGAGCGCTGCAATCTGATCAGGGATTCGCAGCATGGCTTCGTTACAGGGAGGTCGTGCCTTACGAATCTATTGGAATTTTTTGAAGAGGTGACAAAAACGGTTGACGAAGGACAAGCCGTTGATGTTGTCTATATGGATTTCAGTAAGGCGTTTGACAAGGTCCCTCACGCTAGGCTGATAGAAAAGGTGAAGGCTCATGGGATACAAGGCCAGGTATGTAGATGGGTGGAGAACTGGCTTGGGAGGAGGAGACAGCGGGTAGTAGTGGAAGGCTCCTTTTCCAATTGGAGGGCTGTCACAGTGGGGTGCCGCAGGGCTCGGTACTAGGACCTCTACTATTTGTAGTATATATTAATGACTTGGAAGAGGGGGTAGGAGGTGTGATCAGCAAATTTGCTGATGACACTAAGATGGTTGGATTGGCGGGTACTGAGGAGCAGTGCCTGGCAATGCAACAGGACATAGACAGGCTGGTAGATTGGGCAGATAGATGGCAAATGGAATTTAATCCGGAGAAATGCGAGGTGATGCACTTTGGCCGGAATAATGTGGAGGGGAGTTTAACGATGAAAGGTAGAACTATCCAGAATACAGATACGCAGAGAGACCTGGGGGTGCAGGTACACAAGTCCCTGAAGGTGTCGGTGCAGGTGCAGAATGTGATGAGGAAAGCGTATGGCATGTTGGCCTTCATAGGAATGGGTATAGAATATAAGAGTAGGAGTCTGATGTTGCAGTTGTATAGAACGTTGGTTAGGCCTCACCTGGAGTACTGCGTCCAGTTCTGGTCGCCGTACTACCGGAAGGATGTAGAGATCCTGGAGAGAGTGCGGAGGAGATTTACCAGGATGTTGCCTGGTATGGAAGGGCTGTCTTACGAGGAAAGATTGAACGCACTTGGAGAGATGTCGGCTGAGGGGGGATCTAATAGAGGTTTATAAAATTATGAAGGGGATAGATAGAGTAAATGGTGGTAAGCTTTTTCCAATATTAGAAATGGATAGAACGAGGGGTCATGGGCTTAGGGTGAGGGGGGCTAGATATAAGACTAATATTAGAGGGCAGTTTTTCACACAAAGGGTAGTGGAGATGTGGAATGCACTGCCGAGTAAGGTGGTGGAAGCAGGCACGCTAGGGTTGTTTAAGAGTCACTTGGACAGCCACATGAGCGGTCTACATATAGGGGGATATAGCAGGCCTTACTAAACATTGAAGGCTTGGGATTCAGTTTTAGCCTCAGGGAGGAGGACACTAGGGTGCAGGGGTGTGAAATAGATAGTATTGCAGTTGATACGGGGGATGTGCTGGATATTTTAGAGGGATTGAAAATAGATAAGTCCCCTGGTCCAGATGGGATTTACCCTAGGATTCTTTGGGAGGCAAGAGGGGTGATTGCGGAGCCTCTGGCTCTGATCTTCAGGTCGTCGTTAGTCTCTGGTATAGTACCAGAAGATTGGAGGACAGCAAATGTTGTCCCATTGTTTAAGAAGGGGAGAAGGGACTTCCCTGGGAATTATAGACCGGTGAGTCTTACTTCTGTGGTGGGTAAGGTTTTGGAAAGGATTATTAGAGACAGGATTTATAGTTATTTGGAAAGTAATGAGTTGATTAGAGACAGTCAGCATGGTTTTGTAGCGGGTAGGTCATGCCTTACTAACCTTATCGAGTTCTTTGAAAAAGTGACCAAAGAGGTGGATAGGGGTAAGGCAGTTGATGTGGTGTATATGGATTTTAGCAAGGCGTTTGATAAGGTTCACCATGGTAGGCTTCTGCAGAAAATGCAGATGTATGGGATTGGGGGTGATCTAGGTAATTGGATCAGGAATTGGCTAGCAGATAGGAGACAGAGAGTGGTGGTTGATGGGAAATATTCGTCATGGAGTTCGGTTACAAGTGGTGTGCCTCAGGGATCTGTTTTGGGGCCACTGCTGTTTGTAATTTTTATTAATGATCTGGATGAGGGTATAGTTGGGTGGATTAGTAAGTTTGCTGATGACACCAAAGTCGGAGGTGTGGTTGATTGTGAGGAAGGGTGTCATAGTTTGCAGGATGACTTAGAAAGGTTGCAGAGCTGGGCTGAGAGGTGGCGAATGGAGTTTAATGTCTAGAAGTGTGAGGTAATTCATTTCGGTAGGAATAACAGATGTGTTGAGTATAGGGCTAATGGGAGGACTTTGAATAGTGTGGAGGAGCAGAGGGATCTAGGTGTATGTGTACATAGATCCCTGAAAGTTGGGAATCAAGTAGATAAAGTTGTTAAGAAGGCATACGGAGTTTTGGCGTTTATTGGTAGGGGGATTGAATTTAGGAGTCGCAGCGTCATGATGCAACTGTCCACATCTCTGGTGCGGCCGCACTTGGAGTTTTGTGTGCAGTTCTGGTCCCCACATTACAGGAAGGATGTAGAGGCTTTGGAGAGGGTGCAGAGGAGGTTTACCAGGATGTTGCCTGGTATGGAGGGGAGATCCTATGAGGAGAGATTGAGAGATTTGGGGTTGTTTTCGCTGGAAAGAAGGCGGCTAAGAGGGGATCTCATTGAAACATATAAGATGATTAGAGGTTTAGACAGGGTAGATAGTGATAGCCTTTTTCCTAGGATGGAGAAAGCTAACACGAGGGGGCACGATTTTAAATTAAGGGGGGGTAGTTATAGGACAGATGTCAGGGGTAGGTTCTTTATCCAGAGGGTGGTGAGGGACTGGAATGCCCTGCCAGCTGCAGTTGTAAATGCACCTAGTTTGGGGGCGTTTAAAAGATCTGTGGATAGGTTTATGGATGAAAAGGGATTGGTTTAGGCTAGTGGGTCATTGTTTTGTAACTGGTCGGCGCAACATCGTGGGCCGAAGGGCCTGTTCTGCGCTGTTATGTTCTATGTTCTATATAGTCTTTTTAATA
This sequence comes from Prionace glauca, assembly GCA_037974335.1. Lineage (NCBI taxonomy): Eukaryota > Metazoa > Chordata > Chondrichthyes > Carcharhiniformes > Carcharhinidae > Prionace > Prionace glauca. The sequence continues at coordinate 76,208,953 of CM075733.1, read as the reverse complement.
ATGAATTTTTGTCCACAGGCATTTAAGTCCAGCAAGGGGCATACGTGCGGCAGGTTGTGATGGGCTGCTCTTGGATGTTGCTTCGGGAGTTGCCTACTACTTCACGTCATTGGTATGCGCAAACTGGACCATCTCGAGGGCAACAGGACAGCTCAGAGACTATCTCTGTTGCTATGCGGACACATGGATTTGGGCCTGTGTCCGTGGGAGTTTGCGCGTTCTCCCCATGGTTGCGTGGGTTTCCTCCGGGTGCTCCGGTTTCCTCCCACATCCCAAAAATGTGCTTTTAGGCTGATTGATTGGGTAACAAATTGTCCCTATATTGGACCTCCCTGATCCTCACACATTAGCATAGACTAAAATCATGAATAGGTCACTGACAATGGGACGGCGGCGCGGGCTCGTTGGGCCGAAGGACCTGTTTCCCGTGCTGTGTTGTTCTTTGTTCTTTGTTCTTTGAATAGATAGGGTGGACTCTCAGAGGCTATTTCCCCGGGTTGAAATGGTTGCTACGAGAGGACACAGGTTTAAGGTGCGGGGAGGAAAGTACAGAAGTGATGTTAGGGGTATGTTTTTCACTCAGAGGGTGGTGAGTGAATGGAATCGGCTGCCATCAGTGGTAGATTGATAGAACATTACAGCACAAACAGGCCCTTCGGCCCTCGAGTTGCGCCGATCGCATCAACCCCACCAATCTATAGACCTATCTATAACCCCCAATCCCATTAAACCCCATATACTCATCCAGAAGTCTTTTAAAAGACCCCAGCGAGTTCGCCTCCACCACCGACGACGGCAGCCGATTCCAATCACTCACTACCCTCTGAGTGAAAAACTTACCCCTAACATCACCTCTGTACTTCCCTCCCCGCACCTTAAATCTGTGTCCTCTCGTAGCGACCATTTCAACCCGGGGAAATAGCCTCTGAGAGTCCACCCTATCTATTCCTCTCAACATTTTATAAACTTCTATCAGGTCGCCTCTCAACCTTCGCCTCTCCAGGGAAAAGAGTCCCAGCTCCCTCAACCTATCTTCATAAGGCATGCCTCCCAGTCCAGGCAACATCCTTGTAAATCTCCTCTGCACCCTTTCAATAGCTTCTACGTCTTTCCTATAGTGAGGTGACCAGAACTGCGCACAGTACTCCAAATGAGGCCTGACGAGGGTCCTGTAAAGTTGCAGCATTACCTCCCGACTCCTAAACTCAATCCCTCGATTAATGAAGGCCAGTACACCATACGCCTTCTTGACCACCTCCTCCACCTGCGAGGCCGATTTAAGAGTCCTGTGAACCCGGACCCCGAGATCCTTCTGCTCTTCAACGCTACTAAGACCCCTGCCCTTAATAGTGTACTCGTTCATCCCGTTGGTTCTGCCGAAATGGACTACTACACATTTATCCGCGTTGAAGTCCATCTGCCACTTCTCCGCCCATTCCTGCATCCTATCTATGTCCTGCTGCAACTTTTGACATCCTTCCAGACCATCCACAACACCGCCGACCTTCGTGTCATCAGCGAACTTGCTAACCCATCCCTCCACTTCCTCATCCAGGTCATTTATGAAAATGACAAACAACAAGGGTCCCAGAACAGATCCCTGGGGCACCCCACTGGTGACTGACCTCCATTCCGAAAAAGACCCATCCACAACCACTCTCTGCCTTCTGCAGGCAAGCCAGTTCTGGATCCACAAGGCCAAAGGCCCTTGGATCCCATGCCCTCTCACCTTCTCAAGAAGTCTTGCATGGGGGACCTTATCAAAAGCCTTGCTGAAGTCCATGTACACTACATCCACGGCACTTCCTTCGTCAATGTGTTCAGTCACATTATCGAAGAACTCAACTAGGCTCGTAAGGCACGACCTGCCCTTGACAAATCCATGCTGACTATTCCGGATCATGTCAAACCTCTCCAAATGCTCGTAAATCTTGTCCCTCAGAAGCCTCTCCATCAGCTTACCAACCACTGAGGTCAGACTCACCGGGCGGTAATTTCCCGGGCTATCTCTGTTCCCTTTCTTGAAAATAGGGACTACATCCGCAATCCTCCAATCTTCCGGAACCTCTCCCGTCTCCATTGACGACGCAAAGATCATCGCCAAGGGCTCTGCAATCACTTCCCTGGCCTCCCACAGTATCCTGGGGTACATCCCATCTGGTCCCGGCGACTTATCTACCTTGATAGAATTCAAAAGTTCTAACACATCCTCCTCCTTAATGTCCACGTACTCAATCTTTTCCACCTGCTGCAAGTCCATAGCAAGATCTCCCAAATCAGCTTCCACTGTGAATACTGATGCAAAGTACTCATTAAGCACCTCCGCCATTTCTTCTGGTTCTACACAGACCTTTCCCCCTTCATCTTTTATCGGTCCTATCCTTTCCCTTCTCACCCTTTTACCTTTCACATACTTATAGAAGGCCTTGGGATTTTCCTTAATCTTACCCGTGGTGGAGGTGAACTCGCTGGGGTCTTTTAAAAGACTTCTGGATGAGTATATGGGGTTTTATGGGATTGGGGGTTATAGATAGGTGTTGATGTGATCGGTGCAACTCGTGGGCCGAAGGGCCTGTTTGTGCTGTAGTGTTCTATGTTCTATGTTGTTCTATGAATTACTCCACTCAAAGGGTCATGAGTCTGTGGCATTCTCTATCCCAGGGTGTAGAGGATGGCACAGCACTAAACAAATGAGAAGATAACTAGGTTTCTTATTAGTAATGAATGAAGTGAGTTATGTGAGTGGCGGGGGAGACAGGAAGGTGTAATTACTGAAATTAGATCAGCCATGATTGTATTGAATGACAGAGCAGGCTCAAGGGGCTGAATGGCCTACTCCTGATCCTACTTATGTAATTTGAAGAACAGAGGAATCTCTATTTCTTGATCAGCCCACTTTGGACAATCTGCTGATTTATCTCCTTGCTGTTTATGGGAACTTGATGCCTGAAAATTGGTTGCAAAGTTTTCTAGTGGAAGGATACATTTCTGAATGGAGGGCTGTGATAAGTGGTGTTCCTCAGGGACCTTGCATATATATATATATATATATATATATATATATATATGATTTGGATGAAAATGTTACTGGATTGATTAGTAAGTTTGTGGATGACGCAAAGGTTGGTGGATTTCTGGATAGTGATGAGGACCATCAGAGGATACAGCAGGAGATAGATCAGTTGGAGATTTGGGTGGGGAGATGGCAGATGGAATTCAATCTGGACAGATATGAGGTGATGCATTTTGGAAGGCTTAATACAGATAGGAAACATACAGTAAATGGCAGAAGCCTTAAGAGTATTGATAGGCAAAGGGATCTGAGTGTATAGGTACAGAGGTCACTGAAAGTGACAATGCAGATGGAGAAGGTAGTCAAGAAGGTGTACAGCATACTTGCCTTTATTGGCCAAGGTATTGAGTTTAAAAATTGGCAAGTCATGTTGCAGCTTTATAGAAACTTAGTTAGGCCGCAGTTGGAATATAGTATTCAATTCTGGTCGCCACACTACCAGAAGGATGTGGAGGCTTTGGAGAAGGTACAGAAATTATTTGCCAGAACGTTGCCTGGTATGGAGACTATTAGCTATGAAAAGAGGCTGGAGAAGCTTGGTTTGTTCTCACTGGAGCAATGGAGATTGAGGGGAGGCCTGATCGAAGTCTACAGGATTGAGAGGCTTGGACAGAGTGGATAGTCAGAAGCTTTTTCCCAGGGTGGAAGAGTCAATTACTAGAGAGCGTAAGTTTAAGGTGCAAGGGGGGAGGTTTAAAGGAGGTGTACAGGGCAGATTTTTTTATTTAGAGTAGTGAGTGCCTGGAACTTGTTGCCGGGGAAAGTAGTGGAAGCGAGTATGGTAGTGACTTTTAAGGGGTGTCTTGACAAGTACACGATAGAATGGGAATAGAGGGATATGGTCCCCAGAACGGTAGGGGTAGCATGTTCGGTGTAGGCTTGGAGAGCTGAAAGGCCTATTCCTGTGCTGTAATTTTCTTCTTTGTACATTCTATCATTTATAGTTTTTTTAAAAGTTTCATCAGCTATAAAGCACTTTTGCATCACCTGAAGGAATGAAAGGTGCCATATGCAAGTTTTTTTCTTTATCTAATGATCATGTTGTGAGTGAAGTAATTGGATCACAAATTGACTTTGCAGGTTCAGTCTGGGAATGGCCTTTGGCATTGTCTCAATGTTTGTTTCAATGATGCTCCTGGCCAAAACATTCTCGCAGACGTTGGCCATAATGACAGCCGAGGCCCCTACGCCTGAGAATGAACGCATCCTCCAAGTTGTGGTAAGTGGCCTTAACCCAGAAGGAAACAGACTTGAGAAGTTGGAGCTTTTCCTATTGGAATTTAGAAATCTGCTGAAATCTAAATAATAGTGTATAAATTTCAGATGAGAAGATAAGGACTGGTGAGGTTAGAAAATAAAGATTTTGTGCCATTAAAGGACACAGAGTTGTATCTCAGCAGCAGAATAATACATGGTGTCTGATATGATAGAATGTTAGAAGGAGGTTATTGTGTAGATGCCAGATCCCTGCTAGTAACACAGCTAGTCACACTCCCTGTCCTTTCCCCATTATTCTGTTAATTTTTTCTCTTCAGGTGTGTAAGGTGGAGTTTGAGGATGTAGTGCCATAATTTGGGGGTCATGGCACAGTGGTATTGTCATTTGACTAGGCATGCAGTGACCCAGCGTACTTTTCTGGAAATGTGGGTTCAAATCCCTTCATGACAGATGGAGGAATTAAAAATTTAGGGAAGGAAATTTGCTGTCTTTAACGGTCTGGCCTACCTGTGACTGCAGATCCACGTGCATGTTGGTGACTCTTTAACGCCCTCTGAAATGGCCATGCAAGCCACTCAGTTCATAGAATCCTAAATGTGCAAGAGGAGACCATTCAGCCATCGAGCCTGCACTGACAACAATCCCACCCAGGGTCTACCCTGAAACCCCACGTATTTACCCTGTTAATCCCTCTGACACTAGGGGGCAATGTAATATGGCCAAGTAACCTAACCCACACATCTTTGGAGTCGTATTCAACCTCTACAAATAGAGCAAAAAGGAATGAAACTGTTCGGACCATCTAGCATCAACCTGGGCACTGGAAACAACAACGGCAAAACCAGCCCAGTTGACCCTGCAAAGTCATCCTCACTAACGTATGGGAGCTTGTGCCAAAATTGGGAGAACTGTTTCACACACAGCAGCCTGACATAAAAGCAAAATACTGCAGGTGCTGGAATCTGAAACCAAAACAAAAAAATGCTAGAAAATCCCAGCAGGTCTATCTGTGGCGTGAGAAGAGAGCCAACGCAACGTTTCAGGTCTAGGTGACCCTTTCTCAGGGCTAAGAGCAAAGAAAATCAGAAAGGAGCAGTCAGGGAGAACTGTAATAGGACAAAGAACATAAATGAGAATAAACCAGTTGGGGTGGGTTGGGGAGGGGGGGAGCGGTGGAGACAAGGAGCGGGAATGGAGAAGTGGAGAAATGGAAGCTAAAAAATAGGTGCTAGAATAAAGCCACTTAGGCAACCACAGTGATGAACAACTTTTTGGAAACAAATATGGACATGAGTTAATTAAGAAAAACCATCACAGATTTATTGAGGACAAATCACGTGTAACTAACATTAATTTTTTTTGGTGAGACAAGAGAGGCTTAGAATACGCAATGACTTCAATGAGACCCATGAGGTTGGGCTCTTAGAGTATGAGTTCCGATTGAGGTCCCCTAAGTTAATTTGATTTTGTTTATTTGGTTAGAGGTTCCTAATTGAGGTCATTATTGCCTGCCCAATCAAGGAACCTCACCTTGTATGAGGTCGATTGGTAATTTCAGGTCTCCTGGCACACTGCATTCTGACTTTGCACCAAAGCACTCTAGGAGTGGAATTGAGTTTGTAAATGAAGGGAACCAGTGAAGGGACATTGACCTCTGGGAAGTTATTTTAGGATCGTAAAATATGTATAGTTCCGAAGAGGCCGTTCCGGCCCATGAAATCTGCACCGACTCTCTGACTGAGTATCTTTCCTAGGCCTTTTCCCCCACACAGCACAGGAAGGCCCTTTGGCCCTCCAAGCCTGCACTGACCATGCTGCCCGACTGAACTAAAGCTCCCTATCCTTCTGGGGACCATATTCCTCTATTCTCATCCTAAAGAACAAAGAAAATCTTTGAGACAAAGCTGCTCACGTTTAATATTGGGGAGTGACAGGGTCTTAAGCCACTCAATCATTTTTGCCTTCCTTTGCCTGGAGTATTTGCTTTGTTTAAGGTTACAGTAATCTGCCCATCGTATAGTTGTCACTTCATGGGCTAACAAATGTCTAATTGCTTCCTGTATTCAGTCTCCTTATCTTGCATGCAATTCCTGGTACCAGTGGAGCTAGTGTCCAGGGCCTCGCAATAGAACATAGAACATTACAGCGCAGAACAGGCCCTTCGGCCCACGATGTTGCGCCGACCAGTTACAAAAACAATGACCCACTAGCCTATACCAATCCCTTTTCATCCATAAACCTATCTACAGATCTCTTAAACGCCCCCAAACTAGGAGCGTCTACAACTGCAGCAGGCAGGGCATTCCAATCCCTCACCACCCGCTGGGTAAAGAACCTACCCCTGACATCCGTCTTGTAGCTACCCCCCCTTAATTTAAAGCCATGCCCCCTCGTGCTAGCTTTCTCCATCCGAGGAAAAAGGCTATCACTGTCCACCCTATCTAAACCTCGAATCATCTTATATGTTTCAATAAGATCCCCTCTTAGCCGCCTTCTTTCCAATGAAAACAACCCCAAATCCCTCAGTCTCTCCTCATAGGACCTCCCCACCATACCAGGCAACATCCTAGTAAACCTTCTCTGCACCCTCTCCAAAGCCTCCACACCCTTCCTGTAATGTGGGGACCAGAACTGCACACAGTACTCCAAGTGCGGCCGCACCAGAGTTGTGTACAGTTGCAACATGACGCTGCGACTCTTAAATTCAATCCCCCTACCAATAAACGCCAAGACACCGTACGCCTTCTTAACAACCTTATCTACTTGATTCCCAACTTTCAGGGATCTATGTACACATACACCTACATCCCTCTGTTCATTCCCAGTATTCAAAGTCCTCCCGTTGGCCCTATACTCGACACATCTGTTGCTCCTACCGAAGTGAATTACCTCACACTTCTCCGCATTAAATTCCATCCGCCACCTCTCGGCCCAGCTCTGCAACCTATCTAAGTCTCCCTGCAGACTATGACACCCTTCCTCACAATCTACCACACCTCCGACTTTGGTGTCATCAGCAAATTTACTAATCCACCCAACTATACCCTCATCCAGATCATTAATAAAGATTACAAACAGCAGTGGCCCCAAAACAGATCCTTGAGGCACACCACTCGTAACCGAACTCCATGATGAATATTTACCATCAACCACCACCCTCTGTATCCTATCTGATAGCCAATTTCTGATCCAATTTCCTAGATTAGAACCAACAGAACCAACCGGCAGAACCAACGGGATGAACGAGTACACTATTAAGGGCAGGGGTCTTAGTAGCGTTGAAGAGCAGTAGGATCTCGGGGTCCGGGTTCACAGGACTCTTAAATCGGCCTCGCAGGTGGAGGAGGTGGTCAAGAAGGCGTATGGTGTACTGGCCTTCATTAATCGAGGGATTGAGTTTAGGAGTCGGGAGGTAATGCTGCAACTTTACAGGACCCTCGTCAGGCCTCATTTGGAGTACTGTGCGCAGTTCTGGTCGCCTCACTATAGGAAAGACGTAGAAGCTATTGAAAGGGTGCAGAGGAGATTTACAAGGATGTTGCCTGGACTGGGAGGCATGCCTTATGAAGATAGGTTGAGGGAGCTGGGACTCTTTTCCCTGGAGAGGCGAAGGTTGAGAGGCGACCTGATAGAAGTTTATAAAATGTTGAGAGGAATAGATAGGGTGGACTCTCAGAGGCTATTTCCTCAGGTTGAAATGGTCGCTACGAGAGGACACAGATTTAAGGTGCGGGGAGGGAAGTACAGAGGTGATGTTAGGGGTAAGTTTTTCACTCAGAGGGTGATGAGTGAATGGAATCAGCTGCCGTCGTCGGTGGTGGAGGCGAACTCGCTGGGGTCTTTTAAAAGACTTCTGGATGAGTATATGGGGTTTAATGGGATTGGGGGTTATAGATAGGTCTATAGATTGGTGGGGTTGATGCGATCGGCGCAACTCGAGGGCCGAAGGGCCTGTTTGTGCTGTAATGTTCTATGTTCTATTACCCACAATCCCATACATCTGCATTTTCTGCAGAAGCCTATCATGGTGAACCTTATCGAACGCCTTACTAAAATCCATATATACCACATCAACTGCCTTGCCCCCATCCACCTCTTTGGTCACCTTATCAAAAAACTCAATAAGGTTAGTAAGGCACGACCTACCCGCTGACTATTTCTAATCAATTCATTACACTCCAAATAACTATAAATCCTGTCCCTAATAATTTTTTCTAAAACCTTGCCCACAACAGAAGTAAGACTCACCGCTCTATAATTCCCGGCAAAGTCTCTGTTCCCCTTCTTAAACAATGGGACAACATTCACTCTCCTCCAATCCTCCGGGACTACACCAAAGACCAATGACGACCTGAAGATCAGAGCCAGAGGCTCTGCAATCACCTCTCTAGCCTCCCAGAGAATCCTAGGGTAGATCCCATCCGGACCAGGGGACTTATCTATTTTCAACCCCTCAAGAATATCCAGCACATCCCCCTTGTCAACCGTAATACTGTCTATTTTACACCCCTGCAACCCAGTGTCCTCCTCAGCTATATTCATGTCCCCCTGCGTGAACACCGAAGAGAAATATTGGTTCAATGCTTCTCCAATCTCCTCCGGTTCCACACACAACTTTTCCCTCTGCTGTCTGTAACTGGCCCTAACCTTGCCCTGACCAACCTTCTATTCTTGACATACCTATAGAACGCCTTAGGATTCTCTTTAATCCTATCAGCCAAAGTCTTCTCATGTCCTCTTTTAGCCCTTCTTAACTCACTCTTCAACTCCCTCCTAGCCAATCTAAAGCTTTCTAATGCACTACCTGAGCCCTCAAGCCTCATCCGAACATAAGCCTCCTTTTTCTTCCTAACCAACGAATCAACTTTTTTAGTACACCATGGTTCCCTAGCCCTACTAAATCCTCCTTGCCTGACAGGGACATACCTATCGCAGACCCGCAGTAGCTGTTCCTTGAAAAAATTCCACATTTCGGACGTTCCCAGTCCCTGTAATCTCCTAGTCCAACCTATGCTTCCTAATTCTCTCCTAATAGCCTCATAATTATCCTTCCCCCAGCTAAAACTACTGACCCGAGGTTCATGCCTATCCCTTTCCATCACTAAGGTGAATGTAACCGAATTGTGGTCACTATCACCAAAGTGCACACCAACTTCCAAGTCTAGCACCTGGTCTGGCTCCTTTCCCAGCCCCAAATACAATATAGCCTCACCTCTAGTTGGCCTATCTACATACTGAGTCAAAAAACCTTCCTGCACGCTTTGTACAAACACTGACCCCCTCCAACGAGCTAGAACCATAGCAATTCCAATCAATATTCGCAAAGTTAAAGTCCCCCATAACAATTACCCTATTACTTTCACTCCTAGCCAGGATTGTCTCCGCAATCCTTTCCTCAACCTCTCTAGAACTTTTAGGAGGTCTATAAAAGACTCCCAACAGGGTGACCTCTCCTCTCCTATTTCTAATCTCCGCCCATATTACCTCAACTGACAAGTCCTCATTAAACTTCCTCTCCGACACTGTGATACAGTCCTTAACTAGCAATGCTACCCCACCCCCCCTTCTACCTTCTTCTCTACTCCGACTAAAGCATTTGTACCCCGGAACCTGCAACAACCATTCCTGACTCTGCTCTATCCACGTCTCTGAAATGGCCACAACATCAAAGTCCCAGGTACTGATCCACGCTGCAAGTTCATCCACTTTATTGCGAATACTCCTCGCATTAAAGTACACGCATTTCAAACCCTGCTCCACCCCACCCCCACTATGCCTTGCCTTGCATTCCCCATCTATGCCCCCCTCACTTACACCCCTTTTATTCACGATCCCACCCCCCTTCCGAATCAGTTTAAACCTCCCTGCATAGCCTTTGCAAATTTACCCCCCAGGATATTGATTCCCCTCTGGTTCAGGTGAAGGTCCCACCTTCCCCAGAATGAGCCCCAATTGCTCAAGTACCTGAACCCCTCCCTCCTGCACCATCCCCTCAGCCACGAGTTCAAACTTTCCCTCTCTCCATTCCTCTCTATACTATCCCGTGGCACAGGCAAGAGTCCGGATATAACTACTCTTCCAGACTTGGCCTTTAGTTTCCACCCCAACTCGTAAATCTTTGCTTAATATCCCCTTCCCTTAATCTCCCTGTGTCATGTGTTCCCACATGAACTATAACTTGGGGTTGATCTCCCTCACCCCTAAGAGTCCTGAATACCCTGTCCGATACATCCCGGACCCCAGCCCCAGGTAGGCAACAAACCAGCCCTGAGTCCCTACCCTTGCCTCCGACTCTCCTATCCGTCCCCTTAACTGTGGAGTCCCCAATCACGAGGCCCAACCTCTTACCCCTAACCACCTGAGGTTTCCCAATAGGCTCACCCCCAGAGACCTGCTCCCTTTGGCTATCCGCAGTTGATTCCTCCTCAACTGTAGCTTCCAGGACCGAAAAACTATTTTGGAGGGGAACAGCCCCAGGGGATTGTCCCCCCAACTGCTTCTTGCCCCTCTTCCTGGCAGTGACCCAAGACTTATTTCTAGGAGTAACTATCCCCTTATAACTCCTTTCTATGTCCTCCTCCACTTTCCGGATTATGTGGAGCTCCTCTAATTCCCCCTCCAGCACCTTTACACGCTCCTCCAGAAACTTCAATTTAACACACTTCCCACAAGTAAAATCACCTGAAACACTGCTGGAGTCCCTCACTACAAACATCCCACAGGAGATGACGCTTACAGCCTGAACTGCCATCCCTGAAACTCTTCCCAGCAGAAAAATAAAAATATTAAAAAAAACTTCTCAAACACTTATAATTAGGTTAGAGGAGGTGGAAGGGTGGGATTCTCTACCAGTGTAGAGAATCGGGTATCCTCTCTGCACTAATTTATAGTGTTAGGGGCACGAGAAAAAAAAACTACAAATACCGGTAAGCGTCCTAGTGACGCTCACATTTCTAGGGAATGTGATATTAATTGTGGCAATAACTATTACTCCTGTTAACATTAACAGGTGCCTGGTGTGAACCTGCCAATCAGTCAGATGGTATATTTCTTCTCTGCGATTCTGATCAGTGGTGTCATCCATGAAATAGGCCATGGAGTGGCTGCTGTCAGGTACATCATTATTCTGTATTTGCCCATTCTTTCTGTCAAGATAGAGTTGTATGAAGTGGCTTGTTCCATTCCACTCTGAACTTCAGAGGTTGTTTGGTTTTTGTGTTTTTTGCTTTCTTATTCCAGAGAATGCTGTGAAATGATGGAAGAATTTGCAGGCTGATTAACAATCTCATAAGCGATGAGGTGACATGAAAGCTGCTTCTGTGGATGTGGTAATCTTTATTTCAGCCATTAGGATGGTTGGTCCTGTACTTGGGAATGGCTTTCTGGGCTTCCTGGATCCAGGCATGGGGTGGGAGAGATGGCACTTGCACCCTCCAGGCATAAGCATCTCACAAGTTTTGAAACCGGAATTGGGAGCCAGAACTCCGGTCTCTCCTTGGAAGACATGTCTACTGCTGATTTCAACACACTCCTTTTTGAGCCAGAGATGAATCAAAGGCTTGTCAGGAGCTGTTTGAAGTTCAATGCCATCATTGTCAGAATGAGGTTGTTCTAGGATTTCCCCATTAACATTTAAATTTTGCAACAGAACTCTCATTCTTTCTATCCATCTCCTTTCATTCTCCACATATGTATCCCTTCCAGTCAGACTAAAGGTGGCAGTACCAAGGACAGGAGCTGGTGTTGATACAATTGATATTGCTGGAATGTTTTAATGTGATTGGCTCTTAAATGTTCTCAATGATAGGCAATAAGTGCTGGTCCAGCCAGTGATGCCCACATCCCATGAATGATTTTTTTTTTAAATTGCAGGAAAAAGGAGACATCTTGCAATAAGAGACAAGCTTTACATCTTGCACTCATCGGGACACTTCACAAGAATACCAATATAATGGGGAAACAATAATTCGTACTGTCTGGGAAGAGACTACCAATTGGTTGGCAAGTGTACTCTGGTAAAGTCGATGCCATGCAGAATGCATCAGTTGTTGGTGACTGACAGTTAACTGCCAAGCATAAATTGAAATTTAAACCAGGCAACATAAGCCTGATTGACCAAGGCATTGTCCTGAAGAATGATACAGCGAATGGCTGTCACTTGTTCTACAGAGCTGCAACAGGCACAACATGTGTACGTAGTATTTCTGCCCTCAGAGTAGGGCCTGTACAGTAATGTATGCAGCTTCCAGTATACACACATGTATTGTCTCTCATGTTGGACACCATGTTTTGATTTTTGCAAGGATAGGCTGGTTGTGTATGATCCATACCTTTCCCATTGTGAACAGTGGAAAGGACCTGCTATTTGTTATGACATACCAGTCTTGGAGACGTACGTAACATCACACTGACAGTTATACCGCATTGCTCATTTGTGTGATAGGCAGCATCCTGTTAGTGGTAAATATCACTTGTGTTACAACGTGAAACAGCTGTTTCTTGCACGTTTGAGATACCTTACCCTTGCCAAAGTCATCTGAAGTAGACTGGCCACTTTTTTGGAAAACATTTGCTAAATAATCCTCAGTTACTTATGTGGACAACCACTTGTAAGACTGTCAGTTGGGCTGGTGTGTGTACTGGAAGCTATAGATATTAATACACAGGACCCTGTTTTTACAGGCAAAAAGAACAAGTACACACATTGCCTGTTTCAGCTGAATAAAATAAGTGGTAGTCATTCACTGTTCTCAGGGCAATGCCTTGATGAATCAGGGTCAAGATGCCTAGTTTACATTTCAAACAATATTTGAAAGTTAACTGTCGGTCACCATCAACTGCCGCATTCAGAGTGCACTTGCCAACCAGTTAGCTCTGTCTTCTCAGACAGTATAAATGTGTTGTTCTCCTGACATTGGTAATCTTACAATGGTTCCGATGCATACAAGATGAAAAATTTCAACAAAATGTCTTATTTCAGCATTACTTAAATTCTGTACTGCCGAATGATTTATTGCTGGAATATTGGGTTGTATTTTGTGTGCCTGTTGCTTGCTTACCTGGGGGTTACTTTACCCAAGGTAGGGGAGGTATGCGGCTTGCCTGTGCACCAGCTGAGGCCTTTAGCCACTTAAGGGTCTCATCCCACTGTCACAGGGATTTTTCCCATGGCAAGGGAGGTTTACACCAACTGTCCAGGGTCATGCCTCCAATCTGTGCATCCAGCTGGAGGTACCTAACTCCCCTTAGTCAGCACCCTACCCTCTGCCTAATTATTCCTAGTTTGAGAATAATAGAGGGTCTGCAGATAAGTTCTCAAATTACAATAAAACTTGGGATCTTGTGGCTACTTGCATGGACCAAAGTTGAAATATTAGATTTCAGGAAGCATATCTAGAGATGCGAGGAGGAAGCTAAGATAGATCATTGAATCAACTAAAACAGGAAAACAGTGATTAAAACTACAGGTAAAGAACATGTATAAACTAATTTTCAAAACTGCAGATAAGAAGGAAAATATAATGTAAAAAGCATGCAGTGTTTTTTTAAGAACTGTTTTGTGATTATACGTTATAAGGTTTGACAAAAGGTGAGCTTCCTAGCACACGTGCCTGTTTCCATTGCCTGTACATCACTATACTTGGGCCCTGGCTGGGCTCATCTGTTACTGAAACCCTCACTCCTGCCTTGTTACTCCATCTGGTCACTTCGTTTCATCCCTGGCTGGTTACTAACCTTGCACCCTCTGTAAACATGCAGTCTCTGCTGCCTGTTCCATACTCACCAAGTCACTTTCCTGATCATGTCTGCATTCACTGGAACTGGATGTTTAATTTTGGTTAATAATGCACCTGTGAAGTGCCATGGAACATTTTATTATGATAAAAACATTTGTTGTTATTGTTGATGATCTGCTTATTTTTACTTTAGATTTATCTGTTGCATTAGGTGACATCAAGTAATATTAGGAGCCATTTCACAGCATCACCTGTAGACATAAGTTTTAAGCTCTCGGAGACAAGGGTAGCCCAAAATAGGCAGGAAAGAACTGAAATGATTTTCAGATAGTTTATTCAGAAGCAGTAGTTTAGGTATTAACAAAATAATACGGAAGGCTGTGACTCATGACTGCAGTGGGAGGTTTACTGATCCTGGAGGATGAGTGGATGAATGTTAGGAAACTCTTAGCCTATGCTCCCTCCACCTTCCCCTGGCCCTCCTCCACCTTCCCTTGGTCTTCATCCATCTGAAGGAGGTGGCTGCCTGACCAGGATTGTCTTCTGCCTCTGAGTGTCCATTGATATATTTTATTCCTAGGGGCTGTTTTTGCCATAAGTCAATTGCTTGTTCAAATAGTTCTAGCCAATGACCGCAAGACAACACACCCCCTCCATCTCCCCATCCCTGCCTTCCATCTCTGGAGCTCATGGACATTTAGTTTATTACATGCTGCGAGCCATTTGTTAGCCTATACTGGAATCCTGTACAGATTGGAGAGCACAATGTGCTTGACTTAGGAATGCCAACATGTAAGTATGAATCAGTGGGCAAAATTGCCAAATGGAGTCGTTCAGTTTGAAAGGGAGAACAAAGGAACACGGCTGGAATTTTCCAGCTGTTCATGCTTCGTCGCCATTGCAAACAAGAATGGAGAATTAGGTGCTTAGCCAAATCTCTCTTCACTGTATCAGGACCAGCAGGACCAGGGTAGTTATAGGACAGATGTCAGGGGTAGGTTCTTTACCCAGAGGGTGGTGAGGGACTGGAATGCCCTGCCAGCTGCAGTTGTAAATGCACCTAGTTTGGGGGCGTTTAAGAGATCTGTGGATAGGTTTATGGATGAAAAGGGATTGGTTTAGGCTAGTGGGTCATTGTTTTGTAACTGGTCGGCGCAACATCGTGGGCCGAAGGGCCTGTTCTGCGCTGTAATGTTCTATGTTCTAATCCCATTGGCATGAATGGCCAGAGAGTTACACTCCAGAGTATTACATGGAGTAAAACTGCAGAAAGGTGCAACACTTTGGGAGTACTTGCACAGGAAACACAAAGCTAGTGTGCAGGTGCAGCAGGGAGTCAGGAAAACTAATGGAATGTTGGTCCTCCTTTCAAAGGGGTTGGAGTGTAATGGTAAGTAAGTCTTACTGCACCAATACAAGGTACTGGTGAGACCATATCTGGAGTACCGTAAACAGTTTTGGTCCCCATAAATAAGGAAAGATTATTTTGTTGGAAAAGTTCATTAGGATGATCTGATATGGTGAAATGTCTTACAAGGAGAGGTTAAACGGGTTGGGATTTTACTCACTGGAATTTACAAGAATAAGATTCTTCTCATTCGAAAACTGTAAGATTATTAAGGGGCTTGACAGGGTAAATGCTGAAACAATCTCATGGGAGAGTTTAGGACAAGAGGACATAATCTCAGAATAAAGGGACACCAATTTAACACTGAGAGGAGGAAACATTCCTTCTGAGGATTGAAAGTTTTTGAAACTCGTTGCCACAGAGAGCTGTGTCTTTGTGTATATTTAAGGCTGAGATAGATTTTTGCTCAGTAAAGGAATCAAAGGTTATGGGGAAAGGGCAGGAAAGTGAATGTGAGGGAATGTTGGATCAGCCATAATCCTATTGAATGGCAGAGCATGTCCAAGAGACCAAATGGCCTAATTCTGTTCCTCTTTCTTATGGTCTTTTGAGAATTGTTCTGCTGCTGAATTTTAACGTTATTGTTTCTCCTCCTCCACACCCCCCTTTTACTGTGCAGGGAGCAAGTGCGATTTAATGGTTTTGGAGTGTTCATTTTCATCATCTACCCTGGAGCCTTTGTTGACCTGTACACAAACCACTTGCAGTTGATATCCCCGATCCAACAACTCCGAGTATTTTGTGCAGGTAAATCTCACCTCTGTCTCGGGATGAATTCAGTTCTGTTTAAGACTGACTTCATTACCTTCAGCTTCAAATGTAAAGAAGGTTGTTTTTTTTAACTATTTTGACAGGTGTGTGGCACAACTTCATCCTGGCATTGATAGCTTTGCTGGCCCTGTACTCATTGCCAATCTTCCTATTTCCCCTTTACTACACAGGAATTGGGGCACTGGTCACTGAAGTCACTGAGGTAATTCATTCATTATCTGAACAAAACTAGCAGGAGTTTCAGTCACGTCTTGGTCTGCAGTATACTGAGATCACTGCTGTACACTCTATTATTAAGTATCTCTTTGAAAATTCAATTTTCTCTGAAATGCCTCCAAGAAGTAATGAAACTTGTATGGTATCTTTTTAAAGCTTTCTTCTCTTTTGTCCTTCGGCTTTAAGATTGATCCAAATGCAAGGTAGAAACAAACAATTTGCATTTATGTGGAGGCCTTTCAGGACTTGGTTTCTATTCCCATTTGAGGGGCAGTAACTCTGACAGTGGAGTTCCGATAGTATAACATTCTCTCAGTACTGCACTGGACTGTCAGCCTAGATTATGTGTTCAAGCTTGTGGAGTGAGGCTTGTACCCATAACCTTCTGATCCAGAGGAAGGAGTGTTGAGGGAATGTATTACAGGACAGTGCAACCTTTAAGGATTTGCTCATGACAACTTCTTTGCATTTATTATTAAGAGGATTTTTTTGTTTCCTTGTGACAATTTGTTTATTCTTTCATGGAATGTGGGGATTGCTGGCTTGGTCAACATTTATTGCCCAATCTCTAATTGACCTTGGATAGTGGTGGTGAACTGCTTCTTGAACTACTGCAGTCCATGAGGTGTGGGTACATCCACAGTGCTGTCAAGGAAGTTCCAGGATTTTGACCCAGTGATAGTGAAGGAACGCAGTGTATTTTCAAGTCAGGATGGAGTGTGACTTTTTTTCTATATTGTACCAGTTTAAGTAGATGTTGCCGGGCTGACTTCTCCAGGAATGCACCAGTGAAGTCCTTCAGCCGCCCCTTCCTTTGTTGTCCCTGAATCAAACTGATGTTAATTAGAAAGCATTAGAGCAGTGAAGTAGTTTCAGCTATCTCAATGCAGTGACTGCAACTTCTTCATCGACTTCAACAGGTTCCTTCAAATCCTAGGAAGCCAGTTCAACAATACTGGAGAATACTGAATCTACATAGAACATAGAACATTACAGTGCAGAACAGGCCCTTCGGACCACGATGTTGCACCAACCAGTTACAAAAACAATGACCCACTAACCTAAACCAATCCCTTTTTGTCCATAAACCTATCCACGGATCTCTTAAATGCCCCCAAACTAGGCACATTTACAACTGCAGCAGGCAGGGCATTCCAATCCCTCACCATCCTCTGGGTAAAGAACCTACCCCTGACATCCGTCCTATAACTACCACCCCTTAATTTAAAGCCATGCCCCCTCGTGCTAGATTTCTTCATCAGAGGAAAAAGGCTATTACTATCCACCCTATCTAAACCTCTAATCATCTTATATGTTTCAATAAGATCCCGTCTTAGCCTTGTTCTTTCCAGCGAAAACAACCCCAAATCCCTCAGCCTCTCCTCATAGGACCTCCCCTCCATACCAGGCAACATCCTGGTAAACCTCCTCTGCACCTTCTCCAAAGCCTCCACATCCTTCCTGTAATGTGGGGACCAGAACTGCACACACTACTCCAAGTGCGGCCGCACCAGAGTTGTGTACAGTTGCAACATGACGCTGCGACTCCTAAATTCAATCCCCCTACCAATAAACGCCAAGACACCGTATGCCTTCTTAACAACCTTATCTACTTGACTCCCAACTTTCAGGGATCTATGTACACATACACCTAGATCCCTCTGCTCATCCACACTATTCAAAGTCCTCCTGTTAGCCCTATACTCAACACATCTGTTATTCCTACCAAAGTGAATTACTTCACACTTCTCCGCATTGAACTCCATCCGCCACCTCTCGGCCCAGCTCTGCAACCTGTCGAAGTCTTCCTGCAAACTATGACACCCTTCATCACTATCTACCACACCTCCGACTTTGGTGTCATCAGCAAATTTACTAATCCACCCAACTATACCCTCATCCAGATCATTAATAAAAATTACAAACAGCAGTGGCCCCAAAACAGATCCCTGAGGCACACCACTCGTAACCGAACTCCATGATGAATATTTACCATCAACCACCACCCTCTGCCTCCTATCCGCTAGCCAATTCCTGATCCAATTCCCTAGATCACTCCCAATCCCATACATCTGCATTTTCTGCAGAAGCCTACCATGGTGAACCTTATCAAACGCCTTACTAAAATCCATATACACCACGTCCACTGCCTTACCCCCATCCACCTCTTTGGTCACTTTCTCAAAAAACTCAACAAGGTTAGTAAGGCACAGGAATCTGTCCTGAACATCTCCATTTTCCACACAGTATTTTGCCCTGACGTTTGTAAAACCCCAGCGATTTTTGAGACATGAATTGTCAACCTCCATGCTGTCTCCATTACTTGTTACTTACCTTGACTGTTTGAATCTTGACTGCATTAGTTACTGCCACTGCTCTGCTTCCAGACAAGCATCAGTCAACACTTCAAAATTAATGAGTTCTGGGGATACATTGAGGAAGTGAAAGGTGCTATATAAATTCAAGTTTATTCTTTATCAGATTTCACTATCTCTTTAACTCCACTAGTGAATGAATTTTTCTGAAAATTATAGGCATCTTCAATTTAATTATTTTCTCTCAGTCTTGCTCCTTACTAAGATTGGGACAGCACACTGGTTAGCACTGCTGTTCCACAGTACCAAGGACCTAGGTTTGATTCCAGTCTTGAGTGACTGGGAAACTATTCAGTTTACTGTATTATGAGTTCCATGGAGAAACACAATCCAAAAGCACCAAACTTACTGATGGTTCCAACAAGAAGACCAATGGACCAGATTTTACTTTTTATTACTTTTATTTTAACAATCAAACCAAAATCAATATGGATTAAAGATGAATTAATAGGTAAATAATGATGGGTAGAACTATAAGTCAGCAACAGTGACACACTGTGAAAGCACCCCATTTCACACCTCCACCAGATAAAACAAAGGTGTAGATCGCAATGATTTGCTGGGTGGATCATACAAAACACTAATTATAGTTACGAAGTCCTTTGCAGCTCAGAATTTCTCTGGTGAAATTCCAGCTCTGTTGTCTGTCCTGCAGCACTGGGAAGAGCTTGAATAGCTGTGTCTTTTTACCTGGTTTTGACCGTTATCAGTTTCTCCGGAAACTGAAATTTCCATTTCTACTTCAGCTTCAGTTTCCCTTTCAGTTAGCAGCAGTTTCCATTTCAATTCCAGTTGGGTTCTGCCTCAAAAAATAAAAGCGTTGAAATCATGTCTCTCAACAACAGGAGGAGGCATTCAGCCTCTCAAGCCAGTTGCATCATTCAATTTGATCACTGCTGGTTGACTTCAATTGACATTGAAGTAGAGGTCAAAGCCTTCCCTGGGCTATATCCATTGCGGTAAGACTTTTAGTGGGAGTTTCTATGCAGCCTGTGTAGTTCAGTTGGTCTACAATGGGATTCTTAATTCAATGTTTCAAATCCTACATTGGGTAATAAACTTTTTCTGAAACATTTCAGTCAAAATATTTTTATTGTTTTTTTTTGTTTTAAATCAAAAAATTGTTCTCAACCTAAATATTACAATCCGATCTCCTCCATATTAGAAGTTGAGAATCTCATTTACTGAAGTACCCTGATTAGATATTTTCATTAATTGAATCATTAGAAGCATGTTTTACAGTTACTAAATGAAAGGTGGGCTAGATAAACAAAGAACAACCCAGCACGGGAAACAGGCCCTTCGGCCCAACAAGCCCGCGCCGCCGCATCACCCTACACCTATTCTACCCTGCGTGCCTACGAATAGAACCCCTGACTTAGCCAGATTCAGGGGAGAATAGTGTCAATTTGGTAAAACCAATCAGCCTAAGAGCACATCTTTGGGGTGTGGGAGGAAACCGGAGTGCCCGGAGGAAACCCACGCATCCACAGGGAGAATGCACAAACTCCCACAGACACAGGCCCAAATCCATGTATCTGCACAGCTAGCAGTGCTAGTCACCGAGCTGTTGCGGCGCCCATCTACCGGTCCAGGATCAAGCACACACACCGACACGAAGTACTAGGCCACTCCTGGAACCTCCAAGAGTAGTCCACGCACGACCCACCATGTGCATGCCCCTCGTTTGACAGCGAGGTGGACCTCCACCTGCGGAATAAAAGACAAAAACGTTAATCACAAGCCTGCCTTTCCAGTGTCTCCCGAGGTTCTAACCCTTATTTAATAACCCCTACCATAACCCTCCATCCTCGTTTCACTCATGTGCCTATCTAACTGAACCTTAAACGAGTCCAGCGTTCCTGCCTCCACCACCCTACTCGGTAGCGCGTTCCATACCCCCACAACTCTCTGCGTAAAGAACCTTCCTCTCATATCCAAATTATACCTCTCCCCCCTCACCCTTAAATCATGTCCTCTTGTATTTGTAACCAATCTAGGGAGCAGTCTCTCACTGTTGACTCTGTCTATTCCCTTCAGTATCTTGTACACCTCTATCATGTCCCCCCTCAATCTCCGTCTTTCCAAGGAGAACAGTCCCAGTTTCTCCAACCTTTCCTCGTAACCCAGCCCCTCCATGCCAGGCAACCTCCTCTGCACCCTTTCCAGAGCCTCCACGTCCTTCCGATAGTAAGGTGACCAGAACTGGACGCAGTACTCCAAATGCGGTCTAACCAACATTCTACACAACTGAAGCATTAGACGGCAGCTTTTAAACTCTATACCCCTTCCTATAAAGGCTAGCATTCCATAAGCCTTCCTGACAACATTCTCCACTTGTGTCGCAACCTTCATGGATTTGTGAACCTGCATTCCCAGGTCCCTCTGTGTTTCTATACTCCTAATTTGTCTACCTTTAATCACATAACTCCTCTCGACACTATTCCTTCCAAAATGCATCACCTCGCATTTGTCAGGATTAAATTCCATCTGCCACCTATCTGTCCAATGCACCAACCTATCTATATCCTGTTGTATCACCTCACAATCCACTTCGGTACCTGCCAACCCACAAACTTGTTGATCACACCACCTACGCTCTCTTCCAAGTCATTTATGTAGACTACAAAGAGGAGAGGTCCCAGTACTGGATCTAGTGTTGGGAAACGAACCTGGGCAGGTCGGTGAGGTAGAGGTAGGCGAACATGTGGCGAACAGTGATCACAAGTCCGTCTACTTTAGGATAAAAATGGAAAGGGACGAGTGCCGTCCGAGTGGGAGTGTGCTGAACTGGGGAAAGGCGAGCTATGGCAGGATTAGGAGGGAGCTGCAGCAAACTGATTGGGAGGGACTGTTAGCTGGCAAGTCCACGGTTGGCAAGTGGGAGGCATTTAGGGACAAAATGAAATGGTTGCAGGGGAGGTATGTTCCGGTTAAGCGAAAGGATGGGAAAGGAAGGATTAGACAGCCGTGGATTACGGAGGATATTGAAGACTTGGTCAGGAAGAAGAGGGAGGCGTATGTTAGGTCAAAACAAATGGGTACGGAGAGTGCGCTGGAAGAATACAGCGAGAGTAGGAGGGAGCTAAAAAGGGGAATTAGAAGGGCGAAGAGAGGGCATGAGATGGCTTTGGCTGGTAGGATTAAGGAAAATCCAAAGGCATTTTATTCCTATATCAGAGGCAAGAGAGTAGTTAGAGGGAAAATTGGTCCTCTTCGGGACAAGAGTGGTGAGTTGTGTATTGAGTCGGAGGGAATGGGGGAGCTCCTGAATGAATACTTTGCGTCGGTATTCACAAAGGAGAGGGGTTCGGAATCGTGTGGTCTCTTGGAGGGAGTGGAGGTTTATTTGCAGGATATAGTTATTACGAGAGAGGAAGTGCTAGGGCTTTTAGGTAGCGTAAGGACGGATAAAGCTCTGGGGCCTGATGGTATTTATCCCAGGCTGCTTAGGGAGGCGAAAGATGAAATTGCTGGGCCTCTGGAGAGGCGTTGAACCAATATTTCTCTTCGGTGTTCACGCAAGGGGACAGGAATGTAGCTGAGGAGGACACTGGGGTGCAGGGGTGTGAAATAGATAGTATTGCAGTTGATACGGGGGATGTGCTGGATATTTTAGAGGGATTGAAAATAGATAAGTCCCCTGGTCCAGATGGGATTTACCCTAGGATTCTTTGGGAGGCAAGAGGGGTGATTGCGGAGCCTCTGGCTCTGATCTTCAGGTCGTCGTTAGTCTCTGGTATAGTACCAGAAGATTGGAGGACAGCAAATGTTGTCCCATTGTTTAAGAAGGGGAGAAGGGACTTCCCTGGGAATTATAGACCGGTGAGTCTTACTTCTGTGGTGGGTAAGGTTTTGGAAAGGATTATTAGAGACAGGATTTATAGTTATTTGGAAAGTAATGAGTTGATTAGAGACAGTCAGCATGGTTTTGTAGCGGGTAGGTCATGCCTTACTAACCTTATCGAGTTCTTTGAGAAAGTGACCAAAGAGGTGGATAGGGGTAAGGCAGTTGATGTGGTGTATATGGATTTTAGCAAGGCGTTTGATAAGGTTCACCATGGTAGGCTTCTGCAGAAAATGCAGATGTATGGGATTGGGGGTGATCTAGGTAATTGGATCAGGAATTGGCTAGCAGACAGGAGGCAGAGAGTGGTGGTTGATGGGAAATATTCATCATGGAGTTCGGTTACAAGTGGTGTGCCTCAGGGATCTGTTTTGGGGCCACTGCTGTTTGTAATTTTTATTAATGATCTGGATGAGGGTATAGTTGGGTGGATTAGTAAGTTTGCTGATGACACCAAAGTCGGAGGTGTGGTAGATTGTGAGGAAGGGTGTCATATTTGCAGGATGACTTAGAAAGGTTGCAGAGCTGGGCTGAGAGGTGGCGGATGGAGTTTAATGTGGAGAAGTGTGAGGTAATTCATTTCGGTAGGAATAACAGATGTGTTGAGTATAGGGCTAACGGGAGGACTTTGAATAGTGTGGAGGAGCAGAGGGATCGAGGTGTATGTGTACATAGATCCCTGAAAGTTGGGAATCAAGTAGATAAGGTTGTTAAGAAGGCATACGGAGTCTTGGCGTTTATTGGTAGGGGGATTGAATTTAGGAGTCGCAGCGTCATGATGCAACTGTACACATCTCTGGTGCGGCCGCACTTGGAGTTTTGTGTGCAGTTCTGGTCCCCACATTACAGGAAGGATGTAGAGGCTTTGGAGAGGGTGCAGAGGAGGTTTACCAGGATGTTGCCTGGTATGGAGGGGAGATCCTATGAGGAGAGATTGAGAGATTTGGGGTTGTTTTCGCTGGAAAGAAGGCGGCTGAGAGGGGATCTCATTGAAACATATAAGATGATTAGAGGTTTAGACAGGGTAGATAGTGATAGCCTTTTTCCTAGGATGGAGAAAGCTAGCACGAGGGGGCACGATTTTAAATTAAGGGGGGGTAGTTATAGGACAGATGTCAGGGGTAGGTTCTTTACCCAGAAGGTGGTGAGGGACTGGAATGCCCTGCCAGCTGCAGTTGTAAATGCACCTAGTTTGGGGGCGTTTAAGAGATCTGTGGATAGGTTTATGGATGAAAAGGGATTGGTTTAGGCTAGTGGGTCATTGTTTTGTAACTGGTCGGCGCAACATCGTGGGCCGAAGGGCCTGTTCTGCGCTGTAATGTTCTATGTTCTATGTTCTGGCGCAAATCTTTGTCTCTTCTTTGGACACAGGTGAGGTCCCAGAAGACTGGAGGGTAGCAAATGTGGTCCCGTTGTTCAAAAAAGGCAGTAGGGATAACCCTGGGAATTATAGACCGGTGAGTTTGACGTCGGTGGTAGGGAAGTTAATGGAAAAAATACTTAGGGGTAGGATGTATGAGCATTTGGAGCGTTGCGATCTGATTAGGGATACGCAACATGGCTTTGTTAGAGGGAGGTCTTGCCTTACGAATCTGGTGGAATTCTTTGAGGAGGTGACAAAAACGGTTGACGATGGGAGAACCGTTGATGTCATCTATATGGATTTCAGTAAGGCGTTTGACAAAGTCCCTCACGGTAGGCTGGTAGAAAAGGTTAAGGCGCATGGGATACGAGGCCAGGTAGCTAGGTGGATTGAGAACTGGCTGGGAAATAGGAGACAGAGGGTAGCTGTGGAAGGGACCTTGTCGCGCTGGAGGCCAGTGACCAGTGGTGTGCCGCAGGGCTCAGTAATGGGACCTCTCCTCTTTGTAGTCTACATAAATGACTTGGAAGAGGGCGTAGGTGGTGTGATTAGCAAGTTTGCTGATGACACCAAGATGGCAGGGTTGGCGGGTACAGAACTGGATTGTCAGGTGATACAACAGGATATAGATAGGTTGGTGCAGTGGGCAGATAGGTGGCAGATGGCATTTAATCCTGACAAATGCGAGGTGATGCATTTTGGACGGAATAATGCAGAGAGGAGCTATGTGATTAAAGGGAGGCCGATTAGGAGTATAGACATACAGAGGGACCTGGGAGTGCAGGTTCACAAATCTATGAAGGTTGCATCACAAGTGGAGAAGGTTGTTAGGAAGGCTTATGGGATGTTGGCCTTTATAGGAAGGGGCATAGAGTACAAGAGCTGCTGTCTAATGCTTCAGTTGTACAGAACGTTGGTTAGACCGCATTTGGAGTACTGCGTCCAGTTCTGGTCACCTTACTACCGGAAGGACGTGGAGTCTCTGGAAAGGGTGCAGAGGAGGTTTACCAGGATGTTGCCTGGCATGGGGGGACTGGGTTACGAGGAGAGGTTGAAGAAACTGGGACTATTCTCCTTGGAAAGGCGGAGATTGAGAGGGGACATGATAGAAGTATATAAGATAATGAAGGGAATGGATAGAGTTAATAGTGAGAGACTGCTCCCTAGACTAGATACAAACACGAGAGGTCATCATTTAAGGGTGAGGGGGGAGAGGTATAATTTGGAGGTGAGAAGAAGGTTCTTTACGCAGAGAGTTGTAGGGGTCTGGAATGCGCTACCGAGTAGGGTGGTGGAGGCAGGTACGTTGGACTCGTTTAAGATGCAGTTAGATAGGCACATGAGTGAAACGAGAATGGAGGGATATGGTAGGGATATTAAATAGGGTTAAACCTCAGGAGAGACCGGAAAGGCAGGCTGTAAGATTAAAAATTTTTGACTTTATTGACAGGTGGAGGTCCACCTCGTGTCAAACGAGGGACATTCACACGGCGGGTCGTGCCTGGGCTGCTCTTGGAAGTTCCAGGAGTGGCCTCGGACTTCGTGTCGGTGTGTGTGCTTGATCCTGGACCAGTAGATGGGCGCCGCAACAGCTCAGTGACCAGCACTGCTGGCTGTGCAGGCACATGGATTTGGGCCTGTGTCTGTGGGAGTTTGCGCATTCTCCCTGTGGTTGCGTGGGTTTCCTCTGGGCGCTCCGGTTTCCTCCCACACCCCAAAAATGTGCTCTCAGGCTAATCGGTTTTTACCAAATTGACACTATTTCTTCCCTGAATCTGACTGAGTAGGGTTCCATTCATAGATATGCAGGGTAGAATGGGTGCAGTGTGATGTGGCGGCGCGGGCTCGTTGGGCCGAAGGGCCTGTTTCCCGTGCTGGATTGTTCTTTGTTCTTCTTTGTTCTTTAGTACTGAGCCCTGCGGTACACCACTGGTCACTGGCCTCCAGCCAGACAAAGTCCCCTCCACAACTACCCTCTGTCTCCTATTACCCAGCCAGTTCTCAATCCACCTAGCTACCTGACCTCGTATCCCATGCGCCTTAACCTTTTCAACCAGCCTACCGTGAGGGACTTTGTCAAACGCCTTACTGAAATCCATATAGATGACATCAATGGCTCTCCCATCGTCAACCGTTTTTGTCACCTCCTCAAAGAATTCCACCAGATTCGTAAGGCAAGACCTCCCTCTAACAAAGCCATGTTGCGTATCCCCAATCAGACCGCAACGCTCCAAATGCTCATACATCCTACCCCTAAGTACTTTTTCTATTAATTTCCCTACCTCCGATGTCAAACTCACCGGCCTATAATTTCCAGGGTTATCCCTACTACCTTTTTTGAACAGTGGTACCACATTTGCTACCCTCCAATCTTCTGGGACCTCACCTGTGTCCAAAGAAGAGACAAAGATTTGCACCAGAGGCCCAGCAATTTCATCTTTCACCTCCCTAAGCAGCCTGGGATAAATACCATCAGGCCCTGGAGCTTTATCCGTCCTTACGCTTCCTAAAAGCCCTAGCACTTCCTCCCTCGTAACAGATATTTCCTGCAGCTGATCCTCAACTCCCTCTAACAGACCGCACGATTCCGAACCCCTCTCCTTCGTGAATACTGACGCAAAGTATTCATTCAGGAGCTCCCCCATTCCCTCCGACTCAATACATATCTCCCCACTTTTGTCCTTAAGAGGACCAATTTTCCCTCTAACTACTCTCTTACTCCTAATATAGGAATAAAATGCCTTCGGATTTTCCTTAATCCTACCAGCCAAAGCCATTTCATGCCCTCTCTTCGCCCTTCTAATTCCCCTTTTTAGCTCCCTCCTACTGTCTCTATATTCCTCCAGCGCACTCTGTGTCCTGCAGCTCCCTCCTAATCCTGCCATAGTTCGCCTTTCCCCAGTTCAACACACTCCCGTTTGGCCGGCACTCGTCCCTTTACATTTTTATCCTAAAGTAGACGGACTTGTGGTCACTATTAGCCACATGTTCGCCTACCCCTACCTCTCCCACCTGCCCCGGCTCATTACCCAACACTAAATCCAGTATAGCCCCTCCCCTAGTCGGACTAGTTACATACTGCTCTAGAGACCCTTCCAAAACACATTTCACAAACTCCTCTCCCTCCGTATCCCCAGCTCTAAGCCCCCTCCAATTCACTCCAGGAAAATTAAAGTCACCCACCACAACCACCCTATTCTTCCTGCACCTATCCAAAATGCCCCTGCAAATGACTTCCTCCACTGACCTCGGGCTGTTGGGTGGCCTATAATACACCCTTAGCAACGTTATCTCTCCCTTTTTATTCCTCAACTCCACCCACAGTGACTCAATCCCTATCTCCTCTATATTGCCCTCCCTCTGCACTACTGTGATGTTTTCCTTTACTA
Organism: Prionace glauca; assembly: GCA_037974335.1. NCBI lineage: Eukaryota > Metazoa > Chordata > Chondrichthyes > Carcharhiniformes > Carcharhinidae > Prionace > Prionace glauca. The sequence goes on along the minus strand of CM075733.1, from coordinate 76,181,556 downwards.
ACAGTGCCACCCCTCCCCCTCTCTTCAACCCTCCTCTGTCACATCTAAAACACTTGTACCCAGGAACATTCAGCTGCCAGCCCTGCCCTTCCCTTAACCATGTCTCTGTTACAGCCACCACATCTAACTGCCTCGCAAACATCAAGGCCCTAAGCTCATCCGTTTTCCCTGCCACACTCCTAGCATTGAAACAGACACAGTTCAACCCACAAGTGTCCCTCAGAACCACCTTCTCCCTGATACTTTTCTTTTCACCCGACTCTCTCCCAGCCACCTCCCCACCCCCCCTCCATATTAGTTTAAACCCTTCATAAACACCCCAGCTAACCTCCCCGCTAAGACATTAGTTCCCCTCCCGTTCAAATTCTCCCCACCCCTCCTGTACAATTGCCCTTCTCTCCTAAACACCTCCCAGTGATCCACAAAAGTAAAGCCCTCCACCCTACACCAATCATGATGAAATAACTTGGAATTGATTAAGGACTCTAGAGACGTAAAAATGAATAATTTGAACTTTATTGTTAGTTTGTGTCAGTCCAGCCTTTTTGTTTCAAGGCTGCCAACCGGCTCTCTGCCACTGAGACTGCAACTGAGCACGTGTAGGAAGTGCTTCCTCTTGTGTTATGACCCACAACCATTCAAGACTTGTGATCAGGAGATTCTTGGAGACTGAGGGATTAGTCAATGAAGCGGAATTGATGTAAATGTTCTGTCATGATCTTGTCGGATGATGGAACACTGTTGGGCCTGCTCCTACGACTCGTTTCATTTGTCCTTATGACCTTGAGCTCAACATCCTTTTGGAGATGTCTCCACATTTTCACAAGCGTTTATGCTTCTGGTGTCACCCTTGAATAATCTAATTCTCGTTTTAAGATTGTTCCCCTTTGCTCTGAAATCTGTGTTAGGATGCTGGACCTGAACGTCAAGGTAAATTATGAGGCCAGACTAGATCTCAACAATTGATCTGTTTTAGCATAAATATGAGGAAGGGATGCTTTGCTCCAGGAATAATTCCACTGACAAATTAGGGATCTTTTTATCAAAACAAGCTTTATTCATAATACAGTTTAATAACAAAATGAAGCAGTTGAACGATCTTTAAATATAAAAAGAAACAACTCTTAATTTCTAACATCACTATTTCAGTTACAAGTAAGCAACAGTCTCTCCATAAAGTTAAACCTCACTTTAAATACAACTAAATTATTTTAAATTGTGATAATAGGAACCATGAAGGTTCCAGAAAGACTTTTCAAAGAGAGAGATACAGTTTGTAGGTTTATTTCTTTAAACCGCCCTCTCCAGCAACTAAACACGGAAAAAAACTGTGCTTTCTGCTCCTAACTTAGCTCCTCCCACTTCTACTATTACATGTGGAGAAGGATAGGTCACACGGCAGGTTAAGGTTTATAATTGGGGCAGCGGTAATTATGATGTGATTAGGCAAGAATTAAGGAACAGAAACTGTCAGGTATGGGCACAAACGAAAAGTGGAGCTTTTTCGAGGAACAAATACTGCGCCTCCTTGATAGGTATGTCCCTGGCAGACAGGGAGGGAATGGCCGAGTAAGGGAACTATGGTTCACAAAGGAGGTTGAATGTCTCCTTAAGAGGAAAAGGATGTAAGGATGAAAAAACAAGATTCAGTTGGGTTACTTGAGGGTTACAAGGTAGCTAGGAATGAATTAAAGAAAGCGCTTAGGAGAGCTAGGAGGGGGCATGAGAAGTCCTTGGCAGGTCAGATAAAGGAAAACCCCAAGGCTTTTTATTCTTATGTGAGAAATAAAAGAATGACCAGGGTGAGGTTAGGATCAGTCAAGGATGGTAGTGGGAACTTGTGCATGGAGTCAGAAGAGATAGGTGAGGCACTGAATGAATACTTTTCTTTGGTGTTCACTAAGGAGAGGGGCCATGTTTTTGAGGTTGAGTGCATGATACAAGCTGATAGAGTGGTGGAAGTAGATATTTTGAGGGAAGATGTATTAGCAATTTTGAAAAACCTGAGGGTAGATAAGTCCCCTGGGCCAGATGGGATACATCCTAGATACTTTGGGAGGCAAGGGATGAGATTGAAGAGCCTTTAGCTTTGATCTTTGGGTCCTCACTATCCACGGAGATTGTGCCAGAGGACTGAAGAGTGGCGAATGTTGTTCCTCTTTTCAAGAAAGAAATAGGAATGACCCTGGTAATTATAGGCCCCATTAGTCTTTCTTTGGTGTTCGGTAAGTTAATGGAAAGTGTCTGAGGGATAGGATTTATGACCATTTGGAAAGATGCAGTTTAATCCAGGATAGTCAGCACGGTTTCGTGAGAGGTAAGTCCTGCCTCAGAAATTTGATTGAATTCTTTGAGGAGGTAACTAAGTGTGTAGACAAAGGTAGAGCAGTTGATGTCGTACACATGTATTTTATTAAGGCGTTTGATAAGGTTCCCCATGGTAGGCTCATGAAGAAAGTAAGGAGGTGTGGGATAAAAGGAAATTTGGCCGACTGGATAAATAACTGGCTGTCTCATAGAAGACGGAGGGCGGTGGTGGAGGGAAAATTTTCAGACTGGAGGCCAGTTACCAGCGGTGTACCACAGGGATCAGTGCTGTGTCCTCTGCTATTTGTGATTTTTATCAATGACTTGGAAGAAGGGGCTGAAGGGTGGGTTAGTAAATTTGCTGATGACACCAAGATTGGTGGAGTAGTGGATGAGGTGGAGGGCTCTTGCTGGCTGCAAAGAGACATTGATAGGATGCAGACCTAGGCCAAAAAGTGGCAGATGGAGTATAACCCTGATAAGCACGAGGTGATTCATTTTGGTAGAGCAAACTTGAATGTGGATTACAGGGTCAACGGCAGGGTTCTGAGGAATGTGGAGGGATAGAGAGATCTGGGGGTTCATATCCACAGATCTCTGAAGGTTGCCTCTCAAGTGGATAGAGCTGTGAAGAAGACTTATAGTGTGTTAGCATTTATTAAGAGTTTGAGTTTAAGAGCCATGGGGTTATGCTGCAACAATACCAGACCTTAGAATATTGTGTGTAGCTCTGGTCACCTCACTGTAAGTAGCATGTGGAAACATTGGAGAGAGTGCATTGGAGGAGATTTACCAGGATGCTGCCTGGTTCGGAGGGTAGGCCTTATGAGGAAAGGTTGAGGGAGCTGGGGCTTTTCTCTTTAGAGCGGAGGAGAATGAGAGGTGACTTAATAGAGGTTTGTAAGATGAAGAGGGGGATAGATAGAGTGGGTGTGCAGAGACTATTTCCTCGAGTGGATGTAGCTGTTACTAGGGGGCATAACTTTAAGGGTCATGGTGGGAGATATAGGAAGGATGTCTGGAGTAGATTCTTCACTCAGAGTGGTTGGGGCGTGGAATACACTGCCTGCTGTGATAGTGGAGTCGGACACTAGGAACTTTCAAGCGGTTATTGGATAGGCACGTGGAGCACACCAGAATGATAGGGAGTGTGATAGCTTGATCTTGGGTTCCGACATAGCTCAGCACAACATTGAGGGCCAACGGGCCTGTACTGTGCTTTGTTTCTATGACTATATGATCTTATATACCTAACTCACCTTTCATTACTTTAATCAAAAAAGACCCAGGGGTCTTCTGTAGTTATAAACAAAAAGCAACTAGCTTCATTCTAATTAAACATTACAGGGTTAAAATAAGGGTTTATTCTGTTTTCCAGCATCTGCTGCATTCCTTCAGAAATACTGACTCTAGAAAAAACTGAATCTTAAAGCAGTGCCCGTAAACATAAAATATATCAATAGCACAGTATCATCAAATTGTTCACCAGAGAAAATAGTTCTCTCCATCTAATTTATTAAACTCTTCTTTCATCTAATCTTAATTATATCACTGCTTAATCTTCTATATTCGAGGACCATAAAATAGAATCCATTCAGTGCAAAAGGACATGATTTGACCCGTCAAGTCTGCACTAACTCTCTGACAGAGCATCTTGCCCAGGCCCATCCCCTAAGTACCACCCCCACAGTGCTACCGTGCCTAGCAACAGTTCCTAAGTTTGTGTGCAGAACGGAATGTGCTACTCCAGATGAGGTCTGACTGGAATGTTTAGGACAAATTGTCAGTATATTTAATCACGTACATCTTCTGTTTCTCAGAATTCCCCTGCCAGTGGACCAAGAGGACTGTCTATGGGTAATCTTGTGAAATATGTGGAAAATTGTTCAGTTTACAGTGTGGAAGATTGGCACAGATGCATTGAAGAGATCTCTGTGAAACCACAAACTGGATACTGTGTCAAAGAGGCAAACCTGCAACACCTGAACTCTGTGGGCCGAGGTACTGGTATGCAATATTTAGTGGGCAATCTTACCAAAAAAAAATTTAAGTGCTGAAAGAGTGAGAAAACAGAAGTTTCAGACTCATTTCATGGTTGAGTTTTTAAAAAAAAAAGCAATTGTATGGCACTTCATCAAAGTGCCAGGATGTGATTCTCACCAGAACGGGGTGGAGTGGAGCCTGATCTCACCCTTGAAATTGGCTGCTGAGCTCTAGATTTGCCATTGCACAGGTGCCCCAATCACCCCATCCCCACCCTGATCGCCACCAAGGTTGATCAAACTCCCCCCACCCAAGGGGCATTGCCAGCCCTACCCAGGACCACCTGGGGACCATCAGTGGCCTCTGTTTTCATCAGTGTCTGGTCTCCATTTGTGGAGACCATAGTGATTTTCGCCTACAAGGACCTCAACTGGTGGGCAGGTACAGTCAAGTGAGCTCAGGTGATAGCGTCTGGGACTCACTAAGGTCATGGTAATCATGTCATGATTATTGAAATTGACTTTGTGCCCTTTCTGAGTGCAAAGTCAATTTCGCCAGCAAGATCACAAGAGGTGACAAACTGGGTGTGATTCTAATCTTTTGCCTCTTGCCCGATCTTCCTGGCTCACTATGTCGATCGACCGGTGGGATGAGCTGGTAAAATGCCCCCTTAAGAGTGTAGGTTAGAGATACAAATAAAAATAAAATGCTACAAGCATTCAGCAGGTGTGGAAGCAACTGAAAGAAGAACAGAGAAGATCTGTGATGGCTTAGAAAGGAGGAGAGATTAAGTGACAACATACAAGGGTGCAAGGTTAAAGGAGATAATAACAGACCAAGTGGGAAATAAGATGGGTCTAGAGAAGGGAAGAATGAAAAATTTCACAAATGGAAGACTCTGAGATGAGGGGAAAGAATAAAGAAAGACAAGTGGACCTCAGGGATGTGGCCATTAACATTGAACATTTTGCACCTTTAAATCTTTCATTTTCTCTCAGTCATTGCTGAAAATAGTGAGTGGCTGCATTGAAGTCAATGGGAGTGGTGGAGGGGGAGGCGTAGGCTAGTGTCTTTGAGGTCACACCTCTGTCTTCCTTCCTCCATTTTCCTGATCTGTAGCAACTCCTGGTTGGTCAGGTTGTCCTGGTCTTCCTCCACCCTTTTGGTATTCTATTCAATTCCTTCTCATGGAGGAATGTTAAAGATCTCATGGCCTTAATTGAGGAAAGAGCTGGAGATTTCTTCCTGATGTCCTGGCCAATATTTATCCCTGAACCAACGTCACCAAAATAGATTATCTGGCCATCTATGGGATCTGGCTTGTATACATAGGTTGCTGGATTTTCTCATGTTATGTCAATGATTTCAGAATTTACAGTTGATTTGAACATTGAAAATATTATTAACTGTGATGAGGTTAGTCTTCAACTTCAAATGGACAATGTTGTGGATTAGGCATACAATTGTTCAGTGCAGATAAGTGATTCATTTTGAAGGAAAAATGTGGTGAGATATAAAATACAAAATCAAAGGAGAAACTCTAAAAGAAATGTAAGATTAAAGGGACATGGGTAACATGTATATAAGTCATTGATGTTGGCAAGGTGTTGAGAGAACGGTTAATATAGCACGTGGTCCCCCAGGTTTTATGAATAGGGTCATTGAATACAAAAGTACGGAGATTATGTTGAACTTGTGTAAGACACTAGTTAGGCTTCATCTGTAGACTATGTCCAGTTCTGAGTGTCATACTTGAGGGATTTTGTGGAAGTATTGGAGAGAGCACAGAGGAGATTCACAAGAAAGATTCCAGGGATAAAGAATGGTCGCTGTGAGGATAGATTGGAGGTTGGGACTGTTCTCCTTGGAGAAAAGAAGGCTGAGAGGTGACGTGAGAGAGATATTCAACATCCTAAGGGGTATAGACAGTGAGAAACTGTTTCTTCTTAACAAAACATCAGGAGCAATAAGGTACAGATTAAAAATAATTAGCAAAAAGGATAGAAGTGATGTGAGACTTGATGGGCTGAATGGCTGCTTTCTGCACTGTTAAAGATTGTGATTCGTGATCAGGGGGGATGTGTTGTAAAAGAGAGCTGGATTCATACACCAGGAAGTGTGTAATGGAGGGGAAGGAATGGAAGGAAGCCACGCTGGTGTTGATTGGTTAGATTGAATGTCTTTTCCTGCCCTGGTGGTTCCAGCTAGAAAATTTCCTTGTGCCCCATCTTTGTGTTCAATGCTGCAATTGGACACTTCATCCAGGATTTATCGATTCCTCTACATTTGCTGATCTGAGAGTGAGGTCTCTATACTGGCATCAGTGGTTAGCTGGCCACCTCATTGCTGCTTGTATTTGTGACCCTAAGATCATTTACAGCTTTCAACATGATCCTCCTTCTCCTTTTCCCACTCTGATGTCTATGTCTCTGGCCCCATTATGCAACCTCACACAGACCCAAGTCCAGAATCAAACCTAGATCCCTGGTGCTGTTTTTTTTTAAATTCATTCATGGGACATGGTTGTCACTGGCTGTACTTACTGACCTGCCATCCTGCTCTGTTACATCCAATCCACAGAATTGTGTGGTATGTGTGTACATATGTAATGTAATCAGAATGGACAAACATGGACCACTTGACATCTTCCAATCCTGTTTCTCTTGGCCTGTGTGGGCCCTTTGAGTATCTTTGATTTTCATCACTCCACCATTGCTGGCCTTACCTTCAATTTGCCGGTGATCTAAATTCTGGAATATTCTCCCAACACCTCTGTATGGGATGGCATGGTGGTATAGCGGTTAATATTTCACTGTGCCCTTCAATGCTAGGGACATGCGTTCAATTCTGGCCTCAGGTGATTGCCTGTGTGGAGTTTGTACATTCTCCCTGTGTCTGCATGAGTTTCCTCCCACAGTACAATGATGTACAGGTCGGGTGGATTAGTCATGGTAAATGTGCAAGATTACAGGGATGAAGCTTTTGGTGCCATCCTAATTTCGCCTGAAGTAGCTTATTGCCAGGCTTTCTTTTTAGAACACCTTGGGATATTTTGAATGTTCCAGCTGCAGCCCTACAAGTTGTTGCTGTTGTTCTGTGCACTGTGTCCTGACCAGCTGTTACTCCCTCATATATAACTTTTTAATCCTGGCCTCTTCTCGCATCTGTTAATGATGGTCTTCAAAATATTTAAGAAAGTAGATTATAAAGCCTAAAGAACTCGCTCAAAGTGCTGACTTGATTCAGTGGAGTAACCTGTTCTTCTGTGCAGTGTACAGGAGACTCGATGGAAGCACAGAATGTTGTAGCAACAACAGCCTGGTGGATATTTGCTTCTCTTACCGTGGAAAGCTGCAAATCTCCCAGGTGAGTCTCTTCGAACTCTGCCCTCGCTGCATGAAGCAGCTGTTTATTCATTGACACAGATATCCATATCCAGCTGTCTTTGTACAAAACTGAATTTTTCCATGGGCATTATTGTGAACTGTGACAATTGGAGGGAAGGATTTGAAGAGGAACATGCTGTTTTGAGAATAGGTTTTCAAAACCAGTGCATAATGTTTCTGATGAATTTGTTACATCCTGCTGTGATGGGTCTGGCAAGACATGAAATAGAGTAAGAAGTCTCACAACACCAGGTTAAAGTCCAACAGGTTTATTTGGTAGCAAAAGTCACTAGCTTTCGGAGCGCTGCTCCTTAGTCAGGTAAGTGGGAGTTCTGTTCACAAGCAAGGCATATAAAGACACAAACTCAATTTACAAAGTAATGGTTGGAATGCAAGTCTTTACAGGTAATCAAGTCTTAAAGTTACAGACAATGTGAGTGGAAAGAGGCTAAACATAGGTTAAAGAGATGTGTATTGTCTTCAGCCAGGACAGGTAGTGAGATTTTGCAAGCCCAGGCAAGTTGTGGGGGTTACAGATAGTGTGACATGAATCTAAGATCCTGGTTGAGGCCGTCCTCATGTGCAGAACTTGGCTATCAGTCTTTGCTCAGCGGCTGTGAAAAAGTCACTGAAAATATTTTGGAAGGAAATAGATAGATTTCGAGACTCAGTGTCACGTGGTATGGACTCTTAAACTGTAGACATCTTACTTTTAAACTATGTCCGTTGGCTTGAGGTCCCCCCCTGCAAATGGAAACATCCTCCCACTTTCTACCCTACCAAATCCTCTCGGGATCATACATGTTTCAATAAGATCGCTTCTCGTTCTTTTAAACTCCAGTGGACTCAACGTGTCTAAGCTTTCTCCACAAGATAAGCCCCTTGTTCCAGGAGTGAGTTTAATTGATTCAAAAGATAATGATTCCCCTTGCTGTATATGATCTGCACGTTCTTCCCATGTCTGCGTGGGTTTCCTCCCACAGTCCAAAGATGTACATGTTAGATGGATTGGCTGTGCTAAATTGTCTCTTAATATCCAGGGATGTGCAGCTGAGGTGGATTGGCTATGTTAAATTGTCCCTTAGTGTCCGGGGATATGTAGGTTTGGTAGATGGGCCATGATAAATATGTGGGGTTTTAGGGTGGAGGGGAAGGAATAGGTGGGATGCTCTTCTGGAAAACCAGGGCAGATTTAATGGACCTGTTGGCCTCTTTCTGCACTGTAGGGATTCTATGATGTACTCACTCTCTTTTGTATGTTTGTTTGTGTTTGTAGTATGTGTGTCTAGCTGCCAGAAAAGCCATTGAATCCAGCCAAGTATGCCAGAGCAATGCAGACTGTCAGAAGGAGTTGGTGGCCAGCTTGTGTGTGAAACCCTCTCTCGAAAACCAAACCAGGCTGATCAGAGTCAAGCACTCATCTCCCATGGATATGTTATTTCTGGGACACCCTGTGCATCTTCAGTATGCAGGTCTGTAACATTCAGTACAGTTCTGTATACATCAATTTCTGCACTAAGGATGGGCAAAGCTGAATGGAATATGGAACTCTTGAATATGGTACAATTGTAGATTATAGTGATATGGCACACTGAGATAACAGAGCAACAATTTAAAACCTAGAAATGGAACTAAGTCTCTCATATTTTTCTCATTGTGTCTTCATAAAGGTAGAGCTATATTGAAAGGACCTACATTTACATTGTTCCTTTCATGGCCTTGTGACCTCCAGAAGTACTTTCTGGCTAAATGAAGTATTTTGCAAATATAGTCACTATTGTAATATAGGCGACACAGTTGCAAATTTGTGCACACCAAACTCCTACAAACAATAATGTGACAATAACCAGATACTTTTCATGTAGTGCATTGCTTGTAGGAGTGGTGGGAGCAAACTCAATGTAACTGAAAAATGAATTGAATGCATTATTAGAAGAAATTTGCACAGTGCTTTCAAAGAGAAGGCACACAGTGAACTGGATAGCTTCCTCCTGTGCTTCATGTCAACAAGGAGGGAATAATGTTAACATTAATAGCTGCATCAAACCAGGAATTAGCAGAGTGAGGAACGATATAAGTCATTGCCAAAAGGCTTCTCAAAAGGTTGGATGTAGCAACATAAGGAAGTTTATGTTTTAAGATTATTTATTCGTGTCACAGGTAGGCTTACATTACACTGCAGTGAAGTTACTGTGAAAATCTCTTAGCCGTCACACTCCGATGTCTGTTCGGATACACTGAGGGAGAATTTAGCATGGTCAGTGCACCTCCGGCACATCTTTTGGGCTGTGGAAGGAAACCAGAACACCCGGAGGAAACCCAGCAGATGGGGAGAATGTGCAAACTTCACGTACACAGTGACCCAAGCCGGGAATCAAACCTGGATTTCTGGCACTGTGTGGCAACAGTGCTAACCACTGTATCATCATGTTGGGATGTAAGTAATAGGACGTTTTCTGGGATAAACAGAATTAAAATATGACACAATAAAATCTAAAATTTTTGCAACACAGGTATAGGCCAGGATATTGTGAAATTGTTTATCTCAGAGAGCAAGTGAGCCTCAGCTGAATGCTTCAAATGCCACACTTTCTGTACTGCACTCGACTGTTAACCTGGATTATCTCAAATCTCTGAAGTGGGCCTTGACCTCACGAACTTCTGAGCCAGCAACAAGGCTGCCACCCGTTGGGCCCATCCCAAGTCCTTTGGATGGTGGCACAGCTTTTTGCATTTGCCAGTTGGCTGTTTTGACTGACTGTTGGGAGCAATTCAGGCCATTGGTTTTCTCTTGAATGACCCATGAAAGTTTGGGTAGATTTGGGGAGTTGTTGGCTGGGGTTGGGAGGGCAGTGGAGAACATAGAACATTACAGCGCAGAACAGGCCCTTCGGCCCACCATGTTGCGCCGACCAGTTACAAAACAATGACCCACTAGCCTAAACCAATCCCTTTTCGTCCATAAACCTATCCACAGATCTCTTAAACGCCCCCAAACTAGGCGCATTTACAACTGCAGCTGGCAGGGCATTCCAGTCCCTCACCACCCTCTGGGTAAAGAACCTACCCCTGACATCAGTCCTATAACTACCCCCCCTTAATTTAAAGTCGTGCCCCCTCGTGCTAGCTTTCTCCATCCTAGGAAAAAGGCTATCACTATCTACCCTGTCTAAACCTCTAATCATCTTATATGTTTCAATAAGGTCCCCTCTTAGCCGCCTTCTTTCCAGCGAAAACAACCCCAAATCTCTCAGAAGATGTCTGTGCTTCACCATTTTCACATCTCTGCCCTCTGCAAGCAGTGTTGGTGGAGCCTGGGGCCCACTTACATGTTGGCAACTATCTTGACTAATGATAAGTCTCACAACATGTGGATTTCTAATAAACCTATTGGACTTTAACCTTGTGTATGTGACTTCTTATTGTGCCCACCTCAGTCCAACATCACTATCATCACATCTTGAAAAGTGATGTGGAGGAAAAAGTTTCAAAATCCCAATTTGGGAATTCTGCTCTAATCCACCAGTGGGATATTAAGCCATGAGATGTAAAGATGTGCGCCTTTGATCCCTAACTTGAGAGAGAGTCATTAAATTGTCCTGCTTTACTTTTGGATTTTCTTCTAATTCAGGCCATTAATGTTGTGTCATAGAAAATAGAACATTACAGCACAGTGCAGGTCATTCGGCCCTCAGTATTGTGCCGAGCTGTGTCCAATCCCAAGATCAAGCTATCCCCTTCCTATTATTCTGGTGTGCTCCATGTGCCTATCCAATAACCGCTTGAAAGTTCCTAAAGTGTCCGATTCCACTATCACACCAGGCAGTCTATTCTGCATCCCAACCACTCTGGGTAAAGAATCTACCTTGGACATCCTCCCTATATCTCCCACCATGAACCTTATAGTTATGCCCCTTAGCAACAGCGACATCCACCTGAAGAAATTGTCTCTGCATGTTCACTCTATCAATCCCTCTCATCATCTTATAAACCTCTATTAAGTCGCCTCTCATCCTTCTCTTTTCTAAAGAGAAAAGCCCCAGCTCCCTCAATCTTTCCTCATAAGATCTCATGGAGGGATATGGTAGGGGCTATTAAATAGGGTTAAACTTCGGGAGACACCGGAAAGGCAGGCTATAAGATTAATATTTTTGTCTTTATTCCACAGGTGGAGGTCCACCTCGTGTCAAACGAGGGGCATGCACACGACGGGTCGTGTGTGGGCTGCTCTTGGAAGTTCCAGGAGTGGCCTAGTACTTCATGTCGGTGTGTGTGCTTGATCCTGGACCGGTAGACGGGCGCCGCAACAGCTCCGTGACTAGCACTGCTGGCTGTGCAGACACATGGATTTGGGCCTGTGTCTGTGGGAGTTTGCGCATTCTCCCTGTGATTGCGTGGGTTTCCTCCGGGAGCTCTGGTTTCCTCCCACACCCCAAAGATGTGCTCTCAGGCTAATCGGTTTTTACCAAATTGACACTATTTCTTCCCTGAATCTGACTGAGTAGGGTTCCATTTGTAGACATGCAGGGTAGAATAGGTGTAGGGTGATGTGGCGGCGCGGGCTCGTTGGGCCGAAGGGCCTGTTTCCCGTGCTGGGTTGTTCTTTGTTCTTTGTTATCTACCCTCCAAATCAGGCAGCATCCTGGTAAATCTCCTCTGCATACTCTCCAATGCTTCCACATCCCTTTTATAGTGAGGTGACCAGAACACAATATTCCAAATGTGGTCTCACTAATGTCCGGTATAGTTGCAGCATAACCCCTCGGCTCTTAAACTCAAACCCCCTGTTAACACACTGTAAGCCTTCTTCACGGTTCTATCCACTTGAGTGGCAACCTTCAGAGATCTGTGGATATGAACCCCAAGATCTCTCTGTCCTTCCACATTCCTTAGAACCCTGCCATTGGCCCTGTAATCTGCATTCAAGTTTGTCCTACTAAAATGAATCACCTCACATTCATCAGGGTTAAACTCCATCTGCCACTTTTTGGCCCAGCTCTGCATCCTATCAATGTCTCTTTGCAGCCTGCGAGGGCCCTCCACCTCATTCACTACTCCACCAATCTTGGTGTTGTCAGCAAATTTACTAACCCACCCTTCAGCCCTTTCTTCCAAGTCACTGATAAAAATCACAAATAGCAGAGGATCCAGCACTGACCCCTGTGTTACACTGCTGGTAACTGGCTTCCAGTCTGAAAATTTTTCATCCACCACCACCACCACCCTCTGTCTTCTATGAGACATGATGTGGGTATGCTGGCGTTGGACTGGTGTAAACACAGTAAAAAGTCTGACAACACCAGGTTTTAGTCCAAACGATTTATTTGATAATAGACTCACAAGCTTTCGAGGTTTCCCTCTTCATCAGGTGAATGGAGAGTTCTGGCCTCAGACAGAGCATATAAAACATTGACAGTTTAGAGATCTCTAAACTGTATGTTCAGTAATCAGTTCAGTAATTCAGTAATCAGTTCAGTAATCTCTAAACTGTCTGTGCTTTATATGCTCTGTCTGAGGCCAGAACTCTCCATTCACCTGACAAAGAGGGAAACCGCGAAAGCTTGAGTCTAATATCAAATAAATCGTTTGGACTAAAACCTGGTGTTGTCAGACTTTTTTCTATGAGACAACCAGTTACTTATCCAATTGGCCAAATTTCCTTCTATCCCACACATCCTTATCTTCTTCATGAGCCAAGATCATAAGTCATTCACCAATAAGATGCCTGTCAGTAGAGAGAAGACTAGCATCAAACTCACTGTTTTGGCTCTACTGTCTCCCTCAGCTTGTTCTTCACTTCCACTTCAATCTGCTTCCAACCTTGCAAAAGCTAATCCCCACCTCACGCCACTCCATCCCATCCCACCCCACCCCGAAAGATATTGAGTAGATTAAAACCACCACTTCCTGCCACAGAGTATTCTCTTGTTTCTAACCTGTCCCTGGCCACTGTCTTGGGTTAAAGCAGATTCTGAAAGCTGTTCAATCCCGTGTGTACTGCTGAGCCTCAGAGACTAACACCTCACCTTCAGAAACTTCCATTTCTCTAACATGTCTCCCTACTAAAGCTCATCTGCTATTTTTAAAAAAAATATCATTTACCATTTTGTCCTTATAGTGTAAAGGTATGGTATGTACAGGGTTAATGTGGAATGGCAGTCAGTACCACCCACACAGTAATGTAAGATGGCATGTGACCCAGACCCGGGTTCAGTGTGGATATATGTATCAACCTAAACATGGAGATAGCTCCCAGCTCATACCCTTTTGATGTGTGAAAATAGTTCTAATGGTTAGTACAGACTTACAGTTAAGCTGCAGAAAACTACAAAGAATAAGACATAGTGACCTGTAATCAACACCCTCCCAACACCCCAAGCCTTGATTATACTGCCACCATTGACCAACTACCTGTTCCCATCTATCCAGAAATTCCAACCCTTCTATTGCTCTGCTTCTTGTAACCTGGTTAAAAAGTCTCACAACACCAGGTTAAAGTCCAACAAGTTTATTTGATAATAACCCTACTAGCCTTTACACATACGACAATGCAGAGTTGCTGAGCAGATAGCCAAGTTCTGCACACATGAGGATGGCCTCAAACACGATCTTGGGTTCATGTCACATTATCTGTAACCCCCATGACTTCCTGGGCTTGCAACATCTCAGTAACTGTCCTGTCTGGAGACAATACCTATGCTTTAACCTATGCTTAATGTTATCTCCACACACATTGCCTGAACCTTTAAGGCTTGATTAGCTGTAATGACTCGCATTCTAATTGGTATTCTGTAAACTGTGTGTGCCTTTATATGCTGTGTGTGTGATCAGAACTCTCCATTCGCCTGATGAAGGGGCAAACCCTGAAAACTAGTGGGTTTACTATCAAATAAACTTGTGGGACTTTAACCTGGTGCTGTGAGATTTCTTACAGTCCAACGCCAGAATCTCTACATCTTGTAATCTGTCCAGCTTCCCTGTCACCCCATCCTCTCTAGCTTATGTTGGCTTCTGTTCCCAAAACATTAAACATTAAAGTCTCTCCTTGTGTTTTGACATCTTTACAGCCGCACTCCTCTCTTCAAAACTCCCTGAAACTTGCAAACTATTCCCTGCCCATGCATTCTCAGTTCAGCCATGACTCTGGCCTCTTGTGCATTCCCTGCACCCTTCACCTTGTTATCAGTGGCTGAGTCTTTAACTGTCTACATTCTCAGAGTCTCTATCCACCTCCCTCTCCTCCAATTAACAGTCTTTCAATGCCCATCTTTCACTAAGCTATAGGTCACGTCCTCAAATGCCTTCTCCTTTGGAATTGTTGTGAAGCACTTTGATAGTTATTTCAATGCTGCAAGTTATAAATGTTATACTGTTGGAAAAGATTTGCTGGTGAATAACTATAATGTCCACTCTTTAGCCAGAAGGATTAAGGAAAATCCCAAGGCTTTTTATACACATATGAAGACCAAGAGGTTAGCCATGGAGAGGGTTGGCCCACTCAAGGACAAGGGAGGGAATTTATGCATGGAACCAGAGGAAATGAGTCAGTATTCTCCAAAGAAAAGGATTTGGTGGATGATGAGCCTGCAAGAGGATGTGTAGATAGTTTGAGTCATGTTGAGATCAAAAAAGAGGAGGTATTGCAGTTCTTGAGAAACTTTAAGGTAGACAAGTCCCCAGGGCCTGATGGGATATACCCCAGAATACTGAGAGGCAAGGGAGGAAATTGCTAGGGCATTGAGAGAAGTCTTTGTATCCTCACTTGCTGCAGGGGCGATCGCAAAGGATTGGAGAATAGTCAGTGTTGTTCCTAAGGGTAGCAAGAATAATCCAGGTTGGTGTGCCTTACATCAGTGGTAGGGAAATTATTGGAGAGGATTCTTCAAAACAGGATTTATTCCCACTTAGAAATAGGTGGGTGTATTATTGAGAGGCAACATGGTTTTGTGAAGAAAAGATCGTGTCTCACGAACTTGATCAAATTTTTTGAGAAAGTGACGAAAATAATTGAGGGTAGGGCAATGGATGTTGTCTACACGGATGTCAGTAAGGCCTTTGACAAGGTCCCTCATGGCAGACTGGTGCAGAAGGTGAAGTCGCATAGGATCAGAAGCGAGCTGGCAAGATAGATACAAAACTGGCTCGGTTGAAGAAGACAGAGTAGCAGTGGAAGGGTGTATATTTGAATGGAGGACTGTGACAAGTGGCATTCCTCAGAGATCAGTGCTGGGACCTTTGCAATATATATATTAAAATGATTTGGAGGAAAATGAAGCTGGTTTGATTACTAAGTTTGCAGACAATATAAAGGTTGATGGATTTGCAGAAAGCAATGAGGACCGTCAGAGGATACAGCAGGATATAGATCGGTTGGTAACTTGGATGGAGAGATGGCAAGTGGAGTTTAATTTGGATAAATGTGAGATAATGCATTATGGAAGGTCTAATACAGGTAGGAAGTATACAGTAAATGGCAGAACTGTTAAGAGTATTAATAGGCAAAGGGTGTACAGGTAAGCAGGTCACTGAAGTGGCACTGCAGGCCGAGAAGGTAGTCAAGAAGGCGTACGGTATGCTTTTCTTCATTGGCCGGGGCATTGTGTTTAAAAATTGGCAAGTCGTGTTGCAGCTTTATAGAACTTTAGTTAGGCTGCAGTTGGAATATAGTGTTCAATTTTGGTTGCCACACTACCAGAAGGATGTGGAGATTTTGGGGAGGATGCAGAAAAGATTTACCAGGATGTTGCCTGGTCTGGGGGACATTAGTTATCAGGAGGTGTTGGAGAAACTTGGTTTGTTCTCACTGGAATGATGGAGGTTGAGGGGCGACCTGATAGAAGTATACAAGATTATGAGACGCTTGGACAGAGTGGATAGTCAGAAACTTTATCTCAAGTGGAATAGTAAATTACTAGGGGGCACAGGTTTAAGGTGGGAGGGACATGGTTTAAAGGAGATGTACGAGGCAGATTTTTTTTACACAGCAGTGGGTTCCTGGAACTCGTTGCTGGGTGAGATAGTGGAAGCAATATGGTAGTGACCTTTAAGGGGCATCTTGACAAATATATGAATGCGATGGAAATAGAGGGATACGGTCCCCCGAAGCGTAGGGGGTTTTAGTTAAGTCAGACAGCATGGTTGGTGCAGGCTTGGAGGGCCGAATGGCCTGTTCGTGTGCTGTAATTTTAAGGCTGAGGGATTTGGGGTTGTTTTTGCTGGAAAGAAGAAGGCTAAGAGGGGATCTTATTGAAACATATAAGATGATTAGAGGTTTAGATAGGGTGGATAGTGATAGCCTTTTTCCTCTGATGGAGAAATCTAGCACGAGGGGGCATGGCTTTAAATTAAGGGGTGGTAGTTATAGGACGGATGTCAGGGGTAGGTTCTTTACCTAGAGGGTGGTGAGGGATTGGAATGCCCTGCCTGCTGCAGTTGTAAATGTGCCTAGTTTGGGGGCATTTAAGAGATCCGTGGATAGGTTTATGGACAAAAAGGGATTGGTTTAGGTTAGTGGGTCATTGTTTTTGTAACTGGTCGGCGCAACATCGTGGGCCGAAGGGCCTGTTCTGCGCTGTAATGTTCTATGTTCTATTTCTTCTTATTGTTGTGATTATATTTAAGACCAACCAGACCAGCCATTGATTAAACCCATGATGGTTTCAGCTGCAGACAATTTCACACCATTTATATCTTCTATGTGCAGAGTCTGGGGCTCAGCGTTAGACTGGCGCTTCATAGAATCAATACATGCAGGAGGAGGCCATTTGACCCATCAAGGCTGGCACTCTCCAAAAGAACATCCAACTTGAGCCTTCCCACTATGTATTTACCATGGCTAATCCACCTAACGTGCACATTTGGGCATCACTGGAATTGTAAAAGGAGCCTGACAGATTAATAGGTCCATTTCTTGTACTTGATATGCTTCCTGTTAATAGTGTTTAATTATATGCATGTGGAGGGAATTGATCAGTGTTTTACCTGAGCACAGTTGGAGAGATGCTTCTTGAAACTGTGGGAGGGTCATGTTAGGAGGAGGTATGCTTGTAATGTTTCATTCTGTAAATAAATGTAAGATTGAGTGAAGATTCCCCCAGCATCATCCTTTCCTGGATTCAAACAATTGCTGAGATGATGTGTCTTTTTTGTTCATAGTGAGCCTCACCAACTACATACCGCGATTCGGATTCCTACATCTGGACATTCCTGTGGTGATTGAAACTTTTTGCAAGTATCCTTTTCTTATTCAAAGCAGCCCAGAGCTGCCACTGGTAGGTGGATGGAAATGTATCTGAAGTGCACAGAATAAGTTGCATCTGTGTGAGAAAGGTTGATTTGAATCTGACCAGAGATGGAGCTTTGACCAGCTCCTCCTTCATGCATTCAGTTGTCTCATCCCTTCACTTGTGCCCTTGGATATTCCCAGGCCAGATAATGACAACAGATTTCTTTCCCTAAAGGACATTAGTGAACCGGGTGGGATTTTAAAACATTCTGGTCATCGTTACTATTTTAATTCCAGAATCTTACTGAATTCAAATTTCACCATCTGTTATAGTGGGATTTGAGCCTGGGTTTCCAGAGCTTTACTCTGGGTCTCTGGATTACTAGTCCAGTGACTAGTCCACTGCCTCCACTTTTATAATCTTCCTATTCATGTGCTTATTCAAAGATGAAATAATCTTTGAATAATCCTTGATGTGATAACATTTCTTCTAGTCCCCTGCTTCATAATCCCAGTGACAGTCCTCAGTCTATGTCGCTTTGTTTATTGATACACCAATAAGTGCAAACAATCTTTCACTTAGCCTGTTGAAATCTTCTGGGATTTATGCTCTGTGCTATTGTAAACTGCTTTACCCCTTCTTTGCTTCAGTTCTGTGCCCCCTCCCTACCCCATATCAGTAAGATTTGGCCCTGTTCCTGCCTTAGTGTCAAATTCCCACCTCCCCCATTCCCCCATGCCATTCCTGTTCTATTGCCCCATGCTGAGAGTACAGTACTTGTTCCGTTGTCTGTGTCCTTCCATGTTAGCTCCCTCGAAGATTAGTGTCCCTGTCAATGTTATCATTACTCAGGGCACCGGACAATCTGACAGCTTCAGTATCCCCCCAAACACTCCTCCCCTGCCTAGGAGATGATCACCTCCTTTTATCCGAGTTTCTTTTGCTTCTACTCCTCCTGTGAGCAAAACACTGTGGATGCTGGAAATCTGAAACAAACATGGCACTGAAAAAATTCAAAAGGTCTGGCAGCATCTGTGGAGAGAAACCGAATGAATGTTTTGAGTCATATGCACCTCGAAATCCTCTTCTAGTACATCGCTGGCTTTTGGTGTCATTTCCTGATCTTGCCCAGAACTAGAAAATGTCATCAACTTTGATGTCAGCATTCCAAAGACTCCATGACACTCCAGTCCGATCAACCCCCAAACATCTCATCCCCTTCCCACAGCACCTTCCCATGTAACACCTGCTCTTTGACCTCCTCTTTTTTCACAATCCACAGCCCCAAACCCATCTAAATCAATGCTTTGCTTGTTCTTCTTTCAATTTAATATTCATTGCTTGCTTCCAGTCTGGACGAGGACGAGGGAGGTGAGGTCGGTGAGCAAACTGCACACGGTACAGTGATGCAGCAGGACATAGGCAAAGAGAAGGGGAAAGGAACGTAGTTGTAATTGGGGATAGTGGGGTTAAGGGTATTGACACTGTCCTTTGTCACAATGACAAAGTGCACAGAAGGGTGTGTTTGCCTGGTGCTCGGGTCCGGGATGTCGCATCTGGCCTGCAGAGGAACCTGGAGTGGGAGGGCGAGAATCAGATCGTTGTGGTTCATGTGGGTGCTGACGACATAGGCAAAATGCAAGCTGAGGATCTGGGGAGGGAGTATGAAAAGCTGGGAATGGAATTAAAAAGTAGAACCGACAAGGTGGTCATCTCTGGGTTTCTGCCTGAACCGAGTGCAGACGGGTGTAGGGTTGATAGGATTAAGGAAGTGAATGGGTGGCTCAGGGATTGGTGTGGGAGGAATGGGTTTGAATTTATGGGGCATTGGCACCAGTATGGGGGTAGGTGGGACCTGTTCGGGCAGGATGGGGTTGGTCTGAACCGTGCTGGGACCAGAGTGCTGGCGAATCATGTAAAGAGGACTGTAGACAGGGCTTTAAACTAATTAGGAGGGGGTAGGGTGTGAGGGTAGGTGATCTTATTGAATGGCGGGGCAGGCTCGAAGGGCTAGTTGGCCTACTCCTGCTCCTATTTCTTATGTTCTTATGCTCAATGTTCACTGGGAGACGAAACATAGATTACAAAGAACAAAGATAATTACAGCAGGAACAAGCCTTTTGAACCTCCAAGCCTGTACCGACCATGCTGCCTGACTGAACGAAAACTTCTGTGGACCATACCCCTCCACCCTCCCGATTTGAGAGAGTGCAGGGGAGATTGACTAGGTCGATTCCAGAGTTGAGAGGGTTGGCTTATGAGGAGAGACTGAGTAGACTGGGGCTATACTCATTGGAATTCAGAAGAATGAGGGGAGATCTGATAGAAACATATAAAATTACGAAGGGAATAAATAAGATGGAAGAAAGGAAGTTGTTTCCACTGGCGGGTGGAACTAAACTAGGGAACAGAGCCTTAAAGTAAGGGGAAGTAGATTTGGTACTGAGGTGAGGAGGAACTTGTTCACACACAGGGTTGTGAATCTGTGGAATTCCCTGCCCAGTGAAGCAGTTGAGGCTTCCTCATTGAATGTTTTTAAGGTACAGGTAGATAAAGGTTTGAACAGTAAAGGAATTCAGGGTTATGGTGAGTGGGCTGGTAAGTGGAACCTAGTCCACAAAAAGATCAGCCATGATCTTATTAAATGGCAGAGCAGGCTTAAGGGGCCAGATGGTCTACTCCTGCTCCTAGTTCTTATGTTCTTATTCCCATCGTATTCATGCATTTGTCAAGACACCTCTTAAAAGTTTCTATCATATCTGCTTCCACTACCCCCCTCAAACCCGGCAGCGAGTTCCAGGCACCCACTACTCTCTGTATAAAAAAAAAAATTGCCTCGGATATCTCCTTTAAATCTTGCCCCTTGCACCTTAAACCTATGCCCCCTAGTAATTGGCTCTTCCACCCTGGGAAAAAGCTCCTATTCATTCTGTCCGCGCCCCTCATAATCTATCAGGTCGCCCCAAAGCTTCCATCATTCCAGTGAGAACAAACCAAGTTTCTCCAACCTGCTCCATAGCTAACGCCCTCCATACCAGGCAACATACTGGTAAATCTTTTCTGTACCCTCACCAAAGCCTCCACATCCTTCTGATAACGTGGCAACCAGAATTGAACACCATATTCCAAGTGCAGCCTACTTAAGGTTCTATAAAGCTGCAACATGACTTGCCAATCTTTAAACTCAATGCCCTGGCGATCAAGGCCAGCATGCTGTGTGCTTTCTTGACTACTTTTGCCACCTGTGTTGCAACTTTCAGTGACCTGCATACCTGTACACCCAGATCCCTTTCCCTATCAATACTCTCAAGGGCTCTACCATTTACTGTATATTTCTTATCTGTATTAGATCTTCCAAAATGCATTATCTCACAGTTATCTAGACTAAACTCCATCTCTCCAGCCAAGTTTCCAACCAGTCTATATCCTGCTGTATCCTGTGATGGTCCTCGTTGTTATCTGCAAATCCACCAACCCTTTATATTGTCTGCAAACTTATTAATTAAACATTTTCCTCCAAATCATTTTAATATATACTGATCCCTGAGGACCGCCACTTGTCACCGCCCTCTATTCAGAAATGCACCTTCCGCCGCTACCCTCTGTTTCCTATGACCAAGACAGTTCCATATCGTGGGCCTAAGGGCCTGTTCTGCGCTGTAATGTTCTATGTATCCACCTTTCTAGCTCATTTCTGATCCCATGTGACTTCACCTTCTGCAGCAATCTACCATGAGGGACCTTGTCAGAGGACTTACTGAAGTTCGTGTAGACAATGTCCACTGCCCAACCCCCATCAACCATCTTCATCACTTCCTCGAAAACGCAATCAAGTTAGTTAAACTTTGCGTCAGTATTCACCAAAGGACTTGGTGGATGATGACACTGAGAAAGGGTGTGTAGATAATTTGAGCCATGTTGAGATCAAAAAAGTGGTGGTATTGGGGTTCGTGAAAAACTACCCTTCACAAAACGGTACGGTAGCACAGTGGTTAGCACTGCTGCTTCACAGCTCCAGGGTCCTGGGTTCGATTCCCGGCTCGGGTCACTGCCTGTGTGGAGTTTGCACATTCTCCTCGTGTCTGCGTGGGTTTTCTACGGGTGCTCCGGTTTCCTCCCACAGTTCAAAGATGTGCGGGTTAGGATCATTGGCTATGCTAAAATTGGCCCTGAGTGTCCTGGGATGTGTAGGTTAGAGGGATTAGCAGGTAAATGTATGGGGATAGGGTCTGGGTGGGATTGTGTTCGGTGCAGACTCGATGGGCCGAAGGGCCTGTTTCTGCACTGTAGGGTTCTAAGGTAGGGTTCTAAAACCATGTTGCCTCTCACTAATACATCTACTTACTTCTAAGTGGGAGTAAATCCTGTCTCAAACAATCCTCTCCAATAATTTCCTTACCAATGATGTAAGGCTCACCAGCCAGTAATTACCTGGATTATTCTTGCTGCCCTTTTTAAACAAAGGAACAGCATTAGCTATTCTCCAATGCTCTGGAACCTCCCCTGTAGCCAGTGAGGATACAAAGATTTCACTCAAGGTCCCAGCAATTTCTTCCTGGCCTCTCTCTGTATTTTGGGGTTTATCTCATCAGGCCTTGGGGACTTGTCTACCTTAATGTTTTTCAAGATCCCCAATACCACCACCTTTTTGATCTCAACATGGCTCAAATTATCTACACACCCTTTCTCAGTGTCATCATCCACCAAGGATGTGGAGGCTTTGGAGAGGGTGCAGAGGAGGTTTACCAGGATGTTGCCTGGTATGGAGGGGAGGTCCTATGAGGAGAGGCTGAGGGATTTGGGGTTGTTTTCGCTGGAAAGAAGGCGGCTAAGAGGGGATCTTATTGAAACATATAAGATGATTAGAGGTTTAGATAGGATGGATAGTAATAGCCTTTTTCCTCTGATGGAGAAATCTAGCATGAGGGGGCATGGCTTTAAATTAAGGGGGGGTAGTTATAGGACGGATGTCAGGGGTAGGTTCTTTACCCAGAGGGTGGTGAGGGATTGGAATGCCCTGCCTGCTGCAATGCGCCTAGTTTGGGGGCGTTTAAGAGATCCGTAGATAGGTTTATGGACGAAAAGGGATTGGTTTAGGTTAGTGGGTCATTGTTTTGTAACTGGTCGGCGCAACATCGTGGGCCGAAGGGCCTGTTGTGCGCTGTAATGTTCTATGTTCTATCTACATACCCTTTCTCAGAGTCTTTGCCCACCAAGTCCTTCTCTTTGGTGAATACTGATGCAATACTCATTTAATACCTCACCCATTTCCTCTGGCTCCATGCAGAGATTTCCTCCCCTGTCCTTGAGTGGGCCAACCCTTTCCCTGGCTAACTTCTTGCTCTCTACATATGTATGAAAAGCCTTGGATTTTCTTTAATCCTGTTGGCCAATGACTTTTCATGGCCCCTTTTTAATTCTCCTCACTCCTTGCTTAAGTTTCTTTCTACTTTTCTTGTATTCCACATTTGCTTTGTGTGTTCCCAGCTTCCTAACCTTGACAAATGCTTCCTTTTTTTTCATTGACGAGGCTCACAATATCTCTCGTTTTCCAAGGTTCCCAAAATTTGCCATACTTTTCTTTGATCCTTACAGGATTGTGCCAGTCCAGAATCCCTATCAACTTACACTTGAAAGCCTCCACATGCCAGATATTGTTTTGCCCTCAAACATCTTCCTCCAATTTACATTCTTCAGTTCCTGCCTAATATTTTTGTAATTAGCCTTCTCCCCTGCACTTTAGCACCTTAACTTGAGGACTACAATTATCTTCTTCCATCCGTATCTTAAAGCTTATTGAATTATGGTCACTGTTCCGGAACTGCTCCCTTACTGAAATGTCAACCACCAGGCTAGGCTCGTTCCCCAATACCAGGTTCAGTACAGCCCCCTTCCTGAGTTGGACTATCTACATGCTGTTTCAAGAAGCCCTCCTGGATGCTCCTTACAAGCTCTGCCCCATCCACGTCCCTACCATTAAGTGAATCCCACTCAACATGGGAAGTTAAAATCTCCCATTACAACAACCTTGTTACTTTGATTTGATTTATTATTGTCACGTGAATTAGCATATAATGAAAAGTATTATTTCTTGCGTGCTATACAGGCAAAGCATACCATTCATCAAAAAGGGAACAAGAGGATGCAGAATGTAGTGTTAGTCATAGTTAGAGAAAGATCAACTTAATGCATGGTAAGTCATTCAATAGTCTGATGGCATCAAGGAAGAAGCCGTTCTTGAGTCGGTTGGTATGTGATCTTAGATTTCTGTATTTTTTTCCTAACAGAAGAAGGTAAAAGAGAGAATGTCCAAGGTGCATGGCATCCTCAATTAGCTGGCTGCTTTGCCGAGGAGCAGGAAGCGTCGACAGAGTCAATGGATGGGAGGTTGGTTTGTGTGATGGATTGGGCTACATTCATGACCTTTTTAGTTTCTTATTAGATGAATAATCCACACAGCATGAGCTGAACTTTCGCCGTGCCCATTTAAAAATTGAACCTAGTTGGAAGGACTCACTGCTGTAAAAGTCACCAGGAAGCTATTGCTTTATTATAAAACTCCAACTGGCTCATGACTAAAGGAAGGAAACCTTGCCAGTGACACCAATATCCTGAGAATGTATGAATAAAAATGTCAAATTTTTATTCAAATATGAAAATGAAAAGTTCAGTAATGATTTATTTCCTTGATTGTACTGTAACAGATACTTGCTTTCCCTCTCTGGAGCCCTAGCTGTCATTAATGCTGTGCCCTGCTTTGCTCTGGATGGACAGTGGATGCTGAGTTCCTTCTTGGAAGCTACACTAAGTTCCTTCATTGTTGAAAAGCAGAACCGAGAACTCATTGGTTTTTTTATCTTGCTCTTTGGCAGTGCTCTCCTAGCATCTAATGTGGTTCTGGGGCTTTGGATGGTAACCACAAGGTAGCACTTTCAGCCTTTGCTGGACTAGCTTAGACTGGGTGAGGGGTATCTTTCATATGTGTGTTTTTGGCACCCCGTGAGCTGAGTGCATGTGTCGAGCCCAGTCCGAGATTTAAACAGAATTCTATGGGCTGTGCCAATGAGGTTTTGCACTGCCTATTCCTCCACATGATGCTCCTTATTGAGAGCATATAATTGGGAAACCTGCTGTATTGCTGTTGCACTGTGTCATGGTTTTTATGTTGTGATGTTTAATTCCGAACAGCAATGGAACTTGGGTTTACCCCTTCCGCTCCTTTTTCAAATGGCTAATTTCATTTGGGACCTTCTAGTGAAGGTCCCTATGGAATGTGAGTGAAAATCAAGCCTTCCAACAAATACAACAGAAAACTGGGTCATTCTGAATGCATCTTTGATTCAAGCAGTCTCCACTGGATATCGGATTACCAAATGTACACATGGATTTGAAATCATTGTCCTTCACAATTGTATCCAAAAGCCACAGATAATAAGAAAGATGCAGCAAAATTCTAGAAATACCATACAACATGCAAAGTGGCATCTGTGAGGAGATGGGTTGCTGTTTGGAGTCTGTTCATAGATGTGTAAAGGATAAAAACTCAACAAGTATTAATCACTCTTGTCTCCACATATACAGCCATGCTGTATCTTTTTAATTGGCTTGTATTTACTAGTCATCAGGATTTTCTGTTTGAGTGCGCTGAGCATTGTGAATGAATTCCCCAAACTGTTGAACACAGTTTGAGCCTATCTAGAGAATATATTTTAATGTGCTGTTTGAGACTGGAAATAGAAGTGACACCTGATGGCTGATTTATCTCCCTTGCCAATAGCAAGTATCGATTTATTCCACAGATTTTGTGAGATGCATTTCTGATACTGCACATATCGCCTATCAGATTATCCCCTCAGAGGAGTCATTGGACCCTTGAATAATTATAATAAAATAAAACAAAATTAAATCTTTCTTAAATAGAAACACAATCCTGTCATAGTGTAAACAGAATACTGCACTGCATGTTGAAAGTCTGGGAGTGATTGAATTTGATTAGAATTTTTACTGGCAGAAGTGCTCCAATACAGCCAGCGTGTGGTGTACAGGTTCCCTCCCTGTGACCTGGAGATGGCCAGCGGCAAGGCATGTCTGTGTTTGTCTGAATGTTGATCTATTTTCATGGTTGGTGACCCTATTGTTTTATTCTGTTTTAGTCCTGTGCCAAGCGATTCTTTTCATTACCAGCTTTTACAGTTTGCTCTAATTCCTGGTGCCAAGGCTTCAGGAATGCTTAAGCAGGCTGGCATGGACACAGTTGCCCGGTCAGAGCCAAAGCATGAGTGCATCTTGTTAAGGCTGTGTTTGTTTTCATTGTGGTACTTAGGGAGAACATTGCCTGCACACACACACACACAGGTCAGTGTCAGAACCTGTTTTTTTAAAGTGAGAGAGGTTTGAAATGTAATTCTACTTTCCATTGCCAAATTAAGCATTTTTTCCAAATTTCTCTTATGTGGGATTTTGTCGAAACCACATAGAATCTGTACAGTACAGAAGGAGGCCATTCGGCCCTTTGAGTCTGCATGAACAACAATCCCTGCCAGGCCCAATCCCCATAACCCTATGTATTTAACGTCCAAATTCCCCTGACACTAAGGGGCAACTTGGCTGGCCAGCGCACTAGCCAGTATATCTGTGGACTGTGGGAGGAAACAGGAGCACGCAGACACGGGGAGAACATGCAGACTCTGCACAGACAGTGACCCAAGCTGGGAATTGAACCTGAGTTCCTGGTGCTGTGAGACAGCAGTGCTAACTAATAGAACAAAGAACAACACAGCACGGGAAACAGGCCCTTCGGCCCAACGAGCCCGTGCCGCCGTCCCATTGTCTCAGTAGACTAAAATCTCATGATTTTAGTCTACGCCTAATGTGCGAGGATCAGGGAGGTCCAATATAGGGACAATTTGTTACCCAATAGAGCAGAGTCAGGAATGGTTGTTGCAGGTTCCGGGTACAAATGCTTTAGTCGGAGTAGAGAAGAAGGTAGAAGGGGGGGGTGGGGTAGCATTGCTAGTTAAGGACTGTATCACAGTGTCGGAGAGGAAGTTTAATGAGGACTTGTCAGTTGAGGTAGTATGGGCGGAGATTAGAAATAGGAGAGGAGAGGTCACCCTGTTGGGAGTCTTTTATAGACCTCCCAAAAGTTCTAGAGAGGTTGAGGAAAGGATTGCGGAGACAATCCTGGCTAGGAGTGAAAGTAAGAGGGTAATTGTTATGGGGGACTTTAACTTTGCGAATATTGATTGGAATTGCTATGGTTCTAGCTTGTTGGAGGGGTCAGTGTTTGTACAAAGTTTGCAGGAAGGTTTTTTGACTCAGTATGTAGATAGGCCAACTAGAGGTGAGGCTATATTGGATTTGGTGCTGGGAAATGAGCCAGACCAGGTGCTAGACTTGGAAGTTACCCACAATCCCATACATCTGCATTTTCTGCAGAAGCAGAAGCACTTTGGTGATAGTGACCACAATTCGGTTACGTTCACCTTAGTGATGGAAAGGGATAGGCATGAACCTCGGGTCAGTAGTTTTAGCTGGGGGAAGGGTAATTATGAGGCTATTAGGAGAGAATTAGGAAGCATAGGTTGGACTAGGAGATTACAGGAACTGGGAATGTCCGAAATGTGGAATTTTTTCAAGGAACAGCTACTGCGGGTCTGCGATAGGTATGTCCCTGTCAGGCAAGGAGGATTTGGTAGGGCTAGGGAACCGTGGTGTACTAAAAAAGTTGATTCGTTGGTTAGGAAGAAAAAGGAGGCTTATGTTCGGATGAGGCTTGAGGGCTCAGGTAGTGCATTAGAAAGCTTTAGATTGGCTAGGAGGGAGTTGAAGAGTGAGTTAAGAAGGGCTAAAAGAGGACATGAGAAGACTTTGGCTGATAGGATTAAGGAGAATCCTAAGGCGTTCTATAGGTATGACAAGAATAGAAGGTTGGTCAGGGCAAGATTAGGGCCAGTTACAGACAGCAGAGGGAAGTTGTGTGTGGAACCGGAGGAGATTGGAGAAGCATTGAACCAATATTTCTCTTCGGTGTTCACGCAGGGGGACATGAATATAGCTGAGGAGGACACTGGGTTGCAGGGGTGTAAAATAGACAGTATTACGGTTGATAAGGGGGATGTGCTGGATATTCTTGAGGGGTTGAAAATAGATAAGTCCCCTGGTCCGGATGGGATCTACCCTAGGATTCTCTGGGAGGCTAGAGAGGTGATTGCAGAGCCTCTGGCTCTGATCTTCAGGTCGTCATTGGTCTCTGGTGTAGTCCCGGAGGATTGGAGGATAGCGAATGTTGTCCCATTGTTTAAGAAGGGGAACAGAGACTTTGCCGGGAATTATAGACCGGTGAGTCTTACTTCTGTTGTGGGCAAGGTTTTAGAAAAAATTATTAGGGATAGGATTTACAGTTATTTGGAGTGTAATGAATTGATTAGAAATAGTCAGCATGGTTTTGTAGCGGGTAGGTCGTGCCTTACTAACCTTATTGAGTTTTTTGATAAGGTGACCAAAGAGGTGGATGGGGGCAAGGCAGTTGATCTGGTATATATGGATTTTAGTAAGGCGTTCGATAAGGTTCACCATGGTAGGCTTCTGCAGAAAATGCAGATGTATGGGATTGTGGGTAATCTAGGAAATTGGATCAGAAATTGGCTATCAGATAGGAGACAGAGGGTGGTGGTTGATGGTAAATATTCATCATGGAGTTCGGTTACAAGTGGTGTGCCTCAGGGATCTGTTTTGGGGCCACTGCTATTTGTAATCTTTATTAATGATCTGGATGAGGGTATAGTTGGGTGGATTAGTAAATTTGCTGATGACACCAAAGTAGGAGGTGTGGTAGATTGTGAGGAAGGGTGTCATAGTCTGCAGGGAGACTTAGATAGGTTGCAGAGCTGGGCCGAGAGGTGGCGGATGGAATTTAATGCGGAGAAGTGTGAGGTAATTCACTTCGGCAGGAGCAACAGATGTGTCGAGTATAGTGCTAACGGGAGGACTTTGAATACTGGGAATGAACAGAGGGATCTAGGTGTATGTGTACATAGATCCTTGAAAGTTGGGAATCAAGTAGATAAGGTTGTTAAGAAGACGTACGGTGTCTTGACGTTTATTGGTAGGGGGATTGAATTTAAGAGTCGCAGCGTCATGTTGCAACTGTACACTACTCTGGTACGGCCGCACTTGGAGTACTATGTGCAGTTCTGGTCCCCACATTACAGGAAGGATGTGGAGGCTTTGGAGAGGGTGCAGAGGAGGTTTACTCGGATGTTGCCTGGTATGGTGGGGAGGTCCTATGAGGAGAGACTGAGGGATTTGGGGTTGTTTTCGTTGGAAAGAAGGTGGCTAGGAGGGGATCTTATTGAAACGTATAAGATGATTAGAGGTTTAGATAGGGTGGACAGTGATAGCCTTTTTCCTCGGATGGAGAAAGCTAGCACGAGGGGGCATGGCTTTAAATTAAGGGGGGGTAGCTACAAGACGGATGTCAGGGGTAGGTTCTTTACCCAGCGGGTGGTGAGGGATTGGAATGCCCTGCCTGCTGCAGTTGTAAATGCTCCTAGTTTGGGGGCGTTTAAGAGATCTGTAGATAGGTTTATGGATGAAAAGGGATTGGTATAGGTTAGTGGGTCATTGTTTTTGTAACTGGTCGGCGCAACATCGTGGGCCGAAGGGCCTGTTCTGCGCTGTAATGTTCTATGTTCTATGTTAATCAGTCTAAAAGCACATTTTTGGGATGTGGGAGGAAACCGGAGCACCTGGAGAAAACCCACGCAACCACGGGGAGAACGCGCAAACTCTCACGGACACAGGCCCAAATCCATGTGTCCGCACAGCAACAGAGATAGTCTCTGAGCTGTCATGTTGCCCTCGAGATGGTCCAGTTTAAGCACACCAACGACATGAAGCAGTAGGCAACTCCCGAAGCAACATCCAAGAGCAGCCCACCACAACCTGCCACATGCATGCCCCTTGCTGGTCAACAAGGTGGACTTAAATGCCTGTGGAGACAAAAAATTCATTATTAAACAGGCGAAGACTCTACATCCCTGAGGCAAAAACGGAATCCCAAGCCCACAATGTTTAGTAAGGCCTGCTATATCCCCCTATATGTAGACCGCTCATATGGCTGTCCAAGTGACACTTAAACAACCCTAGCGTGCCTGCTTCCACCACCTTACTCAGCAGTGCATTCCACATCCCCACTACCCTTTGCGTGAAAAACTGCCCTCTAATATTTGTCTTATACCTAGCCCCCCTCACCCTAAGCCCGTGACCCCTCGTTCTATCCATTTCTAATATTGGAAAAAGCTTATCACCATTTACTCTATCTATCCCCTTCATAATCTTATAACCCTCTATTAGATCCCCCCTCAGCCGACGTCTCTCAAGGGGAAACAGCCCCAGTTCGTTCAATCTTTCCTTGTAAGACAGCCCTTCCATACCAGGCAACATCCTGGTAAATCTCCTCTGCACTCATGTCATCATGCCACCCCATCCACTGGCTCTTCCTCATCAACTCCACTAGTTACATCCTTGAAGAATTCCTGTTGATTTGTCAGGCATGATTTCCCTTTCATAAATCCATGCTGACTCTGGCCATGCTGTTTTATAACTTCAAACCAAAACAGTTCATGGAAAAAGTGGCATCAGTGCTGAGAGCAACCAATTTAACATCTGGTTACAATGTGTGTGGAAGCAGGAGAGAGTCTCATTACAGTGTGGGGGAGGGAGAGGCTGATTACTGTGTGTGTGGGGAAAGGGGAGAGGGGCTGATTAGTGTGTGGGGGAGGGGGCTGATTACAATGTTGTGTTTTCTACATTGATCAGGTTGCAATCCAAGGTTTTTCCATACATTTGTGAAACGTGCTTGTTTCTGTATACATTTAGTGTGAATCTCACAGCCTGAGGGGATTCTATACATTTCACGTTCCCTCAGTGCATTATTGCTGAATGTCATGTCATGAATTTATAGTCTTTGCACAATCTTGTCCTTGTTTTTTGGCAAGTGATTTCACTGTGAGATTCAGCACTTTGAGTATTACAGGCAAACATATTAGCTCAACTGAACCCAAAAGATCACAATAAAAAAAGATATTCTGCAAGATTTCATATTCACATTGAGGTTTAAAAGGGATCAACTGCGATAGGAATTGTTTAAATCATTACAAAACTGTGTATCAACTTAAATTATGTAGGTACGAGAAAGTAACCAAATTTGATTTCCTTGTTTTTCCCGCTATCTTTAAGTGTCCACGTTCAATTCACAGAATTACAAGTTAAAATATTTATCAGGTTACATAAATAAGTCAATTATTTTATTATATGGGAAGAGATTATCTTTTACATATTTCCAAGTCTTAACTGAGTATCTATTTTCCATGAGAACTGGGAAAATGGAATGGACTAGCCTACGTCCTTTCATGGTGAAAAATGTTATAGCTTGTCACTGTGGGGCGGGGGCTGGATGCTCCTCTCGCCCTAGCCTCTCGCCCATCTAGCTCGACTAGGTTTCTGCACTCTCTCACATGGTCTCTGTTCCTTATTTTCTTCCTTGAACAGTGCTTCACTGAACAGACACTGACATTGCATCTGTGTATGTGTAGGAAGCGCTCCCTCTAATGTTGCAGCACAAATAAACACAACTTACAGTTTGATCATTTTCTTGCCTTTTCATCCTCTTCTGTATGCTTTTGTTCTTTTGATGTTTTCCTGTAAGCATCACTGATTTATTTTAACAATTCCTTGCTTATTCAAGTAGTATCATGTTCTTCGCACAAACCTCCTCTTTATGTTGAGTCACTTCCCTCCCCATGCCATTCTTCCAACCCTCGGGTGTTTGCTTGTCTTTGTTTCGCGTTGAGACTTGGTTCGTAACCTGTCTGTTATCTTTGCAAATGCTACTGCTGTATTTTTGGTGTTGTGTGGTTCTGCATTTATGTATCCTTGGCTCAGTGTTTACAATTTATATTCTTGTGTGAGTGAGAGCATTTGTGATGAGTCTTGTGATGTTAACAGCTGGAACTCTACCCGACTTGACAATTTTATGTATTTTTCATGTTCAGTACATGGGTGATGCTGACAATGTAACATTTACTGGCCATTCCAAGCTATTTGGCAGCTGAGTGAATTAAGACTTGACCACTTGTGGGCCAAACCAGGTAAAGGTGCCCACTTCCTCTCCTGAAGAACGAGTGAATCTGTTGCACTGCTATCATTCAGCTGCATTGCATCTGGCTGGCCAGGTAGAGTGTCTTCTGGTCTTCCTGTAATAAATTATTAGATGCCCTCACACATGAGAGAGGGAACATTTTTTTTACCGGCACAGGCAGTTGAAAGTACTAGCACATCACTGCCAGTACAATATCAACCCAATGTTGTAAATGTGCATTGGTTTGATCTGTGGAGGAATATCAAGTTTGCAATACAGTTTAGTATTTGTCTTGTCCGCATTACTGGTGTTTGTAAAATAAATGACCCTCTGTTTTGTAATGATATCATGTCTGCATTAAATAGATTTGAAACATGTTCTCTGGAAACATTTTGATCTTGAATTTTAGATTTTGTACTAAGTTCTGATCAACAAATGAGTGACACAAATGTTTTGCTGCCTTTTATTGAACATAGTTCAGATTTTCCAGGAAGCACTTTCTAATTTTACAAGTTATGATCTGAAAGTGTGTTAGAGGAAGATTTGAAAATAACCTCAAAGGGAATTGGTTATATTGGATATAACCTCAAAGAGAATTGGAGTCACAAAAACCCAGTCTGCAGGTGCAGCAGGTGATCAAGAAGGTGAATGGAATGTTGGCCTTTATAGCGAGGGGGTTCGAATATAAAAGCAGGGAGGGCTTGCTGCAACTGTACAGGGTACTGGTGAGGCCGCAGCTGGATACTGTGTGCAGTTTTGGTCGTCGCACTTGTGGAAGGATATATTGGCCTTGGAGGGAGTGCAGAGGAGGTTCACTAGGCTGATACCGGAGATGAGGGCTATGAAGAGAGACTAAATAGACTGGGTCTGTACTCGGAGTTTAGAAGGATGAGGGGGGGGATCTTACAGAGATGTATAAGATAATGAAGGGGATGGATAGGGTAGAGGTAGAGAGATTCTTCCCGCTTAGAAAGGATAGCAGGACTGGAGGATGTAGCCTCAAGATGGTGGGGGGCGGGGTGCAGTTTAGATCAGAGTTGAGAAGGAACTTCTTCACTCAAAGGGTGGTGAATCTCTGGAATTCTCTGCCCGGTGAAGTGGTGGAGGCTACCTCGCTAAATATATTTAAGTCACGGGTAGATAGGTTTCTGATAGACAGGGGAATTAAGGGTTATGGGGAGAAAGCGGGAAAGTGGAACTGAGCCACTTCAGATCAGCAATCATCTTATTGAATGGCGGGACAGGCTCGAAGGGTTAGATGGCCTACTCCTGCTCCTATTTCTTATGTTCTTATATTTTATTTTTGTGAAAGAATATTTACACAGAGCAGGGCCGAATCATGAGCACAGACAAAATGGACACATACCCTGCATCAATCAAAAAATATTCTCACTGCTCCCTCTCACCCCATAAGCCCTGTATCAATCCCACTGCCCACAGTCCATAGCTCTTTATCCTGCTACGTTCCCCAATTACTCCCACTGCCCCACAGTCTCCCCATGGTCTTGTATCACTCTCAAACTAATTCCACTGCCTTACTCTATCCCCATAACCCTATATCAATCCCAAATGAATATCACTTCTACGGTCTCCATAGCCCTATATCAATCCCAAACAAATTCCAATACCCCAGTCTCTCATAGCTGTGTATCAATCCCAAACGAACACCACTGCCCTGCTCTCTGCTCATGATATTGCATTAATCCAAATGTAATCCTTTACCTTTGTATCAGGCCTTAAATAATGCCTTTCACTCTCTTCCCATAGTTGTGTGCAAATTGAAAACACCCCACTTGCTCTCAGTCGTCCTATACTGATTCATAATTAATCCCATCATCCTGCTCAGTAGCTGCAAATGATGCTGAGGCAAAAGGAAGTCAAGAGATTAACGAAATAGATTGATTGTGTTATGATGCAGCTTTGGTTACTACTGGACAGGTCAGTTCCAAGGATAGGACCTGGTTTGATAGATCCTAACTTGTATTTTTTTACTTACTTAGGAGGATGAACAGTGTCACGGGACTGTTGATGAACTTGGAAGAGAAGAATAAAACATTTATTAAACAAAAAAGATCAGCTATAATACGCTACTGCTTCACCCCAGCAGGATACTTTACAGATATTTACGGATTTATAAGGATAACACAAGTTGTAAAATTTCTCTTAAGCTCTAATGTTCTCAGTAAGCACACAGCCCGTGTAACCCATGAGGTGAAATGTGATCAGTCTCTCACACAGACCCTGAAACCAAGTGACAGATACCAACGAATTCATAAGAACATAAGAAATAGGAGCAGGAGTAGGCCATCTGGCCCTTCGAGCCTGCCCCGCCATTCAATAAGATCATGGCTGATCTGTTGTGGCTCAGTTCCACATTCCCGCCCTCTCCCCATAACACTTAATCCCCTCGCTTATCAAAAACCCATCAATCCGCATCTTAAAAATATTTAGCGAGGTAGCGTCCACCACTTGAACAGGCAGAGAATTCCAGAGATTCACCACCCTTTGAGTGAAGAAGTTCTTCCTCAACTCCGTTCTAAACCTCCCCCCCTTTATCTTGAGGCTGTGCCCCCTAGTCCTACTGTCCTTTCTGAGCGGGAAGAGTCTCTCCACCTCAATCCTATCCATCCCATTCATCATCTTATACGTCTCAATGAGATCACCCCTCATTCTTCTAAACTCTAACGAGTACAGGCCTAGTTTATTCAGCCTCTCCTCATAGCTCAACCCCCTCAACTCTGGCATCAGCCTAGTAAACCTCCTCTGCACTCCCTCCAAGGCCAAAATATCCTTGCATAAGTACGGTGCCCAAAACTGCACACAGTACTCCAGCCGCGGTCTCACCAATGCCCTATATAGCCGCAGCAAGACCTCCCTACTTTTATATTCAATCCCCCTCGCTATGAAGGCCAACATCCCATTCGCCTTCCTGACCACCTGCTGCACCTGCAAACCGGGTTTTTGCGACTCATGCACAAGGACCCCGAGGTCCCTCTGCACTGTCGCCTGCTGCAGTTTTTCTCAACGTAAGTAATAATCCTTCCTACCATTATTCCTACCAAAGTGAACCACCTCGCACTTGCCAACATTAAATTCCATTTGCCAGTTCCTGGCCCATTCGCCCAGCCTATCTAGATCCTTCTGCAGACTCTTCACATCCTCCGCGCAATTTGCCATTCCACCAATCTTGGTGTCATCAGCAAATTTCGACACCATACACTCGGTTCCCTCCTCCAGATCATCGATATAAATGGTAAATAGCTGAGGCCCCAGCACTGACCCCTGAGGCACTCCACTAGTCACCAACCGCCAATCCGAATAGCACCCATTGACCCCCCACTCTCTGCCTCCTATTTGACAACCAGTCCTCTATCCATGCTAACACCCTACCCCCAACTCACTGTCCCCTGACCTTCTGCAATAACCTCTTGTGAGGTACCTTGTCAAACGCCTTCTGAAAATCAAGAAAGGCCACATCCACCAGTTCTCCTCTATCCACTGCCCTAGACACATCCTCATAGAACTCCAGTAAATTTGTCAGACACGACTTCCCCTTAATGAAACCGTGCTGCGTCTGGTCTATCAAGCAATTCCCCTCAAGATGCCTCGCTATTTCCTCCTTGAAGGATTCTAACATTTTACCTACAACAGACGTTAAACTAACCGGCCTATAATTCCCCGCCTTTTGCCTGCCACCCTTCTTAAACAACGGCGTAACATTAGCCGCTTTCCAATCTTCCGGCACTTTAATCCGGCGACGTCTGGAAAATAACCACCAAGGCATCCACTATCACCTCCGCCATTTCTTTCAGAACCCTCGGATGCATTCCATCCGGTCCTGGGGACTTGTCCACAATCAGCCCCTCCAGTCTGTCGAGCACCGCCTCTCTAGTAACAGTAATGTCATTGAGACCCTCCAGTCCTACCACCTTTCCATCGCTAACACCCGGCAAATTATTCACGTCCTCCTCCGTGAAGACAGAAACAAAAAAGTTATTCAAGACCTTAGCCATTTCCCCATCCCCTACCACTAAGTCCCCCTTCTCATCCTCTAAGGGTCCAACGTTCACCCGAGCCAGCCTCTTCCTTTTTATATATTTATAAAAACTCTTGCTATCCTTTTTTATATTAAGCACTAGCCCAGCTTCATAGTTTCTCCTACCCTCCTTTATCAATTTCTTTGTCAATCTTTGTTGACATTTAAACCTCTCCCAATCCTCTTCTCGCCCACTATTCTTAGCTACTCTAAACGCCTCCACTTTTAATTTAACACTTTCCTTCACCTCCTTCGTTATCCACGACTTATTACTACTCCTACGGTCCTTTTTGACCATCGGAATAAATTTCTGCTGGGCACCAAGAAAGATCTCCTTAAAGATCCTCCACTGCTCCTCAGCAGACCTACCTTCCAACATGCTCCCCCAGTCCACATTTGCCAATTCCTCCCTCATCCTACCATACTCCCCTCTGTTCAAACAAAGGACACGTGTCCGGGAACCCACTTTGTCTTCCTTCATCTGCACCAGAAACTCCATCATACAATGATCACTCTCCCCAAGAGGATCCTTCACCGCAAGGTCCCTGATTCTACCCGCCTCATTACATAACACCCGATCCAAGATAGCTCGCTCCCTCGTCGGCTCCAACACACACTGCTCAAGGAAACTATCCCGGCAGCATTCCAAGAACTCCTCCTCGAGCCCACCGCGTCCAACATGGGTCGACCAATCTATATGTAGATTGAAATCCCCCATAACTACGGCCATCCCATTCCTACACGCCGCACTTATTTGCGTGTTAACAGCCCGCCCCACCTCCAGATCATTATTCGGGGGCCTATAGACGACACCCACCAGCGTCTTCCTCCCTTTGCTGTTCCTAATCTCCACCCACAACGATTCCACTTTATGCTCTTTGTTTCCAATATCATCCCTTACTACCACCCTGATGCTATCCTTAATCAGTAGAGCTACGCCCCCCCCTTTTCCCTCCCGCCTATCCTTCCTAAACACTTGATACCCCTGGACATTCAGCTCCCAGTCCCTGTCACCTTGCAGCCACGTCTCTGTAATGGCCACCAGATCATATCCATTTGTGCTGATATGCGCCACAATTCAACTTCTGTGGCTTTTTCATGAAGTCCCTCTAAATGTTTGTCCCATTGTGAACTGGTCTGATTGAAACTCTGGGCAGGATTTTCCAACCATGCTCACTCCAAGACCTGAAAATCCCTCCCTAAGTCACTGGACCTTTGCAGCGTCCTGTCCTGCCCGCTTAAATTCATGTGGTGGGCGGGATGGGAAAATTCCACCCTCTGTCTTCCACACAAGAATTTTCTATTTCCACTCTTGAAGACCATGCCTTGGAACTGTCTCTGAAACAACGATTCCTCTTGGATGGCTTCACCAGGAATCCATCTGCAAGGTTTCAATGTCTCTTTTCAGTATTCTTTTCTTGGATTGCCAAGTGCATTCAAGCTTCTACATAACGTCTCAGATACCGAGCCGCACCAACAGACCACCACTGCTTCGCAGGCTTCACCGACCTTTGAACTACCTTCTCTAAACAGAACAACTGCTGCTGCTTTTCTGTATGACACCTAGTTGCTGAGCAATAACATAGTCTTTTTAAACACAATTCGTTTTAATATCATGACACCCTCATTACAGTGGAGGCATCTAATCCAACTGACAGGCTTACACGCAACTTAAAAAATGAAACTGAAATTTTAACCCTTAGCACGCACATATAGAAACACAAAATTAAGCTTATTTAAAGCTATTATCCCATTTCTAGTACCTACAGAAATAAATATAAGTTACTTAAAATTATCTCTCTTTCCTAACAATAGCAAATAATCAAAATAATGAAGCAAATCAGTTTTTTTAAATGTTCAAGAAATGAATGCCAATTTTACCTGAGAGGTTCCCCCAGGGAGAGGCATTGACTGCAGTGAGCCTCAGTGGGGGATTAAATAGCATAGGTAAATACTGCCAAGAAAAGAATTAAAACTTTGGATGAACCACCTAAAAGCTATGGACCTAAATTTATGCAACCTGGAGGAGCATTAGACACAAGGAAGGATCGAATCAAACTCAAAACTGGACACTTTGGAGAAAATGAACCTTGAGGTTCTGAATTGCTTCAGGATTAGACAGCAAGTTTCAAGCTGAATTGGTCAACATGTTAATTTTCTCCATGAGAATAGTAGCTGATGATACTGCAACACAGGGCATCAATGAGACCTCTGATAAATTTAAGTCGCAAAATCCTTTGATAACTATTTAAACCTGAGGAGCATTAAGATTCTGAAAAGGGCCAAAATTAACATAAGGGTATAGAAACCTGGGGCTACTTTTACAGATTGGTTGAAGATTGATAGTGTGGAGGTCAAAAACAGAATTAATGCATTGTAGTTGATGATACTGATGAAAGTCTATCAGACTTATTGCAACCGAAGGGGACCTCACCTTAGAAAAAGCAATACAGATGGTGAGAACATAAGAAATAGGAGCAGGAGTAGGCCATCTAGCCCTTCGAACCTGCTCCGCCATTCAATAAGATCATGGCTGATCTGTCGTGGCTCAGTTCCACATTCCCGCCCTCTCCCCATAACCCTTAATCCCCTTGCCTATCATAAACCCATCAACCCACGTCTTAAAAATATTTATAAACAGAACAGGACAATGTTGAATGGTGAAGAAAACGCATGGCTGAGGAAATCTTGAGTGATCAGACAGTTCCTTAAGTCCAGGAATGGGAAAGAAGCCTCAAAAGGAAGGTATACTTTGGTGAGAAAGTTGAAGGTGCCCTGATGCTGCGTCCTCCAGTCCTGCTATCCTTTCTAAACGGGAAGAATCTCTCTACCTCTACCCTATCCATCGCCTTCATTATCTTATATGTCTCTGTAAGATCCCCCCTCATCCTTCTAAACTCCGAGTACAGACCCAGTCTATTTAGTCTCTCTTCATAGTCCTGTTGCCCAGTGCTGTGGTATCAGAACAATCATGATGTGGATGTGCCAGCATTGGACTGGGGTAAACACAGTAAAAAGTCTGACAACACCAGGTTTACTGTACTGTGTGGAGACAATACACATGTCTTTAACCTGTGATCAGTGCTCCTTCCACTCATATTGTCAGCCACTTTAAGACTTGAACAGCAGGTTAGGTGTAAAGATTTGCATTCTAATCAGCAATCTCTAAACTGTCTGTGCTTTATATGCTCTGTCTGAGGCCAGAACTCTCCATTCACCTGATGAAGGGGCTAACCCTGAAAGCTAGTGAGTTTACTATCAAATAAATCGGTTGGACTTAAACCTGGTGTTGTCAGACTTTATACTATCAGAACAATCCCCAGGTGTGAACAGTGTCCTGCAAATATTGCAGATGCTGCCAAAGAATTGATCATTTCAGGTAGCTGTACCTTTGTGTTTGAAACCTGTGAAGTTTAAACTCTCATTAATGAAGTTGAAGCATTTCCACCAGAAGAGGATCAAAAGTATTCCCTGCGTGAGATCAATGACCCCAGTTAGCCATTTGGAATGCAGCTATATATATCAACGGGCATAGCGTCAACTTTAAACTAGATAGTGAAGTGAGTGTAATTGTTTTATCAGACACAGAATCATGGTTACCAACACATGACTTGCAACCAATAGAAACCTAGCTATATCTTCCAGGAGAGATCACACAGTTGTAGGCAACACAAGGGAAAGCAGATATTGGAAGTATTGTATATTCTATGGACATAGGAATTCTGTCTTTTGAGGAGAAGAGTTTGTGTGGACCTCAACCTTCTCTGGAAAGTGGAAGAAGTCAATCAAAATCCAGGTGTGACTTCAGAAAGGTGTGGAATGCCCTGACTGCAACAGTAGTGGACTTGCTAACATTAAGGGCATTTAAATGGTCATTGGATAAACATATGAATGATATTGGAATAGTGTAGGTTACATGGGCTTTAGTTTTGTTTCACAGGTCAGTGCAACATTGAGGGCTGAAGGGCCTGTACTGACAAAAAGGGATTGGTTTAGGTTAGTGGGTCATTGTTTTTGTAACTGGTCGGCGCAACATCGTGGGCCGAAGGGCCTGTTCTGCGCTGTAATGTTCTATGTTCAATGTAATGTTCTATGTTCAGAAAGGATTTGCAGGGCAGCATGGTGGTTGGTACTACTGCCTCATAGCGCTGGGGATCTGGGTTCAATTCCGGCCTAGGGAGACTGTTCGTGTGGAATTTGTATGTCCTCCCTGTGTCTGTATGGGTTTCCTCTGGGTGCCTCACTTTCCTCCCATGCTCCAAAGATGTACAGGTTGGGTGGATTAGCTATGCTAAATTGCCCTCTAGTGTGCTCAGATTAGCCATGGTAAATGTGTGGGGTTATAGGGATAGCGTAGGGGAAAAAGCCTGGGAATGGTAGTCTGTGACAGAGAATTGGTGAAGACTTGATGGGCTGAATGGCTTGCTTCTGCACTGTAGGTTCTCAATGATAAGATTATAATGATGATTGTAAATGTCCAGCACCATTTGTGATTCTTCAGATACTGAAGCAGTCCATGTCCAAATGCAGCAAGATCTGGACAATATCCAGGCTTTGGTTGACAAGTGGCAAGTTACATTTGTACCTTATGAATACTGGCCAATCTCCGACAATAGATTCTAACCATCACCCCTTGACATTCAATGGAATTAACACTGCTGAATTCCCCACTATCAACATCCATTGACCAGAAACTGAATTGGCCATACAAATACTGCAGCTACAAGAGCAGCTCAATGACTGGGAATTCTGTGGTGAGTAACTCACTTCCTGATGGCCCAGAACCTGTCCACCATCTACAAGGCATTAATCTAGGAATATGATGAAGTGTCCAATATGTCCATTTGTCTGGACAAGTGCAACTCCAACAACACTCAAGAAACTCTGCACCATCCAGGAAAAAGCAGCCCTGCATGACTTGTACCACTTTAAACATTCAACACAAAGGATAGTAGACAAAACTTGCATCAGCCAGGTCAGGACTCCTCATTTCCAACTTTGTGCTAATGGTTTTACTGTTACCTGCTCAAAACTCAATGGATTTTAACAAGGGGCCTTGGAAACTGAACACACAACTCAAAACCACTCTGGCACATGACTGATACTTGTGCTGTTTTTAACTACACAGCTTTTGGATTCTGTCTTCAGTTGCGATTTAACCTCAGAAGAGAAAACAGGACTCCAGGTGAGCAGCCTGCTCTGATCTCTATCTCTCTCAAAGTCAGATCTCCAAGAAGAATCACATATTTTGTCTCCAGAGCAAATTTACTTCCTGGAAAATAATAATACTTTGCTGTATCCTCAACCACCTCAACTGAGTTCCTAGGTCACCCTGCTGGGAGTCTTTTATAGACCTCCAAAAAGTTCTAGAGAGGTTGAGGAAAGGATTGCGGAGACGATCCTTGTTAGGAGTGAAAGTAATAGGGTAATTGTTATGGGGGACTTTAACTTTACTCATGTGGATTGGAATTGCTACAGCTCTGGCTCGTCAGAGGGGTCAGTTTTTGTTCAAAGTGTGCAGGAAGGTTTTTTGACTCAGTATGTAGATAGGCCGACTAGAGGTGAGGCTATATTGGATTTGGTGCTCGGTAATGAGCCAGACCAGGTGCTAGACTTGGAAGTTGGTGTGCATTTTGGGGATAGTGACCACAATTCGATCACGTTCACCTTAGTGATGGAAAGGGATAGGCATGAACCTCGGGTCAGTAGTTTCAGCTGGGGGAAGGGTAATTATGAGGCTATTAGGAGAGAATTAGGAAGCATTGGTTGGAATAGGCGATTACAGGGACTGGGAACATCCGAGATGTGGAGATTTTTCAAGGAGCAGCTATTGCGGGTCTGTGATAGGTATATCCCTGTCAGGCAAGGAGGATTTGGTAGGCCCAGGGAACCGTGGTGCACTAAAAAAGTTGATTCGTTGGTTAGGAAGAAAAAGGAGGCTTATGTTCAGATGAGGCTTGAGGGCTCAGATAGTGCATTAGAAAGTTTTAGATTGGCTAGGAGGGAGTTGAAGAGGGAGTTAAGAAGGGCTAAAAGGGGACATGAGATGACTTTGGCTGATAGGATTAAGGAGAACCCTAAGGCGTTTTACAGGTATGTCAAGAACAGAAGGTTGGTTAGGGCAAGATTAGGGCCAGTTACAGACAGTAGAGGGAAGTTGTGTGTGGAACCGGAGGAGATTGGAGAGGCGTTGAACCAATATTTCTCTTCGGTGTTCACGCAAGGGGACATGAATGTAGCTGAGGAGGACACTGGAGTGCAGGGGTGTAAAATAGATAGTATTGCAGTTGATACCGGGGTTGTGCTGGATATTTTAGAGGGTTTGAAAATAGATAAGTCCCCTGGTCCGGATGGGATTTACCCTAGGATTCTTTGGGAGGCAAGAGGGGTGATTGCGGAGCCTCTGGCTCTGATCTTCAGGTCGTCGTTAATCTCTGGTATAGTACCGGAAGATTGGATGACAGCAAATGTTGTCCCATTGTTTAAGAAGGGGAGAAGGGACTTCCCTGGGAATTATAGACCAGTGAGTCTTACTTCTGTGGTGGGTAAGGTTTTGGAAAGGATTATTAGAGACAGGATTTATAGTTATTTGGAGAGTAATGAGTTGATTAGAGACAGTCAGCATGGTTTTGTAGCGGGTAGGTCGTGCCTTACTAACCTTATCGAGTTCTTTGAGAAAATGACCAAAGAGGTGGATAGGGGTAAGGCAGTTGATGTGGTGTATATGGATTTTAGCAAGGCGTTTGATAAGGTTCACCATGGTAGGCTTCTGCAGAAAATGCAGATGTAAGGGATTGGGGGTGATCTAGGTAATTGGATCAGGAATTGGCTAGCAGATAGGAGACAGAGGGTGGTGGTTGATGGTAAATATTCGTCATGGAGTTCGGTTACAAGTGGTGTGCCTCAGGGATCTGTTTTGGGGCCACTGCTGTTTGTAATTTTTATTAATGATCTGGATGAGGGTATAGTTGGGTGGATTAGTAAGTTTGCTGATGACACCAAAGTCGGAGGTGTGGTAGATTGTGAGGAAGGGTGTCATAGTTTGCAGGGTGACTTAGAAAGGTTGCAGAGCTGGGCTGTGAGGTGGCGGATGGAGTTTAATGTGGAGAAGTGTGAAGTAATTCATTTCGGTAGGAATAACAGATGTGTTGAGTATAGGGCTAACGGGAGGACTTTGAATAGTGTGGAGGAGCAGAGGGATCTAGGTGTATGTGTACATAGATCCCTGAAAGTTGGGAATCAAGTAGATAAGGTTGTTAAGAAGGCATACGGTGTCTTGGCGTTTATTGGTAAGGGGATTGAATTTAGGAGTCGCAGCGTCATGATGCAACTGTACACAACTCTGGTGCGGCCACACTTGGAGTTTTGTGTGCAGTTCTGGTCCCCACATTACAGGAAGGATGTAGAGGCTTTGGAGAGGGTGCAGAGGAGGTTTACCAGGATGTTGCCTGGTATGGAGGGGAGATCCTATGAGGAGAGACTGAGAGATTTGGGGTTGTTTTCGCTGAAAAGAAGGCGGCTGAGAGGGGATCTCATTGAAACATATAAGATGATTAGAGGTTTAGACAGGGTAGATAGTGATAGTCTTTTTCCTAGGATGGAGAAAGCTAGCACGAGGGGGCACGACTTCAAATTAAGGGGGGGTAGTTATAGGACTGATGTCAGGGGTAGGTTCTTTACCCAGAGGGTGGTGAGGGACTGGAATGCCCTGCCAGCTGCAGTTGTAAATGCACCTAGTTTGGGGGCGTTTAAGAGATCTGTGGATAGGTTTATGGATGAAAAGTGATTGGTTTAGGCTAGTGGGTCATTGTTTTGTAACTGGTCGGCGCAACATGGTGGGCCGAAGGGCCTGTTCTGCGCTGTAATGTTCTATGTTCTAAGACCAGGAATTTTGCCAGACAAAGTCAGTGAACAGAACCTTCGTTACATATTGACTTACTGGACTCTGGACTCACATGAAACATTAATGCTTATTTTGTCTGTGGTCTTTTCCCAGTACCCTTTCTTTCCCTTATCCCTCCTTTTGTTGTATGAATGTAAAATGTGGGGAGACATTGTAAACCCTTTCCCACATTTTGTACATGTGTAAAATAAACAAATCCTCTAATTTTACCTTATCACCAGATTGCAGTGGGCTTATGAATAGAGGATTGGATCAGGGCTGTTTTAAATTAAAGCACCTCCTGGCCATAACACTAAAAACTATGTGGCACTGGAAGGAGGGAGGAAGATTATAATGGTAGTGAATTAATCCTGCCAGTGTGTCAGTAACCAGTTCTAATGGAGGTGAGAGAACAAATATCATTGCATGGTTTCAAGAGGACATGATGTACAAATTCCTGGATTCTTTCTTGCTGGATTAATATATTTAATTAACTAGACTCAAAATATAAAAGGAGCTATTTGGAAAAGTAGCCAAAAGTTGGTTCAAAAGAGATAGTTTTTCATAGAATTTATACAGTGTAGGAGAGGCCATTCAACCCATCAATTCTGCAAAAACTCTCAAAGTGTATCTTACCCAGGCCCTCTCCCCTGCCCTATTCCCATAACTCCACACACTTGCCATGGCTAATCTAGCTAACCAACACATCTTTGGACATTAAGGGGCGATTTAGCATAGCCAATCCCTCGAACTGCACATCTTTGGACTGTGGGAGGAAACTGAAGCACCCAGAGGAAACCCATGCAGTCATGGGGAGAATGTGCAAACTCCAGACAGAATCAAACCTAAGTCCTTGGAGCTGTGAGACAGGACTGCTAACAACTTCCACCATGAAGGAGCAACTTCAGGAAGAAGAAAGGAAGGTGGAGAGGTTTTAGGAGCAAAGCTCGGTGTCGAAAGACAACTCCAGAATTAGCCAACTACTGTAAAGTGATTAAAATTGGGGATGTGCAGGTGTCCAGACTTGGAGGGC
Source organism: Prionace glauca (assembly GCA_037974335.1). Taxonomy (NCBI): domain Eukaryota; kingdom Metazoa; phylum Chordata; class Chondrichthyes; order Carcharhiniformes; family Carcharhinidae; genus Prionace; species Prionace glauca. The sequence continues at coordinate 76,136,560 of CM075733.1, read as the reverse complement.
ACTGTGAACACAAGGGGTTGTGTGGCTGGAGAAGGTTAGGGGAGAAGACTCGCTTGGGGGGTTTGTTAGGAAAGTTCAGTCGCTAGGTGTACATGGAGAAGTAGTAAATTGGATTAGACATTGGCTCTGGAGTCTTCAACATGTCATTGATGAAGACCAACATCTCGCCAGGACCATCCCCACACCCCCACTTCTTGCCTTCAAACAACCACACAACCTCAAACAGACCACTGTCCGCAGCAAACTGTCCAGTCTTCAGGAGAACAGTGACCACAACACTACACAACCCTGCCACCACTGCAAGACATGTCAGATCATCGACATGGATGCCATCATCTCACGTGAGAACACCATCCACCAGGTACACGGCACATACTCTTGCAACTCGGCCATCGTTGTCTACCTGATACGCTGCAGGAAAGGATGTCCTTAGGCATGGTACATTGGGGAGACATGCAGATGCTATGACAACAGATGAATGAACATCGCTTGACAATCACCAGGCAAGACTGTTTCCCTTCCTGTTGGTGAACACTTCAGCGGTCACGGGCATTCAGCCTCTGACCTTCGGGTAAACGTTCTCCAAAGCGGCCTTCACGACACACAACAGTGCAGAGTCGCTGAGCAGAGACTGATAACCAAATTCAGCACATATGAGGACGGCCTCAACCAGGATCTTGGGTTCATGTTATACGATCTGTAACCCCCATGACTTGCCTGAACTTGCAACATCTCACTTACTGTCCTGTCTGGAGACAATACACATCTCTTTAACCTGTGCTTAATTCTATCTCCACTCACATTGTCTGCACCTTTAAGACTTGAGTAGCAGATTGGCTGCAAAGACTGACATTCTAATCAGTATTCTGCAAACTGTATGTGCCTTTATATGCCCTGTTTGCGATCAGAACTTTCCACTCACCTGATGAAGGAACAGTGTTCTGAAAGCTAGTGGCATTTACTACTAAATAAACCTGTTGGACTTTAACCTGGTGTTGTGAGACTTCTTTCAATGGAAGAAGCCAGAGAGTGGTAGTGGAGGATTGCTTCTCTGAGTGGAAGCCTGTGAATTGTGGCTTGCCACTGGGTCCATTGTTGCTTGTCATCTATTTTAATGATCTAGATGATAATGTGAAAATTAGATCAGCAAATTTGCTGATGATACAAAGATTGGAGGTGTAGTGGACAGTGAGGAAAGTTTTCAAAACCTGCAGAGGGATTTGGACCAGCTAGAAAAATAGGCTGAAAAATGGCAGCTATTGCACTTTGGAAGAACAAACCAAAGTGGAACATACAAGGTAAATGGTAGGACACTGAAGAGTGCAGTAGAACAGAGGGATCTGGGAGTACCGATATATAATTCCCTAAAAGTGGCATCACAGGTAGATAGGGTCGTAAGGAGTGTTTTTGGTACATTGGCCTTTATAAATCAAAGTATTGAGTATTAAGAGTTGGAATGTTATGGTGAGGTTGTATAAGACATTGGTGAGGCCAAATTTAGAGTATTGTGTGCAGTTTTGGTCATCTAATTACAGGAAGGATATTAATAAGGTTGAAAGACTGCAGAGAAGGTTTACAAGAATGTTGCCAGGACTTGAAAGAATGAGTTACAGAGAAAGGTTGAATAAGTTAGAACTTTATTCCCTGGAGGTTTAGAGGTTTAGAGGTTTAGACAGGGTAGATAGTGATAGTCTTTTTCCTAGGATGGAGAAAGCTAGCACGAGGGGGCACGACTTCAAATTAAGGGGGGGTAGTTATAGGACTGATGTCAGGGGTAGGTTCTTTACCCAGAGGATGGTGAGGGACTGGAATGCCCTGCCAGCTGCAGTTGTAAATGCACCTAGTTTGGGGGCGTTTAAGAGATCTGTGGATAGGTTTATGGATGAAAAGGGATTGGTTTAGGCTAGTGGGTCATTGTTTTGTAACTGGTCGGCGCAACATGGTGGGCCGAAGGGCCTGTTCTGTGCTGTAATGTTCTATGTTCTATGAGTGTAGAAGAATGAGGGGAGATTTGATAGAGGTGTTATAAAATTATGAGGGGTATAGGTAGAGTGAATGCAAGCAGGCTTTTTCTGCTGCAGCTAAGGGAGAAAAAAGGAGGACAAGGGTTAAGGGTGAAGGGGGAAAAGTTTAAGGGGAATGTTAGGTGGGACTTCCTCACACAGAGAATGGTTGGAGTGTGGAATAAGCTGCCAGATGAAGTGGTAAATGCAGGCTCACTTTTAACATTTAAGAAAATCTTGGACAGGTACATGGATGAATGGGGTGTGGAGGGATATGGTCCAGGTGCAGGTCAGTGGGACTAGGCAAAAAATGGTTAGGCACTGACAAGAAGGGCCAAAAGACCTGTTTCTGTGCTGTAATGTTCTATGGTTCTAAGTAAGGCCATAGGGATGATTTGCAAATGAGAATTTGAAAATTGTGCAGTTTTCACTCTGGGAACCAATGTCAGTCATTGAGTATGGCTTAGCTGGTGAGTGAATGCAGTTTAGCGTGAGGTAGAGTACAGACAGCAGATTAAACTCCTGAAATCTGTCTCTAATCTTACGAAGAGTGAACTGAATGAACTACACTATTACTCTGATGAAGGGTCATCCAGACATGAAGCATTGGCTCTCTCCACAGATGCTGTAAGACCTACTGAGGTTTTCCATCATTTTCTATTTTTGTTTGATATACTCTTACTGCGTTCAATAAACTCATTATTCAAGGCTGTAAACTTGCCACTACATGCTGGCTGGGCCAGCATTTGTTTCCAGTCCCTAATTACCCTGAACTGAGTGGCTTGCTGGGCCATCTGGTTCACAAATGTCCCTGAAGGAAGGAAATCTGCTGTCTCCCAGTTTGTGCCTACGTGTTACCCTGATCCTGGTTCCTTTACAGCTGTGCAACCATTGAAGATTCCCATTCAGACCCAGCACAAATCGACTTCTTTAATTTGCCATGCAAAAGAAAATAAAGGGAACCCAGAGTTAAGTTGCCTGCACGTTCCAAAAACATTTAAAGAGTACACTGCTTGAGACCACCAGTGATGTTAACACCCGCTGAAATGGCCTAGCAAGCCACTCAGTTGTTTGTACCAATAGATTAGACCATAAGACGTAGGATGGAAGTAGGCCATTTGGCGCATTGAGTGAAATTCAACTGGATCATTTTAGATCTGATACAATCACCAACTTTCCTGCCTTATCCCCATAAGCCTTGATTCTCTTACTCATTAAAAATATGCCTTGAACAGACTTCATCAGAATGTAACTAACTCCCAGAATCGAACAAGGCATCAGATTTTAACACCACTACTGACTGAGCTGCTCAGACTCTGAAGGACGTATCTGCCTGACTGAGGGGGAAAACTTACCTAACCTCATGAGCACAAATCTACATCTCACTGATGCATCGGGGTGGCACAGTGGTTAGCACTGCTGCCTCACAGTGCTAGGAACCCAGGTTCAATTCCAGCCTCAAGTCACTGTCTGGAAGTAGCACATTCTCCCCGTGTCAACGTGGGTTTCGTCTGGGTGCTCCAGTTTCCTCCCACAGTCCAAAGACGTGCAGGTTATGTTCATTGGCCATGGTAAATTACCCCTTAGTGTCAGGAGGACTAGCAGGGTAAATATGTGGGGTATTGGGCCCGGGTGGGATTGTTGTCAGTGCAGGCTCGATGGGCCGAATGGCTTCCTTCTGTACTGTAGAGTTTCTCTAATTTCTACATCAGGAATGAGCAGAGCACAATCCTTCTGGAGCCAAAATCCTGTCTTCATTGTGTGCTTTGGAGAGCTGAGTGAGCCTGGTGGAACCCAAACTGAGTGTCAGTGAGCAGGTTATCACTGAGTAATTGCTGCTTGATAGCGCTGTTCATTACCCTTTTGTGACGATACTGTGCCTTTCAGAAATGTATTTTAATCATCTTTCTCTGCAGGATGTTTTGTTGGGTAATTCATAAGTCAGATGATATGCCTGGGAACAGTGATTTTCCTTTTTGTTTTATTTTCGTTTTCAGAAGCAGCTTGAAGCTGAGAGAAGTAACTTTTTTCTCTGTCTGAACTTGGGGTCTTTGCAGTTTAAATGTTGCTGTGTTACTGTGTTTACTTCTCTGAAGTTTGGCTGTTTTGAGGATATATATATCTCTGCAAACAGCTGGCCTAGATTTCTGTCCAGAGATTTCTGTCCAAAGCTAAAAATCTAGCATCACATTATGCTAAATTTGAAGAAGGGTGTATGTCTGTGGGATGATGGTTAACTTGAAACAGCAGAGATAGCTAGCTGTTAGGAGTTACACTGTGCCATGTTTAAGTCTTGTCATTAGTAAAAGTTATGCTAATTCACATACTTTAACTATGTTCTTAAATAAACTTTGTTTGATAAAGGTTTCCTAGGGGTCACTTGAATCATATCTGACATTCCTCAATGCCAAAATCAAATGTAAAACTTAGGGTCGAGGTTAACTTCATAAAATACCTTGGAGTTTCTGGCATGGGTCTTAACATCTTCCATCACTTTATTGATGACTGAGAGTCGACTAATGGGGTGGTAATTGGCCAGGTTGGATTTGTCCTGTTTCTTTTGGCAGGACATACCTAGGCAATTTTCCACATTGCTGGGTGGATGCCAGTCTTGCAGATGCACTGGAACAGCTTGGCTAAGTCTGTGGCAAATTCTGGAACACAAGTCTTCAGTATTCTTTCTGGAATATTGTCAGGTAGCATAACTATTACAGTATCCAGTGCTGTAAGCTGTTTCTTGAGTGAGGAGTGAATTGAATTGGCTGAAGACTGGCACCTGAGATGCTGGGCACTCTTCCACAAACCCCAAGAGGCCAGCAGCGAACACAATGAGACAGCCGATGAACCAGAACAGCCGACAGAGAGATCCGCAGTGCAACAGCCTAAGAGGAAGGAATCCAATTGGACTCCTCCGGAAGGCCGCTGCCCTCGACTGGACTTGTATGCCCAAACCATCAGGAGGTGAGTTAACACCAGATTCATCAGCTGCACTCACATGACAGCCCCGAACATCACCCAAGCACAACGCAACGCCATCCACGCTCTCAAGACCAACCGCAACATTGTCATCAAACCAGCAGACAAAGGAGGGGCCATCGTCATACTGAACAGAACGGATTACTGTAAAGAAGTATACTGACAACTAAACAATGAGGAATACTACAGACACAGATCCAACCAAAGAACACACTCGTCAACTCAACAATATGATCAAGACCTTTGATCCGGACCTTCAGAGCACCCTCCGTGCTCTCATTCCACGTACTCCCCGCATTGGAGATCTCTACTGCCTCCCAAAGATACACAAGGCAAACACACCTGCCCGTCCCATCGTATCGGGCAATGGGATCCTGTGCAAGAACCTCTCCGGCTACGTCGAGGACATCCTGAAACCCATTGTACAAAGAACCCCCAGCTTTTGTCACGACACTACGGACTTCCTACAGAAACTCAGCACACACGGAGCAGTTGAACCAGGGACACTCCTCGTCACAATGGATGTCTCAGCGCTCTACACCAACATCCCCCACAACGATGGCATTGCTGCGACTGCCTCAGTACTCAATGCTGACAACTGCCAGTTTCCAGATGCAATTTTACAACTCATCTGCTTTATCCTGGACCACAATGTCTTCACCTTCAACAACCAGTTTTTCATCCAGACACATGGAACAGCCATGGGGACCAAATTTGCACCTCAATATGCCAACATCTTCATGCACAGGTTCGAACAAGACTTCTTCACTGCACAGAATCTTCAACCGATGCTGTACACTAGATACATCGATGACATTTTCTTCCTTTGGCCTCAATCACAAAGGAACAATCACTGAAACAACTATATGATGATATCAACAAATTCCACCCCACCATCAGACTCACCATGGACTATTCCCCAGAATCAGTTGCATTCTTGGACACACGCATCTCCATTAAGGACGGTCACCTCAGCACCTCACTGTACCGCAAGCCCACAGACAATCTCACAATGCTCCACTTCTCCAGTTTCCACCCTAAACATGTTAAAGAAGCCATCCCCTATGGACAAGCCCTCCGTATACACAGGATTTGCTCAGATGAGGAGGATCGTGACAGACACCTCCAGACGCTGAAAGATGCCCTCATAAGAACAGGATATGGCGCTCGACTCATAGATCGGCAGTTCCGATGCGCTACAGCGAAAAACCGCACCGATCTCCTCAGAAGACAAACATCGCACACAGTGGACAGAGTACCCTTCGTCGTCCAGTACTTCCCCGGAGCGGAGAAGCTACGACATCTTCTCCGGAGTCTTCAACATATCACTGATGAAGACGAACACCTCGCCAGGGCCATCCCCACACCCCCACTTCTTGCCTTCAGACAATCACACAACCTCAAACAGACCATTGTTCGCAGCAAACTACCCAGCCTTCAGGAGAACAGTGACCACAATACCACACAACCCTGCCACAGCAACCTCTGCAAGACATGCCGGATCATCGACATGGATACCATCATCACACGTGAGAATATCATCCACCAGGTACGTGATAAATACTCTTGCAACTCGGCCAACATTGTCTACCTGATACGTTGCAAGAAAGGATGTCCCGAAGCATGGTACATTGGGGAGACCATGCAGACGCTACGACAACGGATGAATGAACATCGCTCGACCAGGCAAGACTGTTCCCTTTCTGTTGGCGAACACTTCAGTGGTCACGGGCATTCAGCCTCTGACCTTCGGGTAAGCATTCTCCAAGGTGGCCTTCACGACACACGACAGCGCAGAGTCGCTGAGCAGAGACTGATAGCCAAGTTCTGCACACATGAGGACGGTCTCAATAGGGATCATGGGATATGTAACCCCCGTGACTTGCCTAGGTTTGCAAAACCTCACTTACTGTACTGTCTGGAGACAATACAAATCTCTTTAACCTGTGATCGGTGCTCCTTCCACTCACATTGTCAGCCACTTCAGGTCTTGAACAGCAGGTTAGGTGTAAAGATTCGCATTCTAATCAGTAATCTCTAAACTGTCTGTGCTTTGTATGCTCTGTCTGAGGCCAGAAATCTCCATTCGCCTGAAGAAGGGACTAACCCTTATGTTATGTTGCAACTGTACACAACTCTGGTGCAGCCGCACTTGGAGTACTGTGTGCAGTTCTGGTCCCCACATTACAGGAAGGATGTGGAGGCTTTGGAGAGGGTGCAGAGGAGGTTTACCAGGATGTTGCCTGGTATGGAGGGAAGGTCCTATGAGGAGAGGCTGAGGGATTTGGGGTTGTTTTCGCTGGAAAGGAGGTGGCTAAGAGGGGATCTTATTGAAACATATAAGATGATTAGAGATTTAGATAGGGTGAATAGTGATAGCCTTTTTCCTCTGATGGAGAAATCTAGCACGAGGGGGCATGGCTTTAAATTAAGGGGGGGTAGTTATAGGACAGATGTCAGGGGTAGGTTCTTTACCCAGAGGGTGGTGAGGGACTGGAATGCCCTGCCTGCTGCAGTTGTAAATGCGCCTAGTTTGGGGGCGTTTAAGAGATCTGTGGATAGGTTTATGGACGAAAAGGGATTGGTTTAGGCTAGTGGGTCATTGTTTTTGTAACTGGTCAGCGCAACATCGTGGGCCGAAGGGCCTGTTCTGCGCTGTAATGTTCTATGTTCTATGTTAACCCGACAGCTTGTGCGTTTACTATCAAATAAATCGGTTGGACTAAAACCTGTTGTTGTCAGACTTTTTACTGTGTTTACCTCAGTCCAACGCCGGCACATCCACATCATGTTGGGGACATACAGGGGAGGCCGAGATGGAGAACTCTGCAGTTCTGGCTGAACATCGTTGTAAATGCTTCAGCCTTATCTTTTGACTGATATGCTGGGCTCTTCCATCACGAAGAATGGGAATATTTGTGAAACAAAGAACAAAGAAAATTACAGCACAGGAACAGGCTCTTAGGCCCTCCAAGCCTGCACCGACCATGCTGCCCGACTGAATTAAAACCTTCCGGGGACCATATCCCTCTATTCCCATCATATTCATGTGTTTGTCAAGATTCCCCTTAAAAGTCACTACCGTATCTGCTTCCACTACCTCCCCCGGCAAAGAGTTCCAGGCACCCACTACTCTCTGTGTAAAAAATCTGCCTCGTACATCTCCTTTAAACCTTGCCCGTTGTACCTTAAACCTATGCCCCCTAGTAATTGACTCTTCTAACTTGGGGAAAAGCTTCTGACTATCTACTCTGTCCATGTCTCTCATAATTTTATAGACTTCTATCAGGTCAACCTCCGTCGTTTCAGTGAGAACAAACTAAGTTTCTCCAATCTCTCCAATCTCGTAGCTAACCTCCTCCTCCAGTAAGTTGTTTAATTGTCTATCGCCATTCATGGCTGGATGTGGCAAGACTCCAGAACTTAGATCTGATCCATTGGTTATGGGATCACTTAGCTCTATTTATCACTTGCTGCTTATGCTGTTTGGCATTCAAGTAGTCCTGTGTTGTAACTTCACGAGATTGACAACTTATTTTTAGGTATGCCCATTGCTGTTTGTGGCTTGCCCTCCTGCACTGAACCAGGGTTGATTCCCTGGCTTGGTGGTAATGGTAGAGTGGGGGATATGAGGACACAGATTGTGGCTGGGTACAATTCTGCTGCAACTGATGGCCCACAGTGTCTCATGGATACCTAGTTTGGAACTGCTAGATGTATTCAAAATCTGTCCCATTTAACATGGTGGTAGTGCCACACAGGCAGGTGAGCCCTGACAGTCTAGGTTGTCAGTTGACCTTGAAGAAGGTAATCTTTGATTGTAAACACCCAGCTGTGAATCAAATAGTAAAGAACATAGAACCCTACAGTGCAGAAACAGGCCCTTCGGCCCATCGAGTCTGCACCGAACACAATCCCACCCAGACCCTATCCCCATATCCCTACACATTTTACCTGCTAACTCCTCTAACCTACACATCCCAGGATACTAAGGGGCAATTTTAGCATAGCCAATGAACCTAACCCGCACATCTTTGGACTGTGGGAGGAAACCGGAGCACCCGGAGAAAACCCACGCAGACACGAGGAGAATGTGCAAACTCCACACAGGCAGTGACCCGAGCCGGGAATCGAACCCAGGACCCTGGAGCTGTGAAGCAGCAGTGCTAACCACTGTGCTACCATGCCGCCCCGAAGTGTCCATCAGTTGTCAGGGTGGAAGAACAAGAGACAGTGCCAATGAACAGGATGCTAATGTGGAGTGGGCAGGTGAGATCTGTGGTCCTAGATAACTCCCAAACTTAAAAGTCACACCCTTTCATCTGCTGCACTTCTGTGCCAATGCAGTGCCACAAAGCTCTGACAAACCCCACCCTCTTAAATATAATAAACAAACAGCAATTTATCATCAATCAACAAAATAGCCGTGACAAGCTTTGTAGCAAAGAGATAGATAGAGGATGATACCGGCAGTCATCAGTCAAAACCCTGCACCAGTGGTTTAGTGTGATGGCCAGACAGGAATCCTGAGGGTAGGCGGGGCCTCCCAAATAGGCAGGGACAGGCTCTGTGGGCGGGGTCTTCGGGTGGGGCGTGTCACCTCAGTGGGCGGGACCGACCTCAGTGGGCGTGTCACCTCAGTGGGCGGGACCGACCTCAGTGGGCGTGTCACCTCAGTGGGCGGGACCGATCTCAGTGGGCGGAGTTCGCTTTGGGTGGGGAATTCTGGGCGGTTCCCGCTCGCGCTCGGCATGGCCTGCAGCAGCTCGAGCCATGGCGGTCCAGCAGCATCTCCTGGATTTTTGTCTTTCGGCACCAGGTGAGTCCGGCCGGGATCAGCCGAAAAAAGAGCGCAGGGCCTCGGGAAGCGAGTGCTCGGCTGAGAGAGCCGCACGCTCTGATTCTTAGCTGCAGGTCGCGGGAACGGTTCAGGGGCCTGAGGTTGGACAGTGACTCTCGACCTGCGGGCCTCGGCTCGGGCCTGCAGTCAGTCCGCGGCTCCGCGCTGGCCGTGGCCCCAACCTGCTGTTCCCCACGGGAAACTCACTTTCTTACCCCACCGACCCTCGATTTCGCCCGCCCGGCGCCCCCCCCGCCGCCAAAAAACACCCGCCCGGCGCTCCCCCGCTTCCCCTCCCAACTCCCAAAACACCCCCCCCCCCGGCTCCATACCCCCCCCCCCCCGGCTCCATACCCCCCCCCGGCTCCATACCCCCCCCCCCCCCCGGCTCCATACCCCCCCCCCCCGGCTCCATACCCCCCCCCCCCCGGCTCCATACCCCCCCCCCCCGGCTCCATACCCCCCCCCCCCCGGCTCCATACCCCCCCCCCCCCGGCTCCATACTCCCCCCCCCCCGGCTCCATACCCCCCCCCCCCCCCCCCCGGCTCCATACCCCCCCCCCCGGCTCCATACCCCCCCCCGGCTCCATACCCCCCCCCCCCCCCCGGCTCCGTACCCCCCCCGGCTCCGTACCCCCCCCGGCTCCGTACCCCCCCCGGCTCCGTACCCCCCCCCCGGCTCCGTACCCCCCCCCCGGCTCCGTACCCCCCCCCGGCTCCGTACCCCCCCCCGGCTCCGTACCCCCCCCCCGGCTCCGTACCCCCCCCCCCGGCTCCGTACCCCCCCCCCCCGGCTCCGTACCCCCCCCGGCTCCGTACCCCCCCCGGCTCCGTACCCCCCCCCCGGCTCCGTACCCCCCCCCCCCCCCGGCTCCGTACCCCCCCGGCTCCGTACCCCCCCCGGCTCCGTACCCCCCCCCCCGGCTCCGTACCCCCCCCCCCCCGGCTCCGTAGCCCCCCCCCCCTCCCCCCCCCGGCTCCGTCCCCCCCCCCCCCGGCTCCATCCCCCCCCCCCCCCCCCCCCCCCCCGGCTCCATACCCCCCCCCTGGCTCCGTACCCCCCCGGCTCCGTACCCCCCCCCCCCCCGGCTCCGTACCCCCCCCCCCCCCGGGCTCCGTACCCCCCCCCCCCCCCCCCCGGCTCCGTACCCCCCCCCCGGCTCCGTACCCCCCCCCCCCCCCCCCCGGCTCCGTACACACTCCACCCACTCCACACACCCCCCACCCCCTTCAAAGCACCCGCTCGGCACCCACTCCACACACCCCCCGCCCCCTACAAAACACCCGCTCAGCACCCACTCCACACACCCCCCACCCCCTTCAAAACACCCGCTCGGCACCCACTCCACACACCCCCCGCCCCCTTCAAAACACCCGCTCGGCACCCACTCCACACACCCCCCACCCCCTTCAAAGCACCCGCTCGGCACCCACTCCACACGCCCCCCACCCCCTACAAAGCACCCGCTCGGCACCCACTCCACACACCCCCCACCCCCTTCAAAGCACCCGCTCGGCGCCCACTCCACACACCCCCCACCCCCTTCAAAGCACCCGCTCGGCACCCACTCCACACACCCCCCGCCCCCTACAAAACACCCGCTCAGCACCCACTCCACACACCCCCCGCCCCCTTCAAAGCACCCGCTCGGCACCCACTCCACACACCCCCCGCCCCCTACAAAACACCCGCTCAGCACCCACTCCACACACCCCCCACCCCCTTCAAAGCACCCGCTCGGCACCCACTCCACACCCCCCCCCCCACTCTACACACCCCCCCCACTCTAGGCACCCCCCCCACTCTAGGCACCCCCCCCCACTCTAGGCACCCCCCCCACTCTAGGCACCCCCCCCACTCTAGGCACCCCCCCCCCCCCCACCCCCCCCCGCTCCCACCAAAGCTGTATTCAACTTGTATTCCATTGATTTAGAAATCACATCCCAAGCTTTGTGTCCTAACATGCTCTCTTTTTTCCACTACTTGTGTATACAATTTCTGGTTTCAATGACTGTACCAAAACTTCTAATCTTTCAGCATATTGTTCGAATTTTAGTCCAATTTCTTCTTCTGTGACTTCACATGACTGCACTGCCTGTGTTATAACTTACATTTCTGCAATCACCTGTTAACATGAGTTTGGTTTTCTTTTGCATCAGCTGATGGCAGGACTGTACTTGATGCCTTGCAGCCCATTTTTCAGGAGCAAAATATGACAGAGACAGTTCACAATTTAGGAGAAAATGGGTACTTGGTAACCTATGTTGCAAAAAGTGGCAGGTAAGAGAGTTTTCAAGGCAGTGATATCCATTGAAAATTGTATGGCAGTTTTTCAGTATGTGGCCAATGTTGTCCTGTAATTAAACAGTGTATTTTTCTGATGCTTCTCTCCCTATCTCTTACCCCACCCCTGAAATTCATAGAATCTACAGATGGAGGCCATTTGGCCCACCGAGCCTGCACTGACGATAATCCCCCTGGCACTAAGGGGCAATTTAATGTGAAGAAAACCCATGCAGACACGGGGAGAATATGCTAACTGAACACAGTGACCTGAGGCCAGAATTGAACCTGGGTCTCTCAAGTTGAGGCAGCAGACCTAATCATTGTGCCACCCACTTATGCACAAGATGAGCTTGGAGAGTACATGTGACCCACTTTCTGCTGCCTCAACCCTGTTGGAGCTAAATTGACTTCCAATTTCTCTTTCTGGATTCAATGTTAGCTGCTGTTAACAGTCCTCTTCCCTGCAGCATTGTACCCTATCTTCAAATCAAACCCCACCCCTTAAGAGAAAACATGACCCGTCCCACTTGCAAACTGCCAAGCCATCTCCAACTTCCCTTTATTCTCCTAAGTCCTTAAACGTGATATTGCCTCTCATTGATTCTCATCCTTCTAGGTGTTTGCGTCTCCGATCAGATATCCATCTGGCCACAGTACCCAAACAGCTCTTAACAAAGTGATATGCTGTATGACTGATAACCTATCGCTCCTCATGTTCCCATTCTGCTCGACATGTCTCTATATAGTTGACCACTCCATCATCTTCAAATGGTTTTTCGCTGTCCTCCAGGTGCGTTGGCCTGCTTTCTTTCTTAGCTAGCCAGTCATTGCCCGATAATCGTTTTCAATGGCTTCACTTTCCATTCCTAGACTGATGTCTCCGCAGATTGGTCCATGGCCTTGTCCTATTCGTCGGTGTGCCACCCTTGGTGATGAATCAGGGATGCAGAGTCCCTACAGTACAAAAGGTGGCCATTTGGCCCATCAAGTCTGTACCGACTACAAGCCCACCCAATCACTATTTCTGTAACCAAACATATTCATTTACCCTGCTAATCCCCCCGACACTAAGGATCATTTTATCATGGCCAGTCAACCTAAACTGCACATCATTGGACTGTGGGAGGAAACTGGAGCACTTGGAGGAAACTCATGCAGACATGGGGAGAATGTGCAAACTCCGCACTCACTGACATGAGGCTGGAATTGAACCTAGGACCCTTGCGCCGTCCCATATCAGACAAAAACATTTTCTGCATGTATGTAGACGACATCCTTTTACCTCATCGCTGCTTTTCCCACCATCTCCATGACTGCTAAATCCTTTGACTGTTTATCCAAGATGTAGTATTAGATGAACAAAAATTTCTTCCAACTGAATTTTGGGAAGATCAGAGTAATTTTCTTCAGTCCATGCTTGTTGTTTCAGGCAGAACCACACTGCTGCTTAACTTGGTGCCGTATTTGACTTTAAACTGACCTCACTCAAGCCTTCACCTAAGACCTGCCGATTTCCACATCTTAACTTTGCTGACCGCCTCTCTCTCAGCTTATCTCCTGCTGAAGCCCTAAGCCATGCTTTTGTTAATTGTACACTCCACAATGCAAGCCTAATCCATCTTTCACCTTCCAGAAATCTGAGTTGTGCTGATATATGTGCATGTATGTATATTTTGGCCTGTTTCCCTCACTCGAACATAATTTATCTCTCTCTCCCTCTGTAATGTCTGTTTTTCTTTACCTTCCATCCCCTATCATTTGTTTATGCTTCGTATAGCAGTATATTGATTTATTGTATTACAGGAAAGTCCTCAAGAATGAGTTTCATTTGATAGTGAATAACAAACTTCATATTTGTATAGTGCGAGACTACCTCTCCTCAACCCTGTTATCAAATCACCCAACTGTTCATTTCTTTCTTGCCGAAGAATGTAGGATTGCTTGCATAACGTGGGTGAGACACGTTCATAGTGAAAATGAATGTTGCAGCTAAATTAGAAGCTAATGCTAAAAGTTAACAGGAATCAGGATTATCTATATTCTGGCAAGCAGAAGCAGGTTGGAGTGAGGTTTAGTGAAACTGATTTTTCAAAAATCTTCAAATAGAAATTGTGCCAAAGGACTGGAGGTGGTAAATCGAGCAACATGGTTTCTTTACAAAGCATAGAGACATAAGAATTGGAGCAGGTTTGGGCCATTCAGCCCCTCGGACTTGCTCCATCATTCAGGAAGAACATGGCAGATCTGATTGTGGCCTCCACTCCAGTTTCCTGCCTGATCCCATGACTTCCTTGTAGATCTGTCTCGGCCTTGAAAATATTCAATGACCTAGACTCCAATACTGTCTGAGGTACAGAATTCCAAAGATTAACAATCCTGAGAGAAGAAATTCCTCTCCATCTTTGTCTGAATTCGGAGTCTCCTTATTTTAAAACTATGGCCCCTAGTTCTGGATTCCTCCATGAGGGGAAAGCATTCTTGCAGCATCTATTCAACAGAAAGGATAAACAAGAGTCCAAGTTGCACAAGTGTGATACTGTGTTTTTAAATTATAATGAATTTTTCCTTGTAGCTTTGCAACACTCCGAATGTATACGGATAAGCTGCTGACATTTGACATCCATAGCTATGAAGCTGATAACAAAGGACGGGCAGCAATTGAAACGGTAAATATTGGACATGTGGCCCTCCACCTTCATTACAATAAGTTTTATTCAGCAATGATACTGCCGTTTTTTGAGATGTGCATATCAGTGTATTAATTGCTGAATGCAAAAAGACTGGGGTTCATCAAGTACCTCCTGCCATCTTGTTGTGTCCGTTGTTTTGCTGTGACTTGCTTTATAGCAGACTTTTGGAGGAGAGATGGGGTCATTATAAGGTGCTGGTGCAGTCACGACGTATGGTAAAGTGAACCATTTTTGTTCTGACAGTCAAATCTCTGGGCTTTGAGGCAATATGCAGTGGATAACTGGTTGATAGCCAGTTGAAGGTTCTGAGGTTTTGGAGACTTGGGATTGTGTTGCGAAGCACAGGTATTCAAGATCCATAAGGGAATAGATACGACAATTGGCAATGGTTTCATGGTCATCATTAAACTTGCAATTCCAGTTTTTTTACTGAATTCAAGTTTCACCATCTCTTGAACCTGGATTTGAGCCTTGATTGGTACCCAGAGCATTGCCTATTAGTCCAGTGGCACTATCTCTATGCCATTAAAGATTGCATTAGGTCGTAGGAAAAGGCTTAAAAGGTAGCAGAAAAAGTGATAAGCCTGATGACTGGGAGTAATTTGGAGCCCAACAAGGGATGAAGGGAAAAGAGAATACGAATGCAAGTTGGTGAGAAACATGAAAGCAGAGTGGAAACACTCCTTTATGTATGATTAACAGTGGCAAAGGTGGGCCTTATACAGGCAGAGGCAGGAGAAATAAAGAATAGAGAAATGACGGAGAAACAAAACAATTAGTTTGTGCCTGTCTTCTGGAAAAAGGTACAGCAAATTTCCCAGAGCTACTAGGAAAATGTGAAAATGAGGAACTAAAAAAGTTAGCATTAACAGAAAGGTAGTAATCAAATGGGATTGAAGTTTAATAAAACTCCTGGACCTGATGAGCTTCATCCCAGACTGTTGAAGGAGGTTGCTGTAGACAAAGTGGATGATTGGTGGTTACGAGGAGTTGTAGACAGTGAGGATGGATGTTACAGTTTGCAGAGGGACATAGATAAGCTGCAGAGCTGGGCTGAGAGGTGGCAAATGGAGTTTAATACAGAAAAGTATGAGCTAATTCACTTTGGTAAGAATAACAGGAGTACATAATATAGGGCTAATGGAAGGACTCTGAGTAGTGTTGATGAGCAGAGAGATCTCGGGGTATGTGTGCATAGCTCCCTGAAAGTTGGCACCCAGGTTGATAAGGTTGTTAAGAAGGCATACGGTGTGTTAGCTTTTATTGGTAGAGGGATTGAATTTGGGAGCCGTGAGGTCATGTTACAACTGTACTAAACTCTGGTGCGGCCACACTTGGAGTATTGCGTACAGTTCTGGTCGCCGCATTATAAGAAAGGTGTGGAGGCGTTGGAAAGGGTGCAGAGGAGGTTTACCAGGATGTTGCCAGGCATGGTGGGAAGGTGTTATGAGGAAAGATTGAGGGATTTAAGGTTATTTTCGTTAGAAGAAGGTTACAAGGTGACCTGATTGAGGCATGCAAGATGATCAAAGGATTGGATAGAGTGGACAGTGAGAGCCTTTTTCCTCGGATGGTGAAGGCTAACATAAGGGGACATAGCTTCAAATTAAGGGGTGGTAATTATAGGACGGATGTCAGAGGTAGGTTCTTTACTGTGAGGGTAGTAAGGTTGTGGAATACCCTGTCTGCAGCAGTTGTGGACTCGCCAACTTTAAGGGCGTTCAAATGGTCAGTGGATCGGCATTTGGATAACATTGAAATAGTTTAGGTTAGAGGATCATTAGATTGGTTTCACTGGTCAGTGCAACATCGAGGGCCGAAGGGCCTGTACTGCGCTGTAATGTTCTATTTCAAAATTCTATATATTCTGGAAAGTAGCAAATATAACTTCACTATTGAAGAAAGGAGAAAATGGGAAAGCTACAGACCTGTTAGTTTGACATCAGTTGTAGGAAAAATGTTAGAATATATTATAGAGGGTGTGACAAGAGCATAAGAACTAGGAGTAGACCATCTGGCCCCTCGTGCCTGCTCTGCCATTCAGTTAGATCATGGCTGATCTTTCCATGGACTCAGCTCCACTTACCCATCTGCTCACCATAATCCTTAATTCCTTTACTGTTCAAAGATCTGTCTCTCCCTGCCTTAAAAATAGAGGTAGCCTCAACTGCTTCACTGGGCAGGGAACGCCACAGCTTCACAACCCTTTGGGTGAAGAAGTTCCTTCTCAACTCGGTCCTAAATCTGCTCTCCTTTAATTTGAGGCTATGCCTCCTAGTTCTAATTTCACCCGCCAGTGGAAACAATTTCCTTTATCTATTCCATTCATAATTTTATATGTTTCTCTAAGATTCGCTCTTTCAAATTCCAGTGAGTATAGTTCCAATGTACTCGGTCTCTCCTCATAAGCCAACCCTCTCAACTCCAGAATCAAGCGAGTGAATCTCCTCTGCACTTCTCCAGTGCCAGTATATCCTTTCTCAAGTAAGGAGACCAAAACTGTACACAATACTCCAGGTGTGGGCTCACCAGTACCTTATACAGCTGCAACAAAACTTCCCTGTTTTTAATCTCCATCCCTCTAGCAGCGAAGGACAAAATTCCATTTGCTGCCATAATTACTTGCTGCACCTGCAAACCAAGATTGTGATTCATGCACAAGGACACCCATGTCCCTCTGCAGAGCAGCATACTGCAATTTTTTTACCATTTAAATAACAGTCCATTTTGCTGTTATTCCTACCAAAATGGATGACTTCACATTTAACATTGTGCTCCATCTGTCAGACCCTTGACCACTCACTCGAGCTATCTATATCCCTTTGCAGACTTTGTGTCCTTTGCACACTTTGCTCTCTCTCTCATCTCCATGTCATCTGCCAACTTTGACATACTATACTTGGCCCCAAATCATCCATATAAATTGTAAACAATTGTGGTCCCTGGAGCACACCATTAGTCACTGATCACCAACCAGAGAAACACACATTTACCCCTCACTCTTTGCTTTCTGTTGTTAACCAGTCCTCTATCCATGTTTATACGTTACCCATAACACCGTACACCTTTATCTTATGCGGCATTTGTGCGGCATCTTGCCAAATGTCTTCTGGAAACCCAGATAAACCACATCAACCAGTTCCACATTGTCCATCTTGCTTATAATGTCCTCATTGAATTACAGTAAATTAGAACAAAAAAGTATAGCACAGGAACAGGCACTCCAAGCTTGTGCTGATTATGATGCCTGTCTAAACTAAAACAGTATTGCCTTACAGATTCTGTATCCTTCCATTCCCACTCTATTCTTGTATTTGTCTCGTTGCCCCTTAAATGCCGCTCCCACCACCACCTCCCCAGGCAGTGTTTTCCAGACCCTCTGAACAGAAAACTTGCCTTGCATACCTCCTCTAAAGTTCTCCCCATGCACCTTAAACCTATGTCCCCTAGTACTTGACTTTTCTAGCCCAGGAAAGAGCATCTGACCATCCACTCTGTCCATGCCACACATAAACCTCTATCAGGTCATCCCTCGACCTCTGTCGTTCCAGTGAGAACAAACTGAGTTTATCCAACCCCTCATAGTTAATACCCTCCACACCAGGCAACATCCTGATAAACCTCTTCTGTACCCTCTTCAAAGCATCCACATCCTTCTGGTAGTGTGACGACCAGAATTGATTACTTTATTCTAAATGAGGCCTAACTAAGGTTCTGTGAAGCTGCAGCATGACCCGTGAATTCTTATACTCAATGTCCCGACTGATGAAGGCAAACATGCCAAGTATGCTTTCTTGACTACCATATCTGTCTGCGTTTACGATCTGGCACTTTGTGATTGGTGGACATGTATGGCCAAATCTCTCTATCTGTCAGTACTCCTAGCATTTACTGTATAGTTCCTACATGCATTGGACCTTCATAATATCATAGAAACCCTACAGTGCAGGAGGCGGCCATTCGGCCCATCGAGTCTGCACTGACCACAATCCCACCCAGGGCCTACCCCCAATACCCCTACATATTTTACCCACTCATCCCTCTAACCTACACATCTCAGGACACTAAGGGGCAATTTTAGCATGGCCAATCAATCTAACGCGGACATCTTTGGACTGTGGGAGGAAACCAGAGCGCCCAGAGGTTGTGCAAAACTCCACATAGACAGTGACCCAAGTCAGGAATCGAACCCAGGTCCCTGCAGCTGTGAAGCAGCAGTGCTAACCAATGTGCTACCATGCTGCACCTATCTTTTCTTTATAGTTTTTTTGTGGCTTTCTGTTGACCTTTTAAGATTTCTCAATCCTCTAGTCTCCCACTAATCTTTGCCGCTTTGTTAACTGGGCACTTGATAAATAATGATGTGATTGACCAGAGTCCATGGGGATTTATGAAAGGGAAATTATATTTGACAAATCTGTTGGAGTTTTTTTTGAGAATGTTACTTGTGATGTAGATAAAGGAGAACCAATGGATGTGGTATATTTTTAGAAGGTCTTTAACTCATACAAGTAGTTAGTAAACAAAATTAAAGCAGATGGAATTGGGGATAATATACTGACATGGATTGGTTAACAGGCAGAAAACAGAGTGGTAGAAAGGTGGAAATGAGTTTTGAGGACGATGCAGTGTGGCTTCAAAGGGATTTGGGCAGACAAAGGGAATGGTTAAGGACGTGCAAATGGAATACAATGTGAATAAATGTGAAGTTATCCACTTTGGTAGAAATAAGAAAGGCAGAGTATTTCCTAAATAGAGAGTTAGGGAACTGATGTTCAATGGGTGTCATTGTTTGAATGCAGATACCACAAGCAATTAGGAAGGCAAGTGGTATGTTGACCTTCGTCACAAAGGGATTTGAGTACAGGAGTAAAGAAAAATATCTTCTGCAATTGTATAGTGCTTTGGGAGACCACAACTGGAGTATTGTGTACAGTATTAGTCCCCTAAGTCGAGGAAGAACATACTTATCATTGAGGGAGTCCACTGGAGATTCTCTAGATTAATTCTGGAAGGGTGGGATTAAGAAAGTTGGGACTGTGCTCTCAGGAGTTTTGAAGAATGAGATCTTATCTCATTGAAACTTGCAAAAAAATTTTCCAAGGTGAATGGGGTGGGGGAGGGTATCTCAAAATAAGGGTTAGGCCGTTTAGGACTGAGGTGAGAGGAAATTCAAATGGTAATTTTCTACCCCAGAGGACTGTGGAAGCTCAATCATTCAACATATTCAAGACAAAATTTTAGATACTAATGGCATCAAGGTATGTGGCCGTAGTAAGCAAGAATGGCTTAAAAGATGGATAGTCAACCATGATGAGTGAATAGTTAACAGGCTGAATAGCCTACTGTTGCTCCTATTTCCCATGTTCGCTTGTACTCCTGCTTGAGCAGGGAGGTGATTGGATTGTCCATAAAATTGTGGGAGCAGAATGTTTGGAAAGTGCTATTTCTTAAACATGTACAATCATATTTAATGAGGGTATTATACATACATGTTTACATTGATATCCATTTAAGGGAGTTATGCATTAAACACCTTGATGTTTCTCTACATTAAAGACAATATAAAAATGCCAGTGGTTTTGTAGGTTACGTTCTTGTGTCTGCAAACCATTCCAAGTTTATGTTTGTGTACATTGGAGTTCCACTTTGTTTTTGAAGGTTACAGGACAAGTTGAGAAGATTGTTAAAATGCACATGGAATTCTTGACTTTATTAATTGTGTAATAGCAAAGTAGTTAGTCTGAATCTTTCAAATAGACAGTTGGAGTATCTGAGATTTTAAGAAGCATGTGAAAGCCTCGGAGGTGCTGAGGTTATTTGCTAGATTAGTGTCAGGGACGTGGATTTTTGATCACATGGAGGGATTACAGCTACAGGCATTATTCTCCTGCAGCAGAGCAGGTTTTGGGAACATTAAAATGAAGGGCTTTGATGGTGTCAATAGGAGAAACTATTTCCAATTGCAAAAGACTGGGTAACCTGAGAAAATAAGTTTAAGGTAACTGACAAAAGAATTAGAGGTGACATGAGAAATTCCAGAGTTTTCATGGTCCAGAATGTGCTGCCTAAATATGATGGAAGTATATTCACGGTAACTTTTAAAAGGAATTTATATAAGTAACTTCAGGGCTGTGGGAAAGGAGCAGGAGTGCGGCACTAATTTTCAAACAGCTTTTGGAGAAGTGATGGGCCAAGTGATCTCTCCTGTATTGTATAATTCTGTGACTCTAATCAAATAGTTTGTGTTTTCCTGTATACTTTTGGATTCATTGTATCCCCTGAATGCATGTGAGAAATTTCAAGGGAACATGTGATGTTTAAGGAAATTTGAGGCTGACCAGCTAGTCCACAGAATATTAATTTAACTTGCATGTCTCTATTTGAATGAATTCTCATTGCTAGCTAGCAATATCATGACCCTCTTCACAACATCTCATACTCACACTTTTGTTAAGTCATCTTTTGGCTTTCTCAGCAGTGAAATTAGCCTCCTTAATACCGTAATTTTCTAATCCCTATGATAAGAACCTGCTGATTTTAAACTTGATCAATTATGTTGTTTTAATATCCGAAGTATAATAGAAAGTTGAAATCAAAATGCACTACTCTAATGCATTCCAGCTAAGGCCTTTACAAACTCAATTCCTTGTTTTTATATTGTGCCTCGATACTGTTGCATCTAATTTTTTTTAAAAAAATGTACTGTTTGCTTATGGCCTTATTTACTTAAACTAACATAGTTAGCGTCTGTATTAACATACACTCTGCTGCATTATGCCATATAGAAGTTTGGTAAGAAGTCTGACAACACCAGGTTTAAGTCCATCCGATTTATTTGATAGTAAACTCGCTAGCTTTAGGGGTTTGCCCTTCGTCAGGCGAATGGAGAGTTCTGGCCTCAGGCATTGCAAGGTGGCCTTCACGACACACGACAGCACAGAATCGCTGAGCAGAGACTGATAGCCAAGTTCTGCACACATGAGGACAGTCTCAACAGAGATCTTAGGCTCATGTCGCACTGTCTGTAACCCCCATGACTTGCCTGGGTTTGCTAAACCTCACTTACTGTACTGCCTGGAGACAATACACACCTCTTTAACCTGGGTTTAATGCTCCTTCCACTCTCATTGTTGGCCACTTTAAGACTTGAATAGCAGATTAGGTGGAAAGATTTGCATTCTAATCAGTAATCTGTAAACTGTGTGCTGTTTTATGCTCTGCCTTCATTCGCCTGACAAAGGGGCACACCCCAAAAGCTTGCGAGTTTACTATCAAATAAATCGGTTGGACTTAAACCTGGTGTTGTCAGACTTCTTACTGTGTTTACCCCAGTCCAACGCTGGCATCTTTACATATAGAAGTTTACCAGTTAAGGTCTTTCTGCTTGTCCATTACTTCCAAAATAAGATTTCATATTTTGTAAACGTGACGTACATCAACCAGCCAGTATCATCTATGCAATTGTGCTCACTCCCTGACTCTGCTGAAACCCCAGCTCCTTGCTCTTGGTAGTTGCAGTTGCACCTTTTCAATTTTGAATATATCTATGTCTATTTCAGCTCTGCAACAGACTGGAAGAGAAGATGAAAGATCTTCTGCAGGGTAATATTAAAAGACTAAAAAGGTGAGACATTTGAATGATCTAACGTTTCGACAACATTGCAAATGGAAAGTTGAATTTGATTTCTAGACCATGTCCAGTGAAGCTGGTTGAGTTATATTCTGATTACTGCCAGGTATGCTGGACTTTTCCAGTACTTTGTTTTTCTGTTACAAGATTTGGTAACTTATGGGATGTACAATTAACAGGTCATCCACAGCGATAGGTGTTTCTCCACGTTCCAATTAAACTTTCCACTGTTTCTGTGCAAAGTGTGACAAAAACAAGGAAACACTGACACAAGAATTGATTAAGAAGTACATCCACATATTTATATATCCATATATTTGGCATATCAAAACCTGGATCTCCTTGGATGAGTTTAAACAACATGGATCAAAGCAGAGGCTAATAATACATAAGATGCGAAAAGGGCCAAAAGAGGACATGATGAAATAATGGCTCTGCAAAGCAGTAAATAAACACACAGAAAGGGAAAGCCACAGAGCAAGGATGACTGGAAATATACAAGGATCTTTGCTTACTAAGAGTCAGGGAATAGCAAGGTTACGTGACTTTGGGCTTTGACAAAGATTGTGGAATGGGAGGACATAAGGAGGATCTAAAGCAATACTACAAATGAAATGGTAGCTTGCAAATTAGACAGGTTTGGAGTAACTTTTGGTTCAGAGTAAAATGTTTTCCCCTCAGCAGGACGAACGGGGATGCACATCGAATCCTTTCTCGGGTGAGGGTGGATAATATTGGCGTTTTGGGCATGTTGAATTCCGTATGGGGGCTATAGGTTTAGACAGCCAGTTCTTTCGTGTTGGATATATTTCTGACTGATTCTGCTCGATTTTCACACTTAAGATTGGCTTTACTGCCCTTCAAAAATGATTTGTTTAGCTTGTAGTTTTTCTCAATGTATCTTTCTGGTTGAATGTTAACTTTATTATATATTATGGCCTCTAGCAACATACCAATGACTGGTCTAAGATTGCCTCCTGTTCTCTTTATAAACTTGAGGTCTTGCATAGGAAATGGTTGGGTTCTGTGATGCAACTTGACGAGCCTCTGCTATTTCCTTTGACTTCAACTTTCAAGCTTTAAAGCATCAGGTTTGGTGGCTTTGCTGCCAGCACTTCATTTCTAGTACTGCTTTAGCTCCTCCTTATGTCCGCCTATTCCACAATCATTGTCAAAGCCTGAGCAAAGTCATGTAACCTTGCTATTCCCTGACTCTAAGTAAATTTCCTTGTATATTTCCAGTCATTCCTGCTCTGTGGCTTCCCCTTTCTTTGTTTATTCACTGCTTTGCACAGTCATTATTTCATGATGTGCCCTTTTGACCTTTCTGGTCCGTTTCACATCTTGTGTATTATTAGCATCCGCTTAGACCTATGCTGCTTAAACTCATCCAAAGAGATCTAGGTTTTGATATGCCAAATATATTTGTAGGTGTATCTCTCCTCAATCAGTACTTATGTCAATGTTTCCTAGTTTTTGTCACATTTTGCACAGAAACAGTGGAAAGTTTAATTGGAACTTGCAGAAACACCTATTGCTGTGGGTAACCTGTTAATGATACATCCCATAAGTTAACAAATCTTGTAATAGAATAAAAATAAAATGCTGGAAAAGTCCAGCATGTCTCTCAACACCCATAGAGGGAAGAGTTAACGTTTGATTCCTCAGCTCTGAAAAAGTCATACAGGTTCCAAATGTTAATTTTTTTCTCTCCACTGAGGAATCTTGGAATAATTATTCAGACCCCTGAAGTCGGCAGAGCATGTGAATAAGAAAGTCAAGAAGGCATATGGGACATTTGCTTTTGCCAGTTCTGGTATAGAGTAGAAGAGCAAGGAGGTAATGTTGGAGTTGTACAGAGCATTGGCTAGGTCACAGCTGGAGTACTATGTGCAGTTCTGGTCACCTCACCATAGGAAGAAGATGCTAGCACTAGAGGAGGTTCACCAGGGTATTGCCTGGGTTGGAACATCTGAGATATAGGGAGAGACTAGATAGACTTGGACTGATCTCTTTAGAACAGAGAAGGCTAAGGGGGATGTGATTGAGAAGTATGGACATGGTGGGTAGGGAGCATCTGTGCCCCTTGGTTGAGGGGCAATCACAAGGGCATAGATTTAGGGTGAGAGGCAGGAGATTCAGTGGGGATTTAAGAAAAACCTTTTTCACTCGGAGGTGGTAATCTGGAATGCACTGCCTAGAAAGGTAGTTGAAGCCAGAAACCTTAATCTCAACAATATTTGAATGAGCACTTAAAATATCGCAACATTCAAGGATATGGGACAAGCATTGGAAAATGGGATTAGGTGCCTTTAGTGGTAGATATTGTCAGTGTAGACTCGATGGACCAAAGGACCTTTTCTGCGCAGTGTGACTTTGATGCCAGATCTGTTTTTCCAGCTTTTTTATTTCCGATTTCTGACTTCCACCATCTTTTATTTTTACTTAAACCTTGTAGTGATCTCTGTCTGGATACTGTTAAGCTAAGGCTCTGTCTGCCTGTTCAAATCAGTTCACAAAGAATGCCTTGATCAATGCTGCTCTCAACCAACACATAAGAACTAATTCCAGCAGAACTTTTTTTTTTGTTTGTGGAGCATTTAAGTATCTGTATCAGTGACTGCACCTTTCTTTGGATGTGAAGTGCTTTGGGGGCATCCCAATTGATGAAATACATGGGAAAATAGAAGCCAGTTAATTCATTTCCCTGTTGCATTCTGCAGGTTACCTGCTATCGTAAGAGGAGGAACCATTGATAGGTACTGGCCTACTGCAGATGGTCGGTTAGTTGAGTATGACATTGATGATGTTGTTTATGATGAAGATTCTGCATACCAAAACATCAAGATTCTCCATTCAAAACAGTTTGGAAATATTCTTATTCTCAATGGTGATATTAGTAAGTATTTTCTGATTCTAATATGGAAATTGCAAGTTACAAAATGGTGTCCCATGTAGTTGTTGGGAGCTTGGTGCGAATCTTTGTAAACCAGTGAATAACCGGGAAGTAATTAGGAGTTATTTTGATTTGTCCTTTACACCTTCCTGTTTCTTTGCATATTTTATTTCTTATAATTGTAGCTGTTTGCTTGTTGGTGCTGAAGTACCGCGTCTCAACTAGTGTATCTGAAGCAGGATGGCAATTTGCTTCAGGGTGCAAGTGAAAAAGGCTTGGCTGGAAATTTAGTCATTTAGTAACCAATAATTGCTATTGATTTAACCTGCGTTGCTACATGAATGTGGATGTCAAGTAGAACGCAAGATGGGAATAAAAAGTGAAAGCAGGTCATGTTTGGGCATTTTTAAAGTTGCCATTTGCGTGTAATTTTAGAGAGCCTGATGGTGCTTGGTCTTTCCTGTTGGAAATCAACACCTTTAGAGGAAAGGGGAAAAATCCAGAACGTTGCACTAGCCCTTGAGGTTCAGTTGAATGATGGCACAATACCAGACTGTGGATTAAATGAAAGTATGATTCTGAGTTGGAGGCACAAATGGCAGACATCAGCAGGATGGTATACTGCTGCTTTGCTTCTGTAATGTGTAACCTCTAACCCTATGCTCATGTAAATTTACACAACCAACGGTGATTGAAAATATGTCTGTTTCTTCAGTATTACAGACATAAAATGCTGGAGCATTAAGTGAGTTGGGCAGTAACTCTGGGGGAAGATGGGGTTAACGTTTCAGGTCTACGTAGAGGATCGTAACAAATTGAGCAACTTTTTTGCCGCTGTGTAAGTGCTTAGTACGGTTACTTATTTGTTTATGACAGCACCTGTGACAGGGCAGCACTCCCTTACTACTCTGATGTGTTAACCTGAAGTACTCAAATCTCTGGAATGGGGGTTTAAAACCATTCAGAGCCAACAGCAGCACTACAAAGCCCATGGCTGAGACCTGGCTTAACAGCTGGTGTAATGCTTAAGAATTTATTCAATATATTTTACAGTAAATAATATCTTTGTGTACACCTGTCTATTCCAGATTTAGGAGAGAGTGACCTTCCATACACTCAAGCTATAATGGGCAATGGAGCCGAGGACTACACAGGGAAAGAAATTCTTATCCTAGGAGGAGGAGATGGTGGAATCCTATATGAACTGGTGAAGTTGAAACCAAAGATGGTCACCATGGTGGAAATATCCTTTGTGCGTAACCTTGTCTGAAGTAGCTGTGTCCAAGGGTTCGTGTCTGAAGTTGGCGATTTTGGTTATAAGGTTAGAATAAAGAAATTGGGGATTGTGCTCCTAGGAACAAAGGATTTTGAAAGTTAATTTGATAGAGGTTTACAAGCTTAGGGCAGGTTTGATAAGTTAGATAAAGATGGTCCAAGGACTTGGGGACATAATTGATCTGCTCTTCAAATGAGAGGTATTCAAGATATCATGGGGCCTGGACACTGAATAGGGAGAGACTGTTCCTACTCAGGATTGAAAATGAGAGGGTAGGGAGTGAAGGAAATTGGCAAAAGAAGCAAAAACGATATGAAAATGTCTGATGCGGTGAGTGGTTAGAGTTTGGAATGCACAGCCTGAGAATATGGTGGAGGCAGATTCAAGTCTGATGGCCCAAAGACTAGGGGACATGCATTTAAGGTTTTGGGTAAGAGATGCAGAGAGGCAAAGCTTTTCACATGCAGCAAGTGGTAATGCCCATGTAAGGAGTGGAAGTGGAAACAAAAATTCCAAAAGAAAACTGGATGGGCACCTGAAGGAAATAAATGACATCGGTCATTTGGGAATGGGATTAACTGAATTACTCTGCAGAGAACTGGCATGGGCTCAGTGGGTCAAAAGGCTTCCTTGTGTAATAACTATTTCTAACACTTAAGCAAAAATTGGCTCAGTGACAGATGCAAAGATTATTGGTTAATGGATGCTTTTGTGACTGAAAAGATGCTTCTGATGGGTCTCTCTAGGCCTCTGTTCTGGATCTCTTTATTTTGTAATCAACGGTTTTGACTAAAGTGTAGAGGGTATACCTAAGTTTGTAGATATAATGTGATGGTGAGGACGAAAGCTGTAGGATGCAAGAAATTATCAGTTGACTGCTCGTATGGGCAGAAAAGAGGCAAATGGACTTCCATTTGGCGAAGTTAATCAAGCAGAAGGCATTCTCTGCATTATCAAACTTGTATAAGGTACTGGTTCAGTCTCATGGAGTATTGTGTCCAGATCTGGGTGATCTAAAGGCATTGGAGAGAATGCAAACAGGATTGATGAGAATAATTCCAGGGATTCCCTCATCACTTTGGAGAAGTTGGGATTTTTTCATCGGAGAGGGTATGCTTCTGAGGGGATTTCTAGTAGAACCTCCCTGCACTTGCATTTATGCTTTGGCCCTCTGTTCTGTAACAACTCTGAAGTGTGAGGTAATGCATTAGGGAGGACAAACTAAACAAGGGAATGCATAATAAATTGAATGATAGTGAGTATATTTGGAATAGAGGGATATTGAAGTGTAAGTCCACAAATCCTGGAAGTAGCACATGGTTATGAAGTATGTAATACTTTGTTAACCAAGGCATAAAATGGAAGAGGGAGGTTCTACTAGAAAAGTATAAAACACAAATAAAACCACAGCTAGCATACTATGACCAAATTTGATCATTGCATTAAAGGGAAAACATGATCATACAGAGTGCGTGAAAGATATTTCCAAGGATGTTACCAGGAATGTAGAATTTTAGCTACTCAGTAAGGTTGCATTGGCTGGGGTTTCTTTGGAACAATGGAAACTGAGGAGCGATTTAATTGAGAGACTGAGCTGGAGGGGCTGGGAAGGGGCTATTTCCATGAGCAGAGTTGAGAATGACAGCTTTTAAAGCAATTGACCAAAGGATTAAAGGGGATTTGAAGTTAATTATGTTCCCGGGGCGGGGGTGTGTTGATAACATTTTGGACAAAAATTGGATTGTGACACATCTTCAGGTCTACGGAGCAACACCTGAATGTGGGACGAGGTTAGATGACAGGGCACAATAGATCAAAAGGCCTCTTGTATTATAAACTTTGTTTTTGGTATACAGATCAGCAATTACTTGATTGATGGAAGAGGTTCAAGGGACTAAATGAGATGTTCCTGTTCTAATGTTTCTGAATATTATTGATTAAACTGTTTTTTGTATCAAAGCCTTTGGAATTCAGTGCATCATTCTATCTTTCCATGAATGAATATTTGAACTCCCACTACAGCTGCACCTGCATGAGCATGGAGGGGAATTGGCTGTGATAACTGAACTTTCCCATTACTGGAAGCTGCATGTTGTCCTGAAATGTGAAGAGCAGTAATTTTCCTGTCCATTTCAGGAATGCAGACTGAGAGCCACTGAGTAGCCAGGTACAGTGCTTGCTGCTGTCAGTGATTGTGCAACGTGTATTCAGGATTTTGCTTCTTCATTTGTAAAGATGAGAGAGAATTTCAGACCACACAGCACTCTTAATTCCTTCATTTTAGAAGTAGTATTCTGGTGGCAGTAGTTAGCATTGCTGCTTCACAGTGCCAGAGACCCAGGTTAAATTCTGGCCTCGGGCCACTGTGTGGAGTTGAAAATGACAGCTTTTAAAGCAATTGACCAAAGGATTAGAGGGGATTTGAAGTTAATTATGTTCCCGGGGCCGGGGTGTGTTGATAACATTTTGGACAAAAATTGGATTGCGACACATCTTCAGGTCTACGGAGCAACACCTGAATGTGGGACGAGGTTAGATGACAGGGCACAATAGATCAAAAGGCCTCTTGTATTATAAACTTTGTTTTTGGTATACAGATCAGCAATTACTTGATTGAAGGAAGAGGTTCAAGGGACTAAATGAGATGTTCCTGTTCTAATGTTTCTGAATATTATTGATTAAACTGTTTTTTGTATCAAAGCCTTTGGAATTCAGTGCATCATTCTATCTTTCCATGAATGAATATTTGAACTCCCACTACAGCTGCACCTGCATGAGCATGGAGGGGAATTGGCTGTGATAACTGAACTTTCCCATTACTGGAAGCTGCATGTTGTCCTGAAATGTGAAGAGCAGTAATTTTCCTGTCCATTTCAGGAATGCAGACTGAGAGCCACTGAGTAGCCAGGTACAGTGCTTGCTGCTGTCAGTGATTGTGCAACGTGTATTCAGGATTTTGCTTCTTCATTTGTAAAGATGAGAGAGAATTTCAGGCCACACAGCACTCTTAATTTCTTCATTTTAGAAGTAGTATTCTGGTGGCAGTAGTTAGCATTGCTGCTTCACAGTGCCAGAGACCCAGGTTAAATTCTGGCCTCGGGCCACTGTGTGGAGTTGAAAATGACAGCTTTTAAAGCAATTGACCAAATGATTAGAGGGGATTTGAAGTTAATTATTTTCACAGGGCTGGGGTGTGTTGATTACATTTTAGACAAAAATTGGATTGCGACACATCTTCAGGTCTGCGGACCAACACCTGAATGTGGGACTAGGTTAGATGACAGGGCACAATAGATCAAAAGGCCTCTTGTATCATAAACTTTGTATGTTTCTGGTAGACAGATCAGCAATTACTTAATTGGTGTCTGCATGGGTTTCCTACAGGTGCTCCGGTTTCCTCCCACAATCCAAAGATGTCCAAGTTAGGTGAATTGGCCATGATAAATTGCCCCTTAGTATCAGAATGGCAGGGTAAGTATGTGGGGTTACTGGATTTGGGCCGAGGTGAGATTGTTGTCGCTGCCGGCTTGATGGGCCAAATGGTGGCCTCCTGCAGTGTAGAATATCTATTCTAAAATAGTGGCAGCACACCAAAATGGTGTAACCAGGTGATTGTTTAGCAACACCTTTTACAAAGCACCCTTTGTGTAGAACATCCTACGCAAGGCACATCACGGGTTGAATCAAGCAAAAATGATCACTGACAGAATTTAGGATGGGTGAGCAAAAGCCTAGTCCAAAGCAGTGGGATTTAAGAAAAGCCTTAAAAGTGGAGGGGAAGATGGAGATGCAGAGAAATTTTAGGGATAGATTTCCAGAGTGTGGGCCAGGCAGTATTTCCAAATGTCGTTTTTTCCTTTCGTGGGATGTGGGCAAAGCTGAAAATGCCAATTTTTGCTTATCCCTAATTACACTTGCTAAGCTTCCTAGACCATTTGAGGGCAGTTAAGAGTCAAATCACGCAGCAGCCTTCTAACTCGCTGCACCACTACACAGTAGCAGCAGCGTGTTTCATCTACAAGATGACCTGCAGGAACTTACCAAAGTTCTTCGACAGCATCTTCCAAACCCACAACCATCTAGAAGGACAAGGGAACACCAACTGCAAGTTCCCCTCTAAGCCACTCACCATTCTGACTTGGAAATGTATCACTGCTCCTTCACTTAGATGGGTCAAAATCCTGCAACTCCCTCCCTAACAAAATGGACTAGAGTGGTTCAAGAAGACAGCTTGCCACCATTAGGGATCAGCAATAAATGCTGGCTGAACCAGTGAAGTGCACATCTCAGGATAAAAACAATGCTGTAGGTCTGGAATGTACGTAGGCCAGGCAAGGATGGCAGATTTTCTTCTCTAAAGGCAGTAAGTGAATCAGGTTTTTACCTCAATGATAATTGCCATGGTCATCATCACTGAAACCAGTTTTTAGATTCAGATTTATTAACTGACTTTAAATTCTGTAATGTGGGATTTTAACCTATGTCCCCAGGGTTTTAGGCTGGGTCTTTGGATTACTACTAGTCCAGTGACATTACCGCTGTGCCACCGACTGTTAGCGTCAGAGTTGTCACGAATGGAACAGCTTGATTGTTTATCAAGCTGGCTATTGTCTCGTCCAGATGAATCTACTAGTGTTGGGTTGAGGAAAGTTTGAACTTGGAGGCAATCTGGGCATTTTCTTTAATTTCTTGCTAATCTTTGTCAATTTTTATTCAGCTATCGTTTAAGAGAGCTTAATTTTTTTGTGTGTTTTTAAATCCTGTTCTGACCTTCCTTAACTTAAGTTGCACATTGACCAGATGGTGATTGATGCATGTTGCAAGCACATGCGCAAAACCTGTGGAGATGTCCTGGACAACCTGAAAGGAGATTGCTATCAGGTAAACCTGAGGGCACTGTTCATACTTTCCCACAAGATGATTAGAAACATCTAGGCTGGTCAAGTCCTCGGTCAATTTTATAACTGCCAAACTCAAAGCAAAACACCACAGCAGCTGGAAATCTGAAATAAAAACAGAAAATGCTGTTTGTAATAAAAAAACTCAGCCAGCCTGGCAGCATCTGTAGAGACAAACAGATGTCAGGTAACAATTCAGGGCTAAAAGATGACAAGATTTGGAAAGCTTCGATTACAAAAGAGATTGTGAGCTTACTGAAAAAGGAGGGGGTGGCATACATGAATTTCAGGAAAATGAAAACGGATAAGGCTCTTGAATAGACATAGCAGGAAAGAGCTTACATGATATTGGAACTTAGTTCTTTGGTTGGCTGCAAGTTCTCTTGAGGCACTCACTGAATGTTAAAATGGCGGTGCGGGCTTGTTAGGCCGAAGGGCCTGTTTCCTGTGCTGTGTTGCTCTTTGTTTATGTATGCATATGATATATGACCAGCTTGGAGCCAAAGCTGCCCAAAAACATTAGGGGGAAAAAGAGAGACTTGCAGGTACTAGCAAGCAAAATCACCAGCAGCAGAATTTTCACTCCAGGAAGGCCAGGAGACCTACTTCGAGCTAGCCAGCAGAACTCCAGGGAGAGAGAGAAACACCATTTTTCAGCCTGATGTCCATACCCCTTTTAAACTCGAACTGCAGCCAACAGCCAAACTAAAAATGAAATCCTGAATTTATTCAAGTGAATTCTGTCTACACTGTCCTCTTCATCATGGTGACGAGTGGAGTGCCTCAGAGTGCTGGGGCCTCAGCTATTTACCATTTATATCGATGATCTGGAGGAGGGAACCGAGTGTATGGTGTCGAAATTTGCTGATGACACCAAGATTGGAGGAAAAGCAAATTGTGCGGAGGGTGTGGAGAGTCTGCAGAAGGATCTAGATAGGCTGGGCGAATGGGCCAGGAACTGGCAAATGGAATTTAATGTTGGCAAGTACGAGGTGGTCCACTTTGGTACGAATAATGGTAGGAAGGATTATTACTTACGTGGAGAAAAACTGCAGCAGGCGATGGTGCAGAGAGACCTCGGCGTCCTTGTGCATGAGTCGCAAAAACCCAGCTTGCAGGTGCAGCAGGTGGTCAGGAAGGCGAATGGGATGCTGGCCTTCATAGCGAGGGGGATTGAATATAAAAGTAGGGAGGTCTTGCTGCGGCTGTACAGAGCATTGGTGAGGCCGCAGCTGGAGTACTATGTGCAGTTTTGGGCGCCGTACTTACGCAAGGATATTTTGGCCTTGGAGGGAGTGCAGAGGAGGTTTACTAGGCTGATGCCAGAGTTGAGGGGGTTGAGCTATGAGGAGAGGCTGAATAAACTAGGCTTGTACTTGTTAGAGTTTAGAAGAATGAGGGGAGATCTCATTGAGATGTATAAGATGATGAATGGGATGGATAGGATAGAGGTGGAGAGACTCTTCCCGCTCAGAAAGAATAATAGGACTAGGGGGCACAGCCTCAAGATAAAGGGGGGGCGATTTAGAACGGAGTTGAGGAGGAACTTCTTCACTCAAAGGGTGGTGAATCTCTGGAACTCTCTGCCCGTTGAAGTGGTGGAGGCTGCCTCGCTAAATATTTTTAAGACACGGGTTGATGGGTTTTTGATAAGAGAGGGGATTAAGGGTTATGGGGAGAGGGCAGGAATGTGGAACTGAGCCACGACAGATCAGCCATGATCTTATTGAATGGTGGGGCAGGCTCGAAGGGCTAGATGGCCTACTCCTGCTCCTATTTCTTATGTTCTTATATTTACAATACTTCCAAGTTTGGTGTTATCAGCAAACTATGAAATTGTCTTCTGCATGTCAAGATCTAGATCATTTACATCCCTGGGGAACAGCACTACAAACATGCCTCCAGCCTGAAAAATATCCATTGACCGTTACCCTATGCTTCCTGTTATTCAGCTAAAGTAACATTGAATATTACAGCGCAGAACATGCCCTTCGGCCCATGATATTGCGCCGACCAGTTACAAAACAATGACCCACTAACCTAAACCAATCCCTTTTCGTCCATAAACCTATCCACGGATCTCTTAAACGCCCCCAAACTAGGCGCATTTACAACTGCAGCAGGCAGGGCATTCCAATCCCTCACCACCGTCTGGGTAAAGAACCTACCCCTGATATCCGTCCTATAACTACCACCCCGTAATTTAAAGCCATGCCCCCTCGTGCTAGATTTCTCCATCAGAGGAAAAAGGCTATTACTATCCACCCTATCTAAACCTCTAATCATCTTATATGTTTCAATAAGATCCCCTCTTAGCCGCCTTCTTTCCAGCGAAAACAACCCCAAATCCCTCAGCCTCTCCTCATAGGACCTCCCCTCCATACCAGGCAACATCCTGGTAAACCTCCTCTGCACCCTCTCCAAAGCCTCCACACCCTTCCTGTAATGTGGGGACCAGAACTGCACACAGTACTCCAAGTGTGGCCACACCAGAGTTGTGTACAGTTGCAACATGACGCTGTGACTCCTAAATTCAATCCCCCTACCAATAAACGCCAAGACACCGTATGCCTTCTTAACAACCTTATCTACTTGACTCCCAACTTTCAGGGATCTATGTACACATACACCTAGATCCCTCTGCTCATCCACACTATTCAAAGTCCTCCCGTTAGCCCTATACTCGACACATCTGTTATTCCGACCAAAGTGATTTACCTCACACTTCTCCGCATTAAACTCCATCCGCCATGTTGCTGCTGTCCCC
Source organism: Prionace glauca (assembly GCA_037974335.1). Classification (NCBI taxonomy): domain Eukaryota; kingdom Metazoa; phylum Chordata; class Chondrichthyes; order Carcharhiniformes; family Carcharhinidae; genus Prionace; species Prionace glauca. Next base: position 76,102,294 of record CM075733.1, on the reverse strand, counting down.
TTTATTCCATGAGCTATAGTGTTTCTCTCATCTGTTGTCTGGCATTGTATCAAAGTTCATGTACATCATATCAACAGCATTGCCCATATTGATCCTTTTTCTTAACTCCTCAAAAACTTCAAGTTAGTTCAATGCAATTTTCTCCTTGGAGATCCATGTTGCCTCTTCCTCATCAACCTATGTTTTTCCATTTGATTGTTGATTTTATCCCGAATAATTGTTTCTAGGAGCTTGCCCACTAATATTAAACTGACTGGTCAGTAATTGCTGGGGCTATTATTACAAAGTTTTTTAAACAAGGGCATAACATTCACAATTCTCCAGTCCTCTGGTACCTCTCCAGAGTCTAGGGAAAATTAGAAGATAATAGAACATAGAACATTACAGCGCAGAACAGGCCCTTCGGCCCACGATGTTGCGCCGACCAGTTACAAAACAATGACCCACTAGCCTAAACCAATCCCTTTTCATCCATAAACCTATCCACAGATCTTTTAAACGCCCCCAAACTAGGTGCATTTACAACTGCAGCTGGCAGGGCATTCCAGTCCCTCACCACCCTCTGGGTAAAGAACCTACCCCTGACATCTGTCCTATAACTACCCCCCCTTAATTTAAAATCGTGCCCCCTCGTGCTAGCTTTCTCCATCCTAGGAAAAAGGCTATCACTATCTACCCTGTCTAAACCTCTAATCATCTTATATGTTTCAATGAGATCCCCTCTTAGCCGCCTTCTTTCCAGCGAAAACAACCCCAAATCTCTCAATCTCTCCTCATAGGATCTCCCCTCCATACCAGGCAACATCCTGGTAAACCTCCTCTGCACCCTCTCCAAAGCCTCTACATCCTTCCTGTAATGTGGGGACCAGAACTGCACACAAAACTCCAAGTGCGGCCGCACCAGAGATGTGTACAGTTGCATCATGACGCTGCGACTCCTAAATTCAATCCCCCTACCAATAAACGCCAAAACTCCGTATGCCTTCTTAACAACCTTATCTACTTGATTCCCAACTTTCAGGGATCTATGTACACATACACCTAGATCCCTCTGCTCCTCCACACTATTCAAAGTCCTCCCGTTAGCCCTATACTCAACACATCTGTTATTCCTACCGAAATGAATTACCTCACACTTCTCCACATTAAACTCCATCCGCCACCTCTCAGCCCAGCTCTGCAACCATTCTAAGTCATCCTGCAAACTATGACACCCTTCCTCACAATCTACCACATCTCCGACTTTGGTGTCATCAGCAAACTTACTAATCCACCCAACTATACCCTCATCCAGATCATTAATAAAAATTACAAACAGCAGTGGCCCCAAAACAGATCCCTGAGGCACACCACTTGTAACCGAACTCCATGACGAATATTTCCCATCAACAACCACTCTCTGTCTCCTATCTGCTAGCCAATTCCTGATCCAATTACCTAGATCACCCCCAATCCCATATATCTGCATTTTCTGCAGAAGCCTACCATGGTGAACCTTATCAAACGCCTTGCTAAAATCCATATACACCACATCAACTGCCTTACCCCTATCCACCTCTTTGGTCACTTTCTCAAAGAACTCGATAAGGTTAGTAAGGCACGACCTACCCGCTACAAAACCATGCTGACTGTCTCTAATCAACTCATTACTTTCCAAATAACTATAAATCCTGTCTCTAATAATCCTTTCCAAAACCTTACCCACCACAGAAGTAAGACTCACCGGTCTATAATTCCCAGGGAAGTCCCTTCTCCCCTTCTTAAACAATGGGACAACATTTGCTGTCCTCCAATCTTCTGGTACTATACTATATAATGGCCAGCATTCCTGCGATTCCTATTCTCACTTCCTTCAATATCCTTAAATGCATTTCATCCAATCCTGGATAAATTTTACCATAAGTCTCACAACTCGAGGGCCGAAGGGCCTATTTGTGCTGTAATGTTCTATGTTTAACACTAGGTTAAACAGGTTTATTTGGAATCACAAGCCTTCTGGGCCCTGCTTGATATTTCAAATGCTGATGGTCTATTCAGCACTTCAATTTTAAACCCTTCTATGGACTGAATTTCTTCATCTGTCACCATATCCTGGGTAACATTTACCTCCTTGGTAAAGACAGATGCAGTTACATTGCTTGGTGCAGTTTATAGACTTCCAACTACTGAAGGATGTAGAAAGACAAATCTGGGAACTTGGAGAGATGCAAGCATTATAGGCTAGTTATAATTGCTATCGAGTAGTTATCGAATTATCTGACTGTAGACCAGGACAGTTGAAGGTGCAAAAGCTCTTAGACTGTGTCCAGGAATGCTTTCTACAACAGTGTGTCCAGTCCAGCAAGGCAGGATACAAGGACCTGGATCTTGGAAATAAGGTGGGCTAAGTAGATTAAGTGTCAGTCGTGGAACATTTAGGAGGTGATGGTCACATCATAAGGTTTAGGCTGATAGGAAAAAAAAAGACAATTCAGAGTAAAAATAACTGGACAAGAGCTGACTTAAATGGGGCAAGAACTGAGCAAAAGCCTACGCAATCCCCATCCACTGCTGCTTGCTTCCATATAGGTTAACCTGTTCATTCACTAAATAATTTCTCCTTTAATATTTCTCACTTGTAAATAAAAGGTGTGGCTATGGCATGGGCCCCCATTATGCCTTTTTTGGTAGGTTATGTGAAACACTCCTTGTTCCAGTCCTGCTCCGGTCGTCTCCCACAATTCTTTTTCCTTTATATCGATGGTTGTTATGGTGTCACTTCATGCTCTTGACTGGACCTGGAAAAGATGATCAGTTTTGCTTCCAATTTCCACCCGTCTCACCTACACCTGGTCCATCTCTGATATTTCTTTTCCTTTCTGTGACCCCTCTATCTCCATTTCTAGTTATGCTATCACCAGTGTTCATTACAAACCTACCGACTCTCACAGCTACTTCGACTACAGCTTCTCACACCTGCTTCTTGTAAGAACTCCAACCCATTCTCCCAATTTCCCCACCTCTATTGCTTGTGTTCCATTTATGTCACCTTCAAAAATGGCACTTCTGACATTTTTTTTTCCTTAGCTAAGGTTTTTCCCCACCACTGTTGTTGACAGGGCACTCAAACAAGTTCACCTCACTCCTGTACTGCTGTTGTCACCTATCCCCCTCCTGCCCAGAACCATGGCAGGGTCTCCCTTGTCCTCAGTTTTCACCGTACCAGCATTTGCATTCAAAGGATCATCCTCCACCACACCCAAATATCTCACCCCTTTACCACTGCCCTCTCCTTGCAATTGCAGAAAGTGCAACACCTGTCCCTTCCTCACTGTTCTTTCAGATGAAGCAGTGTTTCACTTGCACCTTGTTTAATTTGGTCTCCTGTATTTGCTGCTCCCAATGCAGTCTCCTTTGCACTGGGGAGATGAATGCAGGCTAGGTGACTGCTTTTGAGATACCTTCACTCAGTCCTCAGGCATGACCCACCCCACAACCTTTCTCTTGTTTCAACTCAGCATCTTGTTCTCATGCCTGCAAGTAATGCTGTGGCTGGCATTACAGTCTTCATTGAATTCAACACCTTTAACTTTCTTCTCCATCTTGACCTTTTTTAAAATCCAAAATATCTTTATTGCAACACAGTCCCCCGACAGGGCCATCAGTCACTTTAATTTTGCTTTTACTGAGCACTGACTTTTGTTCTCCTATTAATGCATCAGCACCTTCTGTAGTCCTTAACACTGCCATTAACACTGCCTCTGTCTTGTCTCCTACACATCTTTGAAATCTCCTAGCTTGCATACCTGCTATTTTGCTCCACTCCAACTAATCCATCACATTTCTCCTCCCAGCTCACAAGAAGTCATACAGGCTTGAAATGCAAACTGTTTCCCTCTATCTACTGATGCTGCCTGATGTTTCCAGCGTTTTCGGTTGATCTACCTGCTTATGTTATACTTTCAAGTCTTTTATGGTCTCATCAACTCGGCATTGGTCACATTCAATCCAGTCTTATCGCTTCTCCGATTGCTGATCTGTAGTCATGTGGTCACCTATCACCTGTAATCCATTCCATCACAGCCACAAGTTATTTGCAAACACTCATCCCCTTGCCTCAGCTCATTAATCTCCTGCATGTGAGCTGCTCTCTACAGGTACAAATCCATTCCTTCAGCATTTGTTTGTCTCAGCGTTTTGTCCTTTTCACACTCTGCAAACTCTTGACATTTCTCCTGCTACATGTTTCTCTTCCTTCAGAAACAGTTTCTATCATTGCAGTTAATGTTATGCACCCCTGAATCTCTTTCACCCTGCTTGTCAAGTGCATGATCCCCCAAATAAGTAAAGCTGTTGGACTTTTCGATCTCACTACATCGAATGTTTATGCAGCTTTGAATCAAATGAAGCCCACCCACAACGGAAAGTATGTGAAAGATGGAACTATTTGTTGGGGTGGGATGACCTTTTGCCTCCCCCCCACCCCCCTTTTCCATTGGCGGTTTCACTTCATAGTGTGTTTCTTTAAGCCCTTGACCCACCAATGGGATGTGTGTGTATATATCGATTTCTCACCTCATGTGCTACATATTTTGTGTCCATCTTCACAATAGAAGACAGAATATCCCAGTATTTTTGGGGAACAAAGAATCCAATAAAAATTATCATAATGTACTGGAGAAATTAATGTGACTAAAAGTTGACAAAGTCCAAAGGTGTGCGGTTAGGTTGATTGACAATGCTAAAAAAAAATGCCCCTTAGTGTCCTGAGATGTGTAGATTAGAGGGATTGGTGGGTGGGTGTGTAGGGATATGGGGGTAGGGCCTGGGTGGGATTGTGGTCGGCGCAGACATGATGGGCCGAAGGGCCTCTTTCTACACTATAGGGTTCTATGATTCTATGAAATTCTCTTGATCTGATGACTTGCATTTTGAAAGAGGCAACTGGAGAAAATAGCTTTTTGCTCATATGAGGGAGAGAGAAAACTGAACCAAAGGCATGTCAGTCTGACGTCTGCTGTCAGCATTAGGCTGGAATCTGTTATTGGGGAAATGGTCCCTGGTTTTATGAAAGGAAAATTGGATTTAACAGATTGCATTTTTGAAATGTAACTGAGGAATGAAGTCATATTTGACAATCTCAGTTGGAGATTTTTGAGGATTTAAAGGGGAGTCATGAATGTAATGTACTTGAATGTTCAAATGACTTTTGAAAAACTCAGAAGTTTTAGTTAAATGAGGGCATGGGGTAGAAGGTAATATATGACCATGGAATAAGGATTAATTGGCAGAAAACTGAAGAAATAAGCTGACCATTCTCAGTGGAGTACAGAAGGATCAGTATTCGGGGCCTCGGCTATTCACAATGACTTGATCAATGATTTAGATGTGGGGCCAAATGCAATATTTTCGAGTTGTGAGGAGGAGGCAAGGAAGCTCAAGGGGATTTGGATAATATAAGTGAATGAGCCAGAACATGATAAATGGAATATAATGTCAATAAATATGAAGTTATCCATTTAAAAGAAAAAAAAACAAAGGCAGAGTATTTCTTAAATGATGAGAAATTGGGAAATGTAAATGTGCAGAGGGATGTGGGTGCCCTCATCAATGTGTCACTAAATGCAAATACAACAAACATTAGGAACACTAGTGGTATGTCAACCTTTATCACAAGGGGATTTGAGTATAGAAGTAGCAAAAGGTTGTTTAAATAAACCCTTTGTTAGACTGCACCTGAAGTACTGAATGCAGTTTTGGTCCCTTTACATAGAACATAGAACATTACAGCACAAACAGGCCCTTCAGCCCTCGAGTTGTGCCGATCACATCAACCCCACCAATCTATAGACCTATCTATAAACCCCAATCCCATTAAACCCCATATACTCATCCAGAAGTCTTTTAAAAGACCCCAGCGAGTTCGCCTTCACCACCGATGACGGCAGCCGATTCCATTCACTCACCACCCTCTGAGTGAAAAACTTACCCCTAACATCACCTCTGTACTTCCCTCCCCGCACCTTGAATCTGTGTCCTCTCGTAGTGACCATTTCAACCCGGGGAAATAGACTCTGAGAGTCCACCCTATCTATTCCTCTCAACATTTTATAAACCTCTATCAGGTCGCCTCTCAACCTTCGCCTCTCTAGGGAAAAGAGTCCCAGCTCCCTCAACCTATCTTCATAAGGCATGCCTCCCAATCCAGGCAACATCCTTGTAAATCTCCTCTGCACCCTTTCAATAGCTTCTACGTCTTTCCTATAGTGAGGCGACCAGAACTGCGCACAGTACTCCAAATGAGGCCTGACAAGGGTCCTGTAAAGTTGCAACATTACCTCCCGACTCCTAAACTCAATCCCTCGATTAATGAAGGCCAGTACACCATACGCCTTCTTGACCACCTCCTCCACCTGCGAGGCCGATTTAAGAGTCCTGTGGACCCGGACCCCGAGATCCTTCTGCTCTTCAACGCTACTAAGACTCCTGCCCTTGATAGTCTACTCGTTCATCCCGTTGGTTCTGCCGAAACGGACGACTACACATTTATCCGCGTTGAAGTCCATCTGCCACTTCTCCGCCCATTCCTGCATCCTATCTATGTCCTGCTGCAACTTTTGACATCCTTCCAGACCATCCACAACACCACCGATCTTCGTGTCATCAGCGAACTTGCTAACCCATCCCTCCACTTCCTCATCCAGGTCATTTATGAAAATGACAAACAGCAAGGGTCCCAGAACAGATCCCTGGGGCACCCCACTGGTGATTGACCTCCATTCCGAGAAAGACCCATCCACAACCACTCTCTGCCTTCTGCAGGCAAGCCAGTTCTGGATCCACAAGGCCAAAGGCCCTTGGATCCCATGCCCTCTCACCTTCTCAAGAAGTCTTGCATGGGGGACCTTATCAAACGCCTTGCTGAAGTCCATGTACACTACGTCCACGGCACTTCCTTTGTCAATGTGTTCAGTCACATTATCGAAGAACTCAACTAGGCTCGTAAGGCACGACCTGCCCTTGACAAATCCATGCTGACTATTCCTGATCATGTCAAACCTCTCCAAATGCTCGTAAATCTTGTCCCTCAGAAGCCTCTCCATCAGCTTACCAACCACTGAGGTCAGACTCACCGGGCGGTAATTTCCCGGGCTATCTCTGTTCCCTTTCTTGAAAATAGGGACTACATCCGCAATCCTCCAATTTTCCGGAACCTCTCCCGTCTCCATTGACGACGCAAAGATCATCGCCAGGGGCTCTGCAATCACTTCCCTCGCCTCCCACAGTATCCTGGGGTACATCCCATCTGGTCCCGGCGACTTATCTATTTTGATAGAATTCAAAAGTTCTAACACATCCTCCTTAATGTCCATGTACTCAATCTTTTCCATCTGCTGCAAGTCCATAGCAAGATCTCCCAGATCAGCTTCCACTGTGAATACTGAGGCAAAGTACTCATTAAGCACCTCTGCCATTTCTTCTGGTTCCACACAGACCTTTCCCCCTTCACCTTTTATAGGTCCTATCCTTTCCCTTCTCATCCTTTTACCTTTCACATATTTATAGAATGCCTTGGGATTTTCTTTAATCTTACCCGCCAAGGTCTTCTCATGACCCCTTCTGGCTCTCCTAATTTCCCTTTTAACCTCCTTTCTACAGTCCTTATATTCTTCAAGATCCTTAACCTCTCCTAGTTCCCTGAACCTTTTGTACACCTTCCTTTTCCTCCTGACTAGGTTCAACACAGCCTTCGTGTACCACGGTTCCCGCGACCTACCAAAACCCCCTTGTCTCATCGGAACATTGTCATGCAGAGCGCCAGACAAACATTCCTTGAATATCCGCCACCTTCCTTCGGTACTTTTCCCTAAGAACGCCTCCTTCCAATTTATTTGTCCAAGTAACTTCCTGACTTCTTTGTATCTCCCCTTACTCCAGACAAACACCTTCCTAGCCTGCCTGATCCTATCTCGTTCCAATGCAATTGTGAAGGAGATAGAATTATGGTCACCATTCCCAAGATGCTCTCCTACCGAGAGATCCATCACCTGCCCTGGTTCATTCGCCAGTACCAGGTCAAGTACAGCCTCTCCCCTCGTAGGCTTGTCCACATACTGTGTCAGGAAACCTTCCTGAACACACCTAACAAACTCCTCTCCAGCCAAACCCCTTACCCTAGGGATATTCCAGTTGATGTTTGGGAAATTGAAATCTCCCATCACGACAACTCTGTTGTTAATACATTTCTCCAGAATCTGGTTCCCTATCTGCACTTCAACTTCCCTGTCACTATTGGGCGGCCTATAGAATACACCCAGCAAAGTTTTCGACCCTTTGTTGTTCGTAACTTCCACCCACAGAGACTCTGTAGAAAGTCCCTCCACGGCATCCTCTTTCTCTGCAGCCATGACACTGTCCCTGATTAACAGTGCCACTCCACCACCTCTTCTGCCAGCCTCCCTGTCCTTCCTGAAGCATCTGAAACAAAGAACAACACAGCACGGGAAACAGGCCCTTCGGCCCAACGAGCCCGTGCCGCCGTCCCATGGTCAGTGACCTATTCATGATTTTAGTCTGTGCCTAATGTGTGAGGATCAGGGAGGTCCAATATAGGGACAATTTGTTACCCACTCAATCAGCCTAAAAGCACATTTTTGGGATGTGGGAGGAAACCGGAGTACCCGGAGGAAACCCACGCAGCCATGGGGAGAACGCGCAAACTCCCACGGACACAGGCCCAAATCCATGTGTCCGCACAGCAACAGAGATAGCCTCTGAGCTGTCATGATGCCCTCGAGATGGTCCAGTTTACGCACACCAACGACATGAAGCAGTAGGCAACTCCCGAAGCAATATCCAAGAGCAGCCCACCACAACCTGCCGCCCGCATGCCCCTTGCTGGACTTAAATGCCTGTGGATAAAAAATACATTATTAAAAGACTCTATATCCCTGAGGCTAAAACTGAACCCCAAGCCTACAATGCTTAGTAAGGCCTGCTATATCCCCCTATATGTAGACTGCTCATGTGGCTGTCCAAGTGACTCTTGAACAACCCTAGCGTGCCTGCTTCCACCACCTTACTCGGCAGTGCATTCCACATTCCCACTACCCTTTGTGTGAAAAACTGCCCTCTAATATTAGTCTTATATCTAGCCCCCCTCACCCTAAGCCCGTGACCCCTCGTTCTATCCATTTCTAATAGCGGAAAAAGCTTACCACCATTTACTCTATCGATCCCCTTCATAATCTTATAAACCTCTATTAGATCCCCCCTCAGCCGACGTCTCTCAAGGGAAAACAGCCCAAGTGCGTTCAATCTTTCCTCGTAAGACAGCCCTTCCATACCAGGCAACATCCTGGTAAATCTCCTCTGCACTCTCTCCAGGATCTCTACATCCTTCCGGTAGTACGGCGACCAGAACTGGACGCAGTACTCCAGGTGAGGCCTAACCAACGTTCTATACAACTGCAACATCAGACTCCTACTCTTACATTCTATACCCCTTCCTATGAAGGCTAACATGCCATACGCTTTCCTCATCACATTCTGCACCTGCACCGACACCTTCAGGGACTTGTGTACCTGCACCCCCAGGTCTCTCTGCGTATCTATACTCCGGATAGTTCTACCTTTTATCATATAATTCCCCTCCACATTATTCCGGCCAAAGTGCATCACCTCGCATTTCTCCGGATTAAATTCCATTTGCCATCTATCTGCCTAATCTACCAGCCTGTCTATGTCCTGTTGCATTGCCAGGCACTGCTCCTCAGTACCCGCCAATCCAACCATCTTAGTGTCATCAGCAAATTTGCTGATCACACCACCTACCCCCTCTTCCAAGTCATTAATATATACTACAAATAGTAGAGGTCCTAGTACCGAGCCCTGCGGCACCCCACTGGTGACAGACCTCCAATTGGAAAAGGAGCTTTCCACTACTACCCGCTGTCTCCTCCTCCCAAGCCAGTTCTCCACCCATCTACATACCTGGCCTTGTATCCCATGAGCCTTCACCTTTTCTATCAGCCTACCATGAGGGACCTTGTCAAACGCCTTACTGAAATCCATATAGACAACATCAACGGCTTGTCCTTCGTCAACCGTTTTTGTCACCTCTTCAAAAAATTCCAATAGATTCGTAAGGCACGACCTCCCTGTAACGTAGCCATGCTGCGTATCCCTGATCAGATTGCAGCGCTCCAGATGCTCATACATCCTATCCTTGAGGATCCTCTCCATTATCTTGCCTATAACTGAAGTCAAGCTCACTGGCCTTTAGTTCCCTGGGTTATCCCTCTGACCTTCTTAAACAACGGTACTACATTTGCAATCCGCCAATCCTCTGGGACCTCACCTGTGTCCAAAGAAGAGACAAAGATTTGCGTCAGAGGCCCAACAATTTCATCCCTCACCTCCCTTAGCAGCCTAGGATAGATGCCATCAGGCCTCGGAGATTTATCCGTCTTTATACTGTCTAAAAGTCCCAATACCTCTTCCCTCGTGATGACTATTTCCTGGCATCTGAAGTACCCAGTCCTGTCCCTGAGACATCCAAGTCTCCGTAATGGCCACCACATCACATTCCCAAGCAGCTATCCACGCCCTAAGCTCATCTACCTTATTTACTATACACGCATTAAAATATATACACTTCAGCCCCTCAGTCTGGGCATTTCCCTTCTCCACCCCCTGTCTAACCTCCCTCCCATATTGCCTGCGGTCCTCCCCTACCTTTAAAGTATTAAAGTACATGCATTTCAAACCCTGCTCCGCCCCACCCCCACTACGCCGTGCCTTGCATTCCCCATCTATGCCCCCCTCACTTTCACCCCCTCTACTCAAGATCCCACCCCCTCCCTCCAAATCAGTTTAAACCTCCCCGCATCGCCTTTGCAAATTTACCCCCCTTGGGAAAGATATTATTGCTACTGAGAGATGCAACAGACTTGTTCTTGGACTGTCTCATGAAAAGAGATTGGTCAGACTGAGCCCATGTTCTCTAGAGTTAAGAAGAATTACAGGTGATCTCACTCAAACTTACAAAATACTTAAAGGGATAAGACATGGTATTTGCAGGCAAGATGTTCCCTCTGGTCGGGGAATCTAGACTCGGGACGCCATTTCAAAATAGAGAAAGCCACTAAGGACTGAGATGAGGGGAAACATTTTTAATCAGATGATTATGAATCTTTGGTATTTTCTACTATGGAAGCAGTCAGAGTGTGTTAAAATAGAGATTGACAGATTTCTAAATACCAATTATGTAAAAGACAGGATATAAAAAGGTGTGTTTGAAGTAGTTGATCAGCCGTGATCGTGTTTAATGGCTGAATGGGCTGAATGGAAACAGTATGGAAGGGGATTGAATGTGAGATCTACTGAATGTCATATACTTGGATTTTTAGAAGACATTTGGCAAATTGCTACACAAGATTGCACCAATTCATGGGATTGGGCAAATATGTTGGCATGAATTGAAGATTGTTAGCTGCCAGAAAATAGATCAGGAATGAATAACTCATTTTCAGAATGATGCGAATGCACTCACTGCAGTGAGTGCAATCTCTTGGATCAGTGTTTAGACAGTGGCTATTAAAATCTACACCAATGACTGATGAGGAAACAATATAATGTATCCAAGTTTGCTGATGATACAAACCTACGTGGGAAAGTAACCTTATGAGGAGGATATAAACAGGTTAAGGCAAGAAGGTGGTGGAGGCTTTGGAGAGGGTGCAGAGGAGGTTTACCAGGATGTTGCCTGGTATGGAGGGAAGGTCCTATGAGGAGAGACTGAGGGATTTGGGGTTGTTTTCGCTGGAAAGAAGGAGGCTAAGAGGGGATCTTATTGAAACATATAAGATGATTAGAGGTTTAGATAGGGTGGGTAGTGATAGCCTTCTTCCTCGGATGGAGAAAGCTAGCACGAGGGGGCATGGCTTTAAATTAAGGGGTGGTAGTTATAGGACGGATGTCAGGGGTAGGTTCTTTACCCAGAGGGTGGTGAGGGATTGGAATGCCCTGCCTGCTGCGGTTGTAAATACGCCTAGTTTGGGGGCATTTAAGAGATCTGTGGATAGGTTTATGGACGAAAAGGGATTGGTTTAGATTAGTGGGTCAATGTTTTTTTTTTAAAAAACTGGTCGGCGCAACATCGTGGGCCGAAGGGCTGTAATGTTCTATGTTCTATAATGTGAGAGAGTTGAAAGTATTGTATCCACTTCAGTAAGAATAATGAAAAGCAGAATGTTTTAAAATGTGAGACACTAATACATGTTGGTATTTGTAGAGAATTAGATGCCCAAAAGTTAACAAGCAAGTACATGCAAGCTATTAGGAAGGCAAATTAAATATGGGAATTTATTGCAAGGGTGACAGTATTGAATTAAGGATGTTTTGCTGCAATTATACACAGCTTTGTTAAGAAACCTAATGAAATGCTGCTCTTTATTATGAGAGTAATTGAATGTAAAAGTATATTTGTTATGCTTCAATTTTACAGTGGGTCGATTGGACCGTAGTTAGAATACTGTATCTCATTTAGAAAGGACAGAAATGTGTTGGAGGCAGTTCAGAGGAGGTTTAGTAGAATGCTTGGAATGAGCAGGTTATCTTATGAGGAAAGGTTGGACGGGTCAGGCTTGTTTCCAGTGGAGTTTTGAAGAATGAGTTAATTGATTGAAGTTAAAGATCCTGAACGGCTTTGACGAGGTAGACATGGAAAGGATGTTTCCTGTTGTGGGTGAATCCAGAAACGGGGCATAGAATAGAATCCCTACAGTGCAGAAGGAGGCTATTCGGCTCATTGAGTCTGCACAGACCACAATCCCACCCCAGCCCTATCCCCGTAACTGCTTATTTTACCCTACTAATCCCTTGACACTGAGGTGCAATTTAGCTTGGCCAATCAACCTAACCTGCCTGTCTTTGGACTGTGGGAGGAAACTGGAGCACCTGGAGGAAACCCATGTAGACACGGGGAGAACATGCAAACTCCACACAGAGAGTGACCCAAGTGGGAATTGAACCCAGGTCCCTGGCATTGTGAGGCAGCAGTGCTACTCACTGTGCAGCTCATGGACACTTTGAAAATTAGAGGACACCCTTTTAGGACAGAGGTGAAGAATCTTTTTGAGGGTTGAGACATGGAGATGAAAGTCACTGAATATTTTTAAGGCAGAGGTAGATAGGTTCTTGTTGGACAAGGGAATCAAAGATTATCAGGGGTACATGCGAATGTGAAACTTGAAGCACAAACAGATCAATGATGATCTTTTGAATGGCAAAGCAGGTCTGAGGGGCTGAATGGCCTACTCCTGTTTCATAAGTTTTTGTATAAGACTATTCATAAACCTTACATGTGGAATACTGTGTAGTTTTCAAGAACCATGTCTTAAAGAAAGATGTCTTTGTCTTGGAGGGTGTCTGACCAAGGTTCACTAGATAGGTCAACACTTATGCTACGAATCAAGGTGAGATTAAGGAGATCTGTATTTTTTGTTCATCTCTCAGAAACATAAAGTTCTTCAATGGCTTCAGAGGGTGGTTGTTCTTCCCCTGGCTGGGGAGGAGTAGGGGTTATAGTTTCAGGATAAGGACTGAGATGAGGAAAAGCCTCTTCATTCAGAGTTGTGAATCTTTGAAATTCTTCACCTCAGAACTATGGATGCTCAGTCATTAAAAATATTCAAGATAGACATTGATATTTTTGGGCACTAAGAGAATCAGGGAATGTGGTTCAGTTGAGAAAGTGGAGTTGATGTAGAAATTTAACCATGGTCTTACTGAATGACAGCAGATTTGCTTTTGTTCAAAAATGTTAATTTTTTTTTCAGGTCTTGGTTGAAGATTGTGTTCCTGTATTGAAGACATATGCTGCAGAAGGAAGGCTGTTTGATTATGTCATTAATGATCTAACAGCGGTTCCTATCTCTACATCTCCAGAAGAAGGTAAATATGATAATCCGTTTTATGTCATTCTAGTTATTCAATTTTCAATTCCATAATTTGTTCTGATTGTCTACATGGTTTTATTCCAAATCATAGGCCCTTGAAAAATACAAGTGATCTATATTGAAAATGGTTTAATTGTATAACTTTGTTGCAGTTGCAGAATGTGGGTATGTTCTGGTTATTTGTGGGTAGTGAAATATGCTGGTGCACAAATCTTGTGATTTTGGTCACTGTGATCAGGTTTCAGTGTTGACACTCTAGTTATGTTTCCACTCTGAGCATAAGGCTGGTTATAAACATCACTGATATTGAAACAATTTGAATATGCTCTCAATTGAGAAAATGCTGGGAAAATCATGTCGTACTCGTTGAGGGTAACAAAAAGAAGCATAGTTACCTGAATGGAGATTCCATGAAATGATTTGAAGTGTTCCATAATTTGAGAAGGATACAAATCATGCATGTAGATTAGAAAAAGACATAAGAATAATTTGAATAGAAAACACCCATGAAGACTTCAGATGTTATATTTTCACATCTGTTGTGTCCTCTGCAAATTGACATGAATACCCATTAAGACTGTTCTGGATGGGCATTGCAGCAGCAAAGGGAGCTGACCTTGGCAGAAGCTGCAACCATTTGAATATGCTCCCTGTGCAGCATGAGTCTGATGACTGAATCGGAGGTACTCATACTTTTCAAATGTGCAACCCTAGGAAAATGAAGTTGAAATGATGGATGATCCAATGTCACTGGAAACTCCTGCGAATGACCCCGATCCTTTGCTTCAGTGGCTGATGAATTTGAGACAGAAGTTTACTCTGTTCACACCATAGAGGGTGACATTGCAACACTCCTGGCAGGAAGTGTTAGCCAAGCTGATGTACTGTACTTTGGGTGATCTAGTGTTTTTTGAGATCTGGCCTGAGATTTGATGCCACAAGAGGTTTGCCTATCAGCATGGCCCACATTTCCTGCCTGTCTCATCCTTCAGCCTTGCATCTTATGCACACTTGTACAAGTAACAAAATTTAAAACGTATGTTCATACACCTACAATGAGTAGCATCAAATACACTCAGATATTCCCAGTTTCCAATGCTGCAAGAGCACCTGAAGACTACATGAAGAACAGTGATCTGCGTCAAATAGGAGGATGAATTGAATCTTAATTTGTGGAATATCCAAAGGTGAAATGAGAAGAAAAGGGAGCAACCTAAATCTAGCAAGCCTGACCTGTCCTTTCCAGGCATGGAGTTGACCCATCTCAGCCTGGTAAGTTTTTGAATTTATTTTAATCCAACCCTTCATACAATCTTTAGAGTATAGTCAACAATTACCATTAAATGCTCCAATTCAATTATTTCAAACTTCTTTATTTTAATCATTTGCTTTATCATAAATTTAATCAGTTTGGCTTTCAAAATATACAAAATTTTCCTGTCATCTTTCAGTTTAAACATGAGTTAAATAAAAACATTTTCTGCTTCCTCCTCTGTAGATCCTGAATCTATGTTGTCTTGCCCTGTAATGGAAGAGGAATCTAATAGGTCTCTGCATGTTTGAGAATCCTGGCTTCAAAACGCGAAGCTACTTGCTAGCAAGACTGCACAGGTGGGAGGCACATTGTGGTGGAACACACATCCAGTGAACAGTCGTGATGTGTGAATACAATGTTCAGATGTTGAGTGTAAACTATGAATATGACCAAGAAGAACATGTCTGTCTAAGTATGGATAGTTTCTGGAAAGCAGATTTTTCACTTGTACAACATTTAAGATTCAGTGCTATGGCTACAGGTCAAACCTGAGTGACATTGCATTTTGCCTATGCTGAAGGAACCCTTCAGCTGGAATTGGTTGCTTCAACTCCTGCCATACCTTTTTATCATCGTCTTCCAATACTTCAGGAGTTTGCTTTGGAACATCCAGAGAGAGGAAAAGCACCATCTAAATATACTTTCTTTACTGAAACAAGTTTTTTTAATGATGTGCCTTATTAGTCTTAACAATCCCATCTACTCCCCATCTCTGTAACCCCACGTATGTACTCTGCTACTCCCCCGACACTAATGGTCAATTTAACACGGCCAGTCAACCTAACCTGCTCACCTAAGGTCTGTGGGAGAAAATGGAGTATCCAGAGGAAACTCACGCAGACATGAGGAGAACTTGCAAAACCCCACATGGACAGTGACCAAGGCAAGAATTGAACCTGGGTCCCTGGTTTAGGTTTAGGTTAGAGGGTCATTGCTTTTTTCTTAATTGGTCGGCGCAACATCGTGGGCCGAAGGCGTGTTCTGCGCTGTAATGTTCTATGTTCTGTGGTGCTGTGAGGCAACAGTGCTAACCACTCTGCCATCGTGCTGTAGATCTTTGAGCACTTGGGGCAGGGTGTCCCGAAAGATAATGGGACCTGGAATGCAGGATTTGTTTCCTTCCCTTCTCTGCTGCTGTTCTGGATTCAACATTTTCACTCTTGAGCTTATCCAAATGGAATTAGGATATGAGCAGTAGTCAGTGTTGCTGTTAAATTGAACTACTCTGAATCTTTTCATTCATGTTAGATACAATTATATTGTTTGGGACTATAAATCATATGCACAATGTATGTTCAACAGTTTTCCATGAGTTGCTGTGTAGCAGTTCCATGTTTTTGGAATAAAAGTTGTTCATGTCTGTCTTAGATGTGCCAATTTTATCTTTCCCATTGAATTTGAAGAGTGCATCAGAATTCCACCTTTGTCATGGAGCATTGGCTGCATTTTATGGGTCCGCATCCATAAGTCTTCACTTCTTCTGATGGTCAGTTGGTCAAATGTTGACCACGTGGGGCATCAGCACTTGAGCTCCATCCCAACATTCGCACACATACAAATCTGCAGGGATTGCTGGTGATGGTCAGGGGCAGAAACTTCGGCTGTTTTTATTTATTATTTCACCACCACTTTAACTGTCAAATCTATTGACTTCGCTGAGATTAGTTAACTCGGCAGATGTCAAACAAAGAACAATGCAGCATAGGAACAGGCCCGTTGGCCCACCAAGCCTGCACTGATATGTGGTTTCTAACCCCTGTCAGAGACAATGTTTTGTCTGAATTGCTCAGATGCTTAATGAGGCAGTAGGGAGGATTTGGTCCCTTTCTTATCCTATAGGCTCTACTTTGTCACTTGTTTTGCTGGCAGGTCAAGTTGGGTCTGAATTAAACAGCAGCCTTTACAGTTGCAAAGCCATTTACAATCCAGCTTTAGTATTAGGATTGATGGTGTAAATTCAGTATCTCTGCTTTCATTGGGAATGGACAATGTACCAGAATCTGGGTGTTTGAAGTGAGCTTTGTGCAGTTGTTAACTTTGCTGTGTCAAGGGAGCGTAAATACACAGCGTAAGAAATAGGAACAGACCTACTCCTTAAGCACTTCAGTCCTAAGCAATTGAAGGCCAAGTCACCAATGGTAAAGCAACAAAAAAAACTAAGGATGTATAAGAACTAAAATTGGAAAACCAGAATGCAAATTTGAAAATAAAGGGTACTTGCTGCCAGACTAGGAGTCAGTGTTGGTCTACGAACATGGTGGTGGTGGGGAATGGTACTTGGTGCGAGTTAAGACATGGAGAGTAGAGCTTTAAATGACTTTATGGAGGGAAGGTGCAGGTTAGCTAAGAGAGCATTAGACAACCCAGTCTAGAGGTAGCTAAGATGTGGAGTTGCTGGCGTTGGATACAACACCAGTAGTCTCACAACACCAGGTCAAAGTCCAACAAGTTTATTTGGTAGCACAAGCTTTTGGAGCACCGTTCCTTCATCAGTTGAGTGCCTAGAGCTAGCAAAGGCGTGGATGAGGGTTTCTACAGCAGACATGGAAATGGATAATAATGTGAAGTGGGTGTAGGAGACCTTGATAGGAACGATATGAGGCCGGAAACTCAACTCTGTCTAGAAGAATGCTGAGGTTGCAGCTGGTTTGGTTCAACCTTAAGTAATGGCCAGGGAGGGGCAGCTCAGTCTGTGGTTAGGGAACAGTGCTTTTACAGTCTGCAGTGGTTCATCATTCTGGCTTTTATTCCGTCCTTGCTTTTTGTTTGTGCTTTAATGAACTCAGTCTTTTAGTTACAGTGTAACTCATCTTTCTGCCCCAGAATCAACATGGGATTTTCTGCGACTTATTCTCGACTTAGCTGTGAAGGTTTTGAAACCCACTGGAAAGTACTTTACACAGGTAGGGTAGTCTTACTTTTCCCATTTCTGTTCCGTTCATAGCAACAATAAGCATTTATAAATGAGTAATTGGCCATTGAGTCTAAATATGAATAATGTTAGTAAAAGATGGTTATTGAATCTGTGAAGTTACTTTCTATTAACAATTGGAATGTTCAGAGAGGGATTCTCCATCAAAGATATTCTCATTTCACCCTTTTTGGGGACAGGCCTGCCGTTTCTGTTTGATTATGCTAATTTATTCAACGTAATTAGAGTATAAAAGCTGCTGTCTAATGCTTCAGTTGTACAGAACGTTGGTTAGACCGCATTTGGAGTACTGCGTCCAGTTCTGGTCACCTTACTACCGGAAGGACGTGGAGTCTCTGGAAAGGGTGCAGAGGAGGTTTACCAGGATGTTGCCTGGCATGGGGGGACTGGGTTACGAGGAGAGGTTGAAGAAACTGGGACTATTCTCCTTGGAAAAGCGGAGATTGAGAGGGGACATGATAGAAGTATATAAGATAATAAAGGGAATGGATAGAGTTAATAGTGAGAGACTACTCCCTAGACTGGATACGAACACGAGAGGTCATCATTTAAGGGTGAGGGGGGAGAGGTATAATTTGGAGGTGAGAGGAAGGTTCTTTACGCAGAGAGTTGTAGGGGTCTGGAACGCGCTACCGAGTAGGGTGGTGGAGGCAGGAACATTGGACTCTTTTAAGATGCAGTTAGATAGGCACATGAGTGAAACGAGAATGGAGGGATATGGTAGGGGATATTAAATAGGGTTAAACCTCGGGAGACACCGGAAAGGCAGGCTGTAAGATTAATATTTTGACTTTATTCCACAGGTGGAGGTCCACCTCGTGTCAAACGAGGGGCATTCACGCGGCGGGTGGTGCCTGGGCTGCTCTTGGAAGTTCCAGGAGTGGCCTAGAACTTCGTGTCGGTGTGTGTGCTTGATCCTGGACCGGTAGATGGGCGCCGCAACAGCTCAGTGACTAGCACTGCTGGCTGTGCAGGCACATGGATTTGGGCCTGTGTCTGTGGGAGTTTGCGCATTCTCCCTGTGGTTGCGTGGGTTTCCTCCGGGCGCTCCGGTTTCCTCCCACACCCCAAAAATGTGCTCTCAGGCTAATCGGTTTTTACCAAATTGACACTATTTCTTCCCTGAATCTGACTGAGTAGGGTTCCATTCGTAGCCATGCAGGGTAGAATAGGTGCAGGGTGATGTGGCGGCGCGGGCTCGTTGGGCCGAAGGGCCTGTTTCCTGTGCTGGGTTGTTCTTTGTTCTTTGTTCTTTGTTCTTTGTAATTCCTGTGCAGGTCAGTTTAATTTCCACCATCTTTAAGACTTGGGCACCAGGGCACTGATAGTTTTGGGAGATGTTCAGTAATTTAAAATCAGGGTACTGAAGTGCTGGATTGACACTATGCCCCCGCCCCATGCCAGTCACAGTATGATTTCACGACAAGAACATGTTCTTGAGTGGTCAACCTCACTAGAGTATACCTTTCAATGCTTTGATAGCTAAGGGTCTTGAAGGTATGCTTTGGGACAGATTTATTTCTCACACTACCTTTTAACATAGTTTATAATTATCATATCAATTTCACTTTTTAATCAAAGAATTATGCCTATTTTTTGCTCCCCTTCTTTCATCCCTGGATCATTTAAGTAACAGAACATGGATATTGATACTGACAGTGTATGTTGCTGAGATGATAATTACGGTGTGTAGCCAGACACCAGTGATCTGTACTTCTAACCGAGAACACTAATGAGCTTTCATGCATTGATTTATGTTATGTTAGAAGTTTTCGATTTATCCATATTAGTGGGCTGTAGTTTATCACTATGACTTAGACACACTAAAGGCTTCAAGTTTCAATTGGCAGTCATCAGAGGGGTTAGAGGACCATTAGAATACTGAGAACTGCAGATCCTAAGGAGAAATTACCTGGAATTCTGCGTTTTTCTTTAATTCTGCTTCCGGTGGAAGACACTGATCTGTGATATGTCCTTGCAAGATTTCCTTTAAGTTTATAAGTCCATTTGGAAAAAGTTTTTACATAGCTTTAGTTTTCCTGCTTCTACGCTGGAACAGTGCTACTGTTGTCATTGTTGTGGCTGCTGTCCTGTTCATGGTACCCATCCCTCGCCAATCCTGCTTGTCATTTTGCATGAGAAGTGAGGAAACAAGGTTTGGGAGTAGGGTGGAAAGTGGGTGGTGAGCAGGGCAGTAATCAAGGCCCAGTTGAGGCAGCATGCAGAGCAGCAAGTGAGATGACAAGGGGTTGGGAATGGGGCAGCAATTGGCTGGCATTCAAAACCGTGTTTTTTTGCAGATACTGCTGCATTGCTGGCAGACACTGTCACTGTATGTATGATGAGTGCATCTCCTGAAGTTGTGGTAGCAATGAGCACAGCTTTTTTTGACAGGGCTCCACATAAGCCATTTAATGCATTACTGCTGATGTGCACCAGGTGGCAACCAGTCCATACAGTAATATTGAGTAAAACACCTTAATCTACAAGCAAACATTCCAAACACATCAGATTTATATCATGTGGTTATGTTTACATCTTAGTACATTCATAAATACATAGCTTCTATATATTTTATTATTTTTATTCCCTTCCCATTTTGCGAAGTGTTTGAAAATCAAGGCCTGTCTGCCTGTCTGGAACACTGGAAAGAATCCCATTGAACTATTTAGTAGACGAGCAGGGCAGTTTTCCTCAGTACCATTCTCTGGATTGGGGCCTCCTTGTGTGCCGAACTTCCTGAATTATATCAGCAATGACATTTCAAAAGTACTTCTTTGGCTGTAAAGCACTTTGGGGTGCCCTGAGAGGGGTACTGAGGTGCTGCATAGGTGAGACAAATGTTTATCTAGCTAAAGGCGAGAATAGTACAAACTACACATTTATGATATTGATGGATGTTGTCTCAGTGGCTGTATTCTATGCACTGAATAAATCAAAAAATGCTAGATGTTTATCCTGTAAGGTGGCAGATAGGATAAATCTCTGTCACTGTGTTAACTTGAATATTGCTGGAAAGAGAGACATTGTCAAAACATTTCATCCTGCAGACATCAACACAAATACAAGTATGCCAGATTTCCAAGGATCATAATTTATACTATAGTAGAAAAGGGGGCTTGTTTTGTGGACTCTTAATTCTTTGTGTAAAATGTTGAGTGTTTAAAATTTGCCTTGTATTATATTTGTCCTGAGTAGTACAGGATTAAAAGGCTTGGCCAACATGTCTCTTTCATCAGCAATAGTCCAGTTCTCTCTTACCAAGTGACTGTATTAGTTTGTTCTACAGCAATCAGTTCATTCACATCCCATTTTTAGATTTAATTAGATTTGTTTGGGTGGCGTAGTGGCACAGTCTTTGCACTGCTGCCTCACAGCAGTGGGGACTTGGTTTGATTCCAGCTTTTGGTGTGGAGTGTTGGGTTTGCATGTTCTCATTGTGTATGCGTGGGTTTCATTTGGGTGCCCCAGTTTTCTCCCACATCCCAAATGTATATAGGTTAGATGGACTGGCCATGCTAAAACATGGGGTTATGGGGATTGTGTGGAGGAGGGCTTGGGTAAGATATGCTTTCAAAGAATTGGCACACACTTGATGGGCTGAAAGTTCTCCTGCACTGTAGAGATTCTATGATTTTATCAGTGTTGTATCTCAAGTTTCTATAGGCTCCTGTTAGGTTATGAACGACCTCCAATATATAGGCATCCGTGTTGGGAAATTACTTTAGAGAATGGATTATGTCATGTTTCTATATGTATGGCAAGGTGAGCGTGAGGGAGATGTGTAGGAAATTGTGCAATAATTGTGTGTTAGAGACCACTGAGGTGTATTTTACAAGATAGTGCTCCTGCCATGTGAGTTGTGTAAACTGGTGAATCCCTCTGGGATTTGTGTGGGGGCGAGATGGCGGGAGGTGGTCATTGTGCCTCATTTGTACTGATTTTCTAGTCAGTGAAATAGGGATATTGGAGTTTGAAGCAAATCTTCTAATTGGTCTTATAATAGAACTTCTTTAACTTGCCCACAGTTGGGCCTTATTATCACTCATTAGCACATTACATTTCCTTTATTTGCATTTCAGTCATGTCGTGTATGTCCAAAAGGCTTTTAGACTGGATGGAATTGAGTTACATAAGGAGGAGGCGTTAGCAACTCTTGAGAGTATGAAAATAAGTCCCCTGGGCCGGATGGGATTTACCCTAGGATTCTCTGGGAGGCTAGGGAGGAGATTGCAGAGCCTTTGGCTTTGATCTTCATGTCGTCATTGGCTACAGATATAGTGCCGGAAGACTGGAGGATAGCAAATGTTGTCCCCTTGGTCAAGAAGGGGAGTAGAGACCATCCTGGGAATTATAGACCGTGAGCCTTACTTCTGTTGTGGGCAAAGTTTTGGAAAGAATTATAAGGGATAGGATTTATAATCATCTAGAGAGAAATAAATTGATTAGGGATAGTCAACACGGTTTTGTGAAGGGTAGGTCATGCCTCACAAACCTTATGGAATTTTTTGAAAAGGTGACCAAAGTGGTGGTTAAGGATAAGGCAGTTGACGTGGTATGTATTGATTTTAGCAAAGCATTTGATAAGGTTCCCCATGGTAGGCTACTGCATAAAATGCAGATGCACGGGATTGAGGGTGATTTAGCAGTTTGGATCAGGAATTGGCTAGCTGATAGAAGACACAGGGTGATGGTTGATGTTCAACCTGGTGTTCAGTTACTTACCTCAGGCATCTGTTTTGAGGCCACTGCTGTTTGTCATTTTTATAAATGACCTAGATGAGGGTGTAGATGGATGGGTTAGTAAATTTGCTGACAACATCAGTCGAAGGAGTTGTAGACAGTGAGGATTGATGTTACAATTTGCAGAGGGACATGGATAAGCTGCACAGCTGGGTGAGAGGTGGCAAATGCAGAAAAGTGTGAGGTGATTCACTTTGGTAAGCGTAACAGGAGTGCAGAATATGGGGCTAATGGAAGGACTCTTGGTAGTGTGGACGAGCAGAGAGATCTTAGTGTACATGTGCATAGCTCTCTGAAAATTGGCACCCAGGTTGATAAGGTTGTTAAGGCATACGGTGTGTTAGCTTTTACTAGTAGAGGGATTGAATTTCAGAGCTGTGAGGTCATGTTGCAACTGTACAAAACTCTGGTGCGGCTAATACTCCAATCCAATACTTGGAGTATTGCATATAGTTCTGGGCGCCGCATTATAAGAAAGATGTGGAGGCATTGGAAAAGAGGGTGCAGAAGAGGTTTACCAGGATGTTGCCTGGTATGATGGGAAGGTCTTATGAGGAAAGGCTGAGGGACTTGAGGCTATTTTCATTGGAGAGAAGAAGGTTATGAGGTGACCTGATTGAGGCATACAAGATGATCAAAGGATTGGATAGGGTGGACAGTGAGAGCCTTTTACCTCGGATGGTGATGGCTAACACAAGGGAACATAGCTTTAAATTAAGGGGTGGTAAGTATAGGACGGATGTCAGGTAGGTTCTTTACTCAGAGTAGTAAGGTCGTGGAATGCCCCACCTGCAGCAGTTGTGGACTCGCCAACTTTAAGGGCGTTCAAATGGTCAGTGAATAGACATATGGATAAGAACAAAGAACAAAGAACAATCCAGCACGGGAAACAGGCCCTTCGGCCCAACGAGCCCGCGCCGCCACATCACCCTACACCTATTCTACCCTGCATATCTATGAATGGAACCCTACTCAGTCAGATTCAGGGAAGAAATAGTGTCAATTTGGTAAAAACCGATTAGCCTGAGAGCACATCTTTGGGGTGTGGGAGGAAACCGGAGCGCCCGGAGGAAACCCACGCAACCACAGGGAGAATGCGCAAACTCCCTTGGAATAGTTTAGGTTAGAGGGTCAATAGATTGGTTCCACTGGTCGGCGCAACATCGAGGGCTTGTACTGCGCTGTTATGTTCTAAAAAGTATTTTCCTTTCGCGATTTGGAACTGGAGCTCATTAAATGGGTGGTAAGACCTGAGTGGAGAGCTGCCAGCATAGAGCTCATTGTTCTTCCAGTTGGGTAATGTCAAGTTGCCTGCCTTATTGGTTTAGATGTTGCTACCTGTTTCTTGTGGATAAGCCTTCCTACAGGCCCGTAATTGGCCATCAAAAAATCAGATCAAGAAATCGCAAAGTAAGTTTTTAAAAAAAAGTCCCCGAGTAGAAATTGATGAATAATCCCTGCATTCTCCTTTTTTTTTCCCTGTAGGGTAATTGTGCAAATTTGACAGAAGCGCTAGCGATGTATGAAGAGCAGTTAAACAAGCTGTACTGCCCTGTGGAATATTCAAAGAAAGTTGTGTGTGTTCCCTCTTACGCGGAATTGTATCCTTTTTCCAAATTATGTAATGCATTTTACCTTTTAAAGCAGTTGAAATGTTTATCTTTTTTGAGATTGCTGTGCTCCCTCAGCAGATATTTGTGTGGGTAATTCCACTCCTGATGCCTTCAGTAGTGAGTGGAATTTTCAGAGTATGGAGGTAAGAAATGCAAAAAAAACTGCTAGGGGCTGATTGCAACCTGATGGAGGGTTGACAGTAAAAAATTTGGAAGTGAGAAATGAATTGCTCAGTTCAGCAACACCAATTTTGGAGTTTTTATCCTCTTATTCAGATCCATCCTGGCTCTGCCCTTCCCTCCCATTGACCTCTTTAGCCTGCATAGCTTTGTCCATCCATTTCTCGGTATCTCATTCCATATCACTCTCTGTCTCCTCCTCCAGCCCTCCATGACTTTGCCTTCCCCCCTCTCAGTCTTGTCTTCCAGCCCTCCTTGGCTTTGTCTTTTCTTTTCCCTATACCCTTTGCCAGCTCTCCTTAGCTTTGCTTTTCTGTTATGAAGCAAGGTGGATCCCCTCTTGAGAACTAATACCTAACTGGTCAAAGAGGAGTACCTCACCTCAATGTGTAAAAGTGATGTGAAGTTGTGCGATCTGCTCTTCAGCAACTTTGTGACACACTCTAAAATCAACAAGTAACACTTTACTCGTCTAACAATGAACAAGTTAACTATCAAGAAACCAAATAAAATTCTAATGGAATGTTGTTTAAATAAATACAATGCCTACCCATTAACAAAATAACCTTTATTCACACTCAATTATAATCAGGTTTGGCATCTTTGGGTCTTTTCTATTGACTCTTCTGCATGGAACTACTACTTTGCTATCAAGATGAGCTTTTGAGCTAAAAGCTGTGAGCTGTGGCAGATAGCAGTTGCTGTCTGCTTCTGTTGTACTGTCCCCTTCCTTTATACCTGTGGTGACATATCAGTATCCCCCACAATGTTCCTAAGTTGCCAGCACTTTAAATTTAATAGGTTCTTGGTATCTAAGTGTCTAATTCAAATTGATAGGCTTAATTTCAAATGTCTGAAAGTCTGTTGCCTTGTTAACTACTTGGCCTTTAGATACAGATGTTTCATTTTGGGCACAGTATGTACTTTTTTTAACTTTCTAAAAAGCACTTTCTAACAGACAATTTTAAAAACACCAACTTCACAACACTTCCTTTTCTCTATACCCTCATCCAGCCCAACATTGTTTTGTCTTTCCCTCTATACTCTTCTCCAACCCTACACAGCTTTGTCCTTTTTTTCTCTATACCCTCATCCTGCCTGACATGGCTTTCTTTCCCTCTCTCTATACCTTCCTGTAGCCCTGAGCAAGTTGTTGAGACATTCTGCTTTGAAATTTAAAGGCAAAGGTGGTAGACTTTTCCTTTTAAGTCATTAAAATAACCTTTCTTCATGAAATTGTGTAATCAGTTTACAGTTCCAGAAGGTCTAGAAAATTTAGATGAACGGAAGGGCACAAGATTGTTGCAGTCAAAGAAAGAGTAAAGAAAATTACAGCACAGGTCCTTCGGCCTTCCAAGCCTGCACCGATCATGCCACCCGACTGAACTAAAACCCCAACCCTTCTGGGGATCATGTACCTTTATTTTCATTCTAGTCGTGTATTTGTCAAGACGCTCCTTACAAGTTACTATTGCATCTGTTTCAACTATTTGCCGTAGCAGCAAGGTCCAGGCACCCACCACCCTCTGTTTCAAAAGAAACTTGCCTTGTACATTTCCTTTTTAAACCTTGCCCCTTGCACCTTTAAACCTATGCCCCATAGTAATTGACCCTTCTACCCTGTGGAAAAAGCTTCTGACTATCCATTCTGTCCATGCCCCTTGTAATCTTGTAGACTTCTTTCAGGTTGTTCTTCAACCTCTGTTGTTCCAGTGAGAACAAACCAATTTTCTCCAACCTCTCCTCATATCTAATGCCTTCCATACCAGGCACCATCCTGGTTCAATCTTTTCTGTACTCTCTCCAAGGTCTCCATATCCTTCTGGTAGTATGGTGACCAGAATTGAACACACTGTTCCAAGTACGGCCTAACTAAGGTTCTGTAAAGTTGCAACATGATATGTCTAGTTTTAAACTCAGTGCCCTGGCTGATGAAGGCAAGCATGCTGTATGCCTTCTTGATTACCTTCTCCACCTGCGTGGCCACTTCCAAGGACCTGTACACCCAGATCCCACTGCCAATCAATACTCAAGGCTTCTGCCATTTACTGTGTATTTCCTATCTGTATTAGACCTTCCAAAATGCATTACCTCACATTTGTCTGGATTAAACTCCATCTGCCATCTCTCCGCCCAAGTCTCCAATTGAGCTGCTTGTATCCTCTGATCCTCATCGCTATCTACAAATCCACCAACCTTACTAAGTTCTGGCAAAGTTACTAATCAAAACAGTTGCATTTTCCTCCAAATCATGTAGATACAAACAGCAAAGGTCCCAGCACTGATCCCTGAGGAATGCCACGTCACAATTCTCCATTCAGAAACACACCTTCCATTGCTACCCACTGTCTTTCTTGACCAAGCCAGTTCTGTATCCATCTTGCTGGCTCATTTTTGATCCCATGTGACTTCACCCTCTGAACCAGTCTGTCACGAGGAACTTTGTCAAAGGCCTTACTGAAATCCATGTGGACAGCATTCACTGCCCTAGCCTTATGAATCATCTTTGTCACTTCCTCGCAAAACTCAATCAAGTTAGTGAGACATGACCTCCCTTTCACAAAACCATGTTGCCTCTCGCTAATATGTCCACTTATTTCCGAGAATCCCCTCCAGTAATTTTCTTAATACTGATGTAAGGCTCACCAGCTTGAAATTTCCTGGATTATTCTTGCTACCCTTGAACAAAGGAACAACTCAATCTTCTGGGACCTCCCCTGTAGCCAGTAAGGATACAAAGATTTCTCTCAAGGCCCCAGCAATTTCCTCCCTTGCCTTTTTTTAAGTACTCGAGGTGATATCCCATCAGGCCCAAGGGACTTATTTACCATAATGTTTCTCAAGAACCCCAATACCACCACCTTTTTGATCTCAATATGACTCAAACTATCTACACGCTGTTTCCCAGACTCATTGTTCACCCAAGCCCTTCTCTTTCATGAATACTGATGCAAAGTACTAACCTAATACCTTGCCAATTTCCTCTGGCTCCACTCCCTCTCCTACACTTAAGTGGGCCAACCCTCTCCCTATATGTGTAAAAAGCCTTAGGATTTTCTTTAATGCTGCTGGCCAATAATTTTTTGATCCCTTTTAGCCCTCCTTAATCCTTAAGTTTCTTTCTACTTGTATTCTACACTTGCTTTGCATGTTTCCAGTTTTCTAGTCTTGACAAATGTTTCTCTTTTGATTAGGCTCTTGTTATCCAAAGTTCCCAAATCTTGCCATACATATCTTTCATCTAACGTGCCATTCTTGAATCCCTATCAATTTGTACTTGAAAGCCTCCCACATGCCAGACATTGATTTGCCCTAGAACATCTTCCTCCCATCTACATTCTTCAGTTTCTGCCTAATATTGTTGTAATTAGCCTTAGCCCAATTTAGCACCTTAACTTGAGGACTACACTTGTCTTTATCCATCAATACCTTTATAGCTTACTGAATGGTGCTCACTGTTCCCCAACTGCTCCTTTGCTGAAACGTCAACCACCTGGCCGGGCTCATTCCCCAATGTCAAGTGCAGTATTGCCCCTTCCCTAGTTGGACTATCTTCATACTGTTCCAAGAAGCTCTCCTGGATGATCCTTACAAACTGTGCCCCATGCACACCCCTAGCACTAAGTGAGTTCCAGTCAATATAAGGGAAGTTAAAATCTCCCACCGCAACAACCCTGGTGCTTTTAAACCTTGCCAAAATCTGCCTACATATCTGTTCCTCTATCTCGCGCTGGCTGTTGGGCGGCCTATCGTAAACCCCCAACATTCTGACTACACCCTTCTTATTCCTGCCCTCTACCTATGTTGTCTCACTATGAGTTCTCCGAGGTGTCCTCCTGCAGTGCAGCTATGTAATTCTCAGACGAGAAGCATAAGCATATGGGAATAGCTGTAACAAAATGATAACGTTATAGATGGGAATTAGATTTAGAAGAACGTAAGGCAAAGCCCAACATAATACACTGGGGAAAAGCTGACTTCAAGGGATGAAAATAGAACTGGGGAAGAAAAATTGAAAAGTTTTACCCACAAGCAAATGAACAGAAGCAGTGAGAAGCATCTATGAAGAGTCCAGGAAATATATTCACATAAAGCAAGGAAAATTAGCCATTATGACATACATAAAATCGTAGAACCCTGCAGTGCAGAAAGAGGCCCTTCAGCCATCGAGTCTGCACTGAACACACTGCCACCTGGGTCCTACCCCCATATTCCTACACATTATACCCACTAATCCCTCTAATCTACGCATCCCTGGACACTATGGGGCAATATTTTAGCATAGCCAATCAATCTAACCCGTACATCTTTGGATTGTGGGAGGAAACCGGAGTTCCCCGAGGAAACCCATGCAGCCGCAAGGAGAATGTGCAAACTCCACACAGACTGACCAGAGCCAGGAATCGAACCCAGGACCCTGGAGCTGTGAAGCAGCAGTGCTAACCACTGTGCTACCGTGCAGCCCTGAATAATGGTTAATGGATATTTTTTAGGCTGGAGGAAGGTTTATATTGGTGTTCCCGTGGGTTGCTATTGGTATCCTTTTCGTGACACTAATCTAGATCTTGGTGTTGGGGGACAATATCAAAGTTTGCGGATGAGATAGTACTTGGGAATATCAACTGTAAGGTCGACACTATAGAATTTTGAAAGGACATCGACAAGTAGGTGGAGTGGACAAATAGGTGGCAGATGAAGCTCAATACAGAGAAGTGCAAGGTGATGCAGGAAGAATATGCAGAGACAATATAAAGAATAAATTTCTTAAAGGGGATGTATACTTGCATAGATCATTGAAGGTGGCAGGGCAAGTGGAGAGAGCAGCTAATAAAGCATATAATACACTGCATTTTAATAGGGGTGTAGGGATAAGAGCAAGGAGGCTATGCTGAGTTTGTATAAGACACTCATTAGACCTCAGCTGGACTGTTATTATCGATCTGGATGCCATGCTATAGGAAGGATGTGAATTCGATGGAGAGAAATTTAGAAGAGGTTTACAATGGTTGTAGAGATGTTAAACTTCAGTTATGATAGATTGGAGAGGTTGGGACTGTTCTCCTTGGAGAGATGACAGCTGAGGAGATTTGGTTGAGATGCTCAAAATCATGAGCGGACTGGACAGTGGATGGGGAGAAACTTGCTCGTAATAGGGTCAAGAATGAGAGGGCATTATACAAATTGATTTTCAAAAGAAGCAAACGGGATGAGAGAAAAAACTTATTTACGCAGCAAGTGATTGAGGTCTGAAATGAACTGCCTGGAGCTGTAATGGACACCGGTTCAATCAAGACATTCAGGAGGGCATTCAGATGTTTATTTAAGTAGAAATAACCTACAGGGGTACAGGGAAAAAGCAAAGGGGATAGTACGAAATTATGATACTCATTTGGAGAGCTGGTGAAGATACGATGGGCTGAATGGCCTCCTTCCACCTCAACAGTTCTGATTGTGTGGAGTTGAGGAATAAAAAGGGAGAGATCATATTGCTAGGGGTGTACTATAGGCCACCCAACAGCCCTAAGTCAGTGGAGGAAGGCATTTGCAGGGCATTTTGGACAGGTGCAGGAAGAACAGAGTGGTTGCAGTGGGTGATTTTAATTTTCCTGGAGTGAATTGGAGGGGGCCTAGAGCTGGGGGTACGGAGGGAGAGGAGTTTGTG
Source organism: Prionace glauca (assembly GCA_037974335.1). Classification (NCBI taxonomy): domain Eukaryota; kingdom Metazoa; phylum Chordata; class Chondrichthyes; order Carcharhiniformes; family Carcharhinidae; genus Prionace; species Prionace glauca. Next base: position 76,071,909 of record CM075733.1, on the reverse strand, counting down.
AACTGTGTTATGGAAGGTCACTAGAACAGTATGTAACTAGCCTGACTAGGGGAGGGGCTATACTGGATCTAGTGTTGGGAAACGAGCCGGGGCAGGTGGGTGAGATAGAGGTAGGCGAACAGTGACCACAAGTCCGTCTACTTTAGGATAAAAATGGAAAGGGACGAGTGCCGTCCGAATGGGAGTGTGCTGAACTGGGGAAAGGTGAGCTATGGCAGGATTAGGAGGGAGCTGCAGCAAACTGATTGGGAGGCAAGTCCACGGTTGGCAAGTGGGAGGCATTTAGGGACAAAATGAAATGGTTGCAGGGGAGGTATGTTCCGGTTAAGCGAAAGGATGGGAAAGGTAGGATTAGACAGCCGTGGATTACGGGGGATATTGAAGACTTGGTCAGGAAGAAGAGGGAGGCGTATGTTAGGTCAAAACAAATGGGTACGGAGAGTGTGCTGGAGGAATATAGCGAGAGTAGGAGGGAGCTAAAAAAGGGAATTAGAAGGGCGAAGAGAGGGCATGAGATGGCTTTGACTGGTAGGATTAAGGAAAATCCAAAGGCATTTTATTCCTATATCAGAGGCAAGAGAGTGGTTAGAGGGAAAATTGGTCCTCTTAGGGACAAGAGTGGAGAGTTGTGTATTGAGTCGGAGGGGATGGGGGAGCTCCTGAATGAATACTTTGCGTCGGTATTCACAAAGGAGAGGGGTTCGGAATCGTGTGGTCTCTTGGAGGGAGTGGAGGTTTATTTGCAGGATATAGTTATTACGAGAGAGGAAGTGCTAGGGCTTTTAGGTAGCGCAAGGACGGATAAAGCTCCGGGGCCTGATGGTATTTATCCCAGGCTGCTTAGGGAGGCGAAAGATGAAATTGCTGGGCCTCTGGCGCAAATCTTTGTCTCTTCTTTGGACACAGGTGAGGTCCCAGAAGACTGGAGGGTAGCAAATGTGGTCCCGTTGTTCAAAAAAGGTAGTAGGGATAACCCTGGAAATTATAGACTGGTGAGTTTGACGTCAGTGGTAGGGAAGTTAATGGAAAAAATACTTAGGGGTAGGATGTATGAGCATTTGGAGCGTTGCGATCTGATTAGGGATACGCAACATGGCTTTGTTAGAGGGAGGTCTTGCCTTACGAATCTGGTGGAATTCTTTGAGGAGGTGACAAAAACGGTTGACGATGGGAGAACCGTTGATGTCATCTATATGGATTTCAGTAAGGCGTTTGACAAAGTCCCTCACGGTAGGCTGGTAGAAAAGGTTAAGGCGCAGGGGATACGAGGCCAGGAAGCTAGGTGGATTGAGAACTGGCTGGGAAATAGGAGACAGAGGGTAGCTGTGGAGGGGACCTTGTCGGGCTGGAGGCCAGTGACCAGTGGTGTGCCGCAGGGCTCAGTACTGGGACCTCTCCTCTTTGTAGAGGAGAATGACTTGGAAGAGGGCATAGGTGGTGTGATTAGCAAGTTTGTTGATGACACCAAGATGGCAGGGTTGGCGGGTACGGAACTGGATTGTCAGGTGATACAACAGGATATAGATAGATTGGTGCAGTGGGCAGATAGGTGGCAGATGGCATTTAATCCTGACAAATGCGAGGTGATGCATTTTGGACGGAATAATGCAGAGAGAAGCTATGTGATTAAAGGGAGGCCGATGAGGAGTATAGACATACAGAGGGACCTGGGAGTGCAGGTTCACAAATCCATGAAGGTTGTGTCACAAGTGGAGAAGGTTGTTAGGAAGGCTTATGGGATGTTGGCCTTTATAGGAAGGGGCATACAGTATAAAAGCTGCCGTCTAATGCTTCAGTTGTACAGAACGTTGGTTAGACCGCATTTGGAGTACTGCGTCCAGTTCTGGTCACCTTACTACCGGAAGGACGTGGAGTCTCTGAAAAGGGTGCAGAGGAGGTTTACCAGGATGTTGCCTGGCATGGGGGGACTGGGTTACGAGGAGAGGTTGAAGAAACTGGGACTATTCTCCTTGGAAAGACGGAGATTGAGAGGGGACATGATAGAAGTATATAAGATAATGAAGGGAATGGATAGAGTTAATAGTGAGAGACTGCTCCCTAGACTGGGTACGAACACGAGAGGTCATCATTTAAGGGTGAGGGGGGAGAGGTATAATTTGGAGGTGAGAAGAAGGTTCTTTACGCAGAGAGTTGTGGGGGTCTGGAACGCGCTACCGAGTAGGGTGGTGGAGGCAGGAACATTGGACTTGTTTAAGATAGTTAGATAGGCACATGAGTGAAACGAGAATGGAGGGATATGATAGGGGCTATTAAATAGGGTTAAACCTCAGGAGACACCGGAAAGGCAGGCTGTAAGATTAATATTTTTGTCTTTATTCCACTGGTGGAGGTCCACCTCGTGTCAAACGAGAGCATTCACACGGCAGGTCGTGCGTGGGCTGCTCTTGGAAGTTCCAGGAGTGGCCTAGTACTTCATGTCGGTGTGTGTGCTTGATCCTGGACCAGTAGATGGGCGCCGCAACAGCTCAGTGACTAGCACTGCTGGCTGTGCAGGCACATGGATTTGGGCCTGTGTCTGTGGGAGTTTGCGCATTCTCCCTGTGGTTGCGTGGGTTTCCTCCGGGCGCTCCGGTTTCCTCCCACACCCCAAAGATGTGCTCTCAGGCTAATCGGTTTTTACCAAATTGACACTATTTCTTCCCTGAATCTGACTGAGTAGGGTTCCATTCATAGATATGCAGGGTAGAATTGGTGTAGGGTGATGTGGCGGCGCTGGCTCGTTGGGCCGAAGGGCCTGTTTCCTGTGCTGGGTTGTTCTTTGTTCTTTAAATATTAGAACATAGAACACTACAGCACAAACAGGCCCTTCGGCCCACGAGTTGCGCCGATCACATTAACACCTATCTATAACCCCAGTCCCATAAAACCCCATATATTCATCCAGAAGTCTTTTAAAAGACCCCAGCGAGTTCGTCTCCACCACCACTGACGGCAGCCGATTCCATTCACTCACCACCCTCTGAGTGAAAAACTTACCCCTAACATCACTTCTGTACTTTCCTCCCTGCACCTTAAACCTGTGTCCTCTCGTAGCGACCATTTCAACCCGGGGAAATAGCCTCTGAGAATCCACCCTATCTATTCCTCTCAACATTTTATAAACCTCTATCAGGTCGCCTCTCAACCTACGTCTCTCCAGGGAAAAGAGACCCAGTTCCCTCAACCTAACTTCATAGGGCATGCCTCCTAGTCCAGGCAACATCCTTGTAAATCTCCTCTGTACCCTTTCAATATCTTCTACGTCTTTCCTATAGTGAGGCGACTAGAACTGCGCACAGTACTCCAAATGAGGCCTGACAAGGGTCTTATAAAGTTGCAGCATTACCTCCCGACTCCTAAACTCAATCCCTCGATTTATGAAGGCCAGTACGCCATACGCCTTCTTGACCACCTCCTCCACCTGCGAGGTCGATTTAAGAGTCCAGTGGACCCGGACCCCAAGATCTTTCTGCTTCTAAACACTACCAAGACTCCTGCCCTTGATAGTGTACTCGTTCATCCCGTTGGTTCTGCCAAAATGGACGACTACGCATTTATCCGCATTGAAGTCCATATGCCACTTCTCCGCCCAGTCCTGCATCCTATTTATGTCCTGCTGCAACTTTTGACATCCTTCCAGACCATCCACAACACCACCGACCTTCGTGTCATCAGCGAACTTACTTACCCATCCTTCCACTTCCTCATCCAGGTCATTTATGAAAATGACAAACAGCAAGGGTCCTAGAACAGATCCCTGGGGCACTCCACTGGTGACTGACCTCCATTCAGAAAAAGACCCATCCACAACCACTCTCTGCCTTCTGCAGGCAAGCCAGTTCTTGATCCACAAGGCCAAAGGCCCTTGGATCCCATGCCCTCTCACCTTCTCAAGAAGTCTTGCATGGGGGACCTTATCAAACGCCTTGCTGAAGTCCATGTACACCACGTCCACAGCACTTCCTTCGTCAATGTATTCAGTCACATTATCGAAGAACTCAACTAGGCTCGTAAGGCACGACCTGCCCTTGACAAATCCATGCTGACTATTCCTGATCATGTCAAACCTCTCCAAATGGTCGTAAATTAAATAATTACTTTGCCTTGGTTTTTATGCTGAAAGCTAGCACGATCAGGAATGAGATTTTTTTAAAAAGACACTTAAAGAGAAGAGGGTATAACCGATAATCAAACCAAACTTAGAATAAAACTGATGGTCCTGACAGATTTCATCCAGAGGTTTCGAGGTTAGGGAAAAGATATCAGATGTACAGTGCAGCCCCGTTGTACTTGATGGTCGGGGTCCATAAAATGTTATCAGGGTTGTGCCACATCACTAAACCAGAAAGAGCAAAAGGGCGGCACGGTAGCACAGTGGTTAGCACTGCTGCTTCACAGCTCCAGGGACCTGCATTCGACTCCTGGTTTGGGCCACTGTCTCTGTGGAGTTTGCACATTCTCCTCGTGTCTGCGTGGGTTTTCTCCGGGTGCTCCGGTTTCCTCCCACAGTCCAAAGATGTGCGGGTTAGGTTCATTGGCTATGCTAAAATTGCCCCTTAGTGTCCTGGGATGTGTAGGTTAGAGGGATTAGCAGGTAAATGTGTAGGGATATGGGGATAGGGTCTGGGTGGGATTGTGTTCGGTGCAGACTCGATGGGCCGAAGGGCCTGTTTCTGCACTGTAGGGTTCTATGCTGGTTCTATATGCAGGGTAGAATAGGTGTAGGGTGATGTGGCGGCGCGGGCTCGTTGGGCCGAAGGGCCTGTTTCCCGTGCTGGGTTGTTCTTCTTCTAAAATTAATCTGTCATATTGCATCATATCCAATTTCGTGCTAAATCGGTGCATGTAAAATCAGGGTTCCACTATTATTACACACAAAATAAATGGATTAGACAATGAAATTTTACCAGATGATGGTACGCTTGGTCCTGATAGTGCTGGCGTAGTCATTTTGTGAGCATTTGTAAGGTTTCTCATTGATATGGATTCAGAGTTGAGCTTGAAGTGAGTATTTAAAGTTAAGCGCTTTCATTGCAGCATATACATTCTTGTATTTTAAAAGGGAGATGGATCAGACAAGTCTAGAACATAAGAACATAAGAAATAGGAGCAGGAGTAGGCCATCTAGCCCTTCGAGCCTGCCCCGCAATTCAATAAGATCATGGCTGATCTGTCGTGGCTCAGTTCCACCTTCCCGCCCTCTCCCCATAACCCTTAATCCCTTCTCTTATCAAGTCTAGGCAAATACAGACCAGTTGGCTTGAACTTGGTGCTTGGAATGATGGCAGGATCCTTACAGATTGAATAGATAAAAATCTAGGAACTAAAAATATGAAAAAGAATGGCCATGGTGGATTTCAGGAGGGGAAGTTGTGCTTAACAACCTTTAATGAAATATAAGTACATGTGGAAGACACAAGACGAAGGTCAGGACAATTTGCAGGGTATGTAATAAACTGGCTTCAAAACAGGAGTAAGTGACATGGGTTAAAGACTGACTAAAGGTAAGAAGTAGCATTCCAAATGATCAGTGAGATTGCTGTTTACCAACAGCAGAAAATTAATTACATTGTGCCTTTCACGTAGTAAAACCTCCCAAAGCACTCAGAGCATTATCAATTGCATTTCTAATACTAAGCCATGCAGGATATTTAGGTTACCAAAAGATTAGCCAAAGGAATTGATTTTAAAGAGCTTCTTTGAAATCGAGGGTATCAAAGGTTTAGGGGGAGAGTTCCAGATCATAAGAACATAAGAAATAGGAGCAGGAGTAGGCCATCTAGCCCTTCGATCCTGCCCCGCCATTCAATAAGATCGTGGCTGATCTGTCGTGGATCAGTTCCACATTCCCGCCCTCTCCCCATAACCCTTAATCCCCTCTCTTATCAAAAACCCATCAACCCGCGTCTTAAAAATATTTAGCGAGGTAGCCTCCACCACTTCAACGGGCAGAGAATTCCAGAGATTCACCACTCTTTGAGTGAAGAAGTTCCTCCTCAACTCCGTTCTAAACCGCCCCCCCCCCCCCTTTATCTTGAGGCTGTGCCCCCTCGTCCTACTGTCCTTTCTGAGTGGGAAGAGTCTCTCCACCTCTATCCTATCCATCCCATTCATCATCTCGATGAGATCTCCCCTCATTCTTCTAAACTCTAACGAGTTTAAACTCGTTACTACTTACCTTTAGTCAGTCTTTAACCCATGTCACTTACTCATGTTTTGAAGCCAGTTTATTACATACCCTGCAAATTGTCCTGACCTTCGTCTTGTGTCTTCCACATGTACTTATATTTCATTAAAGGTTGTTAAGCACAACTTCCCCTCCTGAAATCCATCATGGCCATTCTTTTTCATATTATTAGTTCCTAGATTTTTATCTATTCAATCTGTAAGGATCTTTAAACTCTTTAGAGTTTAAAGGCTCATTTAAGAAAAACATAGACAGGTACATGGATGAGAGGGTTGTGGAGGGATATGGTCCAGGTGCAAGTCAGTGGGATTAGGCAGAAAAATGGTTTGGCACAGGCAAGAATGGCCAAAAGGCCTGTTTGTGTGCTGTAATGTTCTATGGTCCTGAGAGTTCCAAACACTAGCAACCTCCAGAGCAGAAATTCCTCCATATCTCTTGTTTTAAGAGTGACACAATGGTTAGCACTGCTGCCTCAGCATTAGGACCTGGGTGACTACGGAGTTTGCACATTCTCCTCTGTCTGTATGGGTTTCTTCCGGTTCTCCAGTTTTCTCCCACAGTCCAAAGACGTACGGGTTAGATTGATTGGCCATACTAAATTGCCCTTAGTGTTGGGGGGTTGACAGGGTAAATACGTACGGCTGCGGATAGGCCTAGGATTGTTGATGCAGGCTTGATGGGCTGAGTAGCCTCCTGCACTATAGGATTCTATGATCTATAAACGGAAGGCTAGTTATTTTTAAATGGTGTCTCCTACATCTCACTCCTCCCATGAAAGAAACATCCTCTCAGCATCTATCCTGCCAAGCCTCCTCAGAATCTTGTGCCTCAGTCAGATCATCTCATTCTTAACTCCCATGAATATAGGCCCAAACCATTTGATACAATGCATAAAAGACTGCTGCTTAAGATGAGTTTTGATGTTGGGGTGATTATATTAGCATGGATAGAAGATTAGCTAACTAACAGGAAACAGAGTCTGGACATGGCCTGTTTCCGTGCAGTAGATTCTCTTTGGCCCAAACTGGTCCATTCCAACTAAAATGCCTTTCTAAGCTAACACCACTTGCCTGCATTTGACCCATATCCCTCTAAATCTTCTCTATCCGTGTACCTGTCTAAATGCCAATTAAATGTTGTCAATGGCCCTGCCTCAACCACTTCCTCATTTCTCATACGTACCACCCTTTGTATTTTAAAAAAAAGCTGCTCCTCGGGTTCCCATTAATTGTTTCCCCTCTAATGTGGATCATTTTTACATTGGCAATCTGCAGTGCCTGGACAAGTGCTGGTTCATCAGCTTTTTGCAATCTGTATTAATGGCTTATTTAAAAGGGAAGACTGAAAGACTCTTATATCTTGATGATACAAGAGAAAGTTGTGAGGAGGATATAAAGAATCTGCAATTTGATATAGATTAAGTATAACCTGGGAAAATGTGGGGCTGTCCACTTTGGCAGGGTGAATAGAAAATTGTAGAAAGGTGAATTACAAAAAGCCAGTATATAGGAGCAGCAAGCAAGTGGGAAGGCAAATTGAATGTTGACCTTTATAAGGGGGTTGGAGCATATAGAAATAGGGAAACCTTGCTACAGTTATACAGGACATTGGTGATATTGTGCCTGGAGTACTTTGTACAGAGTTATAATTTGCTTCAAGTAAAAACCTTCTGATTAGGTCTTAAGGCATGTGCAAAAATTAGTGATGAAAATACATTGAAAAATTTTGTTTGAAGTCAATAGCCCTATTAGCACTTGGGCTGTTTTCATGATATCCTGCTGTTGAGCCAGGTATGTTTTGATGACTTATTCGTTTTGATGAAATTGTTTGGAAGACTTGCATTAGTGGTTTTCTTCATCAGTGTTACATCTTTTCAGACCCTTCCCAGATCCAAGTGGGATTAGTACTGTAACTTCTAGTAAACTGAGCAATTTAGTAATCTGAGGCTGTTTTAATGCAACTTGTCTTCAATATTAATATTGGCTTTGGCTCGCATTGAGTGTGAACTTAAAGCCATAGTTGTAGATCAACTTTATTTGATTTGGCACAGAGAAAGAATAGTTTTTACAATACATGCCAAGCTTTCTCCCCAAGGTGGTTTCTGATGTTAGTTCTAAATTGTGAAATTCTTCCCTTATTTTAACTATTACTTCATCAATCACAAAAGTAAATCGAAGCTATATCAAGAAGCAGACAATTTGGCATGCTCAGTTTTTGTCAGCTTGAACAGAGTTCATATTGTTTTCTGATATTCAACCCTTTTCATTCATCTGTCTATATAATATTATCATGAATATTGACCATTTCTCCCTCAACCGTTAACATTTACAGATGTCAACTGTTTGAAGAAGTTTCTCCTACCGTCTTCTAAATTTCTTGTACCTATGGCACCTCATTGTTGACCACCTCAATTACTGTGCATTCTGCTCCCATCTCATCCTTTACAGCATTTTAAATCTTATATCACAAAGAACAAAGAACAACACAGCACGGGAAACAGGCCCTTCGGCCCAGCGAGCCCGCGCCGCCGTCCCATGGTCAGTGACCTATTCATGACTCTAGTCTATGCCTAATGTGTGAGGATCAGGGAGGTCCAATATAGGGACAATTTGTTACCCAATCAATCAGCCTAAAAGCACATTTTTGGGATGTGGGAGGAAACCGGAGCACCCGGAGGAAACCCATGCAACCACGGGGAGAACGCGCAAACTCCCACGGACACAGGCCCAACTCCATGTGTCCGCACAGCAACAGAGATAGCCTCTGAGCTGCCATGATGCCCTCGAGATGGTCCAGTTTACGCACACCAACGACATGAAGCACTAGGCAACTCCCAAAGCAACATCCAAGAGCAGCCCACCACAACCTGCCGCCTGCATGCCCCTTGCTGGACTTAAGTGCCTGTGGATAAAAATTTCATTATTAAAGACTCTATATCTCTGAGGCTAAAACTGACCCCAAGCCTACAATGCTTAGTAAGGCCTGCTATATCCCCCTATATGTAGACCGCTCATGTGGCTGTCCAAGTGACTCTTGAACAACCCTAGCGTGCCTGCTTCCACCACCTTACTCGGCAGTGCATTCCACATCCCCACTACCCTTTGTGTGAAAAACTGCCCTCTAATATTAGTCTTATATCTAGCCCCCCTCACCCTAAGCCCGTGACCCCTCATTCTATCCATTTCTAATAGCGGAAAAAGCTTATCACCATCTACTCTATCTGTCCCCTTCATAATCTTATAAACCTCTATTAGATCCCCCCTCAGCCGACGTCTCTCAAGGGAAAACAGCCCAAGTGCGTTCAATCTTCCCTCGTAAGACAGCCCTTCCATACCAGGCAACATCCTGGTAAATCTCCTCTGCACTCTCTCCAGGATCTCTACATTCTTCCGGTAGTACGGCGACCAGAACTGGACGCAGTACTCCAGGTGAGGCCTAACCAACGTTCTATACAACTGCAACATCAGACTCCTCCTCTTATATTCTATACCCCTTCCTATGAAGGCTAACATGCCATACGCTTTCCTCATCACATTCTGCACCTGCACCGACACCTTCAGGGACTTGTGTACCTGCACCCCCAGGTCTCTCTGCGTATCTATACTCCAGATAGTTCTACCTTTTATCATATAACTCCCTTCCACATTATTCCGGCCAAAGAGCATCACCTCGCATTTCTCCGGATTAAATTCCATTTGCCATCTATCTGCCCAATCTACCAGCCTATCTATGTCCCGTTGCATTGCCAGGCACTGCTCCTCAGTACCCGCCAATCCAACCATCTTAGTGTCATCAGCAAATTTGCTGATCACACCACCTACCCCCTCTTCCAAGTCATTAATATATACTACAAATAGTAGAGGTCCTAGTACCGAGCCCTGCGGCACCCCACTGGTGACAGACCTCCAATTGGAAAAGGAGCCCTCCACTACTACCCGCTGTCTCCTCCTCCCAAGCCAGTTCTCCACCCATCTACATACCTGGCCTTGTATCCCATGAGCCTTCACCTTTTCTATCAGCCTACCGTGAGGGACCTTGTCAAATGCCTTACTGAAATCCATATAGACAACATCAACGGCTTGTCCTTCGTCAACCGTTTTTGTCACCTCTTCAAAAAATTCCAATAGATTCGTAAGGCACGACCTCCCTGTAACGAAGCCATGCTGCGTATCCCTGATCAGATTGCAGCGCTCCAGATGCTCATACATCCTATCCTTGAGGATCCTCTCCATTATCTTGCCTATGAGGACCCACCTCACTGTTCTCTGGAACAGAGATTTCGACGAGTGGCTGCCTTTTGGTGAGTGTGCTGCCTTGTAATTACTGCATTTTGACTTACTTCTCGTTCGGGAGGGTTTTTGTTTGTTTTGGTGCTCCGTAGCGGGAGATAGGCGCAGGGGCTGCTGGGAAGGGAGCGCGGGAGTATAAAAAGAAGGCCAAGGTGATAGCGGGCAGCGTCGGGAGCGGGCAGTGGAGTGAGGAGGGAAGCAGAGTGAGAGGTAAAAGGGCTTAAGCTCACTGGGCTTGGGCGAGCGCAGGCTTGATAACAGGGCTTCATATCACACCTTAACAGGGGTCAACCATAATGGCAGGGACTAGGGTTACACGTGTGCATTGTGTTCGTTGCCATATGTGGACATTTCTGGAGACAGCACATCTCCCGAAAGCCCACATATGCGGGAAATGTCTCGAGGTGCAGCGATTAAGGGCCCGGGTGAGGCAGCTGGAACTGAAACTGGAGGATATGTTTTTAGTTAGGGAAAATGAGGAGGTAATGGAGAGGAACGGCAACCCTGAGCTAATACCAGAACCTACAAGTATAGATGGTTGGGTTACAGTTAGGAAGAGCAAAAAGAAAAGTACTAGGAATGCCCCAGATGAATTACCCCGGAATGTCAAGGGTGGGGTGACAGTTGGGGTAGAGAAGGTAAGGGAGGGAGATCAGAAAGTGAAGAGTGCAGGGTGTGAGATAGTGGTGGGGGATGGGAATGTCAAGGGGATTGACAGGCGATTCTGTGGGCAAAAGCGGGACTCCAGGATGGTAGTCTGCCTCCCTGGAGCAGGGGTACAGGACATCTCAGAAAGGGTAGAGGGAATCTTAAAGGGTGGAGGGACTGAGTCGAATGTGATAGTACATGTAGGAGAGAAGGATGTAGGAACAAAATGCAGGGGGGACATACGCAGGCAGTTCAGGGAGTTGGGGGCCAGGCTGAAATGTAGGGCCTCCAGGGTGGCGTTCTCTGGGCTGCTGCCGGTGCCTGGGGCTAGCAGGGCTAGAAATAATGAACTAATCCAATTAAATGCTTGGTTGAAAGATTGGTGTAGGGCAGAGGGATTTATATTCATAGACCACTGGGAAGTCTTTATGAAAGAACGGCAAATATACAAGAGGGATGGGGTACAGTTAACTGGGAAGGGCACACATATCTTAGCTGGAAGGTTAGCTGGTGTGTATCGGCAGGGTTTAAACTAATATGGAGGGGGGGTGGGGAGGTCGACGGAACTGGGATTGGAGATAGGGTAGGCCCGGAGGGTAGGAAGAAGGATCGGGTTGTTTCGGAGGGTCTTCGGTGCATGTGTTTCAATGCTAGGAGTGTGACTGGCAAAACAGATGAACTGAAGACATTAATGTTTGAAAGGAAGTTGGAAGTGGTGGCGGTGACAGAGACTTGGTTAAAGGAAGGGCAGGATTGGCAGTTGAATGTTCCTGGGTACAAGTGTTTCAGGCGAGATAGGGGTGGGTCGCTGAGAGGTGGGGGAGTGGCGTTGTTAGTTAAGGATTGCATCGTAGCAGTGCAGAGGGAGGGAGGTACGGAGGATGTAGGAATCGAGTCGCTATGGGTGGAGTTGAGGAATAGGAAGGGTGATGTTACTATGCTGGGTGTTTACTACAGACCGCCCAACAACCCGAGGGCTGTGGAAGAAGGGATAAGCAGGGACATTCTAGATAAGTGCAGGAAGAATAGGGTGGTGGTAGTGGGAGATTTTAATCTCCCCAGGGTAGATTGGAATGTACTGAGATCAGAGGGTGCTGACGGGGAGGAATTTGTACAGTGTGTAATGGAAGGATCCCTGGAGCAGTACGTGGGTAGACCGACCAGGGAGGGGGCTATACTTGACTTGGTTCTGGGGAATGAGCCTGGGCAGGTGGTTGACGTTGAGGTAGGAGAGCATGTGGTTAACAGTGACCACAACTCTGTCTGGTTCAAGATATTAATGGATAAAGATGAAGCCTGTCCTAAGGGGAGGGTGTTAAATTGGGGGAGGGCTAGATACAGCCGGATTAGGCAGGATCTTAAAGATACGGACTGGGGTACGCTATTTAACGGTAGGTCGACGCTGGGTATGTGGGAGTCTCTCAAGGGAAAACTACAATCTTTACAGGAAAGACATGTGCCGGTCAAGAGGAAGGATGGGAAAGGTAGGATTAGAGAGCCGTGGGTAACTAGGGATATTGAGGACCTGGTCAGGAGAAAGAGGGAAGCGTACACTAGATCGAGGCATTTGAGGACAGAGATAGCGTTAGAAGAATACAGGGAATGTAGGAGAGAACTTAAAAGGGGCATCAGAAAGGCAAAAAGGGGCCACGAAATGGCTTTGGCGGGTAGGATTAAGGAAAATCCTAAGGCATTTTACTCTTATATTAGAAACAAAAGGATGGTTAGAGGGAACATTGGTCCTCTCAGGGACAGAGGAGGGGAACTATGCTTGGAGCCTGGGGTAATGGGGGAGATCTTGAATGAATACTTTGCGTCGGTATTCACTCAGGAGAGGGGTCAGTCCTCTGCTGCTGTGCTTGAGAAGTTTGAGGATCCGTTGAGGGAAATAGTCATCACGAGGGAAGAGGTGTTGGGACTTTTAGACAATATAAAGACGGACAAATCTCCGGGGCCTGATGGCATCTATCCTAGGCTGCTAAGGGAGGTGAGGGATGAAATTGCTGGGCCTCTGACGCAAATCTTTGTCTCTTCTTTGGACACAGGTGAGGTCCCAGAGGATTGGCGGATTGCAAATGTTGTACCGTTGTTTAAGAAGGGTCAGAGGGATAACCCAGGGAACTATAGGCCAGTGAGCTTGACTTCAGTTATAGGCAAGATAATGGAGAGGATCCTCAAGGATAGGATGTATGAGCATCTGGAGCGCTGCAATCTGATCAGGGATACGCAGCATGGCTTTGTTACAGGGAGGTCGTGCCTTACGAATCTATTGGAATTTTTTGAAGAGGTGACAAAAACGGTTGACGAAGGACAAGCCGTTGATGTTGTCTATATGGATTTCAGTAAGGCGTTTGACAAGGTCCCTCACGGTAGGCTGATAGAAAAGGTGAAGGCTCATGGGATACAAGGCCAGGTATGTAGATGGGTGAAGAACTGGCTTGGGAGGAGAAGACAGCGGGTAGTAGTGGAGGGCTCCTTTTCCAATTGGAGGTCTGTCACCAGTGGGGTGCCGCAGGGCTCGGTACTAGGACATCTACTATTTGTAGTATATATTAATGACTTGGAAGAGGGGGTAGGTGGTGTGATCAGCAAATTTGCTGATGACACTAAGATGGTTGGATTGGCGGGTACTGAGGAGCAGTGCCTGGCAATGCAACAGGACATAGGCTGGTAGATTGGGCAGATAGATGGCAAATGGAATTTAATCCGGAGAAATGCGAGGTGATGCACTTTGGCCGGAATAATGTGGAAGGGAGTTATATGATAAAAGGTAGAACTATCCGGAGTATAGATACGCAGAGAGACCTGGGGGTGCAGGTACACAAGTCCCTGAAGGTGTCGGTGCAGGTGCAGAATGTGATGAGGAAAGCGTATGGCATGTTAGCCTTCATAGGAAGGGGTATAGAATATAAGAGTAGGAGTCTGATGTTGCAGTTGTATAGAACGTTGGTTAGGCCTCACCTGGAGTACTGCGTCCAGTTCTGGTCGCCGTACTACCGGAAGGATGTAGAGATCCTGGAGAGAGTGCAGAGGAGATTTACCAGGATGTTGCCTGGTATGGAAGGGCTGTCTTACGAGGAAAGATTGAACGCATTTGGGCTGTTTTCCCTTGAGAGACGTCGGCTGAGGGGGGATTTGATAGAGGTTTATAAGATTATGAAGGGGACAGATAGAGTAGATGGTGATAAGCTTTTTCCGCTATTAGAAATGGATAGAACGAGGGGTCACGGGCTTAGGGTGAGGGGGGCTAGATATAAGACTAATGTTAGAGGGCAGTTTTTCACACAAAGGGTAGTGGGGATGTGGAATGCACTGCCGAGTAAGGTGGTGGAAGCAGGCACGCTAGGGTTGTTCAAGAGTCACTTGGACAGCCACATGAGCAGTTTACATATAGGGGGATATAGCAGGCCTTATTAAGCATTGTAGGCTTGGGGTCAGTTTTAGTCTCAGGGATATAGAGTCTTTAATAATGAAATTTTTATCCACAGGCACTTACCATCTCGAGGGCATCATGGCAGCACAGAGGCTATCTCTGTTGCTGTGCGGACACATGGAGTTGGGCCTGTGTCCGTGGGAGTTTGCGCGTTCTCCCCGTGGTTGCGTGGGTTTCCTCCGGGTGCTCCGGTTTCCTCCCACATCCCAAAAATGTGCTTTTAGGCTGATTGATTGGGTAACAAATTGTCCCTATATTGGAACTCCCTGATCCTCACACATTAGGCATTGACTAGAGTCATGAATAGGTCACTGACCATGGGACGGCGGCGCGGGCTCGTTGGGCCGAAGGGCCTGTTTCCCGTGCTGTTTTGTTCTTTGTTCTTTGTTCTATAACTGAAGTCAAGCTCACTGGCCTATAGTTCCCTGGGTTATCCCTCTGACCCTTCTTAAACAACGGTACTACATTTGCAATCCGCCAATCACATCACCAAGCTATCTGGATTGTGTAACTAAAATAAACTTGGCTTTTTAAAAGTCTTTATATTTGCATTTCTTACCAAGTTCAGCTGTATGAATGGGCATTGTGCCATCTATACATAATGCTGGGATTGCAACGGACTGGCTTCTTGTGGAGTCCTTTATTCTGTCACCAAGCTAAACTCAAAGTAGTTAGTGTCCTGTGTTACAGCGACTATGTTTTTTTAATTGTTGTCATGTGAATAATTGTTGAGGCTCATTTAAAAGCCACTTCACATACTCCCCTAGCTATCGTTCTTTCTGAGCAAAGGATGTGGAGACCCTGGAGAGAGTGCAGAGGTGGTTTACCAGGATGCTGCCTGGTATGGAAGGACTGGGTTATGAAGAAAGATTGGGTAAATTGGGGCTGTTTTCCTTAGAAAGACGGAGATTGAGGGGGGGATCTAATATTCTTCACTGCCAAGTAAGGTGGTGGAGGTAGGCACGCTGGACTTGCTTAAGGTGTACTTAGACACATGAGCGAAATAGGGATGGAAGGTTACAGGAGACTGTTTTAAATAAGGATCAGAGCCTCGGGACGTTCCTGGAAATCAACTGTTACATGTGTTGATGTTTTTCTCTTTTACTCCACAGGTGTGTCAGTCCACCTTGTTGTCTATCAAGGGGCGTACACGTGGTGGGTCATGCATGGGCTGCTCTTGGATATTTCAAGAGTAGCCTAGTACTTTGTGTCGCTTGTGTATGCTTAAACTGGACCAGCAGATGGGCACCACAACAGCTCAGTGACTATCACTGTTTGCTGTGCAGATACATGGATTTGGGCCAATATCTGTGGGAGTTTGTGCATTCTCCCTGTGGTCGCGTGGGTTTCCTCCAGGTGCTCCAGTTTCCTCCCACACCCTAAAGATGTGCTCTTAGGCTGATTGGTGTAACAAATTGTCCCTAAATTATTCTCCCCTCAATTTGGTTTCCACTGTGGGCGCCATAAGCATAGACAAGGGTCAAGGGTGGAAGAGGAAAAGCACATTGTTAAAATGGCGGCGTGGGCTCCTTGGGCAGAAAGGCCTGTTTTCTGTGCTGTGGTGTTCTTTGTATGTAAAATGAGGATCATTTTTGTCTGGGTAAGGTAATCAGGAGCAGCTCCAGAAAATAATCCCAAAGGCTAATCGAATGCTGAACTTTACATCTGGAGTCTGAGGGTGTCAGAGACACAATATAGCTGCATAAAGTTTCGGTCAGATCACAGTTGCAGTGTTCTGTTCAGTTCTGGGGCTTTGGAGCAATTTATTGACTTTGGAGGGAGTGCAGTGTAGACTTAACTTAACCACTGGAGTCTAGTCCTGATATGAGAAGAGATTAAGTAACCTAGGGTTCTATTCCCTGGAATTGAGAAGATTAGTGATTGATATGATCACAGTTTTCAGGATATTAAGGTAAACTGATAGGAAAGAGAAAGAAAAGATATTTCTGCAGATTGAGAAGACTGGAATGAGAGGACGTAAAAGATTTGAGTCAGACTGTACAGGTGTAATTTTACACCCAAACAGTGGCAGAAGTTTGGAACTTGCCTCCACAAGTAGCAATTGGCAATGAAGTTGATGAGACTTCTGCTATTCAGTGGTATTAAGGGATGCAAGGCAAAATTGAGTACATAGTTTGGTCGCAAATCAGCCATGATCTCACTGAATGAAAGAATTGGCTTGTGGGGTTTAATGGCTGCCTCCTGTTCCGATATCCTTCAGAAGAAAGGATGTACTACATGGACGTAGTGTACATGGACTTCAGCAAGGCTTTTGATAAGGTCCCCCATGCAAGACTTCTTGAGAAGGTGAGAGGGCATGGGATCCAAGGGCCTTTGGCCTTGTGGATCCAGAACTGGCTTGCCTGCAGAAGGCAGAGAGTGGTTGTGGATGGGTCTTTTTCGGAATGGAGGTCAGTCACCAGTGGGGTGCCCCAGGGATCTGTTCTGGGACCCTTGTTGTTTGTCATTTTCATAAATGACCTGGATGAGGAAGTGGAGGGATGGGTTAGCAAGTTCGCTGATGACACAAAGGTCGGCGGTGTTGTGGATGGTCTGGAAGGATGTCAAAAGTTGCAGCAGGACATAGATAGGATGCAGGAATGGGCGGAGAAGTGGCAGATGGACTTCAATGCGGATAAATGTGTAGTAGTCCATTTCGGCAGAACCAACGGGATGAACGAGTACACTATTAAGGGCAGGGGTCTTAGTAGCGTTGAAGAGCAGAAGGATCTCGGGGTCCGGGTTCACAGGACTCTTAAATCGGCCTCGCAGGTGGAGGAGGTGGTCAAGAAGGCGTATGGTGTACTGGCCTTCATTAATCGAGGGATTGAGTTTAGGAGTCGGGAGGTAATGCTGCAACTTTACAGGACCCTCGTCAGGCCTCATTTGGAGTACTGTGCGCAGTTCTGGTCGCCTCACTATAGGAAAGACGTAGAAGCTATTGAAAGGGTGCAGAGGAGATTTACAAGGATGTTGCCTGGACTGGGAGGCATGCCTTATGAAGATAGGTTGAGGGAGCTGGGACTCTTTTCCCTGGAGAGGCGAAGGTTGAGAGGCGACCTGATAGAAGTTTATAAAATGTTGAGAGGAATAGATAGGGTGGACTCTCAGAGGCTATTTCCCCGGGTTGAAATGGTCGCTACGAGAGGACACAGATTTAAGGTGCGGGGAGGGAAGTACAGAGGTGATGTTAGGGGTAAGTTTTTCACTCAGAGGGTGGTGAGTGATTGGAATCGGCTGCCGTCGTCGGTGGTGGAGGCGAACTCGCTGGGGTCTTTTAAAAGACTTCTGGATGAGTATATGGGGTTTAATGGGATTGGGGGTTATAGATAGGTCTATAGATTGGTGGGGTTGATGCGATCGGCGCAACTCGAGGGCCGAAGGGCCTGTTTGTGCTGTAATGTTCT
The DNA here is from genome assembly GCA_037974335.1 of Prionace glauca. NCBI lineage: Eukaryota > Metazoa > Chordata > Chondrichthyes > Carcharhiniformes > Carcharhinidae > Prionace > Prionace glauca. Next base: position 76,053,945 of record CM075733.1, on the reverse strand, counting down.
ATGTTCTATGTTCTATGTTCTAAGACTCCAGAACATTTACCAAGTATTCTTACTGATTACGTTTAGCCACAACACAAGACCATCCTTTTGGCAGAACTGTTCTGATGGTGAAGGCTAATTTGATTTACTTGAACACTAGCCATTATTATGAGAGAACTGTGATGTAATGCAATTTTTTTGTGGTTGCTTAGCCTTCTACCAAATTTTGCCATGTTCCTGCAACAAACTTCCAAATTTTTTGGTAAATTTGTGCTTATTCTGTACAGTGCACCTGTGCCCTCCAGTAACTCTTTTCTCTTTCAATCTGTGCTGGGTTCTTCCATGAATGAGGTGACAGATTGTCTGTTGGATTATCTACACCATGAATGGCTATTCCAACTCACCAAGTTCCATTGACCCCCTAAAGTTTTAGCGTTCCCTTCCATTTTCCTCGCAGAACAAGGTCTACATCAATAATCTGGATCTTTCCTACGTGCGCTTCATTAGCGTACAGTATTTACATGAGCATGCAAGTTTTCTAAATTCCTTCCTGTGTGTATTTTAGAAACTGAAATGTCCCAGAGCTGCTACTGGCATGGACCTTGCTCTTCAGTATCTCTCGTATCTTTGTTTATGCCTTCTCCCAGCTCACTTTGTTCCTGAGGCCAACAGCTGTTCTCTGAACTTTGGTTTTACTGAGGCGCCCAGATTGTTGACCATGTTGTCACATCCCAAAACTATGTCCACTTTTCCACCAATCTCTCCAGTATGAATCTCTCCAGTTAGGTGAAACAGCCTTGATCAAAGCCAGAAATTATATTCTTGTTGTAGCTTGTTGCTCTCCTGCAACACTCTCTCTAGCTTGGAAGTGATATCCTCTAGTGCCAGAGCATCACCAATAACTCATCTTTGAATCTCTTCAGCATTACCTCCTGGAGACCTATCCTTGTGCCACTCTGCCTTTCCATATATCCATGGCTATTTGCTAACATCAGGATACTTGGAAGTAACTGGTCGGCGCAACATCGTGGGCCGAAGGGCCTGTTCTGCGCTGTTATGTTCTATGTGTAGGTTGCTGTCTCTACTACCTTCCTCAACCCCGTCGCTGCCTCTAACATCACCACCTCCAGCCTGGCTTCAGTCTGTCTGCTGCTCAAGCCCCATATCCATAACTGTCATCTCCAGTTTCCACTATTCCAATGCCATGTTTCCTGCACCAATTCAATTCATCCAAATCTCTTCCAGCCACATTACCATCCAAAACTCTTCTTCTACCCATATATTAACCTTTGTCAAGTCTTGCTCTCTTGTCCTATATATTCTCTCATTCTCTCAACAGCAACAAAAAGTATTTATATAATTCTTTAACATAGCTTGTGATAATTTACTATGTTAGAGAGGGGACAGAGGAGATTTACAAGGATGTTGCCTGGACTGGGAGGCATGCCTTATGAAGTTAGGTTGAGGAAGCTGGGACTCTTTTCCCTGGAGAGACGAAGGTTGAGAGGCGACCTGATAGAAGTTTACAAAATGTTGAGAGGAATAGATAGGGTGGACTCTCAGAGGCTATTTCCCCGGGTTGAAATGGTTGCTACGAGAGGACACAGATTTAAGGTACAGGGAGGGAAGTTCAGAAGTGATGTTAGGGGTAAGTTTTTCACTCAGAGGGTGGTGAGTGAATGGAATCGGCTGCCGTCAGTGGTTGTGGAGGCGAACTCGCTGGGGTCTTTTAAAAGACTTCTGGATGAGTATATGGGGTTTAATGAGATTGAGGGTTATAGATAGGTCTGTAGGTTGGTAGGTGTTGATGTGATCAGCGCAACTCGTGGGCCGAAGGGCCTGTTTGTGCTGTAGTGTTCTATGTTCTATAATTATCAAATGAAATTTGACACTAAGCCACAGGAGAAGAGAGCTGATGACCAAAATCTTGGATAAGACATAGACATCAAAAAGCATCTCAAAGGAGTAATCAATGGTGGGGAGGTTTAGGGAGGAAATTCTAGAGTTCACAGCCTCGAGGTGGAATAGTTAAAATTGGAGATACTCAAAATGGTAGAGTTAGAGGAGCTCAGTTATGAATGTTGTCACGCTGGAGGAGATTAGAGATAGGGAGGGAGGATCGGGAAGGATTTTCAAAACAGATGAGAATTTCAAAGTTGAGGTGTTGCTTAATACATAGAAACATAGGAGGGGGATTCAGCCTTTTGAGCTTACTGTACCATTCAACATGACCGTGGCTAATCCTCTATCTTAGTATCATACGCTCATGCTTTTTCCATATCTCTTGACACCTTTAGAATCTAACAATGTTTCCTTAAATATATTCAGTAACTTGGCTTCCATAGCCTTCTGTGGTAGAGAATTCCATAGGCTCACCATCCTCTAAGTGAAGACATTTCGCCTCATCTAAGTCCTAACTATCCTACTGGTATCCTGAGGCTAGGGGACATCAGCCAGAAGAAACAGCATCTCTACATCTAGTCCTGTCATAATTTTATACATTTCAGTGAGATCCCCTCTCATTCTTAACTCCATTGAATACAAGCCCAGTCAACCTAACCCCTCTGCACGACAATTCTGCCATCCCTGGAATCAGTCTGGTGAACCTTCACTACTCTCCTTCCATGACAAATATATCCTTCCTTGAGTAAGGAGATCAAAACTGCACAACCCTCCAGGTGTAGTCTCACCAAGGCTTTGTACAGCTGCAGTAAGACATCCTTGCTCCTGTACTCTTGCAATGAAAGCCAATATGCCATTTGCCTTCCTAACTGCATGCTGTATCTTTTAGTCCCATTAATTTCTCCAAGACTTTTTCTTGTAATACTAATTTTGTTCAATTCCTTCTCAAACTTCCTTGCATGTTATCTTTGTCTAACCTTGTGTCTGTGCTCAGTCCTATTCTGATTCTGTAATTCCTCAGAAGTCTATTGCTCCAGTTCTTTGTTCCTTCTCCATCCCTTTGCACTACCATTATCTGTTATGTCTTCAGCTGGCTAAGCCCCAAACTCTTTCATTAAGACTCTTTAATTCCCAACTTTTTGACCAAGCTTTAGTTTATCTATCGTAATATCCCCTTCCTGGCTTAGAATCCATTTTTGCATCTGTGAAATGCCTTGGGATTTCTTTCTATTGAAAATTGTTCATAAATGCAGGTCATTGTTGCAATCCAGTTAAATCATTTCACTTGATCAACTGCACTATACATACTGTAACTATCCTACTTTAAATATGCCCATTTTTTGCTTCCTTGCTATTTGTCAGAATGTCACCAAATTTCATTTTATTTTAGCAATGCTTTCAAAGTGTGGTCTTTAATCTTAAATATTGAGATGTAAAGATATTGATTGTACATTGTGTAAAACTGTTTGTTTTCCTTAAGCTCCTTGTTCAGATGGGTGTTCTACACAGTTTGGAAAAAGTAGAACGTTTCTTGAAAACACATTGCGAGTTGTCATTTTATAAAAATCAATAAAATTCTTAAGGATGGCAGGGCTTTGTGCTGCATGATGCTTTTTAGCTTGCACCTTGGTGCATGCTCTTTCTCAAATTGAAGAAATGCTGTGTACTTGCATCAAGGCTGCTGGCCGAGGTTTCTTGCATTGTGCTGTGATGCGACTTCTCATTTCAGGAAAGTTGCAACTTGTATATTTTGCTGGGATGTTTGTTTTAATAATGGTTAAGTCATTTACATTTTAAATAGAAGTGCAAAAGGCAAAATGCTGACTGCATTGGACTTCTGAATGTTGCTAAATGTGAATCTCGATCTTTTACTTTGTGAATGCGTTAAAGGCAAATTCACAGTTTGTGTTCGGTGGGTGATGTTTTATTCCAGTTAAGTTTTTACCTTGATTGTCTTTGCATCTTTCATCCTGCGGTATCGTACTCATGTCAACCATAGTTTGGACATTGATTTTTTTAATTTATTTGTTTTGTTTTCAGAATAAACACAAATGTTGTTGTTTTGGTATAAGCTTATTACTGTAGCTTTTTGAATGGGGTAATAAGAAAATGTTGAGTACCGCATATACGGAAAGAGGGAATCATTGTTTGGACCTTGTTTTCTCTTTCAATGTATGAACATTCATTTGCTGTTATTGTCTAGGGAAGTTGCTAATATTAGGATGACTATTTATTTATACATTAATCACAGCAGAACTGTTTTCCTTTCTGCCAGAGTCAAAACATTTTCACTTAACGCTACTGAGAACTGAGCAACCTCCTGTCAGTATTTATTTTGGTTAGGATATGAATGAGTAACAGGTTAGAATGAATCATCCTAACTGTAAATTTATCATTTTTAAAAATGCACCAGTGATATTTCTGTAGGGCATGGGAACAATAACAATTTTTTTGAAATGGGTCTAAGCTCCAAGGAGACTTAGCAATCATGAAGCTTTTGAATCAAATACAGTAAAGCTTCACTATCTGTTCCTTGTAATGGCAGTTTATCATCTGTCTGCATTCACATTTACCCGACCACCTGTGTACTTTAATCAAATCCCAGTCATTCAGTCAGGGCAAACTACTCAGCTAATCTTGTAAGTCCTGCCAATGGTGTAGAGTTTCATTAGCAGTGAGTGTGGGTCAGGGATTCATGGTTATTGTGTCAAGTTATATCTCTAACCCAAATGTAGATATACCCTATACCTACATCACAGCCTCATTGAACAGCCCTGAAAAGTAAGCACTGAGCCACCATCTTTTCCATTTGGAAAATACTTGCGAAGAAGAATATTGAATCAACTATTAAACGTAGCAATCTTAATGGTCGGAGCTTTTTTCTTTAAACTGACCTCTGCATTTTGCAAAAATGTCGAGTGAAGTTGAGAACCAGAATTGATTTCTGTTTGGGGAAATTAAGAAGGCTAAGGTCAGGATTGCAGGAGGATGTTTTCTTCATGAAAAATCATGGGTTTTCAATACTGTTTTAGCAATAGAAATTTGAAAATTCAAGCAGTGAACTTGTATCCTATTTTAGCCTGGTACAACAATATTTGCTAGGCATTGCCCTAGTTTCTGCAGGCTTTCCCTTGTAGCATCAGTCTGAAAAAATTACTTCGAATGAGAACAACACAGACAATAATTCTCATGTTTCTGAAACACCTTCTACATGTCAGGCAATTGGCAACTGCGCACAGAACAGTTGAGATTTTTAATTTTGAACCTTTGCACTAAATGCTGCTCCCACTGTGTAGAACTGTGAACTGGTGCAGTAGCACAAGAGTTTATAATGGAATTATCAACGGCAATTTAGTTCTGTAGTTTTAAAGAAGTGCAGTAAACCTTACAATAAAGTCTTCACAAATTGATTTTTTGTTTCCTTTTAAGCTTGTTGAAGCGTGTGTATATCGACATTGATGAAGGCTACTTTGCAGCATTGTATCCTACCTATAAACTGTTTTAAACCAAAACCACATTGCAACCTTTCTCATTTGTTTCTTTCCTGTGTAAACTGTGTGTTATCTCGCTCCAGGTTTGAAATGCAAGTGTCATTTATAATATCAGAATGTCCCAGCATCAGGACAAACAAAACCAACTTAAGCTTGGTGGTCTTACAGTATCTCACAGTCAAAGATACCCCACTGACCTTTCAGTGCAGTTCATGCTTTGGCCGTTCCAAGATACTAATATGCTTCTGTGGCTTGTTTCCTGTTGGAGGTGATTAATAGCTATTGATAAATGGAGAACCATTGGTATAAAATTTAAAGTGTCCCTGATAATTGGTTGCACACGCTAATAGTATTGCTGGCCATTATTATCTGGTGAATTATTGCACTATCTGTCTACTCTTGATCATCACTAAAGTGTGATTGAGTGTGCTATCAAGCAACACTTAGAACCTGCTCTCAACAATTCTTGCTTTGAGTTAGGTCGGGCATTCAGAAACATGACAAAAAATAGTTCTGTTTCTATCTGCCTTGGATATCAAGGCAGCATTTGGCTGAACGAGGTACAGAGTAGCCCCTGTAAAGTTGAAGTATAAGGACTATAAGGACTTTGGAGGGGAGAGTTGTTGGGGAAGAAGGGGTTGGATCACAAGAATATTAATACAGAAACTCAACTAATACGCTGGGGACCCAGATTTGATTTCCACCATGGCAGATGGTGGAATTTGAATTCAACTAAAAAAATCTGGAATTAATCGACTGATGACTGTCAGGAAAAACCCATCTGGTTCACAAATGTCCTTTAAGCAAGGAAATCTGCCATTTTATGGATGGCACAGTGGTTAGCACTGCTGCCTCACAGTGCCAGGGAGCTGGGTTCAGTTCCAGCCTCAGGTCACTGCTTGTGTGGAGTTTGCAAATTCCCCTTGTGTCTGTGTGGGTTTCCTACAGGTGCTCTGGTTTCCTCCAATAGTCCAAAGATGTGCTAGTTAGGTTGACTGGCTGTGATAAATTGACCCCTAGTGTCAGGGCTTAGCAGAGGATATGTATGTGGGGCGATGAGAATCAGGCATGGATATGATTGTGGTCAGTGCAGACTCGATGGGTCAAATGGCTTCCTGCATGTAGGGATTCTATGATTAACTGAACTACATTTGACTCCAGAGCCACAGCAATGGGATTGATTCCCAACTGCCCTTGGGCAGCTAGGGATGGGTAATAAATGCTGGCCAGTCAGTGACACCTGTGTCCCACAAATGAATTTTTTAAAAAAGTTCCTCAGAATAATATCCTAGGCCCAACCATCTTCAACTACTTCATCAATGACCTTTCAACATCAGGTCAGAAGTGGGAATATTTGCAGGTGACTGCACAACTTTCAGTACCATTGGTGACTTCTCAGGTGCTAAAGCAATCCATGTCCAAATGCAGCAAGATTTGGACAATAATTGGTTTTATGAAGGGTAATTGGTTTTATGCCTCACAAACCTTATCGAGTTTTTGAAAAGGTGACTAAAGAGTTGGATAAGAGTAAGGCAGTTGACGTGGTGTATATGGATTTTAGCAAAACGGTTGATAAGGTTCCCCATGGTAGGCTATTGTAGAAAATGCAGATGCATGGGATTGAGGGTGATTTAGCAGTTTGGATCAGGAATTGGCTAGTTGATAGAAGACAGAGGGTGGTGGTTGATGGGAAATATTCAACCTGGAGTTCAGTTACAAGTGGTGTACCTCAAGGATCTGTTTTGGGGCCACTGCTGTTTGTCATTTTTATCAATGACCTAGATGAGGGTGTAGATAATAGATGGATTAGTAAATTTGCTGACGACACCAAAGTTGGAGGAGTTGTCGACAGTGAGGATGGATGTTATAGTTTGCAGAGGGACATAGATAAGCTGCAGAGCTGGGCCAAGAGGTGGCAGATGGAATTTAATACGGAAAAGTGAGAGATGATTCACTTTGGTAAGAATAACGAGTACAGAATATAGGGGCTAATGGAGGGACTCTTAGTAGTGTTGACGAGCAGAGAGATCTCGGGGTACATGTGCATAGCTCCCTGAAAGTTGGCACTCAGGTTGATAAGGTTGTTAAGAAGGCGTACGGTGTGTTAGCTTTTATTGGTAGAGGGATTGAATTTCGGAGCCGTGAGGTCATGTTACAATTGTACTAAACTCTGGTGTTGCCGCACATGGAGTATTGCGTACAGTTCTGGTCGCTGTATTATAAGAAAGATGAGGCATTGGAAAGGGTGCAGAGGAGGTTTACCAGGATGTTGCCTGGTATGGTGGGAAGGTCTTATGAGGAAAGGTTGAGGTTATTTTCATTGGAGAGAAGAAGGTTACGAGGTGACCTGATTGAGGCATACAAGATGATAAAAGGATTGGATAGGGTGGACAGTGAGAGCCTTTGACCTCAGATGGTGATGGCTAATACAAGGGGACATAGCTTTAAATTAAGGGGTGGTAATTATAGGATGGATGTCAGAGGTAGGTTCTTTACTCAGTGGGTAGTAAGGTTGTGGAATGCCCTGCCTGCAACAGTTGTGGACTCACTAACTTTAAGGGCGTTCAAATGGTCAGTGGATAGGCATATGGGTAACATTGGAATAGTTTAGGTTAGAGGGTCATTAGATTGGTTCCACTGGTCAGCGCAACAGCAAGGGCAGAAGGGCCTGTACTGCGCTGTAGTGTTCTATCTATCTATAATCTTGACATTCAATGGCATTATCATCACTGAATTATGCACCATCAACTAGTCAGCAACATTCCATGTCCTGTAAATTAATCTTTAAAAAGGGATCTTACGAACTTTAATCAAGTCAACCTCCACTTTTCTGAACTCTGATAGAAACAAGCCCCGTCTCTCTAACGCTTCCTCGTAAGACAACTCACTCACTCCAGGTGTCAATCTAGTAAACCTCCTCTGAACAGCCACCGATGTATTTTCATTCTTCTGTAAATAAGGAGTCTAAAACTGCACAAAGTATTTGCGATATGGTCCTACCAAGGCCCTATATAGCTGAAGTATGACATCCTTATTATTTTATGCACTTGCTCCAATACTGAAGCAGCCGTGCTCATATGCCACAAGACCTGGATAATGTTTCAACTAGGTCTGATAAGTGGCAATTAACGTTCATGTTACACAGGTCTTGAGCAAAAACACTCTCCAAAAATAGAGAATCTAACCATCTCTCCTTGGCATAGGCTACAATGACAAGCTATTGCTGAATTTCTCACTGTCAGTATTCTGAGTTAGCAGTAGTCAGAAACTCAACTGATTTAACTCTGACTACAGGTCAGAGGCTGGGGAATTTTGTGACTGGTGCCTCAGTGTCTGGATCCCTGTAAGACTTTACAGCATCTACAAGTTAGGAGCGTGATGGAATGCTCATCACTTGCCTGGATGAGTGCCACCCCATCAACATTCAAGAGTTCAATATCACCCAGAACAAAGCAGCCATTTGGCCCTGTTAAGTCTAGAAGCTAGAGTTTCCTGTGCATTGATCTGCATGATATATTGAGAGAGTCGTTAGCAAAGATTATAGGGTCTTAGGAAGAGGTATTGTTTACAAGAAGATGGGGTCTTAGAGAAAGGTATTGTCATCGAGGTCCTTTGGTCCAACAGGCCCTTTGGTCCAACTTGACCATGCTTGCCCAGTTTTTATCATTAATAAATTACCTGCTTTTGACCTATACCCCTCTATCCATTTTACCCATGTAACTGTCCAAATGCTTTTAAGAAGACAAAATTTTACCTGTCTCTACTATTACTTCTGGCAGCTCCAGACACTCACCAGTCACTTGTGTGAAAAGATTGCCCCTCTGAACCTTTTTGTGTCTCTCCCTTTTCACCTTAAACCTATGCCCTCTGGTTTTAAACTCCCCTACCTTTGGGAAAAGATGTTGACTATCTACCTTCTCGATGCCCCTCAATATTTTATAGGCCTCTATAAGCTCGCCCCTAATCTTCCTACACTCTAGGGAAAAAGTTTCAGACTATCCAGCTTCTCCTTATAACTCAAACCATCAAGTCCTGGTAGCATCCTAGTAAATCTTTACTAGTACTCTTTCCAGTTTAATAATATCCTTTCTGTAACAGGGTGACCAGAACTGCACACAGTGCTTCGTGTTGCCTGACACGTACGACTTCAACAAGACGTCCCAACTCCTGTATTCAGTGTTCTGACCAAGCATGCTGAATGTCTTCTTCAACACCTGTCCACCTGTGACTCCTCTTTCAAGGAGCTATGAACCTGTATTCTAGATCTCTTTGTTCTATAACTTTAACCAATGCCCCGCCATTAGCTGATTCAGTCTACCAAAATGCATCACCTTGCATTTATCTAAATTAAACTCCCATCTGCCATTCATCAGCACACTGACTCAATTGATCAAAATCCCATTGCAATCCTTGACAACCTTCTTCACTGTCCACTATGCTGCCGATCTTGGTGTCACCTACAAACTACTAACCATGCCCCCTAAATTCTTATCCAAATCATTAATACAAATGACAAATAAAAGTGGACTCAGTACTGATTCCTGAGGCACACAACTGACCATAGGCTTCTATTTTGGCAACAACCATCCACAACTACCCTGACATTAAACCAGTTTTGTATCCAATTGGCTACCTCAACCTCACTGATTACTGGTAACAAATCAAAAACCGCAAACTGAATGCAACTCACTATAAACAAAATTTTTTTAACTTGGTAATTCATAGGTAATTCATTTCGGTAGGAATAACAGATGTGTTGAGTATAGGGCTAACGGGAGGACTTTGAATAGTGTGGAGGAGCAGAGGGATCTAGGTGTATGTGTACATAGATCCCTGAAAGTTGGGAATCAAGTAGATAAGGTTGTTAAGAAGGCATACGGAGTCTTGGCGTTTATTGGTAGGGGGATTGAATTTAGGAGTCGCAGCGTCATGATGCAACTGTACACATCTCTGGTGCGGCCGCACTTGGAGTTTTGTGTGCAGTTCTGGTCCCCACATTACAGGAAGGATGTAGAGGCTTTGGAGAGGGTGCAGAGGAGGTTTACCAGGATGTTGCCTGGTATGGAGGGGAGATCCCATGAGGAGAGATTGCGAGATTTGGGGTTGTTTTCGCTGGAAAGAAGGCGGCTAAGAGGGGATCTCATTGAAACATATAAGATGATTAGAGGTTTAGACAGGGTAGATAGTGATAGCCTTTTTCCTAGGATGGAGAAAGCTAGCACGAGGGGGCACGATTTTAAATTAAGGGGGGGTGGTTATAGGACAGATGTCAGGGGTAGTGAGGGTGGTGAGGGACTGGAATGCCCTGCCAGCTGCAGTTGTAAATGCACCTAGTTTGGGGGCGTTTAAGAGATCTGTGGATAGGTTTATGGATGAAAAGGGATTGGTTTAGGCTAGTGGGTCATTGTTTTGTAACTGGTCGGCGCAACATCGTGGGCCGAAGGGCCTGTTCTGCGCTGTAATGTTCTATGTTCTATGCTGTTAAAATCTAAAACAGCACAAGCAACCAATCTGGAGGACTTTGGTAAAAGTTGGCAGCAGCTGTGGTCATAGGATTACACAAACTCAATTTACAAAATAATGATTGGAATGCAAGTCTTTACAGGGTAATTAAGTCTCAAAGGTACAGACATTGTGATCACATCATGGCGAACATGGGGACCAGGACGGGTAGTAGGTGTCAGCAATCTGGCGGGATTAGATTGAGGGAACAAAATGAGCTGAGAGAGGGCAAGAGGAGAGAAAGGTGAGAGTTCAGGGTTTGAGAGCAGGGTGGGGTGTTGGCCTAGGAGGAAGTTTATCCAGGCAGACTAGTGGCAGAGAGGGAAATGACAGCTGGTTGGATGGTCTTCTTAGTGACAGGTTGGTGAACGTCTTGCACTGACTGTCGCTGGCGAGTGGAGCGGAGCTTAATGATGACAGTGCATTGAAGAATAGACATTGGACGAGATTTTCTGATCCCAGTAGACTATTCAAAAATCTATTGATCTCGGGTGGGAATTTCTGGCCTTTGGGTGTGTACATCCAGAAAATCCCGTCCATTATTTTTGCAATCTAGGATGGTCCTGGAACAATGAGTAGTTTTAGCAGACACGAGTTGAACCCAATAGTGTTTCATGTGATCTAGTTAGTTGATGGCTAAGTCAGTTATCTACTGTATATATCTGCATCCCATGTACTTAAGAGAGTGATGATGAGAGTCTTACCAGGGGGAGAGATGAGAGTAAATTATGGTTTTATTAAGGAACACAATATCAAAGGTGCAGGTGATGTTTAGCAAATCAGTAACTGCGAAATTTCTGAGAAGGGGATGATAAGTACATACAGTAACTGCAAATTCAAAAGGCTACATGGTTTAGATTTTGAAAGTACAGTTATAAATGAAGTGGGGGTGAAGACGGAGGAGGTAGGATTGAGGTACAGAAGGGAGTATGTGGGTGGTGAGTGATACAAGGAGGAGATCAGAGACTCCCATATTTTCCAATCACTTCAATTAGACTAGCAGTACCATGTGAGATGCTAAGGTTAAGTGAAAGGCTGTGAATATGGGTTGGGCTGTTAATTCAGAGGGTGAGATCAAAGGGGGATAAGAGAGCAGTGAATGCGAGAGGAGAGAGCGAGAGACTGATGGGTTCAGACAGAGCTTGAAGAGACCAAGGATGTAAAGTCATCCAGTACAGAGGCTGACGTAACAAAGTAGTGAGGAAATTCACCAAAGATCCTTAGGCAGCACCTTCTAAACCCATAATCACTTCCATCTAGAAGGACAAGGACAGGAAATACATGGGAATACCACTATTGGAAGTTCCCCTCCAAGCCACTCACCATCCTGACTTGGAAACATATTGTCATTACTTTGCATTCACTGGGTCAAAATTCTGGAATTCTTTCCTTAATGTGGGTCAAGCCACAGTACGTGGACTACAGCATTTCAAGAAGGCAGCTCAGCATCACCTTCTCAAGAGCAACTAGGGACAGGCAATAGATGCTGACCAGACAGTAAAGCCCATGTCCCACAAATGAATAAAAAGGATATCTCCCTGGGAAATTTTTATCGTACGTGGGTGAGAGTGGAGAATAATGAGTTGAAATGGGAGGTGAGAAGGCTGGATTTAGGTGAGATACTTAAAGGAGGAAAAAGTTCTAGAAGAGTTGGGTAGGAGCTGGAGGGGGCGGTGTGCCAGTGTGAACCAGTGGTAAGTGCCACACCACCACCATCATCTTGATGGGGCGAGTGGTGGAAGATGTAATCAGCGGGAGGCTTCATTAAGAAGAAGGATGTCATCACCCCTCAGCCAGGTTTTTGTTAAGGCTCTCATGTTGACATGAGAGCAGGCACGCTGGACTTGTTTAAGGTTTACTTAGATCGGCACATGAGTGAAACAGGGATGGAGGGTTATCTAAGACGGTTTTAAAAAGGGACAGAGCCTCGGGTCGATACTGGAAATGTAATAGTATATGTTGATGTTTTGTCTCTTTAATCCACAGGTATCGGTCCACCTTGTTGTCTAACGAGGGGCATGCACACGATGGGTCGTGCGTGGGCTGCTCTTGGATGTTTCGAGAGTAGCCTAGTACTTCGTGTCGATGTGTGTGCTTAAATCTGGACCAGTAGATGGGCACCACAACAGAGTGACTATCACGGCTAGCTGTGCAGACACATGGATTTGGGCCAGTGTCTGTGGGAGTTTGCGCATTCTCCCTGTGGTTGCGTGGGTTTCCTCCGGGTGCCCCGGTTTCTTCCCACACCCCAAAGATGTGCTCTTAGGCTGATTGGTGTACCAAATTGACCCCACACTATTCTCCCCTGAATCTGGCTACAGTAGGGGTACCATTCACACACACACGGGGCAAGGTGGGTGTAGGAAAATGCTTTAAAATGGCGGCACGGGCTCGTTGGGCCGAAGGGCCTGTTTCCTGTGCCGGGTTGTTCTTTGTTCTTTGTTGATCATCCACAATAAATTCATGGATGACGAGAGTCTCATTCAGCAGCAAGTGGACAGCCTGGAGGGAGACATAGAGAGAGGCTGATCCATTGGCAGAGATCACAGGGTCAGCAGTGAGTTGAACAGGAAGAAGTTTGGCAATATATGCCCTCAGTGGGCACACTTAGTGGGAGCTTGGGCAAGCAAGTGGGGTAGGAATTGGGATTGAGTTAAAGAGATTCAGTGCCAAATGCCTTGATGGAGCCAATCAAAGAATGCCAAGATGAGTTCAGAGTGAAGATGTTGACTTATCTAAGAGGAAGTCAAACTTGGGACAGTGGAAGAGGAGCTAGAAGAGGAGTATTGAAAGAAGTAAAGACAAAACATTCTAGAAATGCACATGAGACAGTATCTATGAAGGGAGAAACAGTTAACCTTTCAGGTCAATAACCTTTCATCAGAACTGGCTCCTGAGAATTTGGGAAAGGAATGGAGAGGGAGGGAAATACATCTGAGAGAAATGTGACAAGAAAGGAAGACTGAAAACAGAAAATCGATCGATAGACTTGGGTCTGGGGCAGCCACTGGTTCAAAGCTTGAGTTATAGCAAAAAAAGCCTTATAGACTATAACTTATAGTCAAAGTTATAGAATAACTAAGATTTATAAAATTATGTCCTCAAATAGGAATCAAATGGATTTTGAATTTTGTTGGGATCACCTTGGTGAAATAACAATGACATGGGAAAGAAAGATGGGGTTAATGAGCACCAATGAAAACCAGTGAAATGAGTGAAGTTCAGATACTGTTTTGAGTATCAGGGAACATTCAGTTGGAAGAATTTCTGTAGGAATATGTTGCGCCGACCAGTTACAAAAACAATGACCCACTAACCTAAACCAATCCCTTTTTGTCCATAAACCTATCCACAGATCTCTTAAACGCCCCCAAACTAGGCGCATTTACAACTGCAGCAGGCAAGGCATTCCAATCCCTCACCACCCTCTGGGTAAAGAACCTACCCCTGACATCCATCCTATAACTACCTCCCCTAATTTAAAGCCATGCCCCCTCGTGCTAGATTTCTCCATCAGAGAAAAAAGGCTATCACTGTCCACCCTATCTAAACCTCTAATCATCTTATATGTTTCAATAAGATCAATAAGAAAATGGGGATGTGGGAGGTGTAGATAGTTGTAGGACAGAAAGATGATACTGAAGTTGGAGAATACACAACCTCCAGAAGCTGCAGAGGTTGTTCTTCAGAGGCTGATATACTGATCAGACTCAGCCAGTCTGATCAGTATATCAGACTGATATACTGTGCTGGGTACTGGGCACTGGTGAGGCCGCAGCTGGAGTACTGTGTGCAGTTTTGGTCGCCGTACTTACGCAAGGATATTTTGGCCTTGGAGGGTGTGCAGAGGAGGTTTACTAGGCTGATGCCGGAGTTGAGGGGGTTGAACTATGAGGAGAGGCTGAATAAACTAGGCTTGTACTCGTTACAGTTTAGAAGAATGAGGGGAGATCTCATTGAGACGTATAAGATGATGAATGGGATGGATAGGATAGAGGTGGAGAGACTCTTCCCGCTCAGAAAGGACAGTAGGACTAGAGGGCACAGCCTCAAGATAAAGGGGGGGCGTTTTAGAACGGAGTTGAGGAGGAACTTCTTCACTCAAAGGGTGGTGAATCTCTGGAATTCTCTGCCCATTGAAGTGGTGGAGGCTACCTCGCTCAATATTGTTAAGACGCGGGTTGATGGGTTTTTGATAAGCGAGGGGATTAAGGGTTATGGGGAGAGGGCGGGAAAGTGGAACTGAGCAGCGACAGATCAGCCATGATCTTATTGAATGGTGGGGCAGGCTCGAAGGGCTAGATGGCCTACTCCTGCTCCTATTTCTTATGTTCTTATGAGAGGAAGAGAGTGTGAGGGCTGGGGGAGAGGGAGAGAGTGTGAGGGCTGGGGAGAGAGGGAGAGAGTGTGAGGGCTGGGGGGGAGAGGGAGAGAGTGAGGGCTGGGGGAGAGGGAGAGTGTGAGGGCTGGGGAGAGAGGGAGAGAGTGTGAGGGCTGGGGAGAGAGGGAGAGAGTGTGAGGGCTGGGGGAGAGGGAGAGTGAGGGCTGGGGGAGAGGGAGAGAGTGTGAGGGCTGGGGGAGAGGGAGAGAGTGTGAGGGCTGGAGGGAGAGGGAAAGAGTGTGAGGGTTGGGGGGAGAGGGAGAGAGCGTGAGGGTTGGGGGGAGAGGGAAAGAGTGTGAGGGTTGGGGGGAGAGGGAGAGAGCGTGAGGGTTGGGGGGAGAGGGAGAGAGTGTGAGGGCTGGGGAGAGAGGGAGAGAGTGTGAGGGCTGGGGACAGAGTGAGAGAGTGTGAGGGTTGGGGGGAGAGGGAGAGAGTGTGAGGGCTGGGGAAAGGGAGAGAGTGTGAGGGCTGGGGAGAGAGGGAGAGAGTGTGAGGGCTGGGGGAGAGGGAGAGAGTGTGAGGGCTGGGGGAGAGGGAGAGAGTGTGAGGGCTGGGGAGAGAGGGAGAGAGTGTGAGGGCTGGGGGAGAGAGGGAGAGAGTGTGAGGGCTGGGGGGAGAGGGAGAGAGTGTGAGGGCTGGGGGAGAGAGGGAGAGAGTGTGAGGGCTGGGGAGAGAGGGAGAGAGTGTGAGGGCTGGGGGAGAGAGGGAGAGAGTGTGAGGGCTGGGGAGAGAGGGAGAGAGTGTGAGGGTTGGGGGGAGAGGGAGAGAGTGTGAGGGTTGGGGGGAGAGGGAGAGAGTGTGAGTGCTGGGGAGAGGGAGAGAGTGTGAGGGCTGGGGAGAGAGGGAGAGAGTGTGAGGGCTGGGGAGAGGGAGAGAGTGTGAGGGCTGGGGAGAGAGGGAGAGAGTGTGAGGGCTGGGGAGAGAGGGAGAGAGTGTGAGGGCTGGGGAGAGAGGGAGAGAGTGTGAGGGTTGGGGGGAGAGGGAGAGAGTGTGAGGGTTGGGGGGAGAGGGAGAGAGTGTGAGGGCTGGGGGAGAGAGGGAGAGAATGTGAGGGCTGGGGAGAGAGGGAGAGAGTGTGAGGGTTGGGGGGAGAGGGAGAGAGTGTGAGGGCTGGGGGAGAGGGAGAGAGTGTGAGGGTTGGGGGATAGAGGGAGAGAATGTGAGGGCTGGGGGAGAGAGGGAGAGAGTGTGAGGGCTGGGGGAGAGAGGGAGAGAGTGTGAGGGCTGGGGGAGAGGGAGAGAGTGTGAGGGCTGGGGAGAGAGGGAGAGAGTGTGAGGGTTGGGGAGAGAGGGAGAGAGTGTGAGGGCTGGGGGAGAGAGGGAGAGAGTGTGAGGGCTGGGGGAGAGGGAGAGAGTGTGAGGGCTGGGGGAGAGGGAGAGAGTGTGAGGGCTGGGGGGGAGAGGGAGAGAGTGTGAGGGCTGGGGGAGAGAGGGACAGAGTGTGAGGTCTGAGGGAGAGAGTGTGAGGGCTGGGGGGAGAGGGAGAGAGTGTGAGGGCTGGGGGAGAGGGAGAGAGTGTGAGGGCTGGGGGAGAGAGGGAGAGAGTGTGAGGGCTGGGGGAGAGAGGGAGAGAGTGTGAGGGCTGGGGGAGAGGGAGAGAGTGTGAGGGCTGGGGAGAGAGGGAGAGAGTGTGAGGGCTGGGGGAGAGAGGGAGAGAGTGTGAGGGTTGGGGGGAGAGGGAGAGAGTGAGGGCTGGGGAGAGGGAGAGAGTGTGAGGGCTGGGGGAGAGAGGGAGAGAGTGTGAGGGCTGGGGAGAGAGTGTGAGGGTTGGGGGGAGAGGGAGAGAGTGTGAGGGCTGGGGAGAGAGGGAGAGAGTGTGAGGGTTGGGGGGAGAGGGAGAGAGTGTGAGGGTTGGGGGGAGAGGGAGAGAGTGTGAGGGTTGGGGGGAGAGGGAGAGAGTGTGAGTGTTGGGGAGAGAGGGAGAGAGTGTGAGGGCTGGGGAGAGAGGGAGAGAGTGTGAGGGTTGGGGGGAGAGGGAGAGAGTGTGAGGGCTGGGGGAGAGAGGGAGAGAGTGTGAGGGCTGGGGAGAGAGGGAGAGAGTGTGAGGGTTGGGGGGAGAGGGAGAGAGTGTGAGGGTTGGGGGGAGAGGGAGAGAGTGTGAGGGCTGGGGGAGAGAGGGAGAGAATGTGAGGGCTGGGGAGAGAGGGAGAGAGTGTGAGGGCTGGGGAGAGGGAGAGAGTGTGAGGGCTGGGGAGAGAGGGAGAGAGTGTGAGGGTTGGGGGGAGAGGGAGAGAGTGTGAGGGCTGGGGGAGAGAGGGAGAGAATGTGAGGGCTGGGGAGAGAGGGAGAGAGTGTGAGGGTTGGGGGGAGAGGGAGAGAGTGTGAGGGCTGGGGGAGAGGGAGAGAGTGTGAGGGTTGGGGGATAGAGGGAGAGAATGTGAGGGCTGGGGGAGAGAGGGAGAGAGTGTGAGGGCTGGGGGAGAGAGGGAGAGAGTGTGAGGGCTGGGGGAGAGGGAGAGAGTGTGAGGGCTGGGGAGAGAGGGAGAGAGTGTGAGGGCTGGGGAGAGAGGGAGAGAGTGTGAGGGCTGGGGGAGAGAGGGAGAGAGTGTGAGGGCTGGGGGAGAGGGAGAGAGTGTGAGGGCTGGGGGAGAGGGAGAGAGTGTGAGGGCTGGGGGGGAGAGGGAGAGAGTGTGAGGTCTGAGGGAGAGAGTGTGAGGGCTGGGGGGAGAGGGAGAGAGTATGAGGGCTGGGGGAGAGGGAGAGAGTGTGAGGGCTGGGGGAGAGAGGGAGAGAGTGTGAGGGCTGGGGGAGAGAGGGAGAGAGTGTGAGGGCTGGGGGAGAGGGAGAGAGTGTGAGGGCTGGGGAGAGAGGGAGAGAGTGTGAGGGCTGGGGGAGAGAGGGAGAGAGTGTGAGGGCTGGGGAGAGAGGGAGAGAGTGTGAGGGTTGGGGGGAGAGGGAGAGAGTGTGAGTGCTGGGGAGAGGGAGAGAGTGTGAGGGCTGGGGGAGAGAGGGAGAGAGTGTGAGGGTTGGGGGGAGAGGGAGAGAGTGTGAGGGTTGGGGGGAGAGGGAGAGAGTGTGAGGGCTGGGGGAGAGGGAGAGAGTGTGAGGGCTGGGGGAGAGGGAGAGAGTGTGAGGGCTGAGGGAAAGAGGGAGAGAGTGTGAGGGCTGGGGAGAGAGGGAGAGAGTGTGAGGGCTGGGGAGAGAGGGAGAGAGTGTGAGGGCTGGGGGAGAGGGAGAGAGTGTGAGGGCTGAGGGAAAGAGTGTGAGGAAGCTGGGGGGAGAACAAAGAAAATTACAGCACAGAAATAGGCCCTTCAGTTCTCCAAGCCTACACCCACCATCCTGATTGACTTAACTAAACCCCCTCCGGGGTCCATATGCCTCTATACCCATCTCATTCATGTACTTGTCAAGACTCCCCTTAAAAGTCACTACTGTATCCACTCCCACTACCTCCCTCCAGCACCCACTACTCTCTGTGTAAAAAATCTGCCTCGTACATTTCCTTTAAACCTTGCCCCTCGCACCTTAAACCTGTGCCCTCTAGTAATTGATTCTTCCGCCCTGGGGAAAAGCTTCTGACTGTCCATTCTGTCCGTGCCTCTCAATATCTTGTAGACTTCTGTCAGGTCTCCCCTCAACCTCTGTTGCTCCAGTGAGAATAAACCAAGTTTCTCCAACCTCTCCTCATAGTTAATGCCCTCCACACCAGGCAACATCCTGGTAAATCTTTTCTGTACCCTCTCCAATGCTTCCACATCCTTGTGGTAGTGTATTGGCCAGAATTGAACATTATAGTGTGAGGGCTGGGGAGAGAGAGTGTGAGTGGCCTGGGGAGAGTTTGAGTGAGTGTGAGGGGGCTGAAGGGATACAGTCCCTGGAAGGATCGGGGGGTTTAATTCAGTCGGGCAGCATGGCTGGTGCAGGCTTGGAGGGCCGAAGGGCTGTTCCTGTGCTGTCATTTTCTTTGTTAGGTACAGGTCTGCGCTTTTCCAGGTCTGCGCTTTTCCAGGTCTGCGCTTTTCCAGGTCTGCACTTTTCCAGGTCTGGGCTTTTCCAGGTCTGCGCTTTTCCAGGTCTGGGCTTTTCCAGGTCTGCGTTTTTCGGGTTTGAGCTTTTCCAGGTCTGGGCTTTTCCAGGTCTGGGCTTTTCCAGGTCTGCACTTTTCCAGGTCTGGGCTTTTCCGGGTTTGAGCTTTTCCAGGTCTGGGCTTTTCCAGGTCTGGGCTTTTCCGGGTTTGAGCTTTTCTAGGTCTGGGCTTTTCCGGGTTTGAGCTTTTCCAGGTCTGCACTTTTCCAGGTCTGGGCTTTTCCGGGTCTGCGCTTTTCCAGGTCTGGGCTTTTCCGGGTCTGGGCTTTTCTGGGTTTGATCTTTTCCAGGTCTGGGCTTTTCCGGGTTTGAGCTTTTCTAGGTCTGGGCTTTTCCGGGTTTGAGCTTTTCCAGGTCTGCACTTTTCCAGGTCTGGGCTTTTCCGGGTCTGCGCTTTTCCAGGTCTGGGCTTTTCCGGGTCTGGGCTTTTCTGGGTTTGATCTTTTCCAGGTCTGGGCTTTTCCGGGTTTGAGCTTTTCCAGGTCTGCACTTTTCCAGGTCTGGGCTTTTCCGGGTCTGCGCTTTTCCAGGTCTGGGCTTTTCCGGGTCTGGGCTTTTCTGGGTTTGATCTTTTCCAGGTCTGGGCTTTTCCGGGTCTGGGCTTTTCCGGGTCTGGGCTTTTCCGGGTCTGGGCTTTTCCGGGTCTGGGCTTTTCTGGGTTTGAGCTTTTCCGGGTCTGGGCTTTTCTGGGTTTGATCTTTTCCAGGTCTGGGCTTTTCCGTGTTTGAGCTTTTCTAGGTCTGGGCTTTTCCGGGTCTGGGCTTTTCCGGTTCTGCACTTTTCCGGGTTTGACTTTTCCAGGTCTGGGCTTTTCTGGGTTTGAGCTTTTCCAGGTCTGGGCTTTTCCGGGTTTGAGCTTTTCTAGGTCTGGGCTTTTCCGGGTTTGAGCTTTTCTAGGTCTGGGCTTTTCCGGGTTTGAGCTTTTCTAGGTCTGGGCTTTTCCGGGTCTGGGCTTTTCCGGGTCTGGGCTTTTCCGGGTCTGCACATTTCTGGGTTTGAGCTTTTCCATGTCTGGGCTTTTCCAGGTCTGGGTTTTTCTGGGTGTGGGTTTTTCCAGGTCTGCGCTTTTCCGGGTGTGGGCTCGGCCGGGTGTGGGCTCGGTGGGGTGTGGGCTCGGTGGGGTGTGGGCTCGGTGGGGTGTGGGCTCGGTGGGATGTGGGCTCGGTGGGATGTGGGCTCGGTGGGGTGTGGGCTCGGTGGGGTGTGGGCTCGGTGGGGTGTGGGCTCGGTGGGGTGTGGGCTCGGTGGGGTGTGGGCTCGGTGGGGTGTGGGCTCGGCGGGGTGTGGGCTCGGCGGGGTGTCCGCTCGGCGGGGTGTGGGCTCGGTGGGGTGTGGGCTCGGTGGGGTGTGGGCTCGGTGGGGTGTGGGCTCGGTGGGGTGTGGGCTCGGTGGGGTGTGGGCTCGGTGGGGTGTGGGCTCGGTGGGGTGTGGGCTCGGTGGGGTGTGGGCTCGGTGGGGTGTGGGCTCGGTGGGGTGTGGGCTCGGCGGGGTGTGGGCTCGGCGGGGTGTGGGCTCGGCGGGGTGTGGGCTCGGCGGGGTGTGGGCTCGGCGGGGTGTGGGCTCGGCGGGGTGTGGGCTCGGCGGGGTGTGGGCTCGGTGGGGTGAGAGCTCGGCGGGGTGTGGGCTCGGTGGGTGTGGGGTGTGAGCTCGGTGGGGTGTGGGCTCGGTGGGGTGTGAGCTCGGCGGGGTGTGGGCTCGGTGGGGTGTGAGCTCGGTGGCGTGTGGGCTCGGTGGGGTGTGGGCTCGGTGGGGTGTGAGCTCGGTGGCGTGTGGGCTCGGTGGGGTGTGAGCTCGGTGGGGTGTGGGCTCGGTGGGGTGTGAGCTCGGTGGGGTGTGGGCTCGGTGGGTGTGGGGTGTGGGCTCGGTGGGTGTGGGGTGTGGGCTCGGTGGGGTGTGGGCTCGGTGGGGGGTGGGCTCGGTGGGGGGTGGGCTCGGTGGAGTGTGGGCTCGGTGGGGTGTGGGGTGTGGGCTCGGTGGGGTGTGGGCTCGGTGGGGTGTGGGCTCGGTGGGTGTGGGGTGTGAGCTCGGGGGGGTGTGGGGTGTGGGCTCGGTGGGTGTGGGGTGTGGGCTCGGTGGGGTGTGAGCTCGGTGGGTGTGGGGTGTGAGCTCGGTGGGTGTGGGCTCGATGGGTGTGGGCTCGGTGGGGTGTGGGCTCGGTGGGGTGAGAGCTCGGTGGGGTGTGAGCTCGGTGGGGTGTGGGCTCGGTGGGGTGTGGGCTCGGTGCTGTGTGAGCTCGGTGGGTGTGGGGTGTGGGCTCGGTGGGTGTGGGCTCGGTGGGGTGTGGGCTCGGTGGGGTGTGGGCTCGGTGGGGTGTGGGCTCGGTGGGGTGTGGGCTCGGTGGGGTGTGGGGTCGGTGGGGTGTGAGCTCGGTGGGGTGTGGGCTCGGTGGGGTGTGGGCTCGGTGGGGTGTGGGCTCGGTGGGGTGTGGGCTCGGGGGGGTGTGGGCTCGGTGGGGTGTGGGCTCGGTGGGGTGTGGGCTCGGTGGGGTGTGGGCTCGGTGGGGTGTGAGCTCGGTGGGTGTGGGGTGTGGGCTCGGTGGGTGTGGGGTGTGAGCTCGGTGGGGTGTGGGCTCGGTGGGGTGTGGGCTCGGTGGGGTGTGAGCTCGGTGGGGTGTGGGCTCGGTGGGGTGTGGGCTCGGTGGGGTGTGAGCTCGGTGGGGTGTGGGCTCGGTGGGGTGTGGGCTCGGTGGGTGTGGGGTGTGAGCTCGGTGGGGTGTGGGCTCGGTGGGGTGTGGGCTCGGTGGGGTGTGGGCTCGGTGGGGTGTGGGCTCGGCGGGGTGTGGGCTCGGTGGGTGTGGGGTGTGAGCTCGGCGGGGTGTGAGCTCGGTGGGTGTGGGCTCGGTGGGGTGTGAGCTCGGTGGGGTGTGAGCTCGGTGGGGTGTGGGCTCGGTGGGGTGTGGGCTCGGTGGGGTGTGAGCTCGGTGGGGTGTGGGCTCGGTGGGGTGTGGGCTCGGTGGGGTGTGAGCTCGGTGGGGTGTGGGCTCGGTGGGGTGTGGGCTCGGTGGGGTGTGGGCTCGGTGGGTGTGGGGTGTGAGCTCGGTGGGGTGTGGGCTCGGTGGGGTGTGGGCTCGGTGGGGTGTGGGCTCGGCGGGGTGTGGGCTCGGTGGGTGTGGGGTGTGAGCTCGGCGGGGTGTGAGCTCGGTGGGTGTGGGCTCGGTGGGGTGTGAGCTCGGTGGGGTGTGAGCTCGGTGGGGTGTGAGCTCGGTGGGGTGTGGGCTCGGTGGGGTGTGAGCTCGGTGGGGTGTGAGCTCGGTGGGGTGTGGGCTCGGTGGGGTGTGAGCTCGGTGGGGTGTGGGTTCGGTGGGTGTGGGGTGTGGGCTCGGTGGGTGTGGGGTGTGGGCTCGGTGGGTGTGGGGTGTGGGCTCGGTGGGGTGTGGGCTCGGTGGCGTGTGGGCTCGGTGGCTGTGGGGTGTGGGCTCGGTGGGGTGTGGGCTCGGTGGGTGTGGGGTGTGGGCTCGGTGGGGTGTGGGCTCGGTGGGGTGTGGGCTCGGTGGGTGTGGGGTGTGGGCTCGGTGGGTGTGGGCTCGGTGGGTGTGGGTTGTGGGCTCGGTGGGGTGTGGGTTCGGTGGGTGTGGGGTGTGGGCTCGGTGGGGTGTGGGCTCGGTGGGTGTGGGCTCGGTGGTGTGTGAGCTCGGTGGGGTGTGGGCTTGGTGGGTGTGAGCTCGGTGGGGTGTGGGCTCGGTGGGTGTGGGGTGTGGGCTCGGTGGGGTGTGAGCTCGGTGGGGTGTGGGCTCGGTGGGTGTGAGCTCGGTGGGGTGTGGGCTCGGTGGGTGTGAGCTCGGTGGGGTGTGGGCTCGGTGGGTGTGGGGTGTGAGCTCGGTGGGTGTGGGGTGTGGGCTCGGTGGGTGTGGGGTGTGGGCTCGGTGGGTGTGGGCTCGGTGGGTGTGGGGTGTGAGCTCGGTCGGGTGTGGGGTGTGGGCTCGGTGGGGTGTGGGCTCGGTGGGTGTGGGGGGTGGGCTCGGTGGGTGTGGGCTCGGTGGGGTGTGGGCTCGGTGGGGGTGTGGGCTCGGTGGGGTGTGGGGTGTGGGCTCGGTGGGTGTGGGGTGTGGGCTCGGTGGGTGTGGGGTGTGAGCTCGGTGGGGGTGTGGGGTGTGAGCTCGGGGGGGTGTGGGGTGTGGGCTGGTGGGTGTGGGCTCGGTGGGTGTGGGGTGTGGGCTCGGTGGGGTGTGGGCTCGGTGGGGTGTGGGCTCGGTGGGTGTGGGGTGTGGGCTCGGTGGGGTGTGGGCTCGGTGGGTGTGGGGGGTGGGCTCGGTGGGTGTGGGCTCGGTGGGGTGTGGGCTCGGTGGGGTGTGGGCTCGGTGGGGTGTGGGCTCGGTGGGGTGTGGGGTCGGTGGGGTGTGGGCTCGGTGGGGTGTGGGGTGTGGGCTCGGTGGGTGTGGGGTGTGGGCTCGGTGGGTGTGGGGTGTGAGCTCGGTGGGGGTGTGGGGTGTGAGCTCGGGGGGGTGTGGGGTGTGGGCTGGTGGGTGTGGGCTCGGTGGGTGTGGGGTGTGGGCTCGGTGGGGTGTGGGCTCGGTGGGGGATGGGCTCGGTGGGGTGTGAGCTCGGTGGGGTGTGGGGTGTGGGCTCGGTGGGGTGTGGGCTCGGTGGGGTGTGGGCTCGGTGGGGTGTGGGCTCGGGGGGGTGTGGGGTGTGAGCTCGGGGGGGTGTGGGGTGTGGGGTCGGTGGGTGTGGGGTGTGGGCTCGGTGGGTGTGGGGTGTGAGCTCGGTGGGGTGTGGGCTCGGTGGGGTGTGGGCTCGGTGGGTGTGGGGTGTGGGCTCGGTGGGTGTGGGGTGTGGGCTCGGTGGGGGTGTGGGGTGTGAGCTCGGGGGGGTGTGGGGTGTGGGCTCGGTGGGTGTGGGGTGTGGGCTCGGTGGGGTGTGGGCTCGGGGGGGTGTGGGGTGTGAGCTCGGGGGGGTGTGAGCTCGGTGGGGTGTGGGGTGTGGGCTCGGTGGGGTGTGGGCTCGGGGGGGTGTGGGGTGTGGGCTCGGTGGGGTGTGGGGTGTGGGCTCGGGGGGGTGTGGGCTCGGGGGGGGTGTGGGCTCGGGGGGGTGTGGGGTGTGAGCTCGGGGGGGTGTGGGGTGTGGGCTCGGTGGGTGTGGGGTGTGGGCTCGGTGGGTGTGAGGTGTGGGCTCGGTGGGGTGTGGGCTCGGTGGGGTGTGAGCTCGGTGGGGTGTGGGCTCGGTGGGGTGTGAGCTCGATGGGTGTGGGCTCGGCGGGGTGTGAGCTCGGTGGGGTGTGGGCTCGGTGGGTGTGGGGTGTGGGCTCGGTGGGTGTGGGGTGTGGGCTCGGTGGGGTGTGAGCTCGGTGGGGTGTGGGCTCGGTGGGTGTGGGCTCGGCGGGGTGTGAGCTCGGTGGGGTGTGGGCTCGGTGGGTGTGGGGTGTGGGCTCGGTGGGTGTGGGGTGTGGGCTCGGTGGGGTGTGAGCTCGGTGGGTGTGTGAGCTCGGTGGGGTGTGGGCTCGGTGGGGTGTGGGCTCGGTGGGTGTGGGGTGTGGGCTCGCTGGGGTGTGGGCTCGGTGGAGTGTGGGCTCGGTGGGTGTGGGGTGTGGGCTCGGTGGGGTGTGGGCTCGGGGTGGTGTGAGCTCGGTGGGGTGTGGGCTCGGTGGGGGTGGGGTGTGGGCTCGGTGGGGTGTGAGCTCGGTGGGTGTGGGGTGTGGGCTCGGTGGGGTGTGGGCTCGGTGGGGTGTGAGCTCGGTGGGGTGTGAGATCGGTGGGGTGTGGGCGCGGTGGGTGTGGGGTGTGAGCTCGGTGGGGTGTGAGCTCGGTGGGGTGTGAGATCGGTGGGTGTGGGGTGTGGGCTCGGTGGGGTGTGGGCTCGGTGAGTGTGGGGTGTGGGCTCGGTGGGTGTGGGGTGTGGACTCGGTGGGGTGTGAGCTCGGTGGGGTGAGGGCTCGGTGGGGTGTGGGCTCGGTGGGATGTGGGCTCGGTGGGGTGTGGGCTCGGTGGGTGTGGGGTGTGGGCTCGGTGGGTGTGGGCTCGGTGGGTGTGGGGTGTGGGCTCGGTGGGTGTGGGGTGTGGGCTCGGTGGGTGTGGGCTCGGTGGGTGTGGGGTGTGAGCTCGGTCGGGTGTGGGGTGTGAGCTCGGTGGGGTGTGGGCTCGGTGGGGTGTGGGCTCGGTGGGTGTGGGGTGTGGGCTCGGTGGGGTGTGGGCTCGGTGGGTGTGGGGGGTGGGCTCGGTGGGGTGTGGGCTCGGTGGGGTGTGGGCTCGGTGGGGTGTGGGCTCGGTGGGGTGTGGGGTCGGTGGGGTGTGGGCTCGGTGGGGTGTGGGGTGTGGGCTCGGTGGGTGTGGGGTGTGGGCTCGGTGGGTGTGGGGTGTGAGCTCGGTGGGGGTGTGGGGTGTGAGCTCGGGGGGGTGTGGGGTGTGGGCTGGTGGGTGTGGGCTCGGTGGGTGTGGGGTGTGGGCTCGGTGGGGTGTGGGCTCGGTGGGGGATGGGCTCGGTGGGGTGTGAGCTCGGTGGGGTGTGGGGTGTGGGCTCGGTGGGGTGTGGGCTCGGTGGGGTGTGGGCTCGGTGGGGTGTGGGCTCGGGGGGGTGTGGGGTGTGAGCTCGGGGGGGTGTGGGGTGTGGGGTCGGTGGGTGTGGGGTGTGGGCTCGGTGGGTGTGGGGTGTGAGCTCGGTGGGGTGTGGGCTCGGTGGGTGTGGGGTGTGGGCTCGGTGGGGTGTGAGCTCGGTGGGGTGTGGGCTCGGTGGGGTGTGGGCTCGGTGGGTGTGGGGTGTGGGCTCGGTGGGTGTGGGGTGTGGGCTCGGTGGGGGTGTGGGGTGTGAGCTCGGGGGGGTGTGGGGTGTGGGCTCGGTGGGTGTGGGGTGTGGGCTCGGTGGGGTGTGGGCTCGGGGGGGTGTGGGGTGTGAGCTCGGGGGGGTGTGAGCTCGGTGGGGTGTGGGGTGTGGGCTCGGTGGGGTGTGGGCTCGGGGGGGGTGTGGGGTGTGGGCTCGGTGGGGTGTGGGGTGTGGGCTCGGGGGGGTGTGGGCTCGGGGGGGGTGTGGGCTCGTGGGGGTGTGGGGGTGTGAGCTCGGGGGGGTGTGGGGTGTGGGCTCGGTGGGTGTGGGGGTGTGGGCTCGGTGGGTGTGAGGTGTGGGCTCGGTGGGGTGTGGGCTCGGTGGGGTGTGAGCTCGGTGGGTGTGGGCTCGGTGGGGTGTGAGCTCGGTGGGTGTGGGCTCGGCGGGGTGTGAGCTCGGTGGGGTGTGGGCTCGGTGGGTGTGGGGTGTGGCTCGGTGGGTGTGGGGTGTGGGCTCGGTGGGGTGTGAGCTCGGTGGGGTGTGGGCTCGGTGGGTGTGGGCTCGGCGGGGTGTGAGCTCGGTGGGGTGTGGGCTCGGTGGGTGTGGGGTGTGGGCTCGGTGGGGTGTGAGCTCGGTGGGTGTGTGAGCTCGGTGGGGTGTGGGCTCGGTGGGGTGTGGGCTCGGTGGGTGTGGGGTGTGGGCTCGCTGGGGTGTGGGCTCGGTGGAGTGTGGGCTCGGTGGGTGTGGGGTGTGGGCTCGGTGGGGTGTGGGCTCGGGGGGGTGTGGGCTCGGTGGGGTGTGAGCTCGGTGGGTGTGGGGTGTGGGGTGTGGGCTCGGTGGGGTGTGAGCTCGGTGGGGTGTGGGCTCGGTGGGGTGTGGGCTCGGTGGGGTGTGAGCTCGGTGGGGTGTGGGCTCAGTGGGTGTGAGCTCGGTGGGGTGTGGGCTCGGTGGGGTGTGAGCTCGGTGGGGTGTGGGCTCGGTGGGGTGTGAGCTCGGTGGGGTGTGAGCTCGGTGGGGTGTGAGCTCGGTGGGGTGTGGGCTCGGTGGGTGTGGGGTGTGAGCTCGGTGGGGTGTGAGCTTGGTGGGGTGTGGGCTCGGTGGGGTGTGGGCTCGGTGGGGTGTGGGCTCGGTGGGTGTGGGGTGTGAGCTCGGTGGGGTGTGGGCTCGGTGGGGTGTGGGCTCGGTGGGGTGTGGGCTCGGTGGGTGTGGGGTGTGGACTCGGTGGGGTGTGGGCTCGGTGGGTGTGGGGTGTGGGCTCGGTGGGTGTGGGGTGTGGGCTCGGTGGGTGTGGGGTGTGGGCTCGGTGGGGTGTGGGCTCGGTGGGTGTGGAGTGTGGGCTCGGTGGGTGTGGGGTGTGGACTCGGTGGGGTGTGGGCTCGGTGGGGTGTGGGCTCGGTGGGTGTGGGGTGTGGGCTCGGTGGGGTGTGGGCTCGGTGGGGTGTGGGCTCGGTGGGGTGTGGGCTCGGTGGGGTGTGAGCTCGGTGGGGTGTGAGCTCGGTGGGTGTGAGCTTGGTGGGGTGTGGGCTCGGTGGGGTGTGGGCTCGGTGGGGTGTGAGCTCGGTGGGGCGTGAGCTCGGTGGGTGTGGGCTCGGTGGGGTGTGGGCTCGGTGGGGTGTGGGCTCGGTGGGGTGTGAGCTCGGTGGGTGTGGGCTCGGTGGGTGTGGGCTCGGTGGGGTGTGGGCTCGGTGGGGTGTGGGCTCGGTGGGGTGTGGGCTCGGTGGGTGTGGGCTCGGTGGGGTGTGGGGTGTGGGCTCGGTGGGTGTGGGCTCTGTGGGGTGTGAGCTCGGTGGGTGTGGGCTCTGTGGGGTGTGAGCTCGGTGGGTGTGGGCTCGGTGGGGTGTGGGGTCGGTGGGTGTGGGCTCGGTGGGGTGTGGGCTCGGTGGGTGTGGGCTCGGTGGGGTGTGGGGTCGGTGGGTGTGGGCTCGGCGGGGTGTGGGCTCGGTGGGTGTGGGCTCGGTGGGGTGTGGGGTGTGGGCTCGGTGGGTGTGGGCTCGGTGGGGTGTGAGCTCGGTGGGTGTGGGCTCGGTGGGGTGTGGGGTGTGGGCTCGGTGGGTGTGGGCTCTGTGGGGTGTGAGCTCGGTGGGTGTGGGGTGTAGGCTCGGTGGGTGTGAGCTCGGTGGGGTGTGGGCTCGGTGGGGTGTGGGCTCGGTGGGGTGTGGGCTCGGTGGGGTGTGGGCTCGGTGGGTGTGGGCTCGGTGGGGTGTGGGCTCGGTGGGTGTGGGCTCGGTGGGGTGTGGGCTCAGTGGGGCGTGGGCTCGGTGGGGTGTGGGCTCGGTGGGGTGTGGGCTCGGTGGGTGTGGGCTCGGTGGGGTGTGGGCTCGGTGGGTGTGGGCTCTGTGGGGTGTGGGCTCGGTGGGGTGTGAGCTCGGTGGGTGTGGGCTCGGTGGGGTGTGGGGTGTGGGCTCGGTGGGTGTGGGCTCGGTGGGTGTGGGCTCGGTGGGGTGTGGGGTCGGTGGGTGTGGGCTCGGTGGGGTGTGGGCTCGGTGGGTGTGGGGTCGGTGGGGTGTGGGGTGTGGGCTCGGTGGGTGTGGGCTCTGTGGGGTGTGGGCTCGGTGGGGTGTGAGCTCGGTGGGTGTGGGCTCGGTGGGGTGTGGGGTCGGTGGGTGTGGGCTCGGTGGGGTGTGGGGTGTGGGCTCGGTGGGTGTGGGCTCGGTGGGGTGTGGGGTCGGTGGGTGTGGGCTCGGTGGGGTGTGGGCTCGGTGGGTGTGGGCTCGGTGGGGTGTGGGCTCGGTGGGGTGTGGGCTCGGTGGGGTGTGGGCTCGGTGGGTGTGGGCTCGGTGGGGTGTGGGCTCGGTGGGTGTGGGCTCGGTGGGGTGTGGGCTCGGTGGGGTGTGAGCTCGGTGGGGTGAGAGCTCGGTGGGGTGTGGGCTCGGTGGGATGTGGGGTGTGAGCTCGGTGGGATGTGAGCTCGGTGGGGTGTGGGCTCGGTGGGGTGTGAGCTCGGTGGGGTGCGAGCTCGGTGGGGTGTGGGCTCGGTGGGGTGTGAGCTCGGTGGGGTGTGGGCTCGGTGGGGTGTGAGCTCGGTGGGGTGTGGGCTCAGTGGGTGTGGGCTCGGTGGGTGTGAGCTCGGTGGGGTGTGGGCTCGGTGGGGTGTGAGCTCGGTGGGGTGTGGGCTCGGTGGGGTGTGAGCTCGGTGGGGTGTGGGCTCGGTGGGGTGTGGGCTCGGTGGGGTGTGGGCTCGGTGGGGTGTGAGCTCGGTGGGGTGTGGGCTCGGTGGGTGTGGGGTGTGAGCTCGGTGGGGTGTGAGCTCGGTGGGGTGTGAGCTCGGTGGGGTGTGGGCTCGGTGGGTGTGGGGTGTGAGCTCGGTGGGGTGTGAGCTCGGTGGGGTGTGGGCACGGTGGGGTGTGGGCTCGGTGGGGTGTGGGCTCGGTGGGTGTGGGGTGTGGGCTCGGTGGGTGTGGGGTGTGGACTCGGTGGGGTGTGAGCTCGGTGGGGTGTGGGCTCGGTGGGTGTGGGGTGTGGACTCGGTGGGGTGTGAGCTCGGTGGGGTGTGGGCTCGGTGGGGTGTGGGGTGTGGGCTCGGTGGGGTGTGGGGTGTGGGCTCGGTGGGTGTGGGGTGTGGACTCGGTGGGGTGTGAGCTCGGTGGGGTGTGGGCTCGGTGGGTGTGGGGTGTGGGCTCGGTGGGGTGTGAGCTCGGTGGGGTGTGGGCTCGGTGGGTGTGGGGTGTGGGCTCGGTGGGGTGTGGGCTCGGTGGGTGTGGGGTGTGGGCTCGGTGGGTGTGGGCTCGGTGGGTGTGAGCTCGGTGGGGTGTGAGCTCGGTGGGGTGTGGGCTCGGTGGGTGTGAGCTCGGTGGGGTGTGTGCTCGGTGGGGTGTGGGCTCGGTGGGGTGTGAGCTCGGTGGGTGTGAGCTCGGTGGGGTGTGGGCTCTGTGGGGTGTGGGCTCTGTGGGGTGTGGGCTCTGTGGGGTGTGGGCTCGGTGGGGTGTGAGCTCGGTGGGGTGTGGGCTCGGTGGGGTGTGGGCTCGGTGGGGTGTGGGCTCGGTGGGTGTGGGCTCGGTGGGTGTGGCCTCGGTGGGGTGTGGGCTCGGTGGGGTGTGGGCTCGGTGGGTGTGGGCTCTGTGGGGTGTGGGCTCGGTGGGGTGTGGGCTCGGTGGGGTGTGGACTCGGTGGGTGTGGGCTCGGTGGGTGTGGGCTCGGTGGGGTGTGGGCTCGGTGGGTGTGGGCTCGGTGGGTGTGGGCTCGGTGGGGTGTGGGCTCGGTGGGTGTGGGCTCGGTGGGTGTGGGCTCGGTGGGGTGTGGGCTCGGTGGGTGTGGGCTCGGTGGGGTGTGAGCTCGGTGGGGTGTGGGCTCGGTGGGGTGTGGGCTCGGTGGGGTGTGGGCTCGGTGGGGTGTGGGCTCGGTGGGGTGTGAGCTCGGTGGGGTGTGAGCTCGGTGGGGTGTGGGCTCGGCGGGGTGTGAGCTCGGTGGGTGTGGGGTGTGGGCTCGGTGGGGTGTGGGCTCGGTGGGGTGTGGGCTCGGTGGGGTGTGGGCTCGGTGGGGTGTGGGCTCGGTGGGGTGTGATCTCGGTGGGGTGTGGGCTCGGCGGGGTGTGAGCTCGGCGGGGTGTGGGCTCGGCGGGGTGTGGGCTCGGCGGGGTGTGGGCTCGGCGGGGTGTGGGCTCGGCGGGGTGTGAGCTCGGCGGGGTGTGGGCTCGGTGGGGTGTGAGCTCGGTGGGGTGTGAGATCGGTGGGGTGTGGGCTCGGTGGGGTGTGGGCTCGGTGGGGTGTGAGCTCGGTGGGGTGTGGGCTCGGTGGGGTGAGGGCTCGGTGGGGTGTGGGCTCGGTGGGTGTGGGCTCGGTGGGGTGTGAGCTCGGTGGAGTGTGGGCTCGGTGGGGTGTGGGCTCGGTGGGGTGTGGGCTCGGTGGGGTGTGGGCTCGGTGGGGTGTGGGCTCGGTGGGTGTGGGCTCGGTGGGTGTGGGCTCGGTGGGGTGTGAGCTCGGTGGGGTGTGGGCTCGGTGGGGTGTGGGCTCGGTGGGGTGTGGGCTCGGTGGGGTGTGGGCTCGGTGGGGTGTGGGCTCGGTGGGGTGTGAGCTCGGTGGGGTGTGGGCTCGGTGGGTGTGGGGTGTGAGCTCGGTGGGGTGTGAGCTCGGTGGGGTGTGAGCTCGGTGGGGTGTGGGCTCGGTGGGTGTGGGGTGTGAGCTCGGTGGGGTGTGAGCTCGGTGGGGTGTGGGCTCGGTGGGGTGTGGGCTCGGTGGGGTGTGGGCTCGGTGGGTGTGGGGTGTGGGCTCGGTGGGTGTGGGGTGTGGGCTCGGTGGGTGTGGGGTGTGGACTCGGTGGGGTGTGAGCTCGGTGGGGTGTGGGCTCGGTGGGTGTGGGGTGTGGGCTCGGTGGGTGTGGGCTCGGTGGGTGTGAGCTCGGTGGGGTGTGAGCTCGGTGGGGTGTGGGCTCGGTGGGTGTGAGCTCGGTGGGGTGTGGGCTCGGTGGGGTGTGGGCTCGGTGGGGTGTGGGCTCGGTGGG
Source organism: Prionace glauca (assembly GCA_037974335.1). Classification (NCBI taxonomy): domain Eukaryota; kingdom Metazoa; phylum Chordata; class Chondrichthyes; order Carcharhiniformes; family Carcharhinidae; genus Prionace; species Prionace glauca. Next base: position 76,022,533 of record CM075733.1, on the reverse strand, counting down.
GTGTGGGCTCGGTGGGGTGTGGGCTCGGTGGGGTGTGGGCTCGGTGGGGTGTGGGCTCGGTGGGGTGTGGGCTCGGTGGGGTGTGAGCTCGGTGGGGTGTGAGCTCGGTGGGGTGTGGGCTCGGTGGGGTGTGGGCTCGGTGGGGTGTGGGCTCTGTGGGGTGTGGGCTCGGTGGGGTGTGAGCTCGGTGGGGTGTGTGCTCGGTGGGGTGTGTGCTCGGTGGGGTGTGAGCTCGGTGGGGTGTGGGCTCTGTGGGGTGTGGGCTCTGTGGGGTGTGGGCTCGGTGGGGTGTGAGCTCGGTGGGGTGTGGGCTCGGTGGGGTGTGGGCTCGGTGAGGTGTGGGCTCGGTGGGTGTGGGCTCGGTGGGTGTGGCCTCGGTGGGGTGTGGGCTCGGTGGGGTGTGGGCTCGGTGGGTGTGGGCTCTGTGGGGTGTGGGCTCGGTGGGGTGTGGGCTCGGTGGGGTGTGGACTCGGTGGGTGTGGGCTCGGTGGGTGTGGGCTCGGTGGGGTGTGGGCTCGGTGGGTGTGGGCTCGGTGGGTGTGGGCTCGGTGGGGTGTGGGCTCGGTGGGGTGTGAGCTCGGTGGGGTGTGGGCTCGGTGGGGTGAGGGCTCGGTGGGGTGTGGGCTCGGTGGGTGTGGGCTCGGTGGGGTGTGAGCTCGGTGGAGTGTGGGCTCGGTGGAGTGTGGGCTCGGTGGGGTGTGGGCTCGGTGGGGTGTGGGCTCGGTGGGGTGTGGGCTCGGTGGGTGTGGGCTCGGTGGGTGTGGGCTCGGTGGGGTGTGGGCTCGGTGGGGTGTGGGCTCGGTGGGGTGTGAGCTCGGTGGGGTGTGAGCTCGGTGGGGTGTGAGCTCGGTGGGGTGTGGGCTCGGTGGTGTGTGAGCTCGGTGGGGTGTGGGCTCGGTGGGGTGTGAGCTCGGTGGGGTGTGGGCTCGGTGGGGTGTGAGCTCGGTGGGGTGTGGGGTGTGGGGTGTGGGCTCGGTGGGGTGTGGGCTCGGTGGGGTGTGAGCTCGGTGGGGTGTGAGCTCGGTGGGGTGTGGGCTCGGTGGGGTGTGAGCTCGGTGGGTGTGGGGTGTGGGGTGTGGGCTCGGTGGGGTGTGAGCTCGGTGGGGTGTGGGCTCGGTGGGGTGTGGGCTCGGTGGGGTGTGAGCTCGGTGGGGTGTGGGCTCAGTGGGTGTGAGCTCGGTGGGGTGTGGGCTCGGTGGGGTGTGAGCTCGGTGGGGTGTGGGCTCGGTGGGGTGTGAGCTCGGTGGGGTGTGAGCTCGGTGGGGTGTGGGCTCGGTGGGGTGTGAGCTCGGTGGGGTGTGGGCTTTGTGGGGTGTTGTCTCGGTGGGGTGTGGGCTCGGTGGGTGTGGGGTGTGAGCTCGGTGGGGTGTGAGCTCGGTGGGGTGTGGGCTCGGTGGGTGTGGGGTGTGAGCTCGGTGGGGTGTGAGCTTGGTGGGGTGTGGGCTCGGTGGGGTGTGGGCTCGGTGGGGTGTGGGCTCGGTGGGTGTGGGGTGTGAGCTCGGTGGGGTGTGGGCTCGGTGGGGTGTGGGCTCGGTGGGGTGTGGGCTCGGTGGGTGTGGGGTGTGGACTCGGTGGGGTGTGGGCTCGGTGGGTGTGGGGTGTGGGCTCGGTGGGTGTGGGGTGTGGGCTCGGTGGGGTGTGGGCTCGGTGGGTGTGGAGTGTGGGCTCGGTGGGTGTGGGGTGTGGACTCGGTGGGGTGTGGGCTCGGTGGGGTGTGGGCTCGGTGGGTGTGGGGTGTGGGCTCGGTGGGGTGTGGGCTCGGTGGGGTGTGGGCTCGGTGGGGTGTGGGCTCGGTGGGGTGTGAGCTCGGTGGGGTGTGAGCTCGGTGGGTGTGAGCTCGGTGGGGTGTGGGCTCGGTGGGGTGTGGGCTCGGTGGGGTGTGAGCTCGGTGGGGCGTGAGCTCGGTGGGTGTGGGCTCGGTGGGGTGTGGGCTCGGTGGGGTGTGGGCTCGGTGGGGTGTGAGCTCGGTGGGTGTGGGCTCGGTGGGTGTGGGCTCGGTGGGGTGTGGGCTCGGTGGGGTGTGGGCTCGGTGGGGTGTGGGCTCGGTGGGTGTGGGCTCGGTGGGGTGTGGGGTGTGGGCTCGGTGGGTGTGGGCTCTGTGGGGTGTGAGCTCGGTGGGTGTGGGCTCTGTGGGGTGTGAGCTCGGTGGGGTGTGGGGTCGGTGGGTGTGGGCTCGGTGGGGTGTGGGCTCGGTGGGTGTGGGCTCGGTGGGGTGTGGGGTCGGTGGGTGTGGGCTCGGCGGGGTGTGGGCTCGGTGGGTGTGGGCTCGGTGGGGTGTGGGGTGTGGGCTCGGTGGGTGTGGGCTCGGTGGGGTGTGAGCTCGGTGGGTGTGGGCTCGGTGGGGTGTGGGGTGTGGGCTCGGTGGGTGTGGGCTCTGTGGGGTGTGAGCTCGGTGGGTGTGGGGTGTGGGCTCGGTGGGTGTGAGCTCGGTGGGGTGTGGGCTCGGTGGGGTGTGGGCTCGGTGGGGTGTGGGCTCGGTGGGGTGTGGGCTCGGTGGGTGTGGGCTCGGTGGGGTGTGGGCTCGGTGGGTGTGGGCTCGGTGGGGTGTGGGCTCAGTGGGGCGTGGGCTCGGTGGGGTGTGGGCTCGGTGGGGTGTGGGCTCGGTGGGTGTGGGCTCGGTGGGGTGTGGGCTCGGTGGGTGTGGGCTCTGTGGGGTGTGGGCTCGGTGGGGTGTGAGCTCCGTGGGTGTGGGCTCGGTGGGGTGTGGGGTGTGGGCTCGGTGGGTGTGGGCTCTGTGGGGTGTGAGCTCGGTGGGTGTGGGCTCGGTGGGGTGTGGGCTCGGTGGGGTGTGGGCTCGGTGGGTGTGGGGTCGGTGGGGTGTGGGGTGTGGGCTCGGTGGGTGTGGGCTCGGTGGGGTGTGAGCTCGGTGGGTGTGGGCTCGGTGGGGTGTGGGGTCGGTGGGTGTGGGCTCGGTGGGGTGTGGGGTGTGGGCTCGGTGGGTGTGGGCTCGGTGGGGTGTGGGGTCGGTGGGTGTGGGCTCGGTGGGGTGTGGGCTCGGTGGGTGTGGGCTCGGTGGGGTGTGGGCTCGGTGGGTGTGGGCTCGGTGGGGTGTGGGCTCGGTGGGGTGTGAGCTCGGTGGGGTGAGAGCTCGGTGGGGTGTGGGCTCGGTGGGATGTGGGGTGTGAGCTCGGTGGGATGTGAGCTCGGTGGGGTGTGGGCTCGGTGGGGTGTGAGCTCGGTGGGGTGTGAGCTCGGTGGGGTGTGGGCTCGGTGGGGTGTGAGCTCGGTGGGGTGTGGGCTCGGTGGGGTGTGAGCTCGGTGGGGTGTGGGCTCAGTGGGTGTGGGCTCGGTGGGTGTGAGCTCGGTGGGGTGTGGGCTCGGTGGGGTGTGAGCTCGGTGGGGTGTGGGCTCGGTGGGGTGTGAGCTCGGTGGGGTGTGGGCTCGGTGGGGTGTGAGCTCGGTGGGGTGTGGGCTCGGTGGGGTGTGGGCTCGGTGGGGTGTGGGCTCGGTGGGTGTGGGGTGTGAGCTCGGTGGGGTGTGAGCTCGGTGGGGTGTGAGCTCGGTGGGGTGTGGGCTCGGTGGGGTGTGGGCTCGGTGGGGTGTGGGCTCGGTGGGGTGTGGGCTCGGTGGGTGTGGGCTCGGTGGGTGTGGGCTCGGTGGGGTGTGAGCTCGGTGGGGTGTGGGCTCGGTGGGGTGTGGGCTCGGTGGGGTGTGGGCTCGGTGGGGTGTGGGCTCGGTGGGGTGTGGGCTCGGTGGGGTGTGAGCTCGGTGGGGTGTGGGCTCGGTGGGTGTGGGGTGTGAGCTCGGTGGGGTGTGAGCTCGGTGGGGTGTGAGCTCGGTGGGGTGTGGGCTCGGTGGGTGTGGGGTGTGAGCTCGGTGGGGTGTGAGCTCGGTGGGGTGTGGGCTCTGTGGGGTGTGGGCTCGGTGGGGTGTGGGCTCGGTGGGTGTGGGGTGTGGGCTCGGTGGGTGTGGGGTGTGGGCTCGGTGGGTGTGGGGTCTGGACTCGGTGGGGTGTGAGCTCGGTGGGGTGTGGGCTCGGTGGGTGTGGGGTGTGGGCTCGGTGGGTGTGGGCTCGGTGGGTGTGAGCTCGGTGGGGTGTGAGCTCGGTGGGGTGTGGGCTCGGTGGGTGTGAGCTCGGTGGGGTGTGGGCTCGGTGGGGTGTGGGCTCGGTGGGGTGTGGGCTCGGTGGGGTGTGGGCTCGGTGGGGTGTGGGCTCGGTGGGGTGTGGGCTCGGTGGGGTGTGGGCTCGGTGGGGTGTGGGCTCGGTGGGGTGTGAGCTCGGTGGGGTGTGAGCTCGGTGGGGTGTGGGCTCGGTGGGGTGTGGGCTCGGTGGGGTGTGGGCTCTGTGGGGTGTGGGCTCGGTGGGGTGTGAGCTCGGTGGGGTGTGTGCTCGGTGGGGTGTGTGCTCGGTGGGGTGTGAGCTCGGTGGGGTGTGGGCTCTGTGGGGTGTGGGCTCTGTGGGGTGTGGGCTCGGTGGGGTGTGAGCTCGGTGGGGTGTGGGCTCGGTGGGGTGTGGGCTCGGTGAGGTGTGGGCTCGGTGGGTGTGGGCTCGGTGGGTGTGGCCTCGGTGGGGTGTGGGCTCGGTGGGGTGTGGGCTCGGTGGGTGTGGGCTCTGTGGGGTGTGGGCTCGGTGGGGTGTGGGCTCGGTGGGGTGTGGACTCGGTGGGTGTGGGCTCGGTGGGTGTGGGCTCGGTGGGGTGTGGGCTCGGTGGGTGTGGGCTCGGTGGGTGTGGGCTCGGTGGGGTGTGGGCTCGGTGGGGTGTGAGCTCGGTGGGGTGTGGGCTCGGTGGGGTGAGGGCTCGGTGGGGTGTGGGCTCGGTGGGGTGTGAGCTCGGTGGAGTGTGGGCTCGGTGGAGTGTGGGCTCGGTGGGGTGTGGGCTCGGTGGGGTGTGGGCTCGGTGGGGTGTGGGCTCGGTGGGTGTGGGCTCGGTGGGTGTGGGCTCGGTGGGGTGTGGGCTCGGTGGGGTGTGGGCTCGGTGGGGTGTGAGCTCGGTGGGGTGTGAGCTCGGTGGGGTGTGAGCTCGGTGGGGTGTGGGCTCGGTGGTGTGTGAGCTCGGTGGGGTGTGGGCTCGGTGGGGTGTGAGCTCGGTGGGGTGTGGGCTCGGTGGGGTGTGAGCTCGGTGGGGTGTGGGGTGTGGGGTGTGGGCTCGGTGGGGTGTGGGCTCGGTGGGGTGTGAGCTCGGTGGGGTGTGAGCTCGGTGGGGTGTGGGCTCGGTGGGGTGTGAGCTCGGTGGGTGTGGGGTGTGGGGTGTGGGCTCGGTGGGGTGTGAGCTCGGTGGGGTGTGGGCTCGGTGGGGTGTGGGCTCGGTGGGGTGTGAGCTCGGTGGGGTGTGGGCTCAGTGGGTGTGAGCTCGGTGGGGTGTGGGCTCGGTGGGGTGTGAGCTCGGTGGGGTGTGGGCTCGGTGGGGTGTGAGCTCGGTGGGGTGTGAGCTCGGTGGGGTGTGGGCTCGGTGGGGTGTGAGCTCGGTGGGGTGTGGGCTTTGTGGGGTGTTGTCTCGGTGGGGTGTGGGCTCGGTGGGTGTGGGGTGTGAGCTCGGTGGGGTGTGAGCTCGGTGGGGTGTGGGCTCGGTGGGTGTGGGGTGTGAGCTCGGTGGGGTGTGAGCTTGGTGGGGTGTGGGCTCGGTGGGGTGTGGGCTCGGTGGGGTGTGGGCTCGGTGGGTGTGGGGTGTGAGCTCGGTGGGGTGTGGGCTCGGTGGGGTGTGGGCTCGGTGGGTGTGGGGTGTGGACTCGGTGGGGTGTGGGCTCGGTGGGTGTGGGGTGTGGGCTCGGTGGGTGTGGGGTGTGGGCTCGGTGGGGTGTGGGCTCGGTGGGTGTGGAGTGTGGGCTCGGTGGGTGTGGGGTGTGGACTCGGTGGGGTGTGGGCTCGGTGGGGTGTGGGCTCGGTGGGTGTGGGGTGTGGGCTCGGTGGGGTGTGGGCTCGGTGGGGTGTGGGCTCGGTGGGGTGTGGGCTCGGTGGGGTGTGAGCTCGGTGGGGTGTGAGCTCGGTGGGTGTGAGCTCGGTGGGGTGTGGGCTCGGTGGGGTGTGGGCTCGGTGGGGTGTGAGCTCGGTGGGGCGTGAGCTCGGTGGGTGTGGGCTCGGTGGGGTGTGGGCTCGGTGGGGTGTGGGCTCGGTGGGGTGTGAGCTCGGTGGGTGTGGGCTCGGTGGGTGTGGGCTCGGTGGGGTGTGGGCTCGGTGGGGTGTGGGCTCGGTGGGGTGTGGGCTCGGTGGGTGTGGGCTCGGTGGGGTGTGGGGTGTGGGCTCGGTGGGTGTGGGCTCTGTGGGGTGTGAGCTCGGTGGGTGTGGGCTCTGTGGGGTGTGAGCTCGGTGGGTGTGGGCTCGGTGGGGTGTGGGGTCGGTGGGTGTGGGCTCGGTGGGGTGTGGGCTCGGTGGGTGTGGGCTCGGTGGGGTGTGGGGTCGGTGGGTGTGGGCTCGGCGGGGTGTGGGCTCGGTGGGTGTGGGCTCGGTGGGGTGTGGGGTGTGGGCTCGGTGGGTGTGGGCTCGGTGGGGTGTGAGCTCGGTGGGTGTGGGCTCGGTGGGGTGTGGGGTGTGGGCTCGGTGGGTGTGGGCTCTGTGGGGTGTGAGCTCGGTGGGTGTGGGGTGTGGGCTCGGTGGGTGTGAGCTCGGTGGGGTGTGGGCTCGGTGGGGTGTGGGCTCGGTGGGGTGTGGGCTCGGTGGGGTGTGGGCTCGGTGGGTGTGGGCTCGGTGGGGTGTGGGCTCGGTGGGTGTGGGCTCGGTGGGGTGTGGGCTCAGTGGGGCGTGGGCTCGGTGGGGTGTGGGCTCGGTGGGGTGTGGGCTCGGTGGGTGTGGGCTCGGTGGGGTGTGGGCTCGGTGGGTGTGGGCTCTGTGGGGTGTGGGCTCGGTGGGGTGTGAGCTCCGTGGGTGTGGGCTCGGTGGGGTGTGGGGTGTGGGCTCGGTGGGTGTGGGCTCTGTGGGGTGTGAGCTCGGTGGGTGTGGGCTCGGTGGGGTGTGGGCTCGGTGGGGTGTGGGCTCGGTGGGTGTGGGGTCGGTGGGGTGTGGGGTGTGGGCTCGGTGGGTGTGGGCTCGGTGGGGTGTGAGCTCGGTGGGTGTGGGCTCGGTGGGGTGTGGGGTCGGTGGGTGTGGGCTCGGTGGGGTGTGGGGTGTGGGCTCGGTGGGTGTGGGCTCGGTGGGGTGTGGGGTCGGTGGGTGTGGGCTCGGTGGGGTGTGGGCTCGGTGGGTGTGGGCTCGGTGGGGTGTGGGCTCGGTGGGTGTGGGCTCGGTGGGGTGTGGGCTCGGTGGGGTGTGAGCTCGGTGGGGTGAGAGCTCGGTGGGGTGTGGGCTCGGTGGGATGTGGGGTGTGAGCTCGGTGGGATGTGAGCTCGGTGGGGTGTGGGCTCGGTGGGGTGTGAGCTCGGTGGGGTGTGAGCTCGGTGGGGTGTGGGCTCGGTGGGGTGTGAGCTCGGTGGGGTGTGGGCTCGGTGGGGTGTGAGCTCGGTGGGGTGTGGGCTCAGTGGGTGTGGGCTCGGTGGGTGTGAGCTCGGTGGGGTGTGGGCTCGGTGGGGTGTGAGCTCGGTGGGGTGTGGGCTCGGTGGGGTGTGAGCTCGGTGGGGTGTGGGCTCGGTGGGGTGTGGGCTCGGTGGGGTGTGGGCTCGGTGGGTGTGGGGTGTGAGCTCGGTGGGGTGTGAGCTCGGTGGGGTGTGAGCTCGGTGGGGTGTGGGCTCGGTGGGTGTGGGGTGTGAGCTCGGTGGGGTGTGAGCTCGGTGGGGTGTGGGCACGGTGGGGTGTGGGCTCGGTGGGGTGTGGGCTCGGTGGGTGTGGGGTGTGGGCTCGGTGGGTGTGGGGTGTGGACTCGGTGGGGTGTGGGCTCGGTGGGTGTGGGGTGTGGACTCGGTGGGGTGTGAGCTCGGTGGGGTGTGGGCTCGGTGGGGTGTGGGGTGTGGGCTCGGTGGGGTGTGGGGTGTGGGCTCGGTGGGTGTGGGGTGTGGACTCGGTGGGGTGTGAGCTCGGTGGGGTGTGGGCTCGGTGGGTGTGGGGTGTGGGCTCGGTGGGTGTGGGGTGTGGACTCGGTGGGGTGTGAGCTCGGTGGGGTGTGGGCTCGGTGGGTGTGGGGTGTGGGCTCGGTGGGGTGTGGGCTCGGTGGGTGTGGGGTGTGGGCTCGGTGGGTGTGGGCTCGGTGGGTGTGAGCTCGGTGGGGTGTGAGCTCTGTGGGGTGTGGGCTCGGTGGGTGTGAGCTCGGTGGGGTGTGTGCTCGGTGGGGTGTGGGCTCGGTGGGGTGTGAGCTCGGTGGGTGTGAGCTCGGTGGGGTGTGGGCTCTGTGGGGTGTGGGCTCTGTGGGGTGTGGGCTCTGTGGGGTGTGGGCTCGGTGGGGTGTGAGCTCGGTGGGGTGTGGGCTCGGTGGGGTGTGGGCTCGGTGGGGTGTGGGCTCGGTGGGTGTGGGCTCGGTGGGTGTGGCCTCGGTGGGGTGTGGGCTCGGTGGGGTGTGGGCTCGGTGGGTGTGGGCTCTGTGGGGTGTGGGCTCGGTGGGGTGTGGGCTCGGTGGGGTGTGGACTCGGTGGGTGTGGGCTCGGTGGGTGTGGGCTCGGTGGGGTGTGGGCTCGGTGGGTGTGGGCTCGGTGGGTGTGGGCTCGGTGGGGTGTGGGCTCGGTGGGTGTGGGCTCGGTGGGTGTGGGCTCGGTGGGGTGTGGGCTCGGTGGGTGTGGGCTCGGTGGGGTGTGAGCTCGGTGGGGTGTGGGCTCGGTGGGGTGTGGGCTCGGTGGGGTGTGGGCTCGGTGGGGTGTGGGCTCGGTGGGGTGTGAGCTCGGTGGGGTGTGAGCTCGGTGGGGTGTGGGCTCGGCTGGGTGTGAGCTCGGTGGGTGTGGGGTGTGGGCTCGGTGGGGTGTGGGCTCGGTGGGGTGTGGGCTCGGTGGGGTGTGGGCTCGGTGGGGTGTGGGCTCGGTGGGGTGTGATCTCGGTGGGGTGTGGGCTCGGCGGGGTGTGAGCTCGGCGGGGTGTGGGCTCGGCGGGGTGTGGGCTCGGCGGGGTGTGGGCTCGGCGGGTTGTGGGCTCGGCGGGGTGTGAGCTCGGCGGGGTGTGGGCTCGGTGGGGTGTGAGCTCGGTGGGGTGTGAGCTCGGTGGGGTGTGGGCTCGGTGGGGTGTGGGCTCGGTGGGGTGTGAGCTCGGTGGGGTGTGGGCTCGGTGGGGTGAGGGCTCGGTGGGGTGTGGGCTCGGTGGGTGTGGGCTCGGTGGGGTGTGAGCTCGGTGGAGTGTGGGCTCGGTGGAGTGTGGGCTCGGTGGGGTGTGGGCTCGGTGGGGTGTGGGCTCGGTGGGGTGTGGGCTCGGTGGGTGTGGGCTCGGTGGGTGTGGGCTCGGTGGGGTGTGGGCTCGGTGGGGTGTGGGCTCGGTGGGGTGTGAGCTCGGTGGGGTGTGAGCTCGGTGGGGTGTGGGCTCGGTGGTGTGTGAGCTCGGTGGGGTGTGGGCTCGGTGGGGTGTGAGCTCGGTGGGGTGTGGGCTCGGTGGGGTGTGAGCTCGGTGGGGTGTGGGGTGTGGGGTGTGGGCTCGGTGGGGTGTGAGCTCGGTGGGGTGTGGGCTCGGTGGGGTGTGAGCTCGGTGGGGTGTGAGCTCGGTGGGGTGTGGGCTCGGTGGGGTGTGAGCTCGGTGGGTGTGGGGTGTGGGGTGTGGGCTCGGTGGGGTGTGAGCTCGGTGGGGTGTGGGCTCGGTGGGGTGTGAGCTCGGTGGGGTGTGGGCTCGGTGGGGTGTGAGCTCGGTGGGGTGTGGGCTCAGTGGGTGTGGGCTCGGTGGGTGTGAGCTCGGTGGGGTGTGGGCTCGGTGGGGTGTGGGCTCGGTGGGGTGTGGGCTCGGTGGGGTGTGAGCTCGGTGGGGTGTGGGCTCTGTGGGGTGTGGGCTCGGTGGGGTGTGGGCTCGGTGGGTGTGGGGTGTGAGCTCGGTGGGGTGTGGGCTCGGTGGGGTGTGGGCTCGGTGGGGTGTGGGCTCGGTGGGGTGTGAGCTCGGTGGGGTGTGGGGTGTGGGCTCGGTGGGTGTGGGGTGTGGACTCGGTGGGGTGTGAGCTCGGTGGGGTGTGAGCTCGGTGGGGTGTGGGCTCTGTGGGTGTGGGGTGTGAGCTCGGTGGGGTGTGGGGTGTGGGCTCGGTGGGTGTGGGGTGTGGACTCGGTGGGGTGTGGGCTCGGTGGGGTGTGGGCTCGGTGGGTGTGGGGTGTGAGCTCGGTGGGGTGTGAGCTCGGTGGGGTGTGGGCTCGGTGGGTGTGGGGTGTGAGCTCGGTGGGGTGTGAGCTTGGTGGGGTGTGGGCTCGGTGGGGTGTGGGCTCGGTGGGGTGTGGGCTCGGTGGGTGTGGGGTGTGAGCTCGGTGGGGTGTGGGCTCGGTGGGGTGTGGGCTCGGTGGGGTGTGGGCTCGGTGGGTGTGGGCTCGGTGGGTGTGGGCTCGGTGGGGTGTGGGCTCGGTGGGGTGTGGGCTCGGTGGGGTGTGGGCTCGGTGGGTGTGGGCTCGGTGGGTGTGGGCTCGGTGGGGTGTGGGCTCGGTGGGGTGTGGGCTCGGTGGGGTGTGAGCTCGGTGGGGTGTGAGCTCGGTGGGGTGTGGGCTCGGTGGTGTGTGAGCTCGGTGGGGTGTGGGCTCGGTGGGGTGTGAGCTCGGTGGGGTGTGGGCTCGGTGGGGTGTGAGCTCGGTGGGGTGTGGGGTGTGGGGTGTGGGCTCGGTGGGGTGTGAGCTCGGTGGGGTGTGGGCTCGGTGGGGTGTGAGCTCGGTGGGGTGTGAGCTCGGTGGGGTGTGGGCTCGGTGGGGTGTGAGCTCGGTGGGTGTGGGGTGTGGGGTGTGGGCTCGGTGGGGTGTGAGCTCGGTGGGGTGTGGGCTCGGTGGGGTGTGAGCTCGGTGGGGTGTGGGCTCGGTGGGGTGTGAGCTCGGTGGGGTGTGGGCTCAGTGGGTGTGGGCTCGGTGGGTGTGAGCTCGGTGGGGTGTGGGCTCGGTGGGGTGTGAGCTCGGTGGGGTGTGGGCTCGGTGGGGTGTGGGCTCGGTGGGGTGTGAGCTCGGTGGGGTGTGGGCTCTGTGGGGTGTGGGCTCGGTGGGGTGTGGGCTCGGTGGGTGTGGGGTGTGAGCTCGGTGGGGTGTGGGCTCGGTGGGGTGTGGGCTCGGTGGGGTGTGGGCTCGGTGGGGTGTGAGCTCGGTGGGGTGTGGGGTGTGGGCTCGGTGGGTGTGGGGTGTGGACTCGGTGGGGTGTGAGCTCGGTGGGGTGTGGGCTCTGTGGGGTGTGGGCTCGGTGGGGTGTGGGCTCGGTGGGTGTGGGGTGTGAGCTCGGTGGGGTGTGAGCTCGGTGGGGTGTGGGCTCGGTGGGTGTGGGGTGTGAGCTCGGTGGGGTGTGAGCTTGGTGGGGTGTGGGCTCGGTGGGGTGTGGGCTCGGTGGGGTGTGGGCTCGGTGGGTGTGGGGTGTGAGCTCGGTGGGGTGTGGGCTCGGTGGGGTGTGGGCTCGGTGGGGTGTGGGCTCGGTGGGTGTGGGGTGTGGACTCGGTGGGGTGTGAGCTCGGTGGGGTGTGGGGTGTGGGCTCGGTGGGTGTGGGGTGTGGACTCGGTGGGGAGTGGGCTCGGTGGGTGTGGGGTGTGGGCTCGGTGGGTGTGGGGTGTGGGCTCGGTGGGGTGTGGGCTCGGTGGGTGTGGGGTGTGGGCTCGGTGGGTGTGGGGTGTGGACTCGGTGGGGTGTGAGCTCGGTGGGGTGTGGGCTCGGTGGGTGTGGGGTGTGGACTCGGTGGGGTGTGAGCTCGGTGGGGTGTGGGCTCGGTGGGTGTGGGGTGTGGGCTCGGTGGGTGTGGGGTGTGGACTCGGTGGGGTGTGGGCTCGGTGGGGTGTGGGCTCGGTGGGTGTGGGGTGTGGGCTCGATGGGGTGTGGGCTCGGTGGGGTGTGGGCTCGGTGGGGTGTGGGCTCGGTGGGGTGTGAGCTCGGTGGGGTGTGAGATCGGTGGGTGTGAGCTTGGTGGGGTGTGGGCTCGGTGGGGTGTGGGCTCGGTGGGGTGTGAGCTCGGTGGGGCGTGAGCTCGGTGGGTGTGGGCTCGGTGGGGTGTGGGCTCGGTGGGGTGTGGGCTCTGTGGGGTGTGGGCTCGGTGGGGTGTGGGCTCGGTGGGGTGTGGGCTCGGTGGGGTGTGAGCTCGGTGGGTGTGGGCTCTGTGGGGTGTGGGCTCGGTGGGGTGTGAGCTCGGTGGGTGTGGGCTCGGGGGGTGTGGGCTCGGTGGGGTGTGGGCTCGGTGGGTGTGGGCTCAGTGGGGCGTGGGCTCGGTGGGGCGTGGGCTCGGTGGGGTGTGGGCTCGGTGGGTGTGGGCTCGGTGGGGTGTGGGGTGTGGGCTCGGTGGGTGTGGGCTCTGTGGGGTGTGAGCTCGGTGGGTGTGGGCTCTGTGGGGTGTGAGCTCGGTGGGTGTGGGCTCGGTGGGGTGTGGGGTCGGTGGGTGTGGGCTCGGTGGGGTGTGGGCTCGGTGGGTGTGGGCTCGGTGGGGTGTGGGGTCGGTGGGTGTGTGCTCGGCGGTGTGTGGGCTCGGTGGGTGTGGGCTCTGTGGGGTGTGGGCTCGGTGGGGTGTGAGCTCGGTGGGTGTGGGCTCGGTGGGGTGTGGGGTGTGGGCTCGGTGGGTGTGGGCTCTGTGGGGTGTGAGCTCGGTGGGTGTGGGCTCGGTGTGTGTGAGCTCGGTGGGGTGTGGGCTCGGTGGGGTGTGGGCTCGGTGGGGTGTGGGCTCGGTGGGGTGAGAGCTCGGTGGGGTGTGGGCTCGGTGGGTGTGGGCTCGGTGGGGTGTGGGCTCGGTGGGTGTGGGCTCGGTGGGGTGTGGGCTCAGTGGGGCGTGGGCTCGTTGGGGTGTGGGCTCGGTGGGGTGTGGGCTCGGTGGGTGTGGGCTCGGTGGGGTGTGGGCTCGGTGGGTGTGGGCTCTGTGGGGTGTGGGCTCGGTGGGGTGTGAGCTCGGTGGGTGTGGGCTCGGTGGGGTGTGGGCTCGGTGGATGTGGGCTCTGTGGGGTGTGAGCTCGGTGGGTGTGGGCTCGGTGGGGTGTGGGGTCGGTGGGTGTGGGCTCGGTGGGGTGTGGGCTCGGTGGGTGTGGGGTCGGTGGGGTGTGGGGTGTGGGCTCGGTGGGTGTGGGCTCTGTGGGGTGTGGGCTCGGTGGGGTGTGAGCTCGGTGGGTGTGGGCTCGGTGGGGTGTGGGGTCGGTGGGTGTGGGCTCGGTGGGGTGTGGGGTGTGGGCTCGGTGGGTGTGGGCTCGGTGGGGTGTGGGGTCGGTGGGTGTGGGCTCGGTGGGTGTGGGCTCGGTGGGTGTGGGCTCGGTGGGGTGTGGGCTCGGTGGGGTGTGGGCTCTGTGGGGTGTGGGCTCGGTGGGTGTGGGCTCGGTGGGGTCTGGGCTCGGTGGGGTCTGGGCTCGGTGGGGTGTGGGCTCGGTGGGGTGTGGGCTCGGTGGGGTGTGAGCTCGGTGGGGTGAGAGCTCGGTGGGGTGTGGGCTCGGTGGGATGTGGGGTGTGAGCTCGGTGGGATGTGAGCTCGGTGGGGTGTGGGCTCGGTGGGGTGTGAGCTCGGTGGGGTGTGAGCTCGGTGGGGTGTGGGCTCGGTGGGGTGTGGGGTGTGAGCTCGGTGGGGTGTGGGGTGTGAGCTCGGTGGGGTGTGGGCTCGGTGGGGTGTGGGGTGTGAGCTCGGTGGGATGTGAGCTCGGTGGGGTGTGGGCTCGGTGGGGTGTGGGCTCGGTGGGGTGTGGGGTGTGAGCTCGGTGGGATGTGAGCTCGGTGGGGTGTGGGCTCGGTGGGGTGTGGGCTCGGTGGGTGTGGGCTCAGTGGGGTGTGAGCTCGGTGGGGTGTGGGCTCGGTGGGGTGTGGGCTCGGTGGGGTGTGAGCTCGGTGGGGTGTGAGCTCGGTGGTGTGTGGGCTCGGTGGGGTGTGGGCTCGGTGGGTGTGGGCTTGGTGGGGTGTGGGCTCGTTGGGGTGTGGGTTCGGTGGGGTGTGGGCTCGGTGGGGTGTGAGCTCGGTGGGGTGTGGGCTCGGTGGGGTGTGAGCTCGGTGGGGTGTGGGCTCGGTGGGGTGTGGGCTCGGTGGGGTGTGGGCTCGTTGGGGTGTGGGTTCGGTGGGGTGTGGGTTCGGTGGGGTGTGAGCTCGGTGGGGTGTGGGCTCGGTGGGGTGTGGGCTCGTTGGGGTGTGGGTTCGGTGGGGTGTGAGCTCGGTGGGGTGTGGGACTCGGCGGGTGTGGGCTCGGTGGGGTGTGGGCTCGGTGGGTGTGGCCTCGGTGGGGTGTGGGCTCGGTGGGGTGTGGGCTCGGTGGGGTGTGGGCTCGGTGGGGTGTGAGCTCGGTGGGTGTGGGCTCGGTGGGGTGTGGGCTCGGTGGGGTGTGGGCTCGGTGGGGTGTGGGCTCGGTGGGGTGTGAGCTCGGTGGGTGTGGGCTCGGTGGGTGTGAGCTCGGTGGGTGTGGGCTCGGTGGGTGTGAGCTCGGTGGGTGTGGGCTCGGTGGGGTGTGGGCTCGGTGGGGTGTGAGCTCGGTGGGTGTGGGCTCGGTGGGTGTGAGCTCGGTGGGGTGTGGGCTCGGTGGGTGTGAGCTCGGTGGGTGTGGGCTCGGTGGGGTGTGGGCTCGGTGGGGTGTGAGCTCGGTGGGGTGTGAGCTCGGTGGGTGTGGGCTCGGTGGGTGTGGGCTCGGTGGGGTGTGAGCTCGGTGGGGTGTGAGCTCGGTGGGTGTGGGCTCGGTGGGGTGTGAGCTCGGTGGGGTGTGGGCTCGGTGGGTGTGAGCTCGGTGGGGTGTGAGCTCGGTGGGGTGTGGGCTCGGTGGGGTGTGGGCTCGGTGGGGTGTGAGCTCGGTGGGGTGTGGGCTCGGTGGGTGTGAGCTCGGTGGGGTGAGAGCTCGGTGGGTGTGGGCTCGGTGGGGTGTGGGCTCGGTGGGGTGAGAGCTCGGTGGGTGTGGGCTCGGTGGGGTGTGAGCTCGGTGGGGTGTGGGTTCGGTGGGGTGTGGGTTCGGTGGGGTGTGGGCTCGGTGGGGTGTGAGCTCGGCGGGGTGTGAGCTCGGTGGGCTGTGGGCTCGGTGGGGTGTGGGCTCGGTGGGTGTGAGCTCGGTGGGGTGTGGGCTCGGTGGGGTGTGAGCTCGGTGGGGTGTGGGCTCGGTGTGGTGTGGGCTCGGTGTGGTGTGGGCTCGGTGGGGTGTGGGGTGTGAGCTCGGTGGGGTGTGGGCTCGGTGGGGTGTGAGCTCGGTGGGGTGTGAGCTCGGTGGGGTGTGAGCTCGGTGGGGTGTGAGCTCGGTGGGGTGTGGGCTCGGTGGGGTGTGGGCTCGGTGGGGTGTGGGCTCGGTGTGGTCTGGGCTCTGTGGGGTGTGGGGTGTGAGCTCGGTGGGGTGTGGGCTCGGTGGGGTGTGGGCTCGGTGGGGTGTGGGCTCGGTGGGGTGTGGGCTCGGTGTGGTGTGGGCTCGGTGGGGTGTGAGCTCGGTGGGGTGTGGGCTCGGTGGGTGTGAGCTCGGTGGGGTGAGAGCTCGGTGGGTGTGGGCTCGGTGGGGTGTGAGCTCGGTGGGGTGTGGGTTCGGTGGGGTGTGGGTTCGGTGGGGTGTGGGCTCGGTGGGGTGTGAGCTCGGCGGGGTGTGAGCTCGGTGGGCTGTGGGCTCGGTGGGGTGTGGGCTCGGTGGGTGTGAGCTCGGTGGGGTGTGGGCTCGGTGGGGTGTGGGCTCGGTGGGGTGTGGGCTCGGTGGGGTGTGGGCTCGGTGTGGTGTGGGCTCGGTGGGGTGTGGGGTGTGAGCTCGGTGGGGTGTGGGCTCGGTGGGGTGTGAGCTCGGTGGGGTGTGAGCTCGGTGGGGTGTGAGCTCGGTGGGGTGTGAGCTCGGTGGGGTGTGGGCTCGGTGGGGTGTGGGCTCTGTGGGGTGTGGGGTGTGAGCTCGGTGGGGTGTGGGCTCGGTGGGGTGTGGGCTCGGTGGGGTGTGGGCTCGGTGTGGTCTGGGCTCTGTGGGGTGTGGGGTGTGAGCTCGGTGGGGTGTGGGCTCGGTGGGGTGTGGGCTCGGTGTGGTGTGGGCTCGGTGTGGTGTGGGCTCTGTGGGGTGTGGGGTGTGAGCTCGGTGGGGTGTGGGCTCGGTGGGGTGTGAGCTCGGTGGGGTGTGAGCTCGGTGGGGTGTGGGCTCGGTGGGGTGTGAGCTCGGTGGGGTGTGAGCTCGGTGGGGTGTGAGCTCGGTGGGGTGTGGGCTCGGTGGGGTGTGAGCTCGGTGGGGTGTGAGCTCGGTGGGGTGTGAGCTCGGTGGGGTGTGAGCTCGGTGGGGTGTGAGCTCGGTGGGGTGTGGGCTCGGTGGGGTGTGGGCTCGGTGGGGTGTGGGGTGTGAGCTCGGTGGGGTGTGGGCTCGGTGGGGTGTGGGGTGTGGGCTCGGTGGGGTGTGGGCTCGGTGGGGTGTGGGGTGTGAGCTCGGTGGGGTGTGGGCTCGGTGGGGTGTGGGGTGTGGGTTCGGTGGGTGTGGGCTCGGTGGGGTGTGGGCTCGGTGGGATGTGGGCTCGGTGGGGTGTGGGCTCGGTGGGGTGTGAGCTCGGTGGGGTGTGGGCTCGGTGGGGTGTGGGCTCGGTGGGTGTGGGCTCGGTGGGTCTGGGCTCGGTGGGTGTGGGCTCGGTGGGGTGTGGGTTCGGTGGGTGTGGGCTCGGTGGGATGTGGGCTCGGTGGGGTGTGGGCTCGGTGGGGTGTGGGCTCGGTGGGGTGTGGGCTCGTTGGGGTGTGGGTTCGGTGGGGTGTGGGCTCGGTGGGTGTGGGCTCGGTGGGGTGTGGGCTCGGTGGGATGTGGGCTCGGTGGGGTGTGGGCTCGGTGGGGTGTGAGCTCGGTGGGGTGTGGGCTCGGTGGGGTGTGGGCTCGTTGGGATGTGGGCTCGTTGGGATGTGGGCTCGGTGGGTGTGGGCTCGGTGGGGTGTGAGCTCGGTGGGGTGTGAGCTCGGTGGGATGTGGGCTCGGTGGGGTGTGAGCTCGGTGGGGTGTGAGCTCGGTGGGGTGTGGGCTCGGTGGGGTGTGGGCTCTGTGGGGGGTGAGCTCGGTGGGATGTGGACTCGGTGGGTGTGAGCTCGGTGGGGTGTGAGCTCGGTGGGGTGTGGGCTCGGTGGGGTGTGGGCTCTGTGGGGTGTGGGCTCGGTGGGGTGTGAGCTCGGTGGGGCGTGGGCTCGGTGGGTGTGGGCTCGGTGGGTGTGGGCTCGGTGGGGTGTGGGCTCAGTGGGGCGTGGGCTCAGTGGGGCGTGGGCTCGGTGGGGTGTGGGCTCGGTGGGTGTGGGCTCGGTGGGGTGTGAGCTCGGTGGGGTGTGGGCTCAGTGGGGCGTGGGCTCGGTGGGTGTGGGCTCGGTGGGGTGTGAGCTCGGTGGGTGTGGGCTCGGTGGGGTGTGGGGTGTGGGCTCGGTGGGGTGTGGGGTGTGAGCTCGGTGGGATGTGAGCTCGGTGGGGTGTGGGCTCGGTGGGGTGTGGGCTCGGTGGGGTGTGGGCTCGGTGGGTGTGGGCTCAGTGGGGTGTGAGCTCGGTGGGGTGTGGGCTCGGTGGGGTCTGGGCTCGGTGGGGTGTGAGCTCGGTGGGGTGTGAGCTCGGTGGGGTGTGGGCTCGGTGGGGTGTGGGCTCCTTGGGGTGTGGGTTCGGTGGGGTGTGGGCTCGGTGGGGTGTGAGCTCGGTGGGGTGTGGGCTCGTTGGGGTGTGGGTTCGGTGGGGTGTGGGATCGGTGGGGTGTGAGCTCGGTGGGGTGTGGGCTCGGTGGGGTGTGGGCTCGGTGGGGTGTGAGCTCGGTGGGGTGTGGGCTCGGTGGGGTGTGGGCTCGTTGGGGTGTGGGTTCGGTGGGGTGAGAGCTCGGTGGGGTGTGGGATCGGTGGGTGTGGCCTCGGTGGGGTGTGGGCTCGGTGGGGTGTGGGCTCTGTGGGGTGTGGGGTCGGTGGGGTGTGGGGTCGGTGGGTGTGGCCTCGGTGGGGTGTGGGCTCGGTGGGGTGTGGGCTCTGTGGGGTGTGGGCTCTGTGGGGTGTGGGGTCGGTGGGGTGTGGGGTCGGTGGTGTGTGAGCTCGGTGGGGTGTGGGCTTGGTGGGTGTGGGCTCGGTGGGTGTGGCCTCGGTGGGGTGTGGGCTCGGTGGGGTGTGGGCTCGGTGGGTGTGGGCTCGGTGGGGTGTGGGGTGTGGGCTCGGTGGGGTGTGGGCTCGGTGGGTGTGGGCTCTGTGGGGTGTGAGCTCGGTGGGGTGTGGGCTCGGTGGGGTGTGGGCTCGGTGGGGTGTGAGCTCGGTGGGTGTGAGCTCGGTGGGTGTGAGCTCGGTGGGTGTGGGCTCGGTGGGGTGTGGGCTCGGTGGGGTGTGGGCTCGGTGGGTGTGAGCTCGGTGGGTGTGGGCTCGGTGGGGTGTGGGCTCGGTGGGGTGTGAGCTCGGTGGGGTGTGAGCTCGGTGGGTGTGGGCTCGGTGGGGTGTGAGCTCGGTGGGGTGTGAGCTCGGTGGGTGTGGGATCGGTGGGGTGTGAGCTCGGTGGGGTGTGGGCTCGGTGGGTGTGGGCTCGGTGGGGTGTGGGCTCGGTGGGGTGTGGGCTCGGTGGGGTGTGAGCTCGGTGGGGTGTGGGTTCGGTGGGGTGTGGGCTCGGTGGGGTGAGAGCTCGGTGGGTGTGGGCTCGGTGGGGTGTGAGCTCGGTGGGGTGTGGGTTCGGTGGGGTGTGGGCTCGGTGGGGTGTGGGGTGTGAGCTCGGTGGGGTGTGGGCTCGGTGGGGTGTGGGGTGTGAGCTCGGTGGGGTGTGAGCTCGGTGGGGTGTGGGGTGTGAGCTCGGTGGGGTGTGGGTTCGGTGGGGTGTGGGCTCGGTGGGGTGTGAGCTCGGTGGGGTGTGGGTTCGGTGGGGTGTGGGCTCGGTGGGGTGAGAGCTCGGTGGGTGTGGGCTCGGTGGGTGTGGGCTCGGTGGGGTGTGAGCTCGGTGGGGTGTGGGGTGTGAGCTCGGTGGGGTGTGGGCTCGGTGGGGTGTGGGGTGTGAGCTCGGTGGGGTGTGAGCTCGGTGGGGTGTGGGGTGTGAGCTCGGTGGGATGTGAGCTCGGCGGGGTGTGAGCTCGGTGGGCTGTGGGCTCGGTGGGGTGTGGGCTCGGTGGGTGTGAGCTCGGTGGGGTGTGGGCTCGGTGGGGTGTGGGCTCGGTGGGGTGTGAGCTCGGTGGGGTGTGGGCTCGGTGGGGTGTGGGCTCGGTGTGGTGTGGGCTCGGTGGGGTGTGGGGTGTGAGCTCGGTGGGGTGTGGGCTCGGTGGAGTGTGGGCTCGGTGGGTGTGAGCTCGGTGGGGTGTGGGCTCGGTGGGGTGTGGGCTCGGTGGGGTGTGAGCTCGGTGGGGTGTGGGCTCGGTGGGGTGTGGGCTCGGTGTGGTGTGGGCTCGGTGGGGTGTGGGGTGTGAGCTCGGTGGGGTGTGGGCTCGGTGGGGTGTGAGCTCGGTGGGGTGTGAGCTCGGTGGGGTGTGAGCTCGGTGGGGTGTGAGCTCGGTGGGGTGTGAGCTCGGTGGGGTGTGAGGTCGGTGAGGTGTGGGCTCGGTGGGGTGTGGGCTCGGTGTGGTGTGGGCTCTGTGGGGTGTGGGGTGTGAGCTCGGTGGGGTGTGGGCTCGGTGGGTGTGGGCTCGGTGGGGTGTGGGCTCGGTGGGGTGTGGGCTCGGTGGGGTGTGAGCTCGGTGGGGTGTGAGCCCGGTGGGGTGTGGGGTGTGAGCTCGGTGGGGTGTGGGCTCGGTGGGATGTGAGCTCGGCGGGGTGTGAGCTCGGTGGGCTCTGGGCTCGGTGGGGTGTGGGCTCGGTGGGTGTGAGCTCGGTGGGGTGTGGGCTCGGTGGGGTGTGAGCTCGGTGGGCTGTGGGCTCGGTGGGGTGTGGGCTCGGTGGGGTGTGAGCTCGGTGGGGTGTGAGCTCGGTGGGGTGTGAGCTCGGTGGGGTGTGAGCTCGGTGGGGTGTGGGCTCGGTGGGGTGTGGGCTCGTTGGGTGTGGGCTCTGTGGAGTGTGGGCTCGGTGTGGTGTGGGCTCGGTGGGGTGTGGGGTGTGAGCTCGGTGGGGTGTGGGCTCGGTGGGGTGTGGGGTGTGAGCTCGGTGGGGTGTGGGCTCGGTGGGGTGTGAGCTCGGTGGGGTGTGAGCTCGGTGGGGTGTGGGCTCGGTGGGGTGTGAGCTCGGTGGGGTGTGAGCTCGGTGGGGTGTGGGCTCGGTGGGGTGTGAGCTCGGTGGGGTGTGGGCTCGGTGGGGTGTGGGCTCGGTGGGGTGTGGGCTCGGCGGGGTGTGGGCTCGGTGGGGTGTGGGCTCGGCGGGTGTGGGCTCGGTGGGGTGTGAGCTCGGTGGGTGTGGGCTCGGTGGGGTGTGGGCTCGTTGGGATGTGGGCTCGGTGGGCTGTGGGCTCGGTGGGTGTGGGCTCGGTGGGTGTGGGCTCGGTGGGGTGTGGGCTCGGTGGGGTGTGAGCTCGGTGGGGTGTGGGCTCGGTGGGGTGTGAGCTCGGTGGGGTGTGAGCTCGGTGGGGTGTGAGCTCGGTGGGGTGTGGGCTCGGTGGGTGTGGGCTCGGTGGGGTGTGGGCTCGGTGGGGTGTGAGCTCGGGGGGGTGTGGGCTCGGTGGGGTGTGAGCTCGGTGGGGTGTGGGCTCGGTGGGTGTGGGCTCGGTGGGGTGTGAGCTCGGTGGGGTGTGGGGCTCGGCGGTTGTGGGCTCGGTGGGGTGTGGGCTCGGCGGGGTGTGGGCTCGGCGGGGTGTGGGCTCGGTGGGGTGTGGGCTCGGTGGGGTGTGGGCTCGGTGGGGTTTGAGCTCGGTGGGGTGTGGGCTCGGTGGGGTGTGGGCTCGGTGGGGTGTGAGCTCGGTGGGGTGTGGGTTCGGTGGGGTGTGGGTTCGGTGGGATGTGGGCTCGGTGGGGTGTGGGCTCGGTGGGGTGTGGGCTCGGTGGGTGTGGGCTTTTCCGGGTGCGGGCTTTTCCGGGTGCGGGCTTTTCCGGGTGCGGGCTTTTCCGGGTGTGGCTTTTCCGGGTGTGTGCTCACCCGGGTGTGTGCTCGCCCGGGTACAGCTACAGGCTTAGCAGCAGAGCTGTTGTGCTGGCAGAGGTTGTAAAGTTTGATTTGATTTGATTATTGTCACATGTATTAGTATAAAGTGGAAAGTATTGTTTCTTGCCTGCTATACAGAGAAAGCCACAATTAGGAAAGAAAAGGAGAGAGTGCAGAATGTAATGTTACAGCCATAGCTACGGTTAGAGAAAGATCAATTTAGTTTGAGGTAGGTTCATTCAAAAGCCTGATAGCAGCAGAGAAAAAGCTGTTTTTGAATTGGTTGGTGCGTGATCTCAGACATTTAAATATTTATTTCCCGATGGAAGAAGGCTGAAGAGAGTATGTCCGGGGTCTGTGATTATGTTGGCTGCTTTTCTGAGGTAGCGGGAAGTGTAGGTAATGCCATTGGATGGACGGCTGGTTTGTGTGATGGACTGGGCTTCATTCGCGGCTCTCTGTAGTTCCTTGTGGTCTTGGACAGAGCAGGAGCTGTACCAAGCTGTCATACAATCAGAAAGAAGGCTTTCTATGGTGCATCTATAGGGCATCTTATGGGCAGCACGGTAGCACAGTGGTTAGCACTGCTGCTTCACAGCTCTAGGGACCTGGGTTCGATTCCCGGCTCCGATCACTGTCTGTGTGGAGTTTGCACATTCTCCTCATGTCTGCGTGGGTTTTCTCCGGGTGCTCCGGTTTCCTCCCACAGTCCAAAAATGTGCAGGTTGGGTTGTTTGGCCGTGCTAAAATTGCCCCTTAGTATCCTGAGATGCGTAGGTTAGAGGGGTTGGTGGGTAAAATATGTAGGGATATGGGGGTAGAGCCTGGATGAGATTGTGGTCAGTGCAGACTCGATGGGCCGAAGGGCCTCTTTCTGCACTGTAGATTCGATGATCTATGATCTTCTATGAAGTTGGTGGGAGCTGTAGTGGACATACTGAATTTCCTTAGTCTTCTGAGAAAGTAGAGGTGTTGGTGGGCTTTCTTAACTATAGTTGGTTCGCTGGTTAAAAAGAAAAAGGAGGCTTATGTCCGGATGAGACTTGAAGGCTCAGGTAGTGCACTAGAAAGCTTTAGATTGGCTAGGAGGGAGTTAAAGAGAGAGTTAAGAAGGGCTAAAAGAGGACATGAGAAGACTTTGGCTGATAGGATTAAGGGGAATCCTAAGGCGTTCTATAGGTATGTCAAGAACAGAAGGTTGGTTAGGGCAAGATTGGGGCCAGTTAGAGACAGCAGTGGGAATTTGTGTGTGGAGCCGGAAGAGATTGGACAGGCATTGAACCAATATTTCTCTTCGGTGTTCACGCAGGGGGACATAAATGTAGCTGTGGAGAACACTGGGTTACAGGGTTGTAAACTGGATAGTATTGCAGTTGATAAGGAGGATGTGCTTGATATTCTTGAGGGTTTGAAAATAGATAAGACCCCTGGGCCGGACTATAGGATTTACCCCAGGATTCTCTGGGAGGCAAGAGAAGTGATTGCAGAGCCTCTGGC
Source organism: Prionace glauca (assembly GCA_037974335.1). Taxonomy (NCBI): domain Eukaryota; kingdom Metazoa; phylum Chordata; class Chondrichthyes; order Carcharhiniformes; family Carcharhinidae; genus Prionace; species Prionace glauca. The sequence goes on along the minus strand of CM075733.1, from coordinate 76,000,263 downwards.
TCTGATCTTTAGGTCGTCGTTGGTCTCTGGTATAGTGCCGGGGGATTGGAGGTTAGCGAATGTTGTCCCATTGTTTAAGAAGTGGAACAGAAACTTCCCCGGGAATTATAGACCGGTGAGTCTTACTTCTGTTGTGGGCAAGGTTTTAGAAAAAATTATTCGGAATAGGATTTATAGTTATTTGGAGAGTAATGAATTGATTGGAGATAGTCAGCATGGTTTTGTGGAGGGTAGGTCGTGCCTTACTAACGTAATTGAGTTTTTTGAGAAAGGGACCAAAGAGGTGGATAGGGGTAAGGCAGTTGACGTGGTGTATATGGACTTTAGTAAGGCGTTTGATAAGGTTCACCATGGAAGGTTTCTGCAGAAAATGCAGATGTATGGGATTGAGGGTGACTTAGGTAATTGGATCAGGAATTGGCTGGCGAATAGGAGACAGAGGTGCAGAAAAAGGTCCATCGAGTCTGCACTGAACACAATCCCACCCAGGCCCTACCCTCTATCCCTACATATTAAACCCACTAATCCCTCTAATCTATGCATCCCTGGACACTAAGGGGCAATTTCTTAGCATGGCCAATCAACCTAACCCGCACATCTTTGGACTGTGGGAGGAAACCAGAGTACCCTAGGATGGAGAAAGCTAACACGAGGGGGCACGATTTTAAATTAAGGGGGGGTAGTTATAGGACAGATGTCAGGGGTAGGTTCTTTACCCAGAGGGTGGTGAGGGACTGGAATGCCCTGCCAGCTGCAGTTGTAAATGCACCTAGTTTGGGGGCGTTTAAAAGATCTGTGGATAGGTTTATGGATGAAAAGGGATTGGTTTAGGCTAGTGGGTCATTGTTTTGTAACTGGTCGGCGCAACATCGTGGGCCGAAGGGCCTGTTCTGCGCTGTAATGTTCTATGTTCTATGTTCTATGTTCTACCCGGAGGAAGCCCACACAGACACGAGGAGAATGTGCAAACTCCACATAGACAGTGACCCGAGCCTGGAATCAAACCCAGGACCCTGGAGCTGTGAAGCAGCACAGTGGGTACACTGTGCTACCGTGCCGCCCATAGTGTACTGAGGGGTGAGAGAGGTGAGGGAATTGAGTGGTTTAGAGAGTTTGGTAGGAAGTTTGTTTTGCAGCGGTTAAAAGAAATGGAGTTATTACTATTCTGAAATAACGGAATTGTGTTGATTTCTGCCCCTTGTCTGGAACTCTCGCAGTGAAGAGGGATTGAGTGTTGGTGCCTCATGTTTTGCAGTTGTTTTTGAAATGATTGCTTCGGAATAAAGTGAGAGCTGCCAGAAATCACTGAATTTGGAAGCCAGGTGGAAAATGAATTTGTAACTGAATAAGGGCAGCGATCCTGGTTTTAATGTGTCCAGACTGGACAGAAACATTACTCTGAGTGGGAATGTGTTTGAGGATTAAAAATAGTGTTATCTGATTCTCAAATCAGGGAAAGATTAAAGGCAGAAAATCAGTGATGAAATATAAGGTAACACATTACTAGAATCCCTCACTGTTCAGTTTCTTTCAGTGACATAATGTAAATGGTGCAATTCTGCATTCATGTTACGTTTTAATTATTACATTACAAATTGTCCAATATACCAACAAATGTCTGCGTGTAGAAAGTTGGAGTGCAGCTGTGGTGCAGAGTTTCCTATGTGGTGTTTCGTTGTTTGAAAGTTGCAGGCTGAGTTAGGATTCGCTGCTGCTTTCTGACTGGGGCAGATGTAATCCAACTTAATAAATCTCTCTGCTGTCTTCCTCAGCAACCAACTTGGTGGTTGTACGTAAACAGAGATCGACAATCTCCCAAGTGGCATTCAGGGGAAGGCGAGCAGACACTTCTTTCTCTGAAAGCGTGAGAGGAACGCTGTGTACAGTCACTATTCTCACCCAAAAGCAGGGGATTTTGTTCCAGCTTCGGAGGACAGAGTTAGAATATTTTCAAAGAGTGGGGGTGAGTGGGGGAGTCAGCTTTGGACAGCATGCAAATGGAAGTATTAGAGAGCGCAAACCCTGTGACAGGGAGATGGCAGAACAGGCTACTGAAAGTAGCCCTCTTCATGTTTGTGGCTGCAACTGTGATTCTCAGTATTTTGCTGGCACTTGGTAAGTAAGTGGTTTTTAACAGACTGACAGCATATGCTTGAACTCCCTGACCTGTAACTGCTTTAACTTTCTATTGTAATGTTTCACAGTTGGATTCAAATGGTGCTGAGCTCTGATTATGTTTGAGTGTGTGAGAGCTGTATTGCAGGTGGGGGGAATACAAACAGCTAAATCAGACTGTGCTGAAATCATTGAATGGGTGTAGTTGTGGGAGGCCATTTGGCCCATTATGTCAGTGCCAGCTCTCTGCAGCAGCAATTCATTTCTCTGGCAATATTCATCCACTCAGTTAAAAACCCATGAAAATCTCAGGAGGTCTGGCAACATGTAGAGAGAGAATATATTGAGTCTGCACAATCCTCTGTCAGAACTAGCTCCAGGCTTGAAATGTTAGTTCTATTCTCTATTCTGCAGCATTGTTTGTTTCAGATTCCAGCATCCAATAATTTGCTTTTATTTATACAGATAAAAATCAAATTCCTTTATGAAAGCTTTAATTGACTGCGTCTCCACCATACTCGCAGACAATGCATTCCAGATCCTATCCACACTCTGTGTGAATCAGTCCTTACAGTAAGAAGTCTGACAACACCAGGTTTCAGTCCAACCGATTTATTTGACAGTAATAAAACCTGGTGTTGTCAGACTTCTTACTGTGTTCACCCCATTCCAACGACGGCATCTCCATATCATGAATCTATCTTCACCACACTCGCAGACAGTGTATTCCAGTTCCTAGCCACACTTTGTGAATCTGTTTCTCTATTATTTCCATTACTCTTTTTGGCTGTTACTTCAAGTCAGTGTGCTATGGTATTTGATCCTTCCACCACTGGGGTCAATTTCCCTCTATCTACTCTGTCCAGGTGGTTATGATTTTGAACGCCTCGACCAAATCTCTTATCAACCTTCTCCTCTCCAAGGGAAGCAGCACAAACCTCTCCGATCTGTCAGATAGCCGAAATGCCTTACACCTGGAATCATTCTTGTCATCTTTTCCGCACTCCCTTCAACATCTTCACATCTTTCTTAAAGTGTGATGCGCGAACTGGACACAATACTTAAACTGAAACCGATCACGTCTATGTTTAACATAACTTGCTTACTTTGGTACTCTACACTGTTGAAAATGTTCACGATCCCTTATTGGTCTTTAACCTGTTCATTGATTAATATGCATACAAAGAACAAAAACAGCCCGGGAAACAGGCCCTTTGGCCCAACGAACCCGCGCCACCATTTTAACACTACCAGTCTCCCCCTCCACCCATGACCCTTATCTATTGTTTTATGGCCATCCACATTGAGGGAAACTAATTTAGGGACAATTTATTACCTCCAATCAGCCTAATAGCACATCTTCGGGGTGTGGGAGGAAACCGGAGCACCCAGAGAAAACCCACGCAAGCACGGGGAGAATGCGCAAACTCCCACAGACACCGGCCCAAATCCATGTGTCTGCACAGCAATCAGTGATAGTCACTGAGCTGTCGCCTTGCCCCAGTATCTGGTCCAGTTTAGGCACACATTAACGACATGAAGCACTAGGTCAATCTCGAACAACCAAGAGCAGCCCTAGTACGACCCATCGTGTGTATGCCCCTTGTTGGACCTCAAGGCGGACCGACTTAAAACCTGTGAATTAAAAGAGAAAAACATTAGTATCATTCCTCATCCTGAAACTTTACCAGGGACGTCCCAATGCTAATGAACCTTATTTAAAACAAACTCCTATATCCTCCCATCTCCAACCCACTCATGTGCCTGTCTAAGTTACTCATAAACAACTCCAGCGTGGCTGCCTCCACCACCTTGCTTGGCAGAGCATTCCATACCCCCACTACCCTCTGTGTGAAAAACCTCCCTCTAATATTTGTGTTATACCTCTCCCCCCTCACCCTAAGCCCATTGCCCCTTGTACTGTATGCCCCTAACATAGGAAATAGCTTACCTCTGTTTATTCTATCTATACCCTTCATAATCTTTTATACCTCTGTTAGATCCCCCCTCAGTCGCCGTCTTTCAAGGGAAAACAGCCCCAATTTGCTCAATCTTTCCTCATAACCCAGTCCTTCCATACCAGACAACATCCTGGTAAACCTCCTCTGCACTCTCTCCAGGGTCTCCATGTCCTATTTACCAAGGTCTCCCTATTCTTGCACCACCTTTAGAATTGTGTCCTTATTTTTATACCAAGGGAGTGCTGCACTGTCAGAGGGTCAGTACAGAGGTAGCATTGAGTTATAAGGAGAGGGTGCATAGACTGGGACATTTTCTCTGGAGCGTAGGAGGCTGAGGGGTGACCTTATAGAGATATGTAAAATAATGAGGGGCACAGACAAGATAGATAGTCAATATCTTTTCCCAAAAGTAGGGGAGTCTAAATCTAGAGGGCATAGGTTTAAAGTGAGAGGGGAGAGTTACAAAAGTGTCCAGGTGGGCAATTGTTTCACACAGAGGGTGGTGTGTGTCTGGAACAAACTGGCCAGAGGTAGTAGTAGAGGCAGGTACAATTTTTTCTTTTAAAAAGCATTTAGTTACATGGGTACAATGGGTATAGAGAGATATGGGCCAAATGTGAGCCATTGGGATTAGCTTAAGGGTTTTAACTAAAAAGGGCAGCATGGACAAATTGGGCCGAAGGGCCTGTTTCCATGCTGTAAGTCTCTATGACTCTATATTTTCACTAAACTACTTATCCAAAAATTCAACTAATGTTCTCAGGATCCGAGTTTGAATCTCACCACAGCAGATGGTGAAATTCGATTTCAATAAAAATTATCTGAAATTAAGAATCTACTGATGACCACAAAACCATTGTCAGTTGTTAGAAAAACCCACCTTGTTCGCCAATGTCCTTTATGGAAGGAAATCTGCCGTTTTTACCCGGTCTGCCCTGTATGTGACTCCAGAGCAACCTGGTTGACTCTCAACTGAAATGGCCTAGAAAGCCACTCAGTTCATGGGGAACAGCAATAAGTGCTGGTGCAGCTAGTGACATCCACATCCGATGAATAATTTCAAATAATTTTTTTGTTAATTTTTTCCAGGATGTCTTTGCCTGCACTGTGGGCTGGTCGCTTTCTCACTCCAATGTTGAATACACTATTGCTGGGTCACTGCACTGTACAGCAATAATTACCTCCCTCACTGTGTACAGCACACATTTGTGAGACTGTTTGCATTTCAGGTTCATTAACGGAGTGATATTATAACTGAAATAATCTCCCTGACACCCCCTCACCCCAAACTTATCAGGGTCTTTTTAACTTGATGTCCATGCGAATAGATTTGATCGATTCGATATTGAAGTGAAGGAAATTTGTTCAGACTTTATTCTGATTCATTAACAATGGAAGTAAGAATTCTCAGGTAGCCAGAGAAATAGCTACGCTGTTAAGGAGCAGCCCAAACTTCCCACAGTGAGTTCAATGAGTAATTAATGTGCAAACCAGTAAGTCTTTCAAATAATGGGGTTGTTAAGGATGAGATATAATCTATCTGAAGTAAATCGGCAGAAAGTTCTGAAGGTTCACATCATAACTTCATGCCCTGAATTTACAGGTCATTTTATTTATGAATGCATAAGTGTAATTTACACACAGTTACTTTGCCAGCAAAATTTAGCCCAGTATTTACACTACAAAGTTCCATCAATTGTCCCTCTCAGTCAGAGCTAGACTATCATCAGCTCTTTGTGATCCCGCATATTATATATTGGAATAGTGCCTGTGTGTCCCTCAGATAAAGACAAAGTGCTGTGGACCCTGGAATCTGAAACACAAACAGAAAATGCTGGAAAATCTCAGCAGATCTGACAGCATCTGTGGAGAAAGAGTAGAGCCAACACTTGAAGTCTGGATGACCAGAGCTGGAGCTGCTGAGATTTTCCAGCATTTTCTGTTTTGTCTCTGTGTCCCTCCCCTATCCACCCTCACCTTTCCTTCTACCACTCTGTGTCCTTCCCCTCCCCACTACACTCTGTGCTCTTCAGGTAGATGGCACTCTCAATGCACTGGATTATGGATCATACACTTGGTCACTGTGATACTACTGACTGTGGGACTGGCTCTATACAATGCAGCTTGCTGTAGAATGCTTTGTGCTTTGTGCTGAACTGAAACCTGAATAAGGCTGTGAACATGTTGGGGACAACTAATTTTCCTGATGCCATCTGTCCCCATCCTAATCTTTCCTGCCCACCCCACCTGTGACACCTGTTGTGGGAACTTTGTGTGGAGTTCCAATGGAACAAAGGTCTAACCTCACAGACCACTGGCATTGCCTCTGTGTCTCTGTGATATGGCTTAGGGTTAAGAAATGATGTCACTTGCTGTCATTAACAATAGTTTGTTTGATTACGTGATTTTGCTAGTGAACCTATGTCCATTGTGCTTGATTGGATGAGTATGCATGTTGACTCGAACATCAAACAAACAGACAACACAGAAAAACCTAGAAATGGAACTATATGTCTGGGTGCTGACATACTGTGATTGCAGTGGTATTTTAAAAGTCTTGTAAATAAATCAGTCGCAGGCTTAGAAACCTGTGTCATCACTACACAGCTCCAAGAAGTATAAAATATATCATAAATTGGCAGATATATAACACTTTAGATATTCTCATTCATAAATGAGGTGTAAACTACCAATGCCTCTTGAAGTTAAATTGGATAAATATTTGAAAAGGTCAAATTTAGATGGATGTGGGAAATGGGATCTTATAAATGGTTGGTATCCAACACCAGTGGATGTAATGCTGGCCTGCTATGCTATCTGTGGCTCTACAGGGAGGCAATGACCTAGTGGTATAGCTAGGCTAATAATCCAGAAACTCAGCTAATATTCTGAGGACCCGGTTTTGAGTCCCGGCCTGGCAGATGGTGGAATTTGAATTCAATTTTTAAAAAATATGGAATTAACTGTCTACTGATGACCATGAAACCACTGTTGCTTGTTGGAAAAACCCATCTGGCTCACCATTGCCCTTTAGGGAAGGAAATCTGGCCTGTATGTGACTCCAGAGCCACAGCAATGTGGTTGACTCTCATCTGCCCTCCAAGGGCTATAGGCAATAAATGCTGGCCAGCCAGTGATGTCCATGTCCTAGAAAGGAATTAAAACAAATAAATGAGTGCAATAGCCACAGACAGTGATGTACAATGTATTCAGGGTCAGTTGTGGCTCAGTCACTCTGTATGTCACAAGGATTGCAGATCAATCCCCACTCCCTGATTTGAACATGAACATGAACGAATATGAACATGAAATTCCCACTCCCAGTGCCCGAGCTACCTGCTCTCGTGTGTGTAAAAGATCCCACTGTACTATTTTGAAGATGAGTGGGTTTCTTCCCAGTGTCCTGTCCAGTATTTATCATCACTAAAACAGATATTCTGGTTATTATCATGTTGCTGTTTATGGGAACTTGTTTTATACAAATTAGCTGCTCCCTTTCCTACATTACAACAGTAACTGCACTTCAAAATTACTTCATTGGCTATAAAGTGTTTTGAAATGTCTGATGACTGTGAATAGTGCAATATAAATATCAATTTTTTAAAAACTGAATCAGTGACATTACTTCTCTCTGTTATAAGCGCACAACTTTATGAGTTGCCCTACCAATCCGCACTGTAGCATACACTGGTTTGCAAACACGATTCCTCTTAATCAGGAATGTGATAAACTGCTGCCACACGATGCTATTAGAAACTTGGCAGCTGTTATTTGTGGTATTCCTTACCCCGGTGATTGCTCCTGTTTATATCTGCTTGTGTTGACAACTCCAGTCTCTGCTTTATGTATTTAAAAATAAAGCTTTCCAAGAATCTGGGTAAGAGCACAGTGGCTGTGTGCATTGGGCAGATTCTTCAGAGAGCTGGCCTACGCACAGAGACTGATTCTGTTATTCAATCACCATTACCCACACTGTCACTATTATCCACACTGTCACCATTACCCACACTGTCACTATTATCCACACTGTCACCATTACCCACACTGTCACTATTATCCACACTGTCACCATTACCCACACTGTCACTATTATCCACACTGTCACTATTATCCACACTGTCACCATTACCCACACTGTCACCATTACCCACACTGTCACCATTATCCACGCGGTCACCATTATCCACACGGTCACCATTACCCACACTGTCACCATTACCCACACGGTCACCATTACCCACACTGTCACCATTACCCACACTGTCACCATTACCCACACGGTCACCATTACCCACACGGTCACCATTATCCACACGGTCACCATTACCCACACGGTCACCATTACCCACACGGTCACCATTACCCACACTGTCACCATTATCCACACGGTCACCATTATCCACACGGTCACCATTACCCACACGGTCACTATTACCCACACTGTCACCATCACCCACACGGTCACCATTACCCACACGGTCACCATTACCCACACGGTCACCATTATCCACACGGTCACCATTACCCACACGGTCACTATTACCCACACTGTCACCATCACCCACACGGTCACCATTACCCACACGGTCACCATTACCCACACGGTCACCATTATCCACACGGTCACCATTACCCACACGGTCACCATTATCCACACGGTCACCATTACCCACACGGTCACCATTACCCACACTGTCACCATTACCCACACTGTCACCATTATCCACACGGTCACCATTACCCACACGGTCACTATGACCCCCACTGTCACCATCACCCACACGGTCACCATTACCCACACGGTCACCATTATCCACACGGTCACCATTACCCACACGGTCACCATTATCCACACGGTCATCATTATCCACACGGTCACCATTACCCACACGCTCACCATTATCCACACTGTCATCATTACCCACACTGTCACTATTATCCACACTGTCACCATTACCCACACGGTCACCATTACCCACACGGTCACCATTACCCACACGGTCACCATTACCCACACGGTCACCATTATCCACACGGTCACCATTATCCACACGGTCACCATTATCCACACGGTCACCATTACCCACACGGTCACCATTATCCACACGGTCACCATTATCCACACGGTCACCATTACCCACACGGTCACCATTATCCACACGGTCACCATTACCCACACGGTCACCATTATCCACACGGTCACCATTATCCACACGGTCACCATTACCCACACTGTCACTATTATCCACACTGTCACCATTACCCACACGGTCACCATTACCCACATGGTCACCATTATCCACACGGTCACCATTATCCACACGGTCACCATTACCCACACGGTCACCATTACCCACACGGTCACCATTACCCACACTGTCACCATTATCCACACTGTCACCATTATCCACACGGTCACCATTACCCACACTGTCACCATTATCCACACGGTCACCATTATCCACACGGTCACCATTACCCACACTGTCACCATTATCCACACGGTCACCATTATCCACACGGTCACCATTACCCACACGGTCACCATTATCCACACGGTCACCATTATCCACACTGTCACCATTACCCACACTGTCACCATTACCCACACTGTCACCATTATCCACACGGTCACCATTATCCACACGGTCACCATTATCCACACTGTCATCATTACCCACACGGTCACCATTACCCACACGGTCACTATTACCCACACGGTCACTATTACCCACACTGTCATCATTACCCACACTGTCACTATTACCCACACTGTCACCATTATCCACACTGTCATCATTACCCACACTGTCACCATTATCCACACTGTCACCATTATCCACACGGTCACCATTACCCACACGGTCACCATTACCCACACGGTCACCATTATCCACACGGTCACCATTATCCACACGGTCACCATTATCCACACGGTCACCATTACCCACACTGTCACCATTACCCACACGGTCACCATTACCCACACGGTCACCATTACCCACACGGTCACCATTACCCACACGGTCACCATTATCCACACGGTCACCATTACCCACACGGTCACCATTACCCACACTGTCACCATTATCCACACGGTCACCATTATCCACACGGTCACCATTACCCACACGGTCACTATTACCCACACTGTCACCATCACCGACACGGTCACCATTACCCACACGGTCACCATTACCCACACGGTCACCATTATCCACACGGTCACCATTACCCACACGGTCACTATTACCCACACTGTCACCATCACCCACACGGTCACCATTACCCACACGGTCACCATTACCCACACGGTCACCATTACCCACACGGTCACCATTACCCACACTGTCACCATTATCCACACGGTCACCATTACCCACACGGTCACTATTACCCACACTGTCACCATCACCCACACGGTCACCATTACCCACACGGTCACCATTACCCACACGGTCACCATTACCCACACGGTCACCATTATCCACACGGTCACCATTATCCACACGGTCACCATTACCCACACGCTCACCATTATCCACACTGTCATCATTACCCACACTGTCACTATTATCCACACTGTCACCATTACCCACACGGTCACCATTACCCACACGGTCACCATTATCCACACGGTCACCATTATCCACACGGTCACCATTACCCACACGGTCACCATTATCCACACGGTCACCATTATCCACACGGTCACCATTACCCACACGGTCACCATTATCCACACGGTCACCATTATCCACACGGTCACCATTACCCACACGGTCACCATTATCCACACGGTCACCATTATCCACACGGTCACCATTACCCACACTGTCACTATTATCCACACTGTCACCATTACCCACACGGTCACCATTACCCACACGGTCACCATTATCCACACGGTCACCATTATCCACACGGTCACCATTACCCACACGGTCACCATTATCCACACGGTCACCATTATCCACACGGTCACCATTACCCACACGGTCACCATTACCCACACGGTCACCATTACCCACACTGTCACCATTACCCACACGGTCACCATTATCCACACGGTCACCATTATCCACACGGTCACCATTATCCACACGGTCACCATTACCCACACGGTCACCATTACCCACACGGTCACCATTACCCACACTGTCACCATTATCCACACTGTCACCATTATCCACACGGTCACCATTACCCACACTGTCACCATTATCCACACTGTCACCATTATCCACACGGTCACCATTACCCACACTGTCACCATTATCCACACGGTCACCATTATCCACACGGTCACCATTACCCACACGGTCACCATTATCCACACGGTCACCATTATCCACACTGTCACCATTACCCACACTGTCACCATTATCCACACGGTCACCATTATCCACACGGTCACCATTATCCACACTGTCATCATTACCCACACGGTCACCATTACCCACACGGTCACTATTACCCACACTGTCATCATTACCCACACTGTCACTATTACCCACACTGTCACCATTATCCACACTGTCATCATTATCCACACTGTCACCATTATCCACACTGTCACCATTACCCCCACTGTCATCATTACCCACTCTGTCACTATTACCCACAATATCACCATTATCCACACTGTCACCATTATCCACACTGTCACCATTACCCACATGGTCACCATTACCCACACGGTCACCATTACCCACACGGTCACCATTACCCACACTGTCACCATTACCCACACTGTCACCATTACCCACACGGTCACCATTATCCACACGGTCACCATTATCCACACGGTCACCATTATCCACACGGTCACCATTATCCACAGGGTCACCATTACCCACACTGTCACCATTACCCACACTGTCACCATTATCCACACGGTCACCATTATCCACACGGTCACCATTACCCACACGGTCACCATTATCCACACGGTCACCATTATCCACACGGTCACCATTACCCACACGGTCACCATTATCCACACGGTCACCATTATCCACAGGGTCACCATTACCCACACTGTCACCATTACCCACACTGTCACCATTATCCACACGGTCACCATTATCCACACGGTCACCATTATCCACAATGTCACCATTACCCACATGGTCACCATTATCCACACTGTCACCATTATCCACACTGTCACCATTATCCACACGGTCACCATTATCCACACTGTCACCATTACCCCCACTGTCATCATTACCCACTCTGTCACTATTACCCACACGGTCACCATTATCCACACGGTCACCATTATCCACACTGTCACCATTATCCACACTGTCACCATTACCCACACGGTCACCATTATCCACACGGTCACCATTATCCACAATGTCACCATTACCCACATGGTCACCATTATCCACACGGTCACCATTATCCACACTGTCACCATTATCCACACGGTCACCATTATCCACACTGTCACCATTACCCCCACTGTCATCATTACCCACTCTGTCACTATTACCCACAATATCACCATTATCCACACTGTCACCATTATCCACACTGTCACCATTACCCACATGGTCACCATTACCCACACGGTCACCATTATCCACACGGTCACCATTATCCACAATGTCACCATTACCCACATGGTCACCATTATCCACACGGTCACCATTATCCACACTGTCACCATTATCCACACTGTCACCATTATCCACACGGTCACCATTATCCACACTGTCACCATTACCCCCACTGTCATCATTACCCACTCTGTCACTATTACCCACAATATCACCATTATCCACACTGTCACCATTATCCACACTGTCACCATTACCCACATGGTCACCATTACCCACACGGTCACCATTACCCACACGGTCACTATTACCCACACTGTCACCATTATCCACACTGTCATCATTACCCACACTGTCACCATCACCCACACTGTCACCATTACCCACACGGTCACCATTATCCCCACGGTCACCATTACCCACACGGTCACCATTACCCACACGGTCACCATTACCCACACTGTCACCATTATCCACACTGTCACCATTACCCACACGGTCACCATTACCCACACGGTCACCATTATCCACACTGTCACCATTACCCACACGGTCACCATTATCCACACGGTCACCATTATCCACACTGTCACCATTACCCACACGGTCACCATTATCCACACTGTCACCATTACCCACACGGTCACCATTACCCACACGGTCACCATTATCCACACGGTCACCATTACCCACACGGTCACCATTATCCACACGGTCACCATTACCCACAGTCACCATTATCCCCACGGTCACCATTACCCACACGGTCACCATTACCCACACGGTCACCATTACCCACACGGTCACCATTATCCACACGGTCACCATTATCCACACGGTCACCATTACCCACACGGTCACCATTATCCACACGGTCACCATTACCCACACGGTCACCATTACCCACACGGTCACCATTACCCACACGGTCACCATTATCCACACGGTCACCATTATCCACATGTTTTCTGGCGAGCAGAGTCGAGAGGCAGCGATTTTTGGGCATCAGAGGAGGCAGCAAACAGGTACATTTTTCTGTTTATTCTGTTTAACTTTTATTTTCAGTTTTAAAGTTGCGAGTTTTGGCGGTTTTTTTAAAAATTAGTTAAAAACCGTCACTAGGACGCTTGCCGGTAGTTGTAGTTTTTTTTTCTGGGCCCCTAACCCTATAAATTAGTGTAGAGAGGATACCCGATTCTCTACACTGGTAGAGAATCCCACCCTCCCACCTCCTCTAACCTAAATTATAAGTGTGGGTAAGTTTTATTTTTAATATTTTTATTTTTTCTGCTGGTAATTGTTTCAGGGATGGCAGTTCAGGCAGTGTGCTGCATCTCCGGATGTATGTGGTGAGGGACTCCAGTAGTGTTTCAGGGGATTTTACTTGTAGGAAGTGCGTTAGAATGCAGCTTCTGGAGGAGCGTGTAAAGGAGTTGGAGGTGGAAGTAGAGGAGCTCCGCAAAATTCGGGATGCAGAAGTGGACATTGATAGGAGTTATAACGAGTTAGTCACTCCTAGAAACCAGTCTTGGGTCACTGTCACGAGGAGACGAAAAAAGAATGTGGTGGGACAATCCCTTGGGGCTGTTCCCCTCCAAAATAGGTTTTCGGTCCTGGAGGCTACAGTTGAGGAGGATTCAACTGGGGATAGCCAAAGGGAGCAGGTCTCTGGGGATGAGCCTACTGTAAAAGCTCAGGTGGTTAGGGGTAGCAAAAGATTAGGACTTGTCATTGGGGACTCCACCGTTGAAGGGACGGATAGGAGAGTTGGTACTAATGATAGGGACTCAGGGCTGGTGTGTTGCCTACCAGGGGCTGGGGTCCAGGATGTATCAGAGAGGATATTCAAGACTCTCAGGGGAGAGGGAGATCAACCCCAAGTTATAATGCATGTGGGGACACATGATATAGGGAGGCTAAGGGAAGGGGACATTAAGCAGAGATTCATGGAGTTGGGGTGGAAGCTAAAGGCCAAGTCAGACAGAGTGGTTATCTCTGGACTCTTGCCTGTGCCACGGGATAGTTTAGAGAGGAATAGAGAGAGGGAAAGTTTGAACTCGTGGCTGAGGGGATGGTGCAGGAGGGAGGGGTTTAAGTACTTGAGCAATTGGGGCTCGTTCTGGGGAAGGTGGGACCTCTTTAAGAGGGATGGGATACACCTGAACCAGAGGGGAACAAATATCCTGGGGGGTAAATTTGTGAAGGTTATGCGGAGTGGTTTAAACTGATTCAGAGGGGGGGTGGGATCCTGAGTAGAGGGGGTGAAAGTGAGGGGGGGCATAGATGGGGACTGCAATGCACGGCATTGTGGGGGAGGGGCGGAGCAGGGTTTGAAATGTGTATATTTTAATGCGAGGAGTATTCGCAATAAGGTGGATGAACTTGCAGCGTGGACCAGTACCTGGGACTTCGATGTTGTGGCCATTTCAGAGACTTGGATAGAATAGGGTCAGGAATGGATGTTGCAGGTCCCGGGGTACAAATGCTTTAATCGGAGTAGACAAGGAGGTAGAAGGGGGGGTGGGGTAGCATTATTGGTCAAGGACTGTATCTCAGTGTCTGAGAGGAACTTTGATGAGGACTTGTCTGTTGAGGTAGTATGGGCGGAGATTAGAAATAGGAGAGGAGAGGTCACCCTGTTGGGAGTCTTTTATAGACCTCCAAAAAGTTCTAGAGAGGTTGAGGAAAGGATTGCAGAGACGATCCTTGTTAGGAGTGAAAGTAATAGGGTAATTGTTATGGGGGACTTTAACTTTACTCATGTTGATTGGAATTGCTATAGCTCTAGCTCGTTAGAGGGGTCAGTTTTTGTTCAAAGCGTGCAAGAAGGTTTTTTGACTCAGTGTGTAGATAGGCCGACTAGAGGTGAGGCTATATTGGATTTGGTGCTGGGTAATGAGCCAGACCAGGTGCTAGACTTGGAAGTTGGTGTGCATTTTGGTGATAGTGACCACAATTCGATTACATTCACCTTAGTGATGGAAAGGGATAGGCATGAACCTCGGGTCAGTAGTTTCAGCTGGGGGAAGGGTAATTATGAGGCTATTAGGAGAGAATTAGGAAGCATTGGTTGGACTAGGAGATTACAGGGACTGGGAACATCGAAGATGTGGAGATTTTTCAAGAAGCAGCTATTGCGGGTCTGTGATAGGTATATCCCTGTCAGGCAAGGAGGATTTGGTAGGCCCAGGGAACCGTGGTGCACTAAAAAAGTTGATTTGTTGGTTAGGAAGAAAAAGGAGGCTTATGTTCGGATGAGGCTTGAGGGCTCAGGTAGTGCATTAGAAAGTTTTAGATTGGCTAGGAGGGAGTTGAAGAGGGAGTTAAGAAGGGCTAAAAGAGGACATGAGATGACTTTGGCTGATAGGATTAAGGAGAACCCTAAGGCGTTTTACAGGTATGTCAAGAACAGAAGGTTGGTTAGGGCAAGATTAGGGCCAGTTACAGACAGTAGAGGGAAGTTGTGCGTGGAACCGGAGGAGATTAGAGAGGCGTTGAACCAATATTTCTCTTCGGTGTTCACGCAAGGGGACATGAATGTAGCTGAGGAGGACACTGGGGTGCAGGGGTGTAAAATAGATAGTGTTGCAGTTGATACGGGGGATGTGCTGGATATTTTAGAGGGTTTGAAAATAGATAAGTCCCCTGGTCCGGATGGGATTTACCCTAGGATTCTTTGGGAGGCAAGAGAGGTGATTGCGATGCCTCTGGCTCTGATCTTCAGGTCGTCGTTGGTCTCTGGTATAGTACCGGAAGATTGGAGGACAGCAAATGTTGTCCCATTGTTTAAGAATGGGAGAAGGGACTTCCCTGGGAATTATAGACCGGTGAGTCTTACTTCTGTGGTGGGTAAGGTTTTGGAAAGGATTATTAGAGACAGGATTTATAGTTATTTGGAGAGTAATGAGTTGATTAGAGACAGTCAGCATGGTTTTGTAGCGGGTAGGTCGTGCCTTACTAACCTTATCGAGTTCTTTGAGAAAGTGACCAAAGAGGTGGATAGGGGTAAGGCAGTTGATGTGGTGTATATGGATTTTAGCAAGGCGTTTGATAAGGTTCACCATGGTAGGCTTCTGCAGAAAATGCAGATGTATGGGATTGGGGGTGATCTAGGTAATTGGATCAGGAATTGGCTAGCAGATAGGGGACAGAGGGTGGTGGTTGATGGTAAATATTCGTCATGGAGTTCGGTTACGAGTGGTGTGCCTCAGGGATCTGTTTTGGGGCCACTGCTGTTTGTAATTTTTATTAATGATCTGGATGAGGGTATAGTTGGGTGGATTAGTAAATTTGCTGATGACACCAAAGTCGGAGGTGTGGTAGATTGTGAGGAAGGGTGTCATAGTTTGCAGGGTGACTTAGAAAGGTTGCAGAGCTGGGCTGTGAGTTGGCGGATGGAGTTTAATGTGGAGAAGTGTGAGGTAATTCATTTCGGTAGGAATAACAGATGTGTTGAGTATAGGGCTAACGGGAGGACTTTGAATAGTGTGGAGGAGCAGAGGGATCTAGGTGTATGTGTACATAGATCCCTGAAAGTTGGGAATCAAGTAGACAAGGTTGTTAAGAAGGCATACGGTGTCTTGGCGTTTATTGGTAAGGGGATTGAATTTAGGAGTCGCAGCGTCATGATGCAACTGTACACAACTCTGGTGCGGCCACACTTGAAGTTTTGTGTGCAGTTCTGGTCCCCACATTACAGGAAGGATGTAGAAGCTTTGGAGAGGGTGCAGAGGAGGTTTACCAGGATGTTGCCTGGTATGGAGGGGAGATCCTATGAGGAGAGACTGAGAGATTTGGGGTTGTTTTCGCTGAAAAGAAGGCGGCTGAGAGGGGATCTCATTGAAACATATAAGATGATTAGAGGTTTAGACAGGGTAGATAGTGATAGCCTTTTTCCTAGGATGGAGAAAGCTAGCACGAGGGGGCACGACTTTAAATTAAGGGGGGGTAGTTATAGGACTGATGTCAGGGGTAGGTTCTTTACCCAGAGGGTGGTGAGGGACTGGAATGCCCTGCCAGCTGCAGTTGTAAATGCACCTAGTTTGGGGGCGTTTAAAAGATCTGTGGATAGGTTTATGGATGAAAAGGGATTGGTTTAGGCTAGTGGGTCATTGTTTTGTAACTGGTCGACGCAACATCGTGGGCCGAAGGGCCTGTTCTGCGCTGTAATGTTCTATGTTCTATATTCTATGTTCTATGGTCGCCATTATCCACACGGTCACTGTTATCATGACTAGCATCCAGACTTATAGCTGCCACAGTGGGATTTGAACCCATGTATCCAGCAGAGGTCTCTGAATTTTTTTGCACAGTAATGTTGTCTGTTGACCACTTGTTGAGTTGTGCAGAAGCTCCTCTTTCCTGATTGAAAGAATCAGTTATTTTAGTCAACATTTTGGCATGGGAATTAAAAATATTTGATACATGTCTGATCCAGATGGATGTGACTGAGAGTGAACTGCCCATTATGCTAATCTCTGTGCAAAGGCCCCAGTTCAGCCAGTCCTGCCTGAGGGCAGTGTAGTTGATGTTATCTACATGGATTTTAGGCAAGGCCTTTGGCAAGGTACCACAAGGTAGGTTGTTGCATAAGATTAAATCTCACAGGATCCAGGGTGAGGATGGATACAAAATTGGCTTGATGACAGAAGACAGAGGGTCATTTTTCAAACTGGAGGCCTGTGACCAGTGGTGTGCCTCAGGGATTGGTGCTGGACCCACTGTTACTAGTCATTTATATTAACGATTTGGATGAGAATTTTGAAGACATGGTTAGTAAGTTTGCAGATGACACCAAGATTGGTGGCATTATGGACAGGGAAGAAGGTTATGTAGGATTGCAATGGGATCTTGATCAATTGGGCCAGTGGGCTGACGAATGACAGATGGAGTTTAATTTAGGTAAATGTGAATGATGCATTTTGGTAGATTGAACCAGGACAGTATTTACTCAGTTAATGGTAGGGCACTGGGGAGAGTTACAGAACAAAGAGATACAGGTTCATAAATCCTTGAAAGTGGAATCACAGGTGGACAGAGTGGTGAAGAAGGCATTCGGCACGCTTGGTTTCATTGGTCAGAACACTGAATACAGGAGTTGGGATGTCTTGTTGAAGTTGTACAAGACATTGGTAAGGCCACACTTGGAATACTGTGTACAGTTCTGGTCACCCTATTAGAGAAAGGATATTATTAAACTAGAAAAAGTGCAGAAAAGATTTACTAGGACACTACCAGGACTTGATGTTTTCAGTTAGAAGGATTGGCTGGAAAGGCTGGGACTTTCTTCCCTGGAATGTCGGAGGCTGAGGGATGATCTTATAGAGGTCTATAAAATAATGAGGGGCATAGACAAGTTGGATAGTCAATATCTTTTCCCAAAGGTAAGGGAGTCAAAAATAGAGGGCATAGGTTTAAGGTGAGAGGAGAGAGATACAAAAGGGTCCAGAGGGGCAATTGTTTCACAAGGGGGGGTGGGGGTGGGGGTAAGTGCCTGGAACAAGGTAGAGGCGGGTACAATTTTGTCTTTTAAAAAGCATTTAGATATTTACATGGGTAAGATGGGCATAGAGGGATATTGGCGAAACATGGGCAACTGAGACTGGCTTAGGGTTTAAAAAGGGGCAACATGGGGAAGCCAAAGGACCTGTTTCCATGGCTGTAACCTCTATATTCTATTTCATTAGGAATTAAATGTACTCAGCCACACCAATCAGGATGGCAGAAAGAAGTGAACCAGATGGGTTTTTAACGAAAATCACCGATAGTTTCTTGGAAACATAGAAAATACGAGCAGGAGGAGACCATTCAATCACTCGAGCCTGCTCCACCATTCATTATGATCATGGCTGACCATCTAACTCAATAGCCTGATTCAGCCTGTCCCACATATCCTTTGATCCCCTTCACTCCAAGTGCTTTATCTAACTGTTTCTTGAAAACATGCAATGTTAAGGTCTCAACTACTTTCTGCGGTGGCAAATTCTATGGGCTGGTCACCTTCTGGGTGAAGAAATTTGTCCTCATGAGAAACCTGAATAGGCTCATTGATTCCAAGCCTTTGTGGCTGTTTCAACTCTCATGACCCTGTATCATCAGACTATGATCCCTGGTTCTGGACATCCCCATCGTCAGGAACATCCTTCCTGCATCAACCCTGCCTAGTCCTGTTAGACTTCTATCTGTTTCTATGAGAATTCCCCCTCATTCTTCTGAACTCCAGCAAATACAATCCTAACCAACTCAAAGGAGTGGCACAGTGGTTAGCACTGCTGCTTCTCAGCTCCAGGAACCCGGGTTCGATTCCCGGCTCGGGTCACTGTCTGTGTAGAGTTTGCACATTCTCCTCGTGTTTGTGTGGGTTTCCTCCGGGTGCCCCGGTTTCCTCTCACTGTCTAAAGATGTGCGGGTTAGGTTGATTGCCCCTTAGTGTCCTGTGATACACAGATTAGAGGGGTTAATGGGTAGAATATGTAGGGATATGGGGCTAAGGCCTGGGTGGGATTGTGGTGGGTGCAGACTTGATGGGCCGAATGGCCTCTTTCTGCACTGTAGCGATTCTACGATTCTATGAAATATAAAAGCAAAATACTGCTGATGCTGGAATTTGAAACAAAATCAGAAAATCTCAGCAGGTCTGACAACATCTGTGGAGCCAACATTTCAAGTCTGGATGACCCTTCCTCAGAGCTAAGAGCAAACAAAATCAGAAGAGATTTGTACTATGAGTGTTGGGGGGGGAGGTGTTGCTGTAATTGGACAATGGGAATGTAAATGAAAATGAAGGAGGCTGAGAAAGGTGCTAAAAGCTGACTCAATCTCTCCTCATATGTCAATTCTGCCATCCCAGGTATCCATTTGGTAAACCCTCTCTGCACTCCCTCTATAGCAACACCATCTTTCCTCAGATAAAGAGACCAAAACTGCACCTAATATTCCAGGTGTGTACTCACCAAGGCTCTGTATAATTGCAGCAAAGTATCCCAGCTTCTGCACTCGAATTCTCTCACCGTGAAGGACAGCATACATAATGAGAGTAAAGGGGATGACTCAATGCATCTGCATTTGCAATATCTTACCCTGCTCTGTACATGATAACGTACTGTTAAGATGACAATGTAAGCACCCAGCACTGTATTCTCACTGAGGCCGTGGGAGGAATACATTTTGACTTATTGAAAAGACTCATCAACAGCTTCTGGTTGGTACATATCTTGAATGAATGATCACAGAGGTACTGATGGACTGAAGTATACCCTAAAAATCAACTAATTGGTTTGAATTTTCTTCCAGCAAGCGTTGATATCCTTAGCTCATGTCCAGTTTTGGAAACATCTTGCCTCCTGCAAGGGTTGAAATCAAATCTTTCACCTGAGATAATGGATAAACATCAAACTCGGGAACCTGGTTAATGGTGAGCTTGTAGTCTACACATAGGTGCACCAGACCATCGGTTTCAAGAATAGAGTTGATTGGAACTTTCCAATGAAGAACCTGAAAATGCTCATTGATACCAACTCCCCATGGCATAGGGCAATGTCCTGAGATTGAAAAAGCAAGGAATAGCCTAAGAATCTACATACAATTTCACAATAGCACCACACAATGTACCCAGTTCCTCCTTGGACATGTTAACTACATCCTCCGTCAGCTTTGTATGCTTGATCTCGCTCCAATTCAATTGAATTTTGCTGAGCCAGTCGTGCCCTGGCAAACTCAGTACCGTCCCTTGACCATAAAGAGGCTTGCCCTAATATACACATTGTTATCAAAGAACAAAGAAAATTACAGCACAGGAACAGGCCTTTCGGCCCTCCAAGCCTGCACCGACCATGCTGCCAGACTTAACTAAAACTCCCTACCCTTCCCGGGGACCATATCCCTCTATTTACATAGCCTAGTGCTTCATAAGAACATAAGAACATAAGAAATAGGAGCAGGAGTAGGCCATCTGGCCCTTCGAGCCTGCCCCGCCATTCAATAAGATCATGGCTGATCTGTCGTGGCTCAGTTCCACCTTCCCGCCCTCTCCCCATAACCCTTAATCCCTTCTCTTATCAAAAACCCATCAACCCGTTTCTTAAAAATATTTAGCGAGGCAGCCTCCACCACTTCAACGGGCAGAGAATTCCAGAGATTCACCACCCTTTGAGTGAAGAAGTTCCTCCTCAACTCTGTTCTAAACCGCCCCCCCTTTATCTTGAGGCTGTGCCCCCTAGTCCTACTGTCTTTTTTGAGCGGGAACAGTCTCTCCACCTCTATCCTATCCATCCCATTCATCATCTTATACGTCTCAATGAGATCTCCCCTCATTCTTCTAAACTCTAACGAGTACAAGCCTAGTTTATTCAGCCTCTCCTCATAGCTCAATCCCCTCAACTCCGGTATCAGCCGAGTAAACCTCCTCTGCACTCCCTCCAGGGCCAAAACATCCTTGCGCAGGTGCGGCGCCCAAAACTGCACACAGTACTCCAGCTGCGGCCTCACCAATGCCCTGTACAGCTGCAGCAAGACCTCCCTACTTTTATATTCAATCCCCTTCGCTATGAAGGCCAGCATCCCATTCGCCTTCCTGACCACCTGCTGCACCTGCAAGCTGGGTTTTTGCGACTCATGCACAAGGACCCCGAGGTCCCTCTGCACCGTCGCCTGCTGCAGTTTTTCGCCCCGTAAGTAATAGTCCTTCCTACCATTCCTCCTACCAAAGTGGACCACCTCACACTTGCCAACATTAAATTCCATTTGCCATTTCCTGGCCCATTCGCCCAGCCTATCTAGATCCTTCTGCAGACTCTCCACACCCTCCGCACAATTTGCCTTTCCCCCAATCTTGGTGTCATCAGCAAATTTCGACACCCTGCACTCGGTTCCCTCCTCCAGATCATCTATATAAATGGTAAATAGCTGAGGCCCCAGCACCGACCCCTGGGGCACCCCACTAGTCACCAACCGCCAATCCGAATAGCATCCATTGACCCCCACTCTCTGCCTCCTATTTGACAACCAATCCTCTATCCACGCTAACACCCTACCCCCAACTCCATGTCCCCTGACCTTCTGCAATAACCTCTTGTGAGGTACCTTGTCAAACGCCTTCTGAAAATCCAGAAAGACCACATCCACCGGCTCTCCTCCATCCACTGCCCTAGACACATCCTCATAGAACTCCAGTAAATTTGTCAGACACGACTTCCCTTTAATGAAACCGTGTTGCGTCCGCCCTATCAAGCAATTCCCCTCAAGATGCCTCGCTATTTCCTCCTTAATGACGGTTTCTAACATTTTACCTACCACAGACGTTAAACTAACCGGCCTATAATTCCCCGCCTTTTGCCTGCCACCCTTCTTAAACAACGGCGTAACATTAGCCGTTTTCCAATCTTCCGGCACTTCCCCGGAATCCAGCGACGTCTGGAAAATAACCACCAAGGCATCCACTATCACCTCCGCCATTTCTTTCAGAACCCTCGGATGCATTCCATCCGGTCCTGGGGACTTGTCCACAATCAGCCCCTCCAGTCATGTCGTTAGTGTGTGCTTAAACTGGGCCAGATGCTGGGCAAGACGACAGCTCAGTGACTATCGCTGATTGCTGTGCAGACACATGGATTTGGGCCGGTGTCTGTGGGAGTTTGCGCATTCTCCCCGTGCTTGCGTGGGTTTTCTCCAGGTGCTCCGGTTTCCTCCCACACCCCAAAGATGTGCTATTAGGCTGATTGGAGGTAATAAATTGTCCCTAAATTAGTTTCCCTCAATGTGGAATGCCATAAGCATAGATAAGGGTCATGGGTGGAGGGGGGGACTGGTAATGTTAAAATGGTGGTGCGGGCTCGTTGGGCCGAAGGGCCTGTTTCCCGGGCTGTTTTTGTTCTTTGTTCTTTATTCCCAACCTTGTCAAGACGCCCTTTTAAACCCCCTTAAAACCCTGCCACAAAACTAGCTATTGATTGAACTGATTTTTAAAAATGGCTTTGAAATTTAAATTTATGAATAACCACCGAGGACTTCAGGTCACAGCAATTCTGGACCAGAGCAACTAAATCTTCAAATGCAATCTCGCTAGCTTCTGAGATATGGCTAAATTCCTCATCATCTTTTAAGTGTTCGCCTCACACACCATCAGGAGAATCGAGCACTGCTTCATCTCATCTTCTATTCATAGAATCATAGAAAAACTACAGCACCAACAGGCCCTTCGGCCCACAAGTTAAGCTGATCTTACCTCTACCTACTAGGCTTACCTATAATCCTCAATCCTATTAAGTCCCTTGTACTTATCCAGAAGTCTCTTAAAAGACCCTATCGAATTTGCCTCCACCACCACCGATGGCAGCCCATTTCCACTCACCCACCACCCTCTGAGTGAAAAACTTACCCCTGACATCTCCTCTGTACCGACTCCCCAAAACCATAAACTTGTGCCCTCTTGAGGCAGCCATTTCAGCCCTGGGGAAATGCCTCTGAGAATCCACTTGATCAATACCTCTCAACATCTTGTACACCTCCATCAGGTCACCCCTCATCCTTCGTCTCTCCAAGGAGAAAAGACAAAGCTCTCTCAACCTATAAGGCATGCCACTCAATCCAGGTAACATCCTTGTAAATCTCCTCTGCACCCTTTCTATGTCTTCCTGTAATGAGGCGACCAGAACTGAGCACAATACTCCAAGTGGGGTCTGACCAGGGTCCTATAAAGCTGCAACATTATCTCCCGACTCCTAAACTCAATTCCTCGATTGATGAAGGCACCTACACCACACACCTCCTTAGCCACACCCTCTACCTGCGAGGCCGATTTTGCAGCACCAGGGACCCAGATGCTGTGTCATTTGCTAAAAAGCGCTGAACCCTCTTCACACATTCTGCCTCGTCCTCACTTCACTCATTAAACTGACTGACTGCCCTGAAAATGGCCACGGTGCTGCTTAGTTGAAATTTCATTGAAAAACTCCACAAGGAAACTAGATACTCACTGTATGCAACTCTGTGTTGTCATGCAGAATATTGAAAAGCCTTGTTTTCTCTTTGCATGCTGTTTTCTGCTCCTCGCAGGTAGTCAAACGCGCTATTTAAAATAATGAGTTACTCTACATAAATAACAAAGTTTAACAAAAACAGTACCTCAGCAGAACAGTGGTAACTATGAAATTAGGAGCACTTGTAAAACTACTCCTGTTTACAGGTCACCCTCTTGCAGACTGAAAAGCCCTCCAAAATCCACATATAGAACCCCTACAGTGCAGAAGGAGGATATTTGACCCACGAGTCTGCACCGACCACAATCTCATCCAGGCCCTATCCCGCAACCCCACATTTTTACCCTGCTAATCCCCTGACACTAGGGTTAGTTTGGCTAATCCACCTAACCTGCACATCTTTGGACTGTGGGAGAATGTGCAAAGACGGGGAGAATGTGCAAACTCCACACAGAGACAGTGATCCGAGGCTGGAATTGAATCTGGGTCCCTGGTGCTGTGGGATAGCAGTGCTAACCACTGCGTAACCACACTCAGTTGAGGGTTCTGAGCCACATGCTCAGAACCCTCAACAGACACCAGTAAAACAGTTACATAGGAGAAAAGGCTTATAAGAACACTGTGCTCAAATTGACACCCCTTAACATTTGGCATTAGGAGATTTCTTTATTACATATAAGGGAGACATTTACTATTATCACAGCCCACGAGCCACTCTTAGGGCTTTTCAAGGAGGACAAGTTGATCCCACCAATTGTTTCTGCTAGAATACAGTGATGGGCTATTCTTTATGATTATACCTTCAAACGTCAGCTGTCACTCACACAGCACCTTAAGTCAACTTCTGTTACCTGAAATAATTCCACTCTATCTAGTCCAGCAAGAGATTGTAAGAGATTGTAAACTTTCTGGACTCTTTACCTGTAACAGCACAACAAATTAAGTGCTGGACTAATAGAGACCTAATGTCTTCAAAGATACTACAGAGGAAATGAAGCCTTCTCAGCTCAGGAAGCCTGAGCTCAGTTCTGAGGATGGTGTCATCTTTTGGGGAATGAGACTGGTCATCCCCATACCTGGAAGGGAGTTATTGCTTGGAGAATTGGACAGTGTGCATTTGGGTGGACCGAAGGTGAAAATTCCAGTGAGAAGCTGTATCTCGTGGCTTCGCAGAGATGCAAAAACAGGAAGTGTTGTCAAACAATGTGACCAGTGCCATTTCCAGCAAAAGTGACCAACTTCAGCTCCCCTGCACCCGTGGGAAATGCCAAGTCAGCCATGGTGAGAGTTCACATTGGATATATTGGCCCATTTAGGTATAGATGTGATCGGCGCAACTTGTGGGCCGAAGGGCCTGTTTGTGCTGTAGTTCTACTTATAGTCACGATGTTTCTTTTGTTAATGTTTGAGGTGTTTGAAATGAAGCCCACAATTTACACGCTACACTGAGAAATTGCTTCAATGTTTCGACACCCATACTAGAAGAATTTGTCTTCGACAATGGGACAGTGTTCACAAGGGCCGAGTTCCAGTAGCACAGTGGTTAGCACTGCTGCTTCACAGCTCCAGGGTCCTGGGTTCGATTCCCAGCTTGGGTCACTGTCTGTGTGGAGTTTGCACATTCTCCTCGTGTCTGCATGAGTTTCCTCCGGGTGCTCCGGTTTCCTCCCACAGTCCAAAGATGTGCGGGTTAGGTTGATTGGCCATGCTAAGAAATTATCCCTTAGTGTCCTGGAATGTGTAGGTTAGAGAGATTAGTGGGTAAATGTGCAGGAATATGGGGGTAGGGCCTGGGTGGGATTGTGGTCGGTGCAGACTCGATGGGCCTAAGGGCCTCTCCCTGTACTGTAGGGTTCAATGTTCTAAGTTCATGGCCTTCAATGGGATAATACATATCCAAACAGCACCTTATTACCCCTCATCAAATGGGCTGGCTGAACTCAAGTTCAAACATACAAGACCTGTATGAAGAAGCAAACACCTACTTAATTAGAAATTGTAGTGGCACATAAAGTGACGTTTGATAAGGTCCCCCATGCAAGACTTCTTGAGAAGGTGCGAGGGCATGGGATCCAAGGGCCTTTGGCCTTGTGGATCCAGAACTGGCTTGCCTGCAGAAGGCAGAGAGTGGTTGTGGATGGGTCTTTTTCGGAATGGAGGTCAGTCACCAGTGGGGTGCCCCAGGGATCTGTTCTGGGACCCTTGTTTGTCATTTTCATAAATGACCTGGATGAGGAAGTGGAGGGATGGGTTAGCAAGTTCGCTGATGACACGAAGGTCGGTGGTGTTGTGGATGGTCTGGAAGGATGTCAAAAGTTGCAGCAGGACATAGATAGGATGCAGGAATGGGCGGAGAAGTGGCAGATGGACTTCAACGCGGATAAATGTGTAGTCGTCCATTTCGGCAGAACCAACGGGATGAACGAGTACACTATCAAGGGCAGGAGTCTTAGTAGCGTTGAAGAGCAGAAGGATCTCGGGGTCTGGGTCCACAGGACTCTTAAATCGGCCTCGCAGGTGGAGGAGGTGGTCAAGAAGGCGTATGGTGTACTGGCCTTCATTAATCGAGGGATTGAGTTTAGGAGTTGGGAGGTAATGCTGCAACTTTATATGACCCTTGTCAGGCCTCATTTGGAGTACTGTGCGCAGTTCTGGTCGCCTCACTATAGGAAAGACGTAGAAGCTATTGAAAGGGTGCAGAGGAGATTTACAAGGATGTTGCCTGGACTGGGAGGCATGCCTTATGAAGATAGGTTGAGGGAGCTGGGACTCTTTTCCCTAGAGAGGCGAAGGTTGAGAGGCGACCTGATAGAAGTTTATAAAATGTTGAGAGGAATAGATAGGGTGGACTCTCAGAGGCTATTTCCCCGGGTTGAAATGGTCGCTACGAGAGGACACAGATTTAAGGTGCGGGGAGGAAAGTACAGAGGTGATGTTAGGGGTAAGTTTTTCACTCAGAGGGTGGTGAGTGAATGGAATCGGTGGTGGAGGCGAACTCGCTGGGGTCTTTTAAAAGACGATGAGTATATGGGGTTTAATGGGATTGGGGGTTATAGATAGGTCTATAGGTTGGTGGGGTTGATGTGATCGGCGCAGCCCGAAGGGCCTGTTTGTGCTGTAATGTTCTATGTTCTATTTACTGCTAGCTTATAGAATCACCCTGCATACCAATCCTGGAATAGCCCCAGCCGAACTGCTGATTGATGTTTAAGGACCAGGTTGAGTCTGGTAATTCCGAACTTGGCTGGGAGAGTGGAGACAGAACAGGGTTGTCAGAAAAAGAATCACAATTCACCAAAAATAGGAAGTGCTTCTGAAATAAATGATTCAGTTTTCGTGAAGAATTTTGGGCCTCAGTACTTGTGGTGGCCAAGATGGAGACCACTGTATTAGGAGGTGAAAGTGCAGAACAAGTTAGTGAAGAAACACATGGATCAGTGACGAGGCCATAGATCATAGAATCCCTACAATGCAGGAGGAGGCATTGGCCCATTGAGTCTGCACTGACAACAATCCCACTCAGGCCATATCCCCGTAACGCCATGCATTTACCCTTCTGATTCCCCCAACCGTGAGGAAATTTTAGCAGGGCAATCAATCTAACCCCCACATCTTTAGACCGTGGGAGGAAACCAGAGCACCTGGAGGAAATCCACACAGACATGGGGAGAATGTGCAAACTCCACACAGACAGTGACCCAATCTGGGAATTGAACCCAGGTCCATGAGGCAGCAGAGCTAACCACTGCGCCACGGTGGCAGCGATCCCAAGAGCTAGTGCTCCTGCCTGATCCAAATATGCCACTGAGAAGTATTATTGCTTGTCCAAGGAGTGAAATGATTCATCAGCCAGGGGACTGCTCCCAATGAAACTGAGGAAAGTGATACCACGGGAGAGTTCCAGTGAAGTATGTCCAACCAAAACTACCTCAACCTACTGAGCTACGTCACTCCCAGAGAAAGAGAAAGCCCCTGACAAACTGAGTTTCTGCTAAGTTATTTGTGTTTTGTATAATAACGACGGGCGGCACGATAGCACAGCGGTTAGCACTGCTGCTTCACAGCTCCAGGGTCCTGGGTTCAATTCCCAGCTCGGGTCACTGTCTGTGTGGAGTTTGCACATTCTCTTCATGTCTGCGTGGGTTTTCTCCGGGTGCTCCGGTTTCCTCCCACAGTCCAAAGATGTGCGGGTTAGGTTCATTGGCTATGCTAAAATTGCCCCTTAGTGTCCTGGGATGTGTAGGTTAGAGGGATTAGCAGGTAAAGTGTGTAGGGATATGGGGATAGGGTCTGGGTGGGATTGTGTTCGGTGCAGACTCGATGGGTCGAAGGGCCTGTTTCTGCACTGTAGGGTTCTATGCTAAGGGACTTACAAAGGGGAGCAATGTAGTAGCTGGTCCCATGATGGGGCATACATTGGGAGGGTCATGTAACCCAATCTTCCAATGGGGAAGGAGCACACTAATGTCAGTGCAGTGCAGTCAGGTTGAACCTAGAACTGCAAGTGTTAACATGGTGAAAGTCAGCCGCTGGCAACAAGACTGTTTCCCAAGTGCCTCCTTCACATAGCGTTGCAATAAAGTTCATTGAATAGTGATTATCTCCATCTTAACTGGCGAGAATACCCTGTGGGCTCTGGCTTATTAAGGACAGGGTTTGCAGGGTCTTAAGGATCATTCAGTTTGCCATGTGGTACATCCAATAAGTTTCACACCCAATAAAGTGAGCCTAACCAACTAAGTAAAAGTTGCCTGCGTCAAGTTTCTCCTCAGCTTTTCATTCTTTATTCTTTCATGGGATATGGGCATTGCTGGCTGGGGTAGCATTTATTGCCCTTGAACTGAGTGCCTTGCTTGGCTAGTTCAAGGACAGTTAAGAGTCAACCATATTGCTTTGGCTCTGGAGTCACATGTAGGCCAGACTGAGTAAGGATGGCAGATTTCCTTCCCTTACAACACTAGTGAAACAAATGGATATTTACAACAATCAATGATAGTTTCAAGGTCACCGTTATATTTCAGATTTATTAATGGAACTTAAATTGCATCGGCTGCCATGCTGAAATTTGAAACCATGTCCCCAGGGTAGATCATAGAACCCTACAGTGCAGAAAGAGGCCCTTCAGCCCATCGAGTCTGCACCGACCACAATCCCACCCAGGCCCTATCCCCATATCCTATACCCACTAATCCCTCTAACCTACACATCCCTAGACTCTAAGGAGCAATTTCTTAGCATGGCCAATCAACCTAACCCGCACATCTTTGGACTGTGGGAGGAAACCAGAGCACCCAGAGGAGACCCTCGCAGACACGAGGAGAATGTGCAAACTCCACACAGACAGTGACCCGAACTGGGAATCGAACCCAGGACCCTGGAGCTGTGAAGCAGCAGTGCAAACCACTGTGCTACCGTGCCACCCGTTGTGAGACAGTACTTGTGAGATAGAGTGTTATGAGACTTCTTCCTGTCCTTACCCCAGTCTAATGCTGGCATCTCCACCCCAGAGTATTGACCAGGGCCTCTCAATTACCAGTCCATGCCCCTCATGTTCTCAGGTGCCAGCTGTGGCTCATTTAGTATCACTCTCACCTCAGAGTCACAAAGTCCCTGGTTCAAGTCCCAGTCTATGATTTGAGCAGTGAGATATTGTGGAGGGGTTGCAATGTCGGGGGTGTGTTTTTTGACTGAATATGTTAACTGAGATAAATATGGCACTTGTACCTCTATAACCTTCTGAATAATTCTATGAGATCTTTCCAATGCACCTGAGAGTATTGAAGAGGCCTCAAGAGCTTGATCCGGCAGTGGGATTTAATGAGCATCTTAAAGGGAAGGGGGAGACATAGATACTTAGAGAGGGAATTCCAGAACTTAGGGCTGTTAAAGGTACAACCAGCAAAGACTGAGCAATGGAAATCAGGGAGGCCAGAATGGGGGGACCTCAGAGATCTCAGGGTATTGTAGGGTCAGAGGAGATAATGGAGATAGGGAGGGGTGAGAACATGGATAGACTTGAAGTCAAGGCCATAAGAATAGAACATTACAGTGCAGTGCAGGCCCTTCGCCCCTCGATGTTGTGCCGATTTGTGAAACCAATCTAAAGCCCATCTACATTATTCCAATATCATCCATGTGTTTATCCAATGACTTTTAAATGCCCTTAATGTTGGCGAGTCCATTACTATTGCAGGAAGGGCATTCCACGCTCTTACTCCTCTCTGAGTAAAAAACCTACCTCTGACAACTGTCCTATATCTATCACCCGTCAATTTAGAACAATGTCCCCTCGTGCTAGCCATCTCCATCTGAGGAAAAAGGCTCTCACTATCCACCCTCTCTAATCTACTGATCATCTTGTATGCCTCTATTAAGTCACCTCTGAACCTTCTTCTCTCGAACGAAAATAGCCTTTCCACCATACCAGGCAACATCCTGAGAAATCTCCTCTGCATCCTTTCCAATGCTTCCACATCTTTCTTATAATGCGACGACCAGAACTGTACACAATACTCCAAGTGCAGCCGCACCAGAGTTTTGTACAGCTGCAACATGACATCATGGTTCCTAAACTCAATCCCTCTACCAATAAAAGCTAACACACCGTACACCTTCTCAACAACCCTAACAACCTGGGTGCCAACTTTCAGGGATCTATGCGCATGGACACCGAGATCTCTCTGCTCAACCACACTACCAAGTATCTTACCATTAGTCCAGTATTCCTGTTATTCCTTCCAAAGTGAATCACCTCACACTTTTCCACATTAAACTCCATTTGCCACCTCACAGCTGAGCTTTGCAACTTATCTATGTCCCTCTATAACCTGCAACATCCTTCCACACTGTCCACAACTCCACCAACTTTAGTGTCATCCATAAAGGAGCAGAATTAGACCACTCGGCCCATCGGGTCTACTCTGCCATTCAATCATGCCTGATCTTTTTCTCATCCCCATTCTCCTGCCTTTTCTCCATAACCCCTGATCCCCTTATTAATCAAGAACTTATCTCTGTCTTAAAGACCCTCAATGACCTGGCCTCCACAGCCTTCTGCAGCAAAGAGCTCCACAGATTCACCACTCTCTGGCTGAAGAAATTCCTCCTCATCTCTATTTTAAAAGTCCCTTTGGTCTGAGATTAAGGCCTCTGGTTCTAGTTTTTCCAACTAATGGAAATATCATAAGAACATAAGAACGTAAGAAATAGGAGCAGGAGTAGGTCATCTAGCCCTTCGAGCCTGCCCCGCCATTCAATAAGATCATGGCTGATCTGAAGTGGATCAGTTCCACTTTCCCGCTTTCTCCCCATAACCCTTAATTCCCTTGTCGATCAGAAATCTATCTACCCGTGACTTAAATATATTTAGCGAGGTAGCCTCCACCACTTCAACGGGCAGAGAATTCCAGAGATTCACCACCCTTTGAGTGAAGAAGTTCCTCCTCAACTCCGTTCTAAACTGCCCTCTGCTTATTTTGAGGCTGTGCCCTCTAGTTCTGTGCCCTCTAGTATCCTCTCCTCGTCTAGTCTATCCAGGCCTCGCAGTATCCTGTAAGTTTCAGCAAGATCCCCCTTCATCCTTCTATACTCCGAATATAGACCCAGAAACCTCAACAATTCCTCATACGACAAACTCTTCATTCCAGGGATCATTCTTGTGAATCTCCTCTGGACCCTTTCCAAGGCCAGCATATCCTTCCTTAGATATAGGGCCCAAACTGCTCACAATACTCCAAATGGGATCTGACCAGCGCCTTATACAGCCTCAGAAGTACATCCCTGCTCTTGTATTCTACCTGTCTCCACATGAATGTTAACATTGCACTTGCCTTCCTAACTGCTGACTGAACCTGCACATTAACCTTCAGAGAATTTTGAAGAAGGGCTCCCAAGTCCCTTTGTATTTCTAATTTCCTAAGCAATTTACCATTTAGAAAATAGCCTATGCCTCCATTCCTTCTTCCAAAGTGCATAAACTCACATTTTTCCTAACCTGTCCAAACCCTTCTGCACCCCCTCTGCTTCCTCAATACTACCTGTCCCTCTACGTATCTTTGTATCAACTGCAAACTTAACAACAGTGCCTTCAGTTCCTTCTTCCAAATCATTAATGTATATTGTGAAAAGTTGTGGTCCCAGCACTGACCCCTGAGACACGCCACTAGTCACCAACTGCCATCCTGAGAAAGACCCCTTTATCTCCACTCCCTGCCTTCTGCCAGTCAGCCAATCCTCTATCCATGGCAGCATCTTACCCTGAACACCATGGGCTTTTATTTGACAGTCTTCTATGCGGCACCTTGTCAAAGGCCTTCTGGAAATCTAAATAAATCATGTTCACTGGTTCTTCTTTATCTAACTTCCTTGTTACATCCTCAAAGAATTCTAACAGATTTGTCAGACATGATGAAGCTGTGCTGATTCAGTTCTATTTTATCATACACTTCCAAGTAGTCTGTGGTCTCATCTTTAATAATGGACTCTGAAATCTTGCCAATAACTGAAATCAGGTTAACCGGCCTACAATTTCCCATCTGCTGCCTCCCTTCTTAAACAGCGATGTCACATTAGCTACTTTCCAGTCCTCTGGGACCATCCCTGCCTCCAGTGATTCCTGAAAGATCTCCACCAATGCCTCCATAATTTCCTCAGCTATCTCTTTTAGAACCCTGGGGTGTAGTCCATCATCCCAGGTGGTTTATCCACCTTCAGACCTTTCCGTTTCCCCAGAACCTTCTCCTTAGTCAAGGACGAGAATTTTAAGCCTGATGCATCGTTGGACTGAATATGAGTTAAAATTCAGGCAGCAGACCTGAGGATGAGCCCATCAGCCAGGAGAGAATTAGTGGCATATTAATTCACATCACTGGAGAGAAGTGTTTAATTACGTCAACTGAGCACATATAAATGTTTATTGAAACCAGCTACCGTGGTAGGATTTGAACCTGGAACCCCAGAGACTTACTCTAGCTTCCTGGCTTACTCATTTCAGCAACCTATACCACTAGGCCAAAGGAGGATGCCACTGAATGCAGTACAAAGCCTCTAAAGGGCTGTCAATTTGTTTAATTGGTTACTTTGTTAATTAATATTTTTGAATGGCATATTCAACAATTTATAAATTGGGGTGAGCTGGAACACTGGGGAGAGCTGTGAGACTGAACTGTCTCAGTGAAATTCCACTCTGTGTCTGGGTTTTGATTTCACCAACTGGCTCAGATTACATAGAAACTACAGAGTACAGCGAAGGTTTACCAGGCTGATTCCTGGGAAGGTAGATCTGTCATATGGGATGAAGGAATACAATATCAAGGGCAGGAGTTTTAGCAGTGTTGAGCAGCAGAAGGATCTTGGGGTCCGGGTCCACAGGACTCTTAAATCAGCCTCGCAGGTGGAGGGTGTGGTCAAGAAGGTGTACTGGCCTTCATTAATCGAGGGATTGAGTTTAGGAGTCAGGAGGTAATTCTGCAACTTTATAAGACCCTTGTCAGACCCCACTTGGAGTACTGTGCGCAGTTCTGGTCGCCTCACTACAGGAAGGATGTGGAAGCTATTGAGAGGGTGCAGAGGAGATTTACACGGATGTTGCCTGGATTGGGAGGCATGCCTTATGACGATAGGTTGAGGGAGCTGGGACTCTTCTCCCTGGAGAGACGAAGGTTGAGAGGCAACCTGATAGAGGTTTATAAAATGTTGAGAGGAATAGATAGGGTGGATTCTCAGAGGCTATTTCCCAGGGCTGAAACGGTCACTACGAGAGGACACAGGTTTAAGGTGCTGGGCAGCAAGTACAGAGGAGACCATTTGGCGATTCGAGACTGCTTCAACATTCATTTTGATCATGGCTGATCATCAAATCCAATATCCCGATACCCCCCATAGATCTTGATCCTTTTAGCCCCGAGAGCTATATCTAATTTCTTCCTGAAATCAGACAAATTTTGGCCTCAATTTTATTCTGTGGTAAAGAATTCCACACACTCAACACCCTCTGGGTGAAGAAATTTCTCCTCACCTCAGTTTGAAAAGGTTTACTCCTTATCCTCAAAGAGTAAACCTACTTCTGACTCCTACTTCTGGACTGCTCCAACATTGGGAACATTCTTTCCGAATCTACCCTGTCTAATCCTGTTAGAACTTTATAAATTTCTATGAGATCTCCTCACTCTCCTAAACTCCAGTGAATATAATCCTAAATGACTTCACCTCTCATAGAACACAGAATGTAGAACACTACAGCACAAACAGGCCCTTCAGCCCACAGTTGCGCCGATCATATCCATACCTACCAGGCCATAGAACTATCTGTAACTCCCAATCCCATTAAATCCCATATACTCATCCAGAAGTCTTTTAAAAGACCCCACTGAGTTTGCCTCTACCACCACCAACAGCAGCCGATTCCACTCACTCACCACCCTCTGAGTGAAAAACTTACCCCCAACATCTCCTCTGTACTTGCTGCCCAGCACCTTAAACCTGTGTCCTCTCATAGCGACCATTTCAGCCCTGGGAAATAGCCTCTGAGAATCCACCCTATCTATTCCTCTCAACATTTTATAAATCTCTATCAGGTCGCCTCTCAACCTTCGTCTCTCCAGGAAGAAGAGACCGAGCTCCCTCAACCTATCTTCATAAGGCATGCCTCCCAATCCAGGCAACATCCTTGTAAATCTCCTCTGCATCCTCTCAATAGCTTCCATGTCCTTCCTGTAGTGAGGCAACCAGAACTGCACACAATACTCCAAGTGGAGTCTGACAAGGGTCTTATAAAGTTGCAGGGTTACTTCTTGACTCCTAAACACAATCCCTCGATTAATGAAGGCCAGTACACCATATGCCTTCTTGATCACAACCTTAACCTGCAAGGCTGATTTAAGAGTCCTGTGGACCCGGATCCCAAGATCCTTCTGCTCCTCTATACTGCTAAGACTCCTACCCTTGATATTGTACTTCTTCATCCCATATGACAGATCTGCCTTCCCAGGAATCAGCCTGGTAAACCTTCGCTGTACTCTGTCTATAA
The DNA here is from genome assembly GCA_037974335.1 of Prionace glauca. Lineage (NCBI taxonomy): Eukaryota > Metazoa > Chordata > Chondrichthyes > Carcharhiniformes > Carcharhinidae > Prionace > Prionace glauca. The sequence continues at coordinate 75,964,616 of CM075733.1, read as the reverse complement.
CAAGGACATCCTTCCTTAGATAAGGACACCAGAACGGTACACAATACTCCAGGTGTGGCCTCACCAACGCCCTATACAATTGCAGCAAAACTCTCTATCGCTTTACTTCCGCTATGAAGGCCAACATACCACTTGCCTTCTTTACTGCCTGCTGTACCTGCACATGTACTTTCAGCAACTGATGTACAAGGACACCAAGATCTCACTAAGTGTCCACCTCTGTCAATTTACACCCATTCAAGTAATAATCTACCTTCCTATTATTGCTACCAAAGTGGATAGCCTCACATTTATCCACATTATACTGCATCTGCCATGCCACTCAGCCTGTCCAAATCATACTGAAAGATCTCAGCATCCTCCTCATAGCTCACTATCCCCTCCATCCAACTTTTATCACCTGGAAGATAATATGTTCACTTTCCTCTTCCAAATCATTAGTATGTAATGTAAACAGTTAGGGTACTGGCACAGATTCCTGCAGAGCCCCATTAATCACTGACTGCCAATCAGAAAAAGACTTATTTATACCAACTCTTTGCTTCGTATCTGATAACCAGCTTTCTGTCCTCTTCAATACATTAGGTGCAATCCCATGTGCTTTAATTTTAAATAATAATCTATTATGTGAGATCTTTTTGAAACCTTCTGAAAGTCTAAATAAACCATATTCACTCAGTCAACTCTAGTTACTAGATTCTGTTAATGTAGAGACAACAAGAGCAAACATGAGAGTTTCAGTTAGAATGGGGTGAGGGACAATCATTGAATCCCTACAGTGCAAAAGGAGGCCATTCAGCCCATCGAGCCTGCATCAACAACAATCCCATCCAGGCCCTATCTCCATAACCCCACATATTTGTCCCACTAATCCCTTTAACCTATGTATCCCAGGATACTAAAGGGCAATTTAACATTGCCAATCAACCTAACCCGCACATCTTTCGACTGTGGGAAGAAATCAGAACACCTGGAGGAAACCCACCCAGACAAGGGGAGAATGTGCAGACTTTTTACTGTGTTTACGCCAGTCCAACGCCAGCATACCCACATCATGACAAACTCCATACAGACAGTGACCCAAACTGGAAATCGAAGCCAAGTAGGGCTGTGAGGCAGCAGTGCTACTGTCCTGCTCACAAGTCTGAGGTCACAGTGCCACTATACCAATGCAGCCTGGACTCTGTTTCCCTCCTCACAGATACAGCCATGAGTATTTGTGGCATTTGCTGTGTTTTTAGCAAAGACGGGCAACATGATGGCAGAAGATTCTATGACAGGTGTTCTGCCACATCCCAGTCCTTTCTCTACAACAGGAATATTGATTTCCAAATATAACATTTCCATTTCTGTCCGTTATTCTCGAGGAGGTAGAGAGATGTAACATCAGCAAAGCTGGTCAGGCTGGGTCAGAGACGGTCAGACTCCCCTACTACTACCTGACTAGATCCAGCCTGAATGTGGAACAGCTTCTATGAATGTAAGACCATACGTTGAACCTGCTCTACTATTCAGTGCCTGAATTTTGCCTGATCTTACCTGCCTGCTCCCAAGTCAGCATTGGGCAGGTTCAGGGCTCTGCCATCTGCTGTAAAGGCACCTGTAGCTAGAGCTGCCAACCCTCCAGGAATGGCCTGGAATCTCCAGGAATTGAAGATCAATCTCCAGGACACTGCTTTGCGCCACCCTGGAGAAAAATCATTGGGACATTTAAAAAGGATTGTGAATGTAGCCCTGTCCATCACGCAAACTAGCCTCCCAACCACTGACTCTGTCTACACTTCCTGCTGCCTTGGAAAAGCAATCAAGGATCCCATGTACCCTGGACATACTATTTTCCACCTTGTTCCTTTGGGAAAAAGATACAAAAGTCTGAGATCATGTACCAACTGACTCAAGAATGTCTTATCTTCCCTGTTGCCATCAGACTGATAAATGGAGCTGCCATATATTAAGCTGATCTTTCTCTGCACCCTAGCCATGAATATCACACTACATTCTGCACTTTCTCCTTCCCTCTCTATGAATGGTATGCTTTGGAAAGTGTACAACAAGTGTGAAAGTTATGTCCAATTGCAACGGGATCTTGATCAATTGGGCCAGTAGGCTGACAAGTGGCAGATGGAGTTTAATTTAGACAAATGCAACCAGGGCAGGACTTACTCAGTTAATGGTAGGACATTGGGGAGAGTTACAGAACAAAGCGATCAAGAGGTACATGTTCATAGCTCCTTGAAAGTGCAGTCACAGGTGGACAGAGTGTTGAAGAAGGCATTCGGCATTCTTGGTTTCATCAGTCAGAACATTGAATACAGGAGTTGGAACGTCTTGATGAAGTTGTACATGACATTGGTAAGGCCACACTTGGAATATTGTGTGTAATTCTGATCACCCTATTATAGAAAGGATATTATTAAACTAGAACGAGTGAAGAAAAGATTACTAGGATGCTACCGGGACTTGATGGATTGAGTTATAAGGGACTTTTTTCTCTGGAGCATAGGAGGCTGAGGGGTGACCATATAGAGGTATGTAAAATAATGAGGGGCACAGATCAGCTGGATAATCAATATCTTTTCCAAAAGGTAGGGGAGTCTAAAACTAGAGGGCGTAGGTTTAAAGTGAGAGGAGAGAGATACAGAAGTGTCCAGAGGGACAATTTTTCATATAGAGGGTGGTGTGTGTCTGGAATAAGCTGCCAGAGGTAGTAATAGAGGCAAGTACAATTTTATCTTTTAAAAAGCATTTAGATAGCTACATGAGTGTGATGGGTATGGAGGGATATGGTCCAAAGGTGGGCAATTGGGATTAACTTGGGGTTTTGAAAAAAAGAGCAGCATGGACAAATTGTTCCAAAGGGCCTGTTTCCATGCTGTAAACCTCTATGACTCTGTAATACTTTTCACTGTATGCTAATATATGTGACAATAATAAATCAAATTTAAAAAAAAAATCTTTTTATGTCATTTTCTTTGAAGATTTTACAAGATTACAGAATATTGAAAATGGGGGAAAGATGTCTGGTTGACAGTCAAGTATCATTGCATTGGGTAACCAGGTTTTCTGCTTTCCAATTCGTACTGGAAGGCAGGGCTGTGAATGGCTGGATTGTGGATATATCATGTGATAAAATCTCCAGGAATATGTTTAATGATAGTTGGCGACTCTACCTGCACCATGTGACCAACACAGTCAATGCTGCCCCCTTGCCAGCCTGTCGTGGAGGAAGTTGCTTTGGAGTGATGCCTAGTTCCATCTCTGGACCCGTCTCTAATTACACTGATTATTTTCTGACCCAGCTATTTTTTGCAAAGTATTTAACGAAAGAATTAGAGGCCTTCTGAGAAGCTGCTGTTATCATCTCCATTCAAGGCCACTTTTAAATTCTAAAACACCTACTGTGCCATTCGACCATCGAGCTTGTACTGACAACAATCCCACCCCAGGACCTATTCCCATAACCGTACATATTTACCCTACTAACCCCACTGAGGTCCCCCCTCACACTAAAGAGCAATTTAGCATGGCCAATCAACCTAACATGCACTGTGGGAGGAAACCAGAGCACCCGGAGGAAACCCACGCAGATATGGGAAGAATGTGCAAATTCCACAGAGACAGTCACCCAAGACGAACCTGGGTCCCTGACGCTGTGAGGCAGTGGCGCTAACCATTGAACTACCGTGCCGAAACCACACCCCCGCTGCCTTCCAGCTTTCCCCAGTTAATATCTGATTAGAAAATTGAGCCTGCTAATTTAAGGAATGATGCTGAACCTATGCATGAGAGATAAATTAATTTCTCACTGCTTTTACTTAGAAGAGGTTCTCACAACTTGGGCCTAAAAGCAAAAATTTGTGGGTTTGGAAATCTGAAACAGAAAATTCTGGAACAACACCACAGGCCAGGCAGCAAGGTAGATAGGGCAAGGTAGAAAAAGCAATTGCATTTGTATAGTGCCTTTCAGGACCAAAGGACATCGCTTGACAGCAGTAAGATTGTTGGAGATTTTGAGGGTGTAATCATGTGGGAAATTTGGCAGTGATGCATGCACAGCAAGATCCCACTCAAATCAGTAGGAAATATGTTTCAATGATGTTGGTGGAGGATAGCTATTGGTTAAGTATCCAACTCACTCACCCATAAAAATAATGACATGGGATCTGTAACTTCCACTTAGAGCTCAGAGGTTGAACTTCACATCCGAGTGATGGCACCTCCAACAGTGCAGTGCTCCCTCTGCACTGAATAGATGTCTACTCGTTTTTGTCAGAATCATGAGCATATTGAAAGCCTACACCTCTCCGCTGAACTACCTGAGAATTTCAGCGTGGCCCCTCACCAATCAGTCATTCATGTTCCATTTTAAACTCTGCTCAGAATTTGGACAATATCGCAGAGGCAGAGGAGGAACAGGGTTAAACTGTGATTGATTTTCAACTCTGCACAGGCCAATAGGCCACTGCTGATAGTTTACAGAAATACATTTTGCACACTCATCCTGATTTTCTGTGACTTGTCTTATTGACAGCCGGGAAACGAGGGAGCAATCTACACCCCGAGGAGCAATGTATCAGTCCTGAGTGCACTGAAGCCGGTGAGTCCAAACTTTGATCTCTTTTATCGAATTATCATTTTTGATCCATGGGCAGGAGTGGGGTATCTGTGACTTGGGCTGCTGCTATTTATTACTCATCCCCAATTGTCTGGGGGGCCTGGCAGTTAAGTAGTTTATGAGGCTCCTTCAGAGGCAGACTGTGTGATCAATGGTCAGACAAAGCTTCTGGATGAACAATAACGTTGACTGGGGCGATAGCACAGAAGATGCATTGGGAGTCCCCGCAGTCCCCCTGTGAAGATGAGAGCTGCCTGGGAAGTAGAAACCTCTGATGTGTGAACATCCTGCACTAGGATCCATCTCATATTCCGATTCAAGTTGGAGACTTCATGGTCACAACTTCTTTTAGCAGAATAGTTGCCCAGAAAAAGTTAGAGGAATTAAAGTCAGTTCTAACACCTACAATATCCCCACTGACTATCCTCCAGGACACCAGAGCAGTAAGAAGTCTCACAACACCAGGTTAAAGTCCAACAGGTGTATTTGGTAGCACAAGCCACAAGCTTTCGGAGCACTGCCCCTTCATCAGTTCAACTGCTATTACTTACCCATCTCCAATTGCCTGAGAGGTCTGGCAGTGGCAGTCAACTCCCACTCACCTGATGAATGAGCAGCGCTCCGAAAGCTTGTGGCTCGTGCTACCAAATAAACCTGTTGGGCATTAACCTGGTGTTGTGAGGCCTCTTACTGTGATTACCCCAGTCCGACGCTGGCATTTCCACATCAGAATTGAGAGGTCTGGTGGTTAAGCTTAGCACCTCTTCAGCTGACTATTAGTTCGCTGAACATTCAGATCGGTTCTAATGTAACTTGGGGCTACTGCTAATGATTGATTAAATGGTGTAGGGATGTTAACTGTGTGCATTTGTTATGAAATTAAAGTTTGTGTGTTTATAAGTGAATAAGTAAAGTTTAGAAATGTGCATTGAGTTTTTCAACTGTCCCATTTCAAATGGGAATAAATGGCTTTTATTGCTTGCAAAGGTTTCATAAGTATCAGTGAATCATAGAATCCCTACAGTACAGAAGGTGGCCATTCAGCCCATCAAGTCTGCACCAACCCACAATCCCACTGAGGCCCTATTCCCTCAATCCCATACATTTTACCCTGCTAATCTCCCTGATGCTAACGGGCAATTTAGCATGGCCAATCAACCTAACCCGAGAATCTTTGGATTATGGATGAAACCGGAGCATCTGGGAGGAAACCTGGAGACATGGGGAGAACGTGCAAACTCCACACAGCCAGTGACCCAACCCGGGATTGAACCTGGGACCCTGGTGGTGTGAGGCAGCAGTGCTAACCACTGTGCTACCATATTGCCCAAAGGAGGGTTATGGAATCTTAGTTGAAACAGAGGAAAAAAATGTGAAGGTTTTAAGTTCAAATGGGTGTTGAAGAATTGAAGGTGAAAGGGAAACTGATACTTATGGAATGATATTGAGCTGAGTTGTGTTGGTTTTTTCAGGGAGACATCCTGGGAACAGCGTTGTATTGGGAGGAGGTGCAAAATTTGAATCATCGAGCCAGTCAAACTTTGGGTTTCAGAAAGCATTTTCATAGAATCATAGAATCATACAGCACAAGAGGCCTTTTGGCCCACCTAGCCCGCACCATCACATGGGAACCATAGAAAATTACAGCTCAGAAACAGGCCTTTTGGCCCTTCTTGTCTGTGCTGAACCGTTTTTTGCCTAGTCCCACTGACCTGCACTCGGACCATATCCCTCCACACCCCTCTCATCCACAAACTCATCCAAGTTTTTCTTAAATGTTAAAAGTGACCCCACATTTACCACTTTATCCGGCAGCTCATTCCACACTCCCACCACTCTCTGCGTGAAGAAGCCCCCCTAATATTCCCTTTAAACTTTTCTCCTTTCACCCTTAACCAATGCCCTCTGGTTTTTTTCTCCCCTAGCCTCAGTGGAAGAAGCCTGCTTGCATTCACTCGATCTATACCCATCAAAATCTTATACACCTCTATCAAATCTCCCCTCATTCTTCTACGCTCCAGGGAATAAAGTCCTAACCTATTCAATCTCTCTCTATAACTCAGCTTCTCAAGTCCCGGCAACATCCTTGTGAACCTTCTCTGCACTCTTTCAACCTTATTTACATCCTTCCTGTAACTAGGTGACCAAAACTGTACACATACTCTAAATTCGGCCTCACCAATGCCTCATATAACCTTACCATAACACTCCAACTTTTATACTCGATACTCCGATTTATAAAGGCCAATGTACCAAAAGCACTCTTTACGATCCTATCCACCTGTGACGTCACTTTTAGGGAATTCTGTACCTGGATTCCCAGATCCCTCTGTTCATCTGCACTCTTCAGAGTCCTACCATTTAGCCTGTGAAACACTTGATTTCCCACCTAATCCCATTTACCAGTATTTGGCCCATAGCTTTGAATTTTATGGCGTATCCAGATACTTTTTAAAGGATGTGAAGCAACTTGCCTCTACCACCCTCCCAGGCAGCACATTCCAGTGCAGTTTGTTTCTGAGGATTTCCACAGCAGAGTGTAAGTGAGTTTAAGAGGCTGTGTGGTAGACCTTTACTGATGTGAGAGCAGTTTTACCTTGGATAATATAACTGGATTTTATAGGAAACACCTATAAGGACGTATTGCCTAAAAGGTGTTTAACTTGTGAGTCTGACCAAGTAGGGCTATTTTGGTGATGTTTTCTAGGATTATCAGAACTGTGTAACTGTAATATTGTGTGCTTAAGCTTTGTTTTCTTCTTGTTAATAAATCTTTTAACTTTTAAAACCCCAAAATTCATTCTGGAATTCTTTGCTATTGAGATCAGTTCACTTTCTTCTGGTTTTCAGAGTACAATAAAAAAAGTTATGGTCCATAAGACAGGTTTCTCACTGGGATTTGCTTTGCTCTGCAATTAATATCTGCTGTGGTCAGAACAACAGCCAGAAGTAACTTCTCTGAAGTTTCTTAACGTGCCTCTATCCTGGCAGATAAATATCAGCCCTTGAATTTTGGTTTCCCGGCGTGTCTCCACTCAAAGGGTATAATTTTTTGACCACCCATGTTCCCAGAACAGAAATTCCCACCTTAGGTCAATGGACTGAAATGGCCTGCCAAATTTTCTGTTATGATTTCCCTGCCAGGCAGGAACAGAAAATTTTCCCCTATGTCTTGATGAATCCAGGCCCAGATGGCATTTACATCTCTTAGGGATTAGTTGTCATTCTATGACTTAATTTCTGACAATGGATGAAATATTGTTGTAAACTTAAAGTGATTTTAGCTGAATCTTTCTTACACTTAGCTATTTCAAAGAGGAGATTGTGTTCAGGGGATCTTCTTCTGTGCAATTTAGGGTCCTTCCATAATCAACTTAGAGCTAATGGGTTGCTCCCTCCATGTTCCATCTAAGACACATTACTGACTCCAGATCTTCTTGGCCACAGCAAGGTTAGAGTCTGGAAGGTCTATCATATTGACATGTTAGATATGCTCTAGGTCCAGTGAATCCACTTAGGGTGAACGTGTGCAAGAATTTTATCTTATAGTGTTGTTAGTACTATTAAATTTTAAAATGCTTGACTGAAAGACAGAGAATTGAGAGCATCCTACATGTTTTTTCATCTTCTGCCTATATCGCATGATTTTACAGTGGACTGTGAGTCAATGGCATATTGGAAAAGATGGAGTGCAAATCTAGTATGGAAACCTTGTGAGGTGGTCACCTTGGGGACCTGAAGGCATCCATGTGTACCCCTTACTTTGGGAATAAGGAAGGGAATAGGATTTGTTTAAGATTAAGGGTGTGGTCAAATACTGCGTGAAGACATTAGGGAGAGAAAAGATTCACAAGAATGTTTCCCGCGGAGAAGCTTTTTTCACACAATGAATGTACTGTCTGACTGTATGGTGGAGACAGATTCACACAGCGAATGGTTAGGGTTTGGAATGCTTTGTCTGAGAGTGTGCTGGAGACCGATTCACACAGCGAGTAGTTAGGATTTGGAATGTACTGTCTGAGAGTGTGATGGAGGCAGATTCAATTGAAGTTTCCAAAAGGGTACTGGATTATTAACTGAAAAGAAAGAATATGCATGGATACAGGGGAAAGACAGGGGAAGAGTGGATTGCTTCTTTGGACAGCCAGCACCAACACAATGGGCTGAATGGCATCCTTCTGTAGCTATTCTGTGACTGAGTGGATCTGTGAACTATTGGGCATTTGCTTGTTGTCAGGCTATGATACGATAGCCATTTCATCATGTGGCATCTGTAATCAAGTACTGGAAACTGCAGTAATAAAAACAAAATATGCTCAAAAAACCCGGCAAGTCTAGCAGTACTCGTGGAATGAGAAACAAAGTTAATGCTTTGCTTTGAACGTGACTCTCCTACAGAACAGATAACTAGCTCTGCTTTAGTCTGATGCCTGTTTCAGCAATGTGAATGGGAAATATGTATGGAAAACCACATTGTGGTTTGACATGTTTCATTTTCTCTTCCAGCTGTTCTTATGTTTAACAAAATCAACTGGTCAGCAGATCCCTGTGAGAATTTCTTTGAGTTTGCTTGTGGAAGGTGGATAAAGGAGACTCCAATTCCTGAAGATATTTCAAGCTATGGGACTTACTCATGGGTTCAACACAATGTCAACATCAATTTGAAGGGTAGGTTTAGACTATGACTTGAGAAATTAGAATTATTTTGATATATGAACTTTGCAATTTGAAAAGGAAGGACTTGCATTTAGATAGCGCCTTTCACATACTCAGGACATGCAGTCCCTGTTGTTTTACAGGCAAATGAAGCAGTTAATTTACATTGGAAAGTTCCCACTAACTGCAGCAATGAAATAAATGAGCAGGTCAGCAGTTTATACCTTGATTGATTTAGGAATCAAGTTAGCCAGACAGAGAGAACATTGTCCTCTTTAACTAATACTATGGAATCCTCTAGCAGATTCAGTAGGAATCGTAGATCACTAATTATGCTATCTTTAACCAATAGTTAGAATTCCTTATCATTTACACACATGATCGGTGCAACTTGTGGGCCGAAGGGCCTGTTTGTGCTGTAGTTTCTCTATAATTCGATTTGCCCTGAAAGAATAAGTCAATACGGAGGTTGGTTACACTATTACAAGAATAGCACAATGCCATGCTCTGCATTTTATTTGACTTATTTGACTCAGCAGGATTTCGCATCTTTAAAAAATATTTTGCTTTTCTATTCTTGTATCCAAACTGAGTAGCCTCACATTTGCCCACTTTATACTCCATCTGCTATCTTATTACCCACTCACTGAACCTATCTATATCTCACTGCAGCCTTGCAATGTCCTCACAGCTATATTGCCACCTAACTTTGACAGGGCAAACCCAAATACATTACTGTCTGTATTTATATCAAAGTCATTAATATAAATTGTAAATAGCTGATGCTCCAGCATTACCTATATGATAGTCCACTATTCACAACCTTCCAATTCGCAAAAGCCTCACTTATACCTATTATTTGCTTCCTGTCTGTTAACCAAAACTCCATTCATGCTAATATATAAACCCCAAGTCCACCAGCCCTTATCTTGCCCGTTACCCTTTTCTGTGACACCTTACTGAATGTATTCTGGAAATCTAGGTTTACTAAATCCACTCATTTCCCTTCATCTAATCGACTAGCTATATTTTCCAAAAACTCCTAATAAATTTATCAAATATGATTTCCCTTTTGTAAAGCTCTTTTGACTTTGATGATGCTATTATTTTCTAAGGCCGTCTTCATAATAAAGATTCCAGCATCTTCCAGATGAATGATGTCAGGATAACTGGTCTGTAGTTTCCGGTTTTCTCTCTCCCCCAATTTTTCTGAAAAGTGACATTAACATTCGTTAACTTCCAATCCACCAAGCCTGTTCCAGAATCTGTGCAGTTTTGGACATTCATAGCCGGAGCATTCACTATCTCTGTCGCTACCTCTTTTAGAACCCGAGGATATAAGCTATCAGAGTCCTTAAATTTCTCCAATAGTTTTCTCTGCTGCTGTTTATTACTTTAATTTCCTCACTTTTCTCACCCCTAAGTTACAGTCTATTTCTGGTATGTAACTTATGTTTTCCTGTAAAGACAGAAACAGAATATTTGTTCAATCCCTCTGCCATTTTGTCAATCCCCATGATAATTTCTCCTGTCTGCTGTTAAGGGACCAACATTTACTCGAGCTACTCTCTTCCTTTTTATTTAATTGTAAATGCTCTTACAATCTGTTTTAATATCTCTGACTAATTATTCCTGTACTCAATTTTTTTCTATTTTTATCAAATTTTCAGTTGTTTTTTGCTGGTTTTGGAAATACTCCCAATCCCCAGACTTGTCACTGTTCCTTACACCCTTGCAAGCCATTTCTTTTAATTTGATACTATCCTGAACTTCCTGAGTATGCTATGTATAGATTGATCTTGCTGAGTTTTTGTTTTTCAATAGAACATATTTTTCAACATTTTGAATTATTTCTTTAAATGTTTTCAATTGTTTATTTAAGGCCACTACTCTCAGTCAGATATTTCCTCACACCTTTATAATTGGCTGAGTTTCAACAAAAGGTTTTTTTAATAATTGACTTTGTTTAAGTTTAAGATTCTGGTTTGTGATTGGAGTGAATCATTTTCAAACTTAATGTGGGATTCGATTGTGTTATGATCACTATTTCCCAACAGATCTTTTACTCTGAGGTTGCTAACTAATTCTACCCCATTACACAATACTAGATCTAAAATAGTTTTATCCCTTGTCAATTCCATAATGTATTGCTTCAGGAAACTGTTATGAAAACATTCTACAAATTCATCTTTAATCTTGGTCATTCTGGTCAATTTGATTGACTCAGTCTATATGATGATTAAAGTCCCTCGCAATTATTATATTGCCTTTGTTACATTCTCCACTTGTTTCTTGTTTAGTTCTCTGTCCAATATTATAATACTTTTAGGGGGTCTTACTTGCGCCAATGTTTGTAGACCCTTGGCTATTCCTATCTCAGTAAGAAGTCTCACAATACCAGGTTAAAGGCCAACAGGTTTAATTGATATACAAGCCACTAGCTTTCGGAGCAGTGCTACCAAATAAACCTGTTGGACTTTAACCTGGTGTTGAGACTTTTACTGTGTTTACCCCAGTTCAACGCTGGCATCTCCACATTATTCCTATCTCCACATGTACAGATTCTACTTCATGATCTTCTGAGCCAAGATCCTTTCTCACAAAGTTCTATATGCTTAGATTTACTAACAGGCTATTCCTCCTGACATTCTGTCTGTCTTTCTGAAATATTGTGTCAGCTGGAATATTTATTTCTCAGCATTGCTTATATCTCTGTAATAATGATTAGATTGAAACCATTCAACTCGATCTGTGCCATTAGCCTGTCTATTCTATTGTAGATAGTTCACACATCTACAACCTTTTAATTATTACTTTTTTAAATACTATTCCCTGCCTGGACTTTGATTTTTGCTGCATAGTTACTATTCAACTCTCTGTCCCTTCCTGGTCCACCACACTCTATCTGTAGTGATACATGGTTCTGTTGGCTCAACCTTTCTCTTTGGATTTCTAAACTTTGTTTCACCTGAATCCTCCCTCACTCTATTATTCAAAGTCTCAATTTAAGCTCTAGTTATATGGTTCACAAGGACACTGGTCACCGATCAGTTCATGTGAAGCACATCCCAAGTCAAAGTTGCCCTAAAGCTCAACTGGAAGGCATAGGTTTAAGGTGAGAGGGGAGAGATACAAAAGGATCCAGAGGGCAATTTTTTCATACAGGGTGGTGAGTGCCTGCAACAAGCTGCCAGAGGCAGTAGTAGAGGCGGTACAATTTTTTCTTTTAAAAAGCATTTAGATAGTTACATGGGTAAGATTGGTATAGAGGGATATGGGCCAAACACAGGCAATTGGGACTAACTTAATGGTAAAATCTGGGCAGCATGGACAAGTTGGGCTGAAGGGCCTGTTTCCGTGCTGTAAACCCTTCAGCCCAACTTGTCCATGCTGCCCAGATTTTACCATTAAGTTAGTCCCAATTGCCTGTGTTTGGCCCATATCCCTCTATACCAATCTTACCCATGTAACTATCTAAATGCTTTTTAAAAGAAAAAATTGTACCGCCTCTACTACTGCCTCTGGCAGCTTGTTGCAGGCACTCACCACCCTGTATGAAAAAATTGCCCTCTGGATCCTTTTGTATCTCTCCCCTCTCACCTTAAACCTATGCCTTCCAGTTTTAGACTCCCCTACCTTTGGGAAAAGATGTTGAGTACCTGATCAATGCCCCTCATTATTTTATAAACCCCTAAGCCTTCTATGGTCTTTGTAAAAAGTCCCAGTCTATCCAGCCTCTCCTTATTACTCAAACCATCAAGTCCTGATAGCATCCTAGTAAATCTTTTCTGCCCTCTTCCTAGTTTAATAATATCCTTTCTAGGATATTACAGGGTGAGCAGAAGTGTACACAGTATTCCCAGTTTGGCCTTACTAATGTCTTGTACAACATCAACAAGATGTCCCAACACTTGTATTCAATATTCTGACCAAAGCATGTTGAATTCTTCTTCACCACCCTTTCCACCAGTGACTCCTCTTTCAAGGAGATATGATCTGTCGTTCTAGACCTCTTTGTTCTATAACTCTCCCTAGGACCTTACTCCTAACTGAGTAAGTCCTTCACTGGTTCGATCGACCTCACATTTATCTAAATTAAACTCCATCTGCCATTCATCAGCCCACTGGCCAGTTGATCAAGCACGGATACATTAACACCACTGACTGAGAGGAGAAGGCTGTGGACCATTCAACACAACTTTACCTAATCCATCCAGCTGCTTCAGTGATCTGACAGCGAGGTAGAATAGCAGTACAGGAAAGAGAGAGAAGCCCACCTGGGGCTATGAATTCCACTCACCCGTGCAGCAGCTTGCTCCCAGTGTATAAAAACCTGCGGCTCCAGAATTGGAGTCAGATGAAGACTTATGAAGCCTGATGAGGTGCCCGGCTCTGATAATAACTCAGAGGTTATTTATTACCTTTGCGTTTTAATTTGGACCCATCTCTTTAAAGTCCACAGGTGCAGCAGGTGATCAAGAAGGCGAATGGAATATTGGCCTTTATAGCGAGGGGGATAGAATATAAAAGCAGGGAGGTCTTGCTACAACTGTACAGGGTACTGGTGAGGCCGCAACTGGATACTGTGTGCAGTTTTGGTCCCCTTATTTGCGCAAGGATATATTGGCCTTGGAGGGAGTGCAGAGAAGATTCACCAGGCTGATACCAGAGATGAGGGGGTTAGCTTATGAAGAGAGATTGAATAGATTGGGTCTGTACTCAGAGTTTAGAAGGCTGAGGGGGGATCTTATAGAGACTTACAATATAATGAAGGGGCTAGATAGGGTAGAGGTAGAGAGATTCTTCCTGCTTAGAAAGGAAACCAGAACTAGAGAGCACAGCCTCAAAATAAAGGGGGGGGGGTGCAGTTTAGAACGGAGTTGAGGGGAAACTTCTTCATTCAAAGTGTGGTGAATCTCTGGAATTCTCTGCCCGTTGAAGTGGTGGAGGCTACCTTGCTAAATATACTTAAATCATGGGTGGATAGATTTCTGATCGATAAGGGAATTATGGGTTATGGGGAGAAAGCGGGAAAGTGGAACTGAGCCACTTCAGATCAGCCATGATCTTATTGAATGACGGGGCAGGCTCAAAGGGCTAGATGGCCTACTCCTGCTCCTATTTCTTATGTCCTTAAAGTCTCTCCCAGTGATATTCCTATTTAAGAACAGGAAATACTGGTCTGATAGATTCTGTGAAGAGAGAAACAGTGTTAACATGTGATTTTATTTTAGATTTCCAGCAGCCACAGTATTTTGTTCTTATTTTACCATTCCTTGTTCTACCTATGTTGTGATTCCCACGTAAATCATAACAATCTTCCTACTCCAGGCTCATCATCAAACACAAGGAGATGTTCTTGTCCTGGCACTGGGCAAGCGACACAATCTTTGGAGCTCTCAGTCACGGCTGCAAAGATCCCCCGACCACACATCCCTTTCACTGCCATAGTAGTTTACTCATCCACTCTGTAGACATTCTCCTTATTCACATTTTGTATGTTGGGCAAGTCAGGGGCTGGAAATGCTGCACACCCTCAGCATTGTTCTGGATTGCCAGGCTGGGTGTCTGGGAGAGGCTTGGTATTTCTGATCACATGACTGAGTGTCCTGAGCACTGGCAATGCAGTGGCAGATAATATTTGATGAGCTCAGGCCGTTGAAACACTGGAGATCTGTTAGTCCAGTCACAGGGTGAGATCACTCATAGAACATAGAACATAGAACATAGAACATTACAGCACAAACAGGCCCTTCGGCCCTCGAGTTGCGCCGATCGCATCAACCCCACCAATCTATAGACCTATCTATAGCCCCCAATCCCATTAAACCCCATATACTCATCCAGAAGTCTTTTAAAAGACCCCATCGAGTTCGTCTCCACCACCGACGACGGCAGCCGATTCCATTCACTCACCACCCTCTGAGTGAAAAACTTACCCCTAACATCACCTCTGTACTTCCCTCCCCGCACCTTAAATCTGTGTCCTCTCGTAGCGACCATTTCAACCCGGGGAAATAGCCTCTGAGAGTCCACCCTATCTATTCCTCTCAACATTTTATAAACTTCTATCAGGTCGCCTCTCAACCTTCGCCTCTCCAGGGAAAAGAGTCCCAGCTCCCTCAACCTATCTTCATAAGGCATGCCTCCCAGTCCAGGCAACATCCTTGTAAATCTCCTCTGCACCCTTTCAATAGCTTCTACGTCTTTCCTATAGTGAGGCGACCAGAACTGCGCACAGTACTCCAAATGAGGCCTGACGAGGGTCCTGTAAAGTTGCAGCATTACCTCCCGACTCCTAAACTCAATCCCTCGATTAATGAAGGCCAGTACACCATACGCCTTCTTGACCACCTCCTCCACCTGCGAGGCCGATTTAAGAGTCCTGTGAACCCGGACCCCGAGATCCTTCTGCTCTTCAACGCTACTAAGACCCCTGCCCTTAATAGTGTACTCGTTCATCCCGTTGGTTCTGCCGAAATGGACTACTACACATTTATCCGCGTTGAAGTCCATCTGCCACTTCTCCGCCCATTCCTGCATCCTATCTATGTCCTGCTGCAACTTTTGACATCCTTCCAGACCATCCACAACACCGCCGACCTTCGTGTCATCAGCGAACTTGCTAACCCATCCCTCCACTTCCTCATCCAGGTCATTTATGAAAATGACAAACAACAAGGGTCCCAGAACAGATCCCTGGGGCACCCCACTGGTGACTGACCTCCATTCCGAAAAAGACCCATCCACAACCACTCTCTGCCTTCTGCAGGCAAGCCAGTTCTGGATCCACAAGGCCAAAGGCCCTTGGATCCCATGCCCTCTCACCTTCTCAAGAAGTCTTGCATGGGGGACCTTATCAAAAGCCTTGCTGAAGTCCATGTACACTACGTCCACGGCACTTCCTTCGTCAATGTGTTCAGTCACATTATCGAAGAACTCAACTAGGCTCGTAAGGCACGACCTGCCCTTGACAAATCCATGCTGATTATTCCTGATCATGTCAAACCTCTCCAAATGCTCGTAAATCTTGTCCCTCAGAAGCCTCTCCATCAGCTTACCAACCACTGAGGTCAGACTCACCGGGCGGTAATTTCCCGGGCTATCTCTGTTCCCTTTCTTGAAAATAGGGACTACATCCGCAATCCTCCAATCTTCCGGAACCTCTCCCGTCTCCATTGACGACGCAAAGATCATCGCCAAGGGCTCTGCAATCACTTCCCTGGCCTCCCACAGTATCCTGGGGTACATCCCATCTTGTCCCGGCGACTTATCTACCTTGATAGAATTCAAAAGTTCTAACACATCCTCCTCCTTAATGTCCACGTACTCAATCTTTTCCACCTGCTGCAAGTCCATAGCAAGATCTCCCAAATCAGCTTCCACTGTGAATACTGATGCAAAATACTCATTAAGCACCTCCGCCATTTCTTCTGGTTCTACACAGACCTTTCCCCCTTCATCTTTTATAGGTCCTATCCTTTCCCTTCTCACCCTTTTACCTTTCACATACTTATAGAAGGCCTTGGGATTTTCCTTAATCTTACCCGCCAAGGTCTTCTCATGACCCCTTCTGGCTCTCCTAATTTCCCTTTTAACCTCCTTTCTACAGTCCTTATATAGTGCAGGGAGGAGGGAAGGGCTGTGGGCTGGTGCAGAAAAGAGTCTATCCCCCACTCCTACTGGTTCTTTGTACTTGTTGGAGTGAGGACTCAAAGTGATTTCACTTTAACAGGAAGTTGAGAAAACTGATTCTTAAAACCTGCTGGTTTTATTATGCATTCTTGGAATTGAGGTCTTATTGTCTCATATTTAATGTGACGAAGTGTACAGAGTTTATACACTCAGCCCCATCAGCAGCCAAAAGTGTTGAGTAAGTGGGAGGGAGGAACCTCATTTGGCTTGAGGCAGAATTTCCCAACATTGGGATGAGCTGTCAGAATTCTACTCTAGGGATTTCTCAATGAGCAATGTTGGGAGGCCCATTTGAATGCATTAGCTTATTTTCAATGGCCACATTGCTGAGACTAAGATCCTCACCAGTGGGAAATGTTCAGTTTTATGATTGTATGAATGGTGTGCACCCGCTGAGTTTCATTTCATCCATGATTCTGAGATCAGCAGACACTACTTTCACCTTGGGTGGCACAGTGGTTAGCACTGCTGCTTCACAGCTCTGGGGTCCTGGGTTCGATTCCTGGCTCAGGTCACTGTCTGTGTGGAGTTTGCACGTTCTCCTCGTGTCTGCGTGGATTTCCTCTGGGTGCTCCGGTTTCCTCCCACAGTCCAAAGATGTGCGTGGGTTAGGTTGATTGGCCATGCTAAGAAATTGCTCCTTAGTGTCCAGGGATGTGTAGGTTAGAGGGATTAGTGGGCATAATATGTAGGGATATGGGGGCAGGGCCTGGGTGGGATTGTGTTCGGTGCAGACTCGATGGTCCGAAGGGCCTCTTTCTGCACTGTAGGGTTCTATGATTCTATGATTGCCCTCCGAATTACATTCACATCGAGGGTTGATAGCACAAATTGTACAAAGGCTGGAAGTCGTGGGGGACTGGGGTGTCAGGTGGAAGGGACAAGTGGGAGAGACTGGACCTGGGAGACAGGATAAGGAGGAGGAAGGGAGGGAAGCTGTGGCATTCTAACCTTTGAGCTGATAAAGTAATAGAGGGAGGGCAACTTCCTGTCTGGCCCCACAATGAGATTCATCATGGTCTAGGTGGACACATAAGGACTGAGCTGAACAGGGCACAATCGTTCCCCCTGCCCCTGCCCATTCTCACTTCTGCATCTGCCATCAAACTTAGACTTTTCATAGACCGGACTTGGGTTTGGGTTTTTGGGGACATGTTTTCCAGGTTAGATAAGCCACAGTTCTGGTTCCCAGCCTCAGTACTCAGGTTGATTGTTACCGTTTTCACATTGAGAATGGGCTGTAATGAGGTGGAACCTCTGAAAAGCAGTTTCACAGGAGCTGTAGAGCGCTGACAAAAAGCCATCCAGACTGGGAATGTTAATTCTGTTTCTCTCTCCCTGTCACATCTGCTGAGATTTTCTGTTTGTGTCCACAGAAGTTGTGTCTATTTTTGACCCTTCTCAGGGAGTGGGGAAGGGGTGAAGTGTCTCATGTTTTCCTCTCATTAGCAAAGTAACAAAGGGGCATGTGTGTCCACCAGATTGAAGTGGTGGCTAATCTGCGGATATATAGAACATAGAACATCTGATAGGTTTGGGCTGTTTCTTCAGCAGACATTTGGTCTGTGATTTATTGCCAAAGAGCTCATTAGTTTGAGGCTAAGATCATATGACAAATATGCATAAGCAATAGAATCTGTCACAGTCTGTAAAAAATCATCCACAGTTCCACAGGATAATCTCTTGACCAATGTGTGGTTGAAGGGATATGTAACAGAGAGAATGAATGCACAATAAACACTCTCAATCTTACCCAAGAGCCTCACTAATTAGGTGGTGTAGTGCAGGGAGGAGGGAAGGGCTGTGGGCTGGGGCAGAAAAGAGTCTATCCCCCACTCCTACTGGTTCTTTGTACTTGTTGGAGTGAGGACTCAAAGTGATTTCACTTTAACAGGAAGTTGAGAAAACTGATTCTTAAAACCTGCTGGTTTTATTATGCATTCTTGGAATTGAGGTCTTATTGTCTCATATTTAATGTGACGAAGTGTACAGAGTTTGTAATCCCTGCATTTTGCGACTGGAAGCCTTATTGGAAAATGGACTTGAACACAGGGCAACATATTCACGTTTTCCATGATTTGCACATTCTCCCCATGTCCGTGTGGGTTTCCTGCAGGTGCTTGGTTTCCTCCCACTGTCCAAAGATCATGGAATCCTAAGTGCAGAAGGATGCCATTCGGCCCATCAAGTCTCTTTCCCCTTGCCCCCATGCATTTATCCCAGCTAGTTCCCCCTGACACTAAGGGGCAATTTAGTATGGCCAATCCACCTAACCTGCACATCTTTCAACAGTGGGAGGAAACCGGAGCGCCCAGCCGAAATCCACACAGCCACGGGGAGAAAATGCAAATTCCACACAGACAGTGACCCAAGCTGGGAATCAAACCTGGAATCTGGGTGCTCTGAGGCAGCAGTGCTAACTACTGTGCCATCCTGCCGCCCAGAATGTGAGGGCTAGGTTGATTGGCCATGCACAATTGACTCTAGTGTCAGGGGGATTAGCAAGGCAAATTAGTGGGGTTATGGGAACAGGGCCTATGTGGGATTGTAGTCAGTGCAGACTCAATGGGCTGAATGGCCTCCATTTGCACTGTAAGGATTCTATGATTTCACAAAGACTGTGACCCAAGCTGGGAATCGAACCCAGGTCTCTGGTGCTGTGAAGCAGCAGTGCTAACCACTGTGCTACTGTGCTGCTCCACTGGGTGGAATTGTTGTCAGTACAGGCTCGATGGGCTAAATGGCCTCCTTCTGCATTGTATTGGTATAGAATGAAAAGTATTGTTTCTTGCGCATATACAGACAGAGCATACTGTTTAAAGAGTACATAGGGGAGAAGGAAAGGAGAGATGCGGAATATAATGTTACAGTCATTGCTAGGTGTAGAGAAAGGTCAACTTAATATAAGGTGGGTACATTTAAAGGTCTGATGGCAGCAGGGATGAAGCTGCTCTTGAGTTGGTTGGTGCGTGACCTCAGACTTTTGCATCTTTTTCCTGTAGGAAGAAGGTGGAAGAGAGTATATCCGGGATGCGTGGGGTCTTGATTATGCTACCTGCTTTTCCAGGGCAGCGGGAAGTATAGATGGCTAGGAGACTGGTTTGAGTGATAGACTAGACTACATTCACAATCCTTTGTAGTTTCTTGCCGTCTTGGATAGAGCAGGAGCCATACCAAGCTGTGGTACATCCGGAAAGGATGCTTTCTATGGAGCATCTGTAAAAATTGGTGAGAGTCGTAGTGGGCATGCCAAATTTCCTTAGCCTCCTGAGATAGTGTTGGCGTGAAAGAACCAGGACAGAATGTTTGTGATCTGGACACCTAGAAACTTGAGCTCTCGACCACTTCCACTTCATCCCCATTGATATAAGTCTACTTGTGACACTAATGAATAAACTTTAAACATACATACACATATTTACATACATACATGAACACATGCACAGAGACACACATTTATACACACATATTTTCACATATACCCTTTATATATACCCATCTACACATATCCTTTTTATATACAAAGTATACGCATTTACTTTTTTGTAATTCATTGGATGTGGGCATTGCTGGCTGGGGCTGGCATTTATTGGCCATTCCTAATTGACCTTCAGCTGCAAGGTCATTTCAGAGGGCATTTAAAAGCCAATCACATTTGGAGTCACATATAGACCAGACCAGGTAAGGATAACAGATTTCTTAACCTAAAGAACCAGATGGGTTTTTCCAATAATCATGGTCATCATTAAACTTTAAATTCCAAATTTGTACTGGACTCAAATTTCACTAACTTTGGTGACGAGATTTGAACCCGGATCCCCAGCGCGTTACCCTGGGACGGTGGATTATTAGACCAGTGATAACTATACCACTATTGCCCCTATATGAAATATCGATGTAGATACCTATTTACATATACCTGTTCTCATGGGTTGCATCATGATGAAGTGGAGGCCATTTGGTTTCTGAAAACTGTGTGTAATCTGGGACTTGACAAACAGTTGGTGAAGCTCGATGCAATCTGAGCATTGGCTCATTCCGACTGGATATGTCCCCATAGCTGAGAGACCAAAGGGTCACCCTGACGGGAGTGATGACTTTGACAGTTATAATAATACACAGCCACCAGCTCCCTCCTCCCCACCCTCTGCTCTTTTCTGCCCCTATACCTCTGTTCCTCTCCTCTCCTCTCTGCCCCCTCCACTTCTCTGCTGCCTTTCCCTCCCCCCAACTCCTCTCCACCCCTCTCTCTCCTTCCACTCCCTTGACCGCCTCTTTTCCAACTCTGTCCTTTGCCTTCCTCTCTTCCCCCTCCTCTACAACCATCCTCATCAGCCATCCACTTGGCCTCTGCCACTTTTTCTACCCCCCTCCCACCTCTCTGCTCTCCATCTCTGTCTGTCTCCTCTCCCCATGCTCTTCCCCCTCTGTCCCTCTCTCCAGCCTACTCTCCCTCCTCGCCACCTGTTTCTCCCCTCTCACTTACCCCTTCTTGGTTTCCCTCCCCTCTCCAGATCCTTCCCCACCCGGTTTACCCTTCTCCCTTTCCTGTTCTTTCCATCCTTGCCCCTTCCCCTCACTCCCACTCCTCTGTTCACCCATCCTCCTTACCTACCCCTTTCCCCTCCCCTTTCAGCCGTTGCCCCCTTTTCATTCTCACCCTAACCTCTCCCTCCCCTCTTCCTTCCTCCCCTTCCCCAACACCTTCCTTCTCCATCTCCTCCCCATTCCTGTCCCTCCCTCCTTCCCCCTCTCTTTCACCGTACCCCCTCCCTCCCCATCTCCCTCTCTTCCCTGATTCTCTTTCCCACTCTCTCCCCTACCCTTGTCTCACCTCTCTTTCCTCGCTCCTTTCCCCTCACCCTACCAAACTGCAGCACTGTCCCCCTCCCTGCCCTCCTATTGATTGGAACTGCAGCATCAGTGGATCCCTTTGCTCCATTGGAAATGGTTCTGTTCAATCCTTAATCTTGGACCCTGACTCTTTTCTGTTTTTTTGTCTTCTGGTAGAACTATTAGAAAACCCGATTGATGAAGAAAAGGATGAAGAGTTTGTGCGAAAAGTGAAACAAGTTTACAAATCGTGCATGAATGAGAGTGAGTAACTGGCGAGTAATGCTAAATTTCTAATATCTGTCTCGCCCTCGTTGCCTTGGCTGCTTCATTCATTTGTATGAAATTCTGTTATTGATGCTAAAATGTCACAGTTCACATAGCCTCAAAGATAGCCCACTTCACAGAGCTTTGGCCTTGCCTTCTGAGTCTCTGTTCTTCTGGATTTCTGAGTCTGTAGTCCAGCACCAACTCATAAGCACAATACCAGTTCTCCGACCACAGCATCAGATCACCACTGCTCCAAAGGGTTACCTTCGTCCTCACTTCTCATAGAAATGATAGAAACCCTACAGTACAGAAAGAGGCCAATTGACCCATCGAGTCTGCACTGATCACAATCCCACCCAGGCCCAACCCTCATATCCCTACACATTTACACACCAATCCCTCCAACCTACGCATCTCAGGACACTAAGGGCAAATTTTAGCATGGCCAATCAACCTAACCCGCACATCTTCTCTGCTTAAGATCTGCTGTAAGAAACTCCCAAGAACTGTAGGGACTCAGAGTTTCCAACCCCCATTCTCTGACAAACAGGAATACAGGAACAGGAGTAGGCCATTCAGCCCCATGAGCCTATTCCATCATTTGATGTGATCATGGCTGATCTGTGGCCTAGTTCCATATACCTGCCTTTAGCCCATATCCTTTAATATCTTTGCTTAACAAAAAAATTATCTATCTCAGATTTAAGAATAGCAGTTGATCTGCAGTTTGATCTAACATCAACTGCAGTTTGTGGAAGAGAGTTCCAAACTTGACCAGCCTTTGAAGTGCTTCTTAACATCTCTCCTAAACACCCTGATCCAAATTTTTAGATTGGCCATGCCCCCTAGTTCTAGAATCTCTAACCAATGGAAATAATTTATCTTTATCTACCCTACCTTTTCCTGATAACATCTTGAAGACTTTGATCGTATCACCCCTTAATCTTCTAAATTCTAGAGAAACAAGTCTAATTTGTATAATCTCTCCTTTTAAGTAAACCCCTAAAGCCCAGGTGTCATTCTTGTAAACCTATGCAACACTCCCTCTAAGGCTGATATATTCTTCCTAATGTCTAATATCCAGATCTGCTCACAGTATTCCAAGTGGGGTCTGACCAGGGTTTTGTAAATCTGCAGTGTAACTTAAGGGTAACTTGTGTAACGGAGGTCATGTGCTGAAGTATGTCAAGCTGGTGCAAGTGACCCTGTGCCACTTAAATGAACAGTTCACAGTTTGTCTGGTTGGTTACCCATGTGTTGTTTTTCTGCTAGGTCATATAGAAATGGAGGATGTCAAACCTTTGCTCAACTTCCTGAAGCAGCCATTTTTACGTTGGCCAGTGCTCGAGATGAGCAATGGGCCTGAGGGCACCTGGACGGAGAAGGAATTCAACCTACTGGAGATGTTGGCTTTCCACCGAGGCAAATTCAGCAATAGCGTCTTTATTCGGTTCTTTGTTGCCGCTGATGACAAAAACTCCAATGAGCACATCTTAACGGTGAGTGAAAACACCCTCTTTAGAAGCTCCTGGGGCAATTATTACACCACACTAGTACTTCAGAAGCAAAGGAAAAGACCCAGAAACTTTAGACATGCTTAGAGTGTTACATCATTGAAATCTGGGCCGGGGGTGGTGGGGAGTTTGGCGGCGGGGGGGGGGTGGTAAGGAGAATCTCAGGTTCTACTTGTTTCTGGGACTTACTCTCCTCAGGATTGAGCTTCATTGTGAATTGTTAAAGAAATGGGGCGCTTGTGCCCATGCACGTTTCCATGGTGATGCCACATTTGGAGACAGGCCCTATTGGCCAAGTAGCCTTTGAATTTAGAGCAAGATAAAGGTCAAGGCATCTGGGTATCTGCAAGCTAGAAAGCAGCTTCCTGAATGTCTGTAGTATCATCCTGGCTCTGAGGTCCCACTCAGAGCGATTCGGATCCCACTCCAAAGATAAAACCCGACTGATACCATAGTACAGTACTAAGAGAGAGAGTTACTTTGTCAGAGGCAGTGTCTTGTGGGTGAAGTGTTAACTGGAGGCACTGTCTACCCCCGGATGGAGGTAAATGACCCCATGGTGTAATTCTGAAGAAGAACATGCCATCCTTGCCAATATTATCCCCCCATAATTGTTTCCACTGGCTGGAAAGACATTAGGAATGGTTGTACTTAAGTTCTTAGCCAAGCTATGATAGTTGGTATACATGCAACTGCTCCTGATATCTTTCTGGTTGGGTGTTGGAGTTTGGATCTTGTTTACAATACTATATTGGGCAGCCCAGTGGCACTGCTGCCTTACAGTGCTAGGGATCGAGGTTCAAATCTGGCCTCGGGTCACTCTCTGTGCGGAGTCTGCACATTCTCTCCGTTTCTGCATGGGTTTCTCCGGATGCTCTGGTTTCCTCCAACCCTCCAAAGATGAGCAGGTTAGGTTGATTGGCCGTGCTAAATTGCCCCTTTGTGTCAGGGGGATTAGCAGGGTAAATATGTAGGGTTATGAAATAAAGCCTGGGTGGTATTGTGGTCTGTGCAGACTTGATAGGCCAAATGGCCTCTTTCTGCACTGTAAGAATTCTCTGATTCTACAGCAAGCTTCATCTCCTCATCTCGTTTGTGCATCACTGATTTTAAATCCTTGCTATGGGTTCCATTGTTTGACCTGGATACACATTGAAATGTAAATTAAAGTTCTCCTTTGGCTTAATACATTTGTTAAGGCTTTGTGCAGGGATTTCTACATTGCCTGGTGTCGCTGGGTTGATGTGCAATGGGATCTCTTATTCCTATTCTCATTGTTTCAACTCGGGCAACAAATCTTGAATACTTTCTGATTTGTTTTGATGTATTATTGTCACATGTGTGACAATTAATCACAGTGAAAAGTATTGTTTCTTGCAAGCTAACAAGACAAAGCATACTGTATGTAGAGTCATAGAGGTTTGCAGCATGGAAAAAGGCCCTTCGGCCCAATGTGCCACCTAGTTTTTACCACTAAGATAGTCCCAATTGCCCACATTTGACTCATAACATTCTATACCCATCTTACCCAAATAACTGTCTAAATGCTTTTAAAAAGACAAAATTGTACCCGCCCCTACTATATCTCTGGCAGCTCATTCCAGGCATTTACAACCCTTTGAGTGAAAAAATTCTTCCTCTGGACCCTTTTGTATCTCTCCCATCTCATCTTAAAATTATGCCGTCTTGTTTTAGATTCCGCTACATTTGAGAAAAATCTACCTTATCTATGCCTCTTATTATTTTACAGACCTCTATAAGGCCTCCTTATGCTCCAGGGAAAAAAATACCTGTGTTTATCCAACCTCTCCTTATAACACAAACCACCAAGTCCCAGTAGCCTCCTAGTAAATCTTTTCTGTACCCTTTCTAGTTTAATAATATCCTTTCTATAATAGGGTGACCAGAATTACACATAGTATTCTAAGTGTGGCCTTACCAATGTCTTGTACAACTTCAACAAGACATCCCACCTCCTATATTCAATGTTCTGATCAATGAAACCAAGCATGCTGAATGCCTTCTTCACCATTCTGTCCACATTCAAGAAGCTATGAATATGTACCCCTAGATCTCTTTGTTCTATAACTCTCCCCAGTGCCCTATCATTAACTGAGTAAGTCCTACCTTGATTCGATCTATAAAAAGGCCTCATCTCACACTTACTTAAATTAAACTCCATCTGCCATTCATTGGCCCACTGACCGAGGGGCATGCGGGCGGCAGGTTGTGGTGGGCTGCTCTTGGATATTGCTTCGGGAGTTGCCTACTGCTTCATAGAACATAGAACATAGAACATAGAACATTACAGCGCAGAACAGGCCCTTCGGCCCACGATGTTGCGCCGACCAGTTACAAAACAATGACCCACTAGCCTAAACCAATCCCTTTTCATCCATAAACCTATCCACAGATCTTTTAAACGCCCCCAAACTAGGTGCATTTACAACTGCAGCTGGCAGGGCATTCCAGTCCCTCACCACCCTCTGGGTAAAGAACCTACCCCTGACATCTGTCCTATAACTACCCCCCCTTAATTTAAAATCGTGCCCCCTCGTGTTAGCTTTCTCCATCCTAGGAAAAAGGCTATCACTATCTACCCTGTCTAAACCTCTAATCATCTTATATGTTTCAATGAGATCCCCTCTTAGCCGCCTTCTTTCCAGCGAAAACAACCCCAAATCTCTCAATCTCTCCTCATAGGATCTCCCCTCCATACCAGGCAACATCCTGGTAAACCTCCTCTGCACCCTCTCCAAAGCCTCTACATCCTTCTTGTAATGTGGGGACCAGAACTGCACACAAAACTCCAAGTGCGGCCGCACCAGAGATGTGTACAGTTGCATCATGACACCAGAGATGTGTACAGTTGCATCATGTCGTTGGTGTGCGTAAACTGGACCATCTCGAGGGCATCATGACAGCTCAGAGGCTATCTCTGTTGCTGTGCGGACACATGGATTTGGGCCTGTGTCCGTGGGAGTTTGCGCGTTCTCCCCGTGGTTGCGTGGGTTTCCTCCGGGAGCTTCGGTTTCCTCCCACATCCCAAAAATGTGCTTTTAGGCTGATTGATTGGGTAACAAATTGTCCCTATATTGGACCTCCCTGATCCTCCCACATTAGGCATAGACTAAAATCATGAATAGGACCATGGGATGGCGGCGCGGGCTCGTTGGGCCGAAGGGCCTGTTTCCCGTGCTGTGTTGTTCTTTGTTCTTTGTTCTTTGACCCAACTGATCAAGATCTTGCTGCAATCCGAGATACCTTCCTCACTGTCCACTACATCGCCAATCTTGGTTTCATCTGCTTTACTAACCATGCCTCCTACATTCTCATCCAAATCATGAATATAAATAACAAATAACAGTGAACATAGCACCAATTCTTGAGGCACACCATTGGTCATAGGCCTCCATGTGAAAAACAACCCTATATAACCATCAAGCCGATTTTGTATCCTATTGGCTACCTCACCCTGGGTCCCGTGAGATTTAATCTTATGCAATAATCTACCATGTGGTACCTTGTCAGAGGTCTTGCTAAAGTTCATGTAGACAACATAACTGCACTGGCCTCATTTACCTTCTTGGTTACCCTTTCAAAAAACTCGATCAAATTCGTGAGATGTTCAATCAAATAGAGAAGAAAAGGAGAGCGTGCAGAATGGAGTTAAATCGTCATAGCCAAAATTGTTTTAAGAAATAAATGCTTTTAAATTAAAGATTATAATCGATTCTCTACTTTTGAAGCTGAGAATCTCTTTTACTGACATTTCTGTATATATCTTCATTCACTGACTCATCAGAAGCATGTTTACGATTACTAAATGAAAGGTGGACTCGATGCTAAAACTTGCAATTGGTTAAAGATTGCATAGGCCTAAATATGGTAGCTTGAACTTTATTGTTAGTCTATGTCAAGCCAACTTGCATGTTTTAAAGCTGCTGGTTGATGCTCTGATGGTGACACTAAGATTGCAACTGAGCATGTTCAGGAAATGCTCCCCTTTAGGATGTTGCAGAAATAAATACAGCCTATTTATCCTGAACCAATATCACTGAAAGTCAGACTATCTGAACATTATCACATCACGATTTGTGGGATTTTGCAAATCGTTTGCTTTTGATTCCAAGAAAAATGTATTCCTGCTGAGACAATTCTACACCCTTTAACCCTTGTGGATTTAATTGGACCCGCATTTACAATATCACAGTTGTTTAATGTACGATTAGAGTTGCCTTTAATAAAGCTTAGCTTTATTTATTGATTCTCATTACTTTCAAACAGCTGGATCAAGGATCATTGTTTCTGGCAGTTGAGGAAGACTATCTCAATAACAGTACCGAGGCAGAAAGGGTGAGTCTCACTTCATCTCTGCTGAAATACTGAAATAATTATTGATGTTGTGAGTTCAATCATTTGAGGGAGAACTGTAATTGCTTCTAACTGAAAGGGAGGATGATAAAAGAGAAGATAGAAGATAGAACAGAACATTACAGCGCAGAACAGGCCCTTCGGCCCACGATGTTGCGCTGATCAGTTAAAAAACAATGACCCACTAACCTAAACCAATCCCTTTTCGTCCATAAACCTATTCACAGATCTCTTAAACGCCCCCATACTAGGAGCATTTACAACTGCAGCAGGCAGGGCATTCCAATCCCTCACCACCCTCTGGGTAAAGAACCTACCCCTGACATCCATCCGATAACTACCCCCCCTTAATTTAAAGCCATGCCCCCTCGTGCTAGTTTTCTCCATCCGAGGAAAAAGGCTATCACTGTCCACCCTATCTAAACCTCTAATCATCTTATATGTTTCAATAAGATCCCCTCTTAACCGCCTTCTTTCCAGCGAAAACAACCCCAAATCCCTCAGTCTCTCCTCATAGGACCTCCCCACCATACCAGGCAACATCCTGGTAAACCTCCTCTGCACCCTCTCCAAAGCCTCCACATCCTTCCTGTAATGTGGGGACCAGAACTGCACACAAAACTCCAAGTGCGGCTGCACCAGAGTTGTGTACAGTTGCAACATGACGCTGCGATTCCTAAATTCAATCCCCCTACCAATAAACGCCAAGACACTGTAAGCCTTCTTAACAACCCTATCTACTTTTAGATTGGCTAGGAGGGAGTTGAAGAGGGAGTTAAGAAGGGCTAAAAGAGGACATGAGATGATTTTGGCTGATAGGATTAAGGAGAACCCTAAGGCGTTTTACAGGTATGTCAAGAACAGAAGGTTGGTTAGGACAAGATTAGGGCCAGTTACAGACAGTAGAGGGAAGTTGTGTGTGGAACCGGAGGAGATTGGAGAGGCGTTGAACCAATATTTCTCTTCGGTGTTCACGCAAGGGGACAGGAATGTAGCTGAGGAGGACACTGGGGTGCAGGGGTGTAAAATAGATAGTATTGCAGTTGATACGGGGGATGTGCTGGATATTTTAGAGGGATTGAAAATAGATAAGTCCCCTGGTCCAGATGGGATTTACCCTAGGATTCTTTGGGAGGCAAGAGGGGTGATTGTGGAGCCTCTGGCTCTGATCTTCAGGTCCTCGTTAGTCTCTGGTATAGTACCAGAAGATTGAAGGACAGCAAATGTTGTCCCATTGTTTAAGAAGGGGAGAAAGGACTTCCCTGGGAATTATAGACCGGTGAGTCTTACTTCTGTGGTGGGTAAGGTTTTGGAAAGGATTATTAGAGACAGGATTTATAGTTATTTGGAAAGTAATGAGTTGATTAGGGACAGTCAGCATGGTTTTGTAGCGGGTAGGTCATGCCTTACTAACCTTATCGAGTTCTTTGAGAAAGTGACCAAAGAGGTGGATAGGGGTAAGGCAGTTGATGTGGTGTATATGGATTTTAGCAAGGCGTTTGATAAGGTTCACCATGGTAGGCTTCTGCAGAAAATGCAGATGTATGGGATTGGGGGTGATCTAGGTAATTGGATCAGGAATTGGCTAGCAGATAGGAGACAGAGAGTGGTGGTTGATGGGAAATATTCGTCATGGAGTTCGGTTACAAGTAGTGTGCCTCAGGGATCTGTTTTAGGGCCACTGCTGTTTGTAATTTTTATTAATGATCTGGATGAGGGTATAGTTGAGTGGATTAGTAAGTTTGCTGATGACACCAAAGTCGGAGGTGTGGTAGATTGTGAGGAAGGGTGTCATAGTTTGCAGGATGACTTAGAAAGGTTGCAGAGCTGGGCTGAGAGGTGGCGGATGGAGTTTAATGTGGAGAAGTGTGAGGTAATTCATTTCGGTAGGAATAACAGATGTGTTGAGTATAGGGCTAACGGGAGGACTTTGAATAGTGTGGAGGAGCAGAGGGATCTAGGTGTATGTGTACATAGATCCCTGAAAGTTGGGAATCAAGTAGATAAGGTTGTTAAGAAGGCATACGGAGTCTTGGCGTTTATTGGTAGGGGGATTGAATTTAGGAGTCGCAGCGTCATGATGCAACTGTACACAACTCTGGTGCGGCCACACTTGGAGTTTTGTGTGCAGTTCTGGTCCCCGCATTACAGGAAGGATGTAGAGGCTTTGGAGAGGGTGCAGAGGAGGTTTACCAGGATGTTGCCTGGTATGGAGGGGAGATCCTATGAGGAGAGACTGAGAGATTTGGGGTTGTTTTCGCTGGAAAGAAGGCGGCTAAGAGGGGATCTCATTGAAACATATAAGATGATTAGAGGTTTAGACAGGGTAGATAGTGATAGCCTTTTTCCTAGGATGGAGAAAGCTCGCACGAGGGGTCACGATTTTAAATTAAGGGGGGGTAGTTATAGGACAGATGTCAGGGGTAGGTTCTTTACCCAGAGGGTGGTGAGGGACTGGAATGCCCTGCCAGCTGCAGTTGTAAATGCACCTCGTTTGGGGGCGTTTAAGAGATCTGTGGATAGGTTTATGGATGAAAAGGGATTGGTTTAGGCTCGTGGGTCATTGTTTTGTAACTGGTCGGCGCAACATCGTGGGCCGAAGGGCCTGTTCTGCGCTGTAATGTTCTATGTTCTATGTTCTACTTGATTCTCAGCTTTCAGGGATCTATGTACACATACACCTAGATCCCTCTGTTCATCTACACTATTCAAAGTCCTCCTATTAGCCCTATACTCAACACATCTGTTATTCCTACCAAACTGAATGACCTCACACGTCTCCGCATTAAATTCCATCCGCCACCTCTCAGCCCAGCTCTGCAACCTGTCCAAGTCTTCCTGCAAACTATGACACTCTTCCTCACAATCTACCACACCTCCGACTTTGGTGTCATCAGCAAATTTACTAATCCACCCAACTATACCCTCATCCAGATCATTAATAAAAATTACAAACAGCAGTGGCCCCAAAACAGATCCCTGAGGCACACCACTCGTAACCGAACTCCATGACGAATATTTCCCATCAACCACCACTCTCTGTCTCCTATCTGCTAGCCAATTCCTGATCCAATTTCCTAGATTACCCTCAATCCCATACACCTGCATTTTCTGCAGATGCCTACCATGGTCATAGAACATAGAACATTTCAGCACAAACAGGCCCTTCGGCCCTCGAGTTGCGCCGATCGCATCAACCCCACCAATCTATAGACCTATCTATAACCCCCAATCCCATTAAACCCCATATACTCATCCAGAAGTCTTTTAAAAGACCCCAGCGAGTTCGCCTCCACCACCGACGACGGCAGCCGATTCCAATCACTCACTACCCTCTGAGTGAAAAACTTACCCCTAACATCACCTCTGTACTTCCCTCCCCGCACCTTAAATCTGTGTCCTCTCGTAGCGACCATTTCAACCCGGGGAAATAGCCTCTGAGAGTCCACCCTATCTATTCCTCTCAACATTTTATAAACTTCTATCAGGTCGCCTCTCAACCTTCGCCTCTCCAGGGAAAAGAGTCCCAGCTCCCTCAACCTATCTTCATAAGGCATGCCTCCCAGTCCAGGCAACATCCTTGTAAATCTCCTCTGCACCCTTTCAATAGCTTCTACGTCTTTCCTATAGTGAGGCGACCAGAACTGCGCACAGTACTCCAAATGAGGCCTGACGAGGGTCCTGTAAAGTTGCAGCATTACCTCCCGACTCCTAAACTCAATCCCTCGATTAATGAAGGCCAGTACACCATACGCCTTCTTGACCACCTCCTCCACCTGCGAGGCCGATTTAAGAGTCCTGTGAACCCGGACCCCGAGATCCTTCTGCTCTTCAACGCTACTAAGACCCCTGCCCTTAATAGTGTACTCGTTCATCCCGTTGGTTCTGCCGAAATGGACTACTACACATTTATCCGCGTTGAAGTCCATCTGCCACTTCTCCGCCCATTCCTGCATCCTATCTATGTCCTGCTGCAACTTTTGACATCCTTCCAGACCATCCACAACACCGCCGACCTTCGTGTCATCAGCGAACTTGCTAACCCATCCCTCCACTTCCTCATCCAGGTCATTTATGAAAATGACAAACAACAAGGGTCCCAGAACAGATCCCTGGGGCACCCCACTGGTGACTGACCTCCATTCCGAAAAAGACCCATCCACAACCACTCTCTGCCTTCTGCAGGCAAGCCAGTTCTGGATCCACAAGGCCAAAGGCCCTTGGATCCCATGCCCTCTCACCTTCTCAAGAAGTCTTGCATGGGGGACCTTATCAAAAGCCTTGCTGAAGTCCATGTACACTACGTCCACGGCACTTCCTTCGTCAATGTGTTCAGTCACATTATCGAAGAACTCAACTAGGCTCGTAAGGCACGACCTGCCCTTGACAAATCCATGCTGACTATTCCTGATCATGTCAAACCTCTCCAAATGCTCGTAAATCTTGTCCCTCAGAAGCCTCTCCATCAGCTTACCAACCACTGAGGTCAGACTCACCGGGCGGTAATTTCCCGGGCTATCTCTGTTCCCTTTCTTGAAAATAGGGACTACATCCGCAATCCTCCAATCTTCCGGAACCTCTCCCGTCTCCATTGACGACGCAAAGATCATCGCCAAGGGCTCTGCAATCACTTCCCTGGCCTCCCACAGTATCCTGGGGTACATCCCATCTGGTCCCGGCGACTTATCTACCTTGATAGAATTCAAAAGTTCTAACACATCCTCCTCTTTAATGTCCACAATGTCCATGGTGAACCTTATCAAACGCCTTACTAAAATCCATATATACCACATCAACTGCCTTACCCCCATCAACCTCTTTGGTTACTTTCTCAAAAAACTCAATAAGGTTATTAAGGCACGACCTACCTGCTATAAAACCATGCTGACTATCTCCAATCAATTCATTACTCTCCAAATAACTATAAATCCTATCCCTAATAATTTTTTCTAAAACCTTGCCCACAACAGAAGTGAGATTCACCAGTCTATAATTCCCGGGGAAGTCTCTGTTCCCCTTCTTAAACAACGGGACAACATTCGCTAACCTCCAATCTTCCGGTACTATACCAGAGGCCAACGACGACCTGAAGATCAGAGCCAGAGGCTCTGCAATCACCTCTCTTGCCTCCCAGAGAATCCTAGGGTAAATCCCATCCGGACCAGGGGACTTATCTATTTTCAAACCCTCAAGAATATCCAGCACATCTTCCTTATCAACTGTAATACTGTCTATTTTATACCCCTGCAACCCAGTGTCCTCCTCAGCTATATTCTTGTCCCCCTGCGTGAACACCGAAGAGAAATATTGGTTCAATGCCTCTCCAATCTCTTCCGGTTCCACACATAACTTCCCTCTGCTGTCTATATCTGGCCCTAATCTTGCCCTAACCAACCTTCTATTCTTGACATACCTATAGAATGCCTTAGGATTCTCCTTAATCCAATCAGCCAGAGTCTTCTCATGTCCTCTTTTAGCCCTTCTTAACTCCCTCTTCAACTCCCTCCTAGCCAATCTAAAGTTTTCTAGTGCACTACCCGAGCCCTCAAGTTTCATCCGAACATAAGCCTCCTTTTTCTTTTTAACCAACGAATCAACTTTTTTAGTGCACCACTAAAATGAAACAGTTGGAAAAGAATTCAAACAACGAAAGCAAAGGGAGATTGCTAAACCAAATTGCAAAGCAGAGAGATCTCGGGGTACATGTGTATAGCTCCCTGAAAGTTGGCACCCAGGTTGATAAGGTTGTTAAGAAGGCGTACGGTGCGTTAGCTTTTATTGGTAGAGGGATTGAATTTCGGAGCTGTGAGGTCATGTTACAACTGTACAAAACTTTGGTGCAGCCGCACTTGAAGTATTGTGTACAGTTCTGGTCGCTGCATTATAAGAAAGATGTGGAGGCATTGGAAAGGGTACAGAGGAGGTTTACCAGGATGTTGCCTGGTATGGTGGGAAGATCTTATGAGGAAAGGCTGAGGGACTTGAGGTTATTTTCATTAGAGAGAAGAAGGTTACGAGGTGACCTAATTGAGGCATACAAGATGATCAAAGGATTGGATAGGGTGGACAGTGAGAGCCTTTTTCCTCGGATGGTAATGGCTAACATGAGGGGACATAGCTTTAAATTAAGGGGTGGTAATTATAGGACAGATGTCAGAGGTAGGTTCTTTACTCAGAGGGTAGTGAGGGTGTGGAATGCCCTGCCTGCAGCAGTTGTGGACTCGCCAACTTTAAGGGCGTTCAAATTGTCATTGGATAGGCATATGGATAACATTGGAATAGTTTAGATTAGAGGGTCATTAGATTGGTTCCACTGGTCGGCGCAACATCGAGGGCCGAATGGCCTGTACTGCGCTGTAATGTTCTATGTTCTGTGTTCAAAGGAATGTAAAAATAGCCACGTGTTTTGTAGCTACATGAATAATAAAAGGAAATCAGCATTGGGATCAGACAACTGGAGATCAACTCACAGATAGTGACAGAAAAACAGCAAAAATGTTGAATAATTACTTTGGTATTTATCAGTGAGACTAATCAGCTGAGCAAAACATGAGAGGAGCTCTAAACCACGATAAACATATTTAAGTTAGAAAGGGGGGAGGGACACCATTAATGAACTTGTAAACCTTAGAGAGAGTGAATGTCCTGGTGCATTAAAATATGTTTGGGAAAAGATAGCAGGAGCACTCTTAAAAAAAAATTGGGAAAGAGAGCAGCTGTGTTAAGTGGATC
The DNA here is from genome assembly GCA_037974335.1 of Prionace glauca. Classification (NCBI taxonomy): domain Eukaryota; kingdom Metazoa; phylum Chordata; class Chondrichthyes; order Carcharhiniformes; family Carcharhinidae; genus Prionace; species Prionace glauca. Next base: position 75,929,927 of record CM075733.1, on the reverse strand, counting down.
CACAATACTTGATGAAGTTAAAACTAAGACACAGAGACTTTCTTTGCTGTTTATTGACTGAATTCAGTCAGCAATACTCCAACACCCCAGTTTCCCGCACTTTTTGTGCAAATCAGACAAACTAAATAAAGTGAACTGAGGAACAAAATAAAAGGGATAGTCCCCTTAAAAGGGAACGCTCAACACAAAAACAAATCACAAATTAAACTTAAAAGGTTAAATCACAAGGTGATTAAGAGGGTTGACAATAAACCCTAGTCCCTATGGACACCACATTGATTTGATTTGATTAATATTGTCACATGCATTGTGATATAGTGAAAAGTATTGTTTCTTCTGTGCTATACAAACAAAACATATTGTTCATAGAGAGTACGTAGGGGAGAAGGAAAGGAGAGGGTGCAGAATATTATGTTGCATTCACAGATTGGATATAGTGAAAGTTGAGCATCCTCTCCAGGGATACTCAGCTGTAAATGTAGCCATGGTAGAGTGGCAGATGGTCAAGTTGGATAACCTCCTCAGTCGCCTGTTGTCCGGAGCTGTTTGTGGCACGTTTGGCCAGGCACAAAAGCCAATTCACAAGGAGGTCTTTCTCCTTCCCTGACTCCTCTGCACCGCGTGCCCCTAAATCAGGAGGGCGGGGCAAAGCTGTAACCCCTGTGTCCTAACAATCTCCAATGGTAGCTGTTCCAATACCCATAACCTGGTTAACCGTATAATTGACGTTAAATCTTAACAATGTAATTAATACATTGACAAGCTGATGGACTTCCTTGAACTATGAAAGGGGATAATAAATCCAGGGAAAATTAGCACAGTGTTAAAAGTAGGAAAGATAATGGTATACTTAATCAAAGATATAACTGGAAAACATCCAGAAGCTGAATATATATTTACTGTCAGGAATGAACAGGTTAAGCCTGTCCGCTGGTGACTGACCTCCTTCGGAATGGAGGTCAGTCACCAACGGGGTGCCTCAAGGATCTGTTCTGGGACCCTTGCTGTTTGTCATTTTCATAAATGACCTGGATGAGGAAGTGGAGGGATGGGTTAGCAAGTTCGCTGATGACACTAAGGTTGGTGGTGTTGTGGATGGTCTGGAAGGATGTCAAAAGTTGCAGCAGGACATAGATAGGATGCAGGAATGGGCGGAGAAGTGGCAGATGGACTTCAACGCGGGTAAATGCGTAGTCGTCCATTTTGGCAGAACCAACGGGATGAACGAGTACACTATCAAGGGCAGAAGTCTGAGTAGTGTTGAAGAGCAGAAGGATCTAGGGGTCCGGGTCCACAGGACTCTTAAATCGGCCTCGCAGGTGGAGGAGGTGGTCAAGAAGGCGTATGGTGTACTGGCCTTCATTAATCGAGGGATTGAGTTTAGGAGTTGGGAGGTAATGCTGCAACTTTATAAGACCCTTGTCAGGCCTCATTTAGAGTATTGTGCGCAGTTCTGGTCACCTCACTATAGGAAAGATGTAGAAGCTATTGAGAGGGTACAGAGGAGATTTACAAGGATGTTGCCTGGACTGGGAGGCATGCCTTATGAAGATAGGTTGAGGGAGCAGGGACTCTTTTCCCTGGAGAGGCGAAGGTTGAGAGGCAACCTGATAGAAGTTTATAAAATGTTTAGAGGAATAGATAGGGTGGACTCTCAGAGGCTATTTCCCCGGGTTGAAATGGTCACTACGAGAGGACACAGATTTAAGGTGCGGGGAGGGAAGTACAGAGGTGATGTTAGGGGTAAGTTTTTCACTCAGAGGGTGGTGAGTGAATGGAATCGGCTGCCGTCGTCGGTGGTGGTGGAGGCGAACTCGCTGGGGTCTTTTAAAAGACTTCTGGATGAGTATATGGGGTTTAATGAGATTGAGGGTTATAGATAGGTCTGTAGGTTGGTAGGTGTTGATGTGATCAGCGCAACTTGTGGGCCGAAGGGCCTGTTTGTGCTGTAATGTTCTATGTTCTATGAATGAATGGTGTTCCCCACTGTTCTCGAAAGAATTGCACACAAGTTTTGAATGGGTTCTAGAACACACACATCCTCTTTCCTAACATCAGTTTGAACTTGGCAGCTTCTTCGGAGGGTCCAGTAACAGAGTGTGCAGCAGGCAGGGTGATCAGCCAATCTGATTCAATAATTCAGACAGGCAACAAAGCAGCGAGCAATAAACAGGGAAAATAAGTCACATTTAAATTTGTTTTTAAAAAGTCTTCATTTTTTTCAATGCTCTTTCCCTGGTGGTTGAGACTTTTAAAATTAGTTTTTCAGGGCTGAAGAGATTGTTCAGTGGTAATTATAACTCACATTGCTGCCTGCAAGATCTTCCCTCCCAAATGTTTGAATTGGGAGGTTTTGTTCCTGACTTGATTTCCCGCATCTGCAGAGTTTTGCATATCGAGTTATAATTACCACTGAATAATCTCTTCAGCCCTGACATTGTTAAGATTTAACATCAATTATACGGTTAACCAGGTTATGGGTATTGGAACAGTTACCATTGGAGATTGTTGGGACACAGGGGTTACAGTTTTGCCCCGCCCTCCTGATCTACAGGCATCCGGTGCAGAGGAGTCAGGGAAGGAGAAAGACCTCTTTGTGCCTGGCCAAACATGCCACAAACTACTCCAAAATCAAGCTGTCCCACTCCCTATCATTCTGGTGTGCTCCTTGTGCCTACACAATAACCACTTGAAAGTTCCTTCAATGTCTGACTCCCCTATCATAGCCATTTCACGCCCCAACCACTCTCTGAGTAAAGAAATAGAATAGAACAGCAGAATAGTATTTAAATGGAAAGAGGTTGCAGAACTCTGAGGTACCGAGAAATTTAGGCGTCCTGGTGGATAAGTCACCAAAGGTAAAATTCGGGAACAGCAAGTAATTAGGAAGACAAATTGAATGCAGTCATTCACTGAAAACAAATGGAATTTTTATCCACAGGCACTTAAGTCCAGCAAGGGGCATGCGGGCGGCAGGTTGTGGTGGGCTGCTCTTGGATATTGCTTCGGGAGTTGCCTACTGCTTCATGTCGTTGGTATGCGTAAACTGGACCATCTCGAGGGCATCATGGCAGCTCAGAGGCTATCTCTGTTGCTGTGCGGACACATGGATTTGGGCCTGTGTCCGTGGGAGTTTGCGCGTTCTCCCCGTGGTTGCGTGGGTTTCCTCCGGGTGCTCCGGTTTCCTCCCACATCCCAAAAATGTGCTTTTAGGCTGATTGATTGGGTAACAAATTGTCCCTATATTGGACCTCCCTGATCCTCACACATTAGGCATAGACTAGAATCATGAATAGGACCATGGGACGGCGGCACGGGCTCGTTGGGCCGAAGGGCCTGTTTCCCGTGCTGTGTTGTTCTTTGTTGTTGGAATAAATTGGGCAGCACAGTGGTAGCACTGCAGCCTCCCTGCGCTAGGGCTCAATTCCATTTTGGGAGTTTGCACGTTTTCTCCGTTTCTGCGTGGCTTTCCTCTGGATGCTCCAGTTCCTTCCGAAGTTCAAGGATGTGCAGGTTTGGTCATGGTAAATGTGCTGAGTTATGGGGAGAGGGCAGAGGGGGCAGCCTGGGTGGGATGCACTTTCAGAAAGTTGGTGCAGAGTTGATGGGCCAAATGGTCTCTTTCTGTAGAGATTCTATAGTTCAATTGTTCTACAAACGTAGGGATATTTTGCTAGAGCTGTTGGTGAGATTGCATTTATAGTACAGTGTGCAATCTTGGTCAATTTTGACATTGGGCCAATTTTCCCCAGGATCTGCAGCACAACTAATATGGGCCTGACTGAGATAGCCTTGAAATTGCAACTTGTTTGATCTTTGCGTTCTTACTGTTTATTGCTGTCAGGAAGTGGTAGATTGTGATATATAAAGTGGAGTTATGTGAACAATTCTCTCTGGCTCTCTTTGTCTAGTCTCGCAGTGCCCTAGTGCAGCTGATGATTGATATCGCAGTCACCCTGGGAGCTAATACCAGCACAGCTCAGCTCGACATGGAATCTGTGCTACAGCTCGAGACCAAGATAGCAAAGGTCAGTGGTGCAGCATAACATCCAATGATGGGACAACAGACACCTTAGGATGGTTTGGATGTATCTTGGAAATATCTAATGCTTTTTCTACTAATGCACAAGATGTATTCATGATGAGGAACATTCCGTCTTGTGAAATGCAACTAGTACATTCCACATGTCATGGTACCCTTAGCAGTCCAAAGATGTGCGGGTTAGGTTCATTGGCTATGCTGAAATTGCCCCTTAGTGTCCTGGGATGTGTAGGTTAGAGGGATTAGCAGGTAAATGTGTAGGGATATGGGGATAGGGTCTGGGTGGGATTGTGTTCGGTGCAGACTCGATGGGCCGAAGGGCCTGTTTCTGCACTGTAGGGTTCTATGTAACATAACCTCAGTTGGGTGATCACTCCAGGTAGGAGTGTGAATCTTCCTCATGTTCCCTCACCAACAACAAATTTCCCAAACTGTCCCAGGGAGTTCTCTGTGCCTGCATGACTATAGCCTAATTCCCAAGCAAGGATTTTGTTTCTAAAACTCAGTTTTAACCCTAGAATCTGCATAACCACAGGCCTGTTTCAATTAATCAGTTAGTCATTGTTGTTCCTGGGTTAGTTTTATCATACTTAGCCATTTATATACATGTTTCATACAGCGAAACAATGGAATGGTTCATGATTTCTCTTTACCTGTGTTTGGACAAGTCTGGTACCAAGGATGGATGAGTACTGTTCCCTGGATGCCAGAAAATTTATATTTTAAACATCAAACTTCACTATATTATCCAGCCTGAATAATTACTTGCTTATTGCTTATTCTTTTATTATAAATTGAAGCTCATGACTTACTTAACCATCTGTTTTTGGCTGATTGCTAATTAAAGAGCAATTCTTGGTTAACTTACATGATTATAAAGTTTTTAAAAAGTTCATTTTGGGACAGGGGCTTCACTGGCTGGCCAGCATTTATTGCCTGTTCTAGTTGCCCGAGAGCAGATGAGAGTCACATTTAGACCAGACCATGTAAGGACGGCAGATTTCCTTCCCTAAGGGACATTAATGAACCAAACGGGTTTTTTCAACAATCAACAATGGTTTCATGGTCAACAGTAAATTCTTAATTCCAGATATTTTTTATGAATTCAAATTCCTCCATCTGCATGGTGGATTTGAACCTGGCCCCAGAGCATTAGCTGAGTTTGTGAATTAATAGTCTAGTGATAATACCACCTGCCCTTTGCAGGGCAGAGAGAAAGGGAAGTCTAGATTAAACTGCATTTATTTCAAAGCAAGAGACCTGGTGGGTATGAACTCATGGCATGGACGGGTACACGGGACTGGGATATTATAGCTATTGCAGAATGGCAAAGGGAGAGGCAGGACTGGCAGCTCAATGTTCCAGAGTTTATATGCTCTAGGAAAGATAGAACAGGAGGTAAAAGAGGAGGGGGAGTTGTGTTTTTGATTAGGACAGGTAAAGCACGGGGTTAGATACAGAGTAAAGCTCCCTCTACACTGTCCCCATCAAACACTCCCAGTTTTGTGTGCAGTTCTGGTCCCCACATTACAGGAAGGATGTAGAGGCTTTGGAGAGGGTGCAGAGGAGGTTTACCAGGATGTTGCCTGGTATGGAGGGGAGATCCTATGAGGAGAGATTGAGAGATTTGGGGTTGTTTTCGCTGGAAAGAAGGCGGCTAAGAGGGGATCTCATTGAAACATATAAGATGATTAGAGGTTTAGACAGGGTAGATAGTGATAGCCTTTTTCCTAGGATGGAGAAAGCTAGCACGAGGGGGCACGATTTTAAATTAAGGGGGGGTAGTTATAGGACAGATGTCAGGGGTAGGTTCTTTACCCAGAGGGTGATGAGGGACTGGAATGCCCTGCCAGCTGCAGTTGTAAATGCACCTAGTTTGGGGGCGTTTAAGAGATCTGTGGATAGGTTTATGGATGAAAAGGGATTGGTTTAGGCTAGTGGGTCATTGTTTTGTAACTGGTCGGCGCAACATCGTGGGCCGAAGGGCCTGTTCTGCGGTGTAATGTTCTATGTTCTATGTTCTATGTTCTATCACGGCAGTACTGAGAGAGGACATATCCACTGAGTCTATATGGTTAGAATTGAAAAATAAGAAGGGAGACATCACTTTGATAGGATTGGACCACAGGTCCCCATGTAGTCAGCAGGAAATTGAGGAGCAAAAACGTAAGGAGATTACAGATAGCCCGAAGAAATATAGGGTTGTAATAGTAGATATTGACAGGGATAGCCGTAGTATTAAGGGTTTGGATGGAGAGAAATTTGTTGAGTATACGCAGGAGAAATTTCTCATTCTGTATGAGGATGGCCCGATTAGAAAGGAGGCAAAACTTGATCTCCTCTTGGGAACTAAGGAAGGGCAAGTGACAGAAGTCAGAGATCATTTTGGGACCAATGACCATAACTCCATTAGTTTTAAGATAGCGATGGAGTATAAGACATCACTTTTATTTCACTAAGTTCCTAACATCCATGCCTTTCTCAACAGTAAATACCAATGAGAAATACTCATAAAAGCTTTTAAGATAGGTCTGGCCCAAAATTCTAAACTGGGACAAGGCCAATTTTAATGGTGTCAGACTGGGGAAGTCTGGTAGCAGACAAAGGGATGTCTTTCAAAAGTGTGTTAACCAGTGTTCAGGGTAAGCACATTGCTTTTAGAGTGAAAGGCAAGGTTGGTAGAAGTAGGAAACACTGGGTGGCTTGGGATATTGAGTCACAAATAGAAGAAGGAGGCATTTGACATGTAAAGGCAGCTGGGATCAAGTGGATCCCTTGAAGAGTATAAAGGTTGCTGGAGTAAAGTTATGAGAGAAATCAGAAGGCCAGAAGGGGACATGAGACAGCTTTGGCAGATAAGGCAAAGGAGAATCCAAAGAACTTCTACAAACACATAAAAGCAAAAGAATAACTAAGGAGAGAGTAGGGCCTTCTTAAGAATCAACATGGCCATCTATGTGTAGATCTAGAAGCGATGGGATCCTACATGAGTATTTCTCATTGGTATTTACTGTTGAGAAAGGCATGGATGTTAGGAACTTAGTGAAATAAAAGTGATGTCTTGAGGAGTGTATATGTTATAGAGAAGGGTGCTGGAAGTCTTAAAGCATATCAAAGTAGTTAAGTCCCTGGGATCTGATGAAGTCTACCCCAGGACATTGTGGGAGGCTGGGGAGGAAATTGCGGGTGCCCTAGCAGAGATGTTTGAATCATTGACAGTCACGGATGAGGTTCCTGAAGATTGGAGGGTGGCAAATGTTGTGCCTTTGTTTAGGAATGAGTGGAAGGCACCTGATGAAGGAACACCATTTTCGAAAGCTTGAGGGATTACTATCAAATAAACTGGTTGGTCTTAAACCTGGGTTTGTGAGACTTCTTACAGGGTGTAGTGAAGCAGGCAATGTTTAGGGCACCTTTTCTAACCCCTTCCTCATTCTAGAGGTGAGCAGTGTGTTCCCGAAGAGGATTGTTCAGTCACCCAGGTAGACGCCGAGTTTCACTGCTGTTTTGGTCAGCAGAAAACGTCTATTAGATCTGAGCTGCCTGTGTGCAGGTCTGTGACTCCAGCTCCCAGTGTATCCATATGTGCTGTTTCATTGCTCGCCCATTGCCGCAGGAATTCAAAGATTGAACAGGACAGTGACGATGATGATGATGATGTGGAGACTAGTGCTTGATTTAGATTAAAGTGACAGAGAGTTACGCAGTGTCAACCTAACTGTCTCTTCCCAATTCCTACTTGGATCCAGTGGCAAAACAAGAGTCAGGATGGCTGGAGATGGGACGAGATGCAGTGATGACCAGGATGTCTTCTGTATCTTGTCCTGCTCTTCGCATTCCACAACACTTGCAGAGACCGCCTTCTTGACCAATGGAACTTCCATTGGTCTTGTCTGTTCAATCTGCCAGAGTGTCTTCACATGCTGGGATAGACACCTCCCTATCTCACCGAGGGTTGGGATCCGTCGGCTACCCTCACCTGGTTTAGGCAGCTTGTCGAGGCCGTTGCCCGAGATGCGGCTCTCACCTGTGGCTCCCTGTAGCTGTTGAATACTAATACTCATATGTAACACTCACCCGAGATTCAAAATGTGCATTCAAGGCTTGCTTCTCTGTTGTGTTTCTCATCAGATAGATTGAGGGCGGCATACGATTTGTAGCAGTCCTGTTTCCCCCCACCCCCCAGCCCCCCCAGCAGTTTTAACGGTGTAGTTATTCTTATTGATTCAGGATTATTTCTTTAATTCTGTTGCAATCCCATAGACTGAGAACACACATTACTTTTCAATTTGACTGGAGATGGGATTGGAAAATTTAATGCAGCCAGTAAGTTTTTTCCTTTGCCCTTTTCTGTGCAGCCAGTAATTTCGCTTGTAGCCTGTGCGTGCTTTCCTTTTGTCCCTTGTTAAGTGACCTTTTTGCAAATCTGTACTTTCCTGTGTGCATATCTGAGTGTCTCACTTGTAGCTTTGTTTGGTTCAGCAGCTTTTTCTTTGGCACATTTGAATCTGTGTTCCTGGGTTCTGTGTGCCTTCTCTACACTTTCTCCAGGATTCAAAGTCTATTTTTAATCTTCATTTTCTGACACTGTTTCATGTTTTCTTTAGTCTCTGAAGATGGGATCAAGGTTGAAAGCTTAGACCCATTTGATTTGATTTGATTTATTGTTGTAACACGTATTGTTATATAGTCTTGTTTCTTGCACGCCTTACAGGCAAAGCATACCATTCATAGAGAAGGAAAAGAGGGAGTGCAGAATGTAGTGTTTACAGTCATAGCTAGGGTACAGAGAAAGGTCAACTTAATGTGAGGTAGGTCCATTCAAAAATCTGATAGCAGCAGGGAAGAAGCTGTTCCTGGGTTCTGTACCTTCTCAGACTTATCTATCTTTTTCTCGATGAAAGGAGATGGACACGGGTATGTGACTTTGGACAACCAAAAGAATATCTGATTAAAGATAAATTGGTTTTAGGCTCTCCTTGGTGAGAGTAAGTTTACTGAAAGATGAGAAACTGATGTTAAAAAAAGTGATAGGCATGTGAAGATAAGTCAAAGTTGTGAAACAGCGAGAGTATATGTACAGCAGAGCAGAGCAGGAGGTGCATTATGCAGAGAGTCAGTCGGAGCTGAAAGAGTGGAGTAATTGCAGATAAAGGGCGGGATGTAAATACTGTGGAGTCAGCACACAAAGGCAAAGAAGAATTGCCCAGTATGGAGAAGCAATGTTTTAATTGGAAGAAGCAAAATAACTTTACACTCAGAAAAAAGCAAACCCAACCAATACAGAAGGCTGGAGAGATTTCAGCAAACGAACCTATACACATTACAGCAGGTGACTGTTACAATGAGAGTACATTAGAGCAATGAGAGCAATGAGAGTACAACTGAATAAGTATCAGATAGACACTGAAATGTGCAACTTTCACAGATCTGTGCAAAGTAGCTCAGCATGACCATCTGAAAATGAAGCCCTCAGAAGTATGATTGAGGCTATATGTTGTCACAAGACTCATACTGAGGGGACAAATTAGTTTGAGAACCCACTGCAATGGTAAGAAGGAAGATCTGGAGTTCAGATCATAGATTTTTTTTTAATTTGTGGGACAGGCGTCACTGGCACCAGCATTTATGACCCATCCCTAGTTGTCCAATGGCAGCTGAGAGCCAGCCACTGCTGTGGTCAAAAAAGATCTCAGCAGCTCTGGCAACATCTGTAAGGAGAGAAAAGAGCTGATGTTTCGAGTCCAGAGGACCCTGCAGTGGGTGACAAACTGCTGTGATTCTGGAGTCACATTTAGACCGGATAAGGATGGCAGATTTCCTTCCCTTCAGGACATTTTGTTGAATTCATATTTTACCAGCTGCCATGGGTGGATTCAAATCTGGATCCCCAGAACGTTAGCTGAGTCTCTGGATTAATACTCCAGCGGTAATACCACCAGGCCATTGCCTCCCCATGTGAGCAATAGGTGGAATGCAATGGTCATTCATTTCAGATGAAGCCGATCTGAAGCTTAGAATGGTAATCCTGAATGTCATGATGTGGAGATGCCGGCGTTGGACTGAGGTAAACACAGTAAGAAGTCTCACAACACCAGGTTAAAGTCAAACCGGTTTATTTGGCAGTAAACGCCACTAGCTTTCGGAACACTGTCCCTTCATCAGGTGAGTGGAAAGTTCTGATCACAAACAGGCCATATAAAGGCACATACAGTTTACAGAATACTGAATAGAATGTCAGTCTTTGCAGCTAATCTGCTGTTCAAGTCTTAAAGGTGCAGACAATGTGAGTGGAGATAGCATTAAGCACAGGTTAAAGAGATGTGTATTGTCTTCAGACAGGACAGTAAGTGAGATGTTGCAAGTTCAGGCAAGTCATGGGGGTTACAGATAGTGCTCCAAAATGACAGCAAGGATATCTCTGTTTACAGAGATACCATCTGGACATGATCTACACCAGGGAAAGAGATGTACATCACTGACATGAATATACACCGCCCACACAGAAAATATACACACCCACACAGGGAATATACACCTCCCGCATCGAGAATGCGGGGCGGCACGGTAGCACAGTGGTTAGCACTGCTGCTTCACAGCTCCAGGGTCCTGGGTTCGATTCCCGGCTCGGGTCACTGCCTGTGTGGAGTTTGCACATTCTCCTCGTGTCTGCGTGGGTTTTCTCCGGGTGCTCCGGTTTCCTCCCACAGTCCAAAGATGTGCAGGTTAGGTTCATTGGCTATGCTAAAATTGCCCCTTAGTGTCCTGGGATGTGTAGGTTAGAGGGATTAGCAGGTAAATGTGTAGGGATATGGGGATAGGGTCTGGGTGGGATTGTGTTCGGTGCAGACTCGATGGGCCGAAGGGCCTGTTTCTGCACTGTAGGGTTCTATGTACCATAGAGGGTATTCACCAACCACTGAGTGAATATATACCAAATACCACAGATGAAATGCACCAAAACATGTTTTGATGCATTTATGATGAAGGGAGATAAATACTAAGGGAGACAGAGATAGAAAGATCTGTTGATGGGTTAGTTGAAGAATGGTGGGAGGAGGAATAAACACTAGCATAAACCTATTGGACTGAATGGCCTCTTGTCTCATTTGTTTCAGTCTGTAAAAGAGTCAGTATTTCTGGCGATTTCCACCATGTAACATTTGGGAAATATGACTTCTCCTGAGCAAGTTCATGTACCAGGTTAAAATCTCCTGTTCCATTTCACACAGACTGGCTAATTGAAGTGTCACTCTACAATGTTGAGGATAACACACACAGACCAAGTACCTTCGGCATTTATTGACATGAAATGTTTGTGGGAACTTTGTAATACTTGTGTGTGTTGCCTGTACAAACTGCTCATTGCTATTCCATCCAATTTGTTGTAGATCCTGATCCCCTATGTCAACAGGACCAGTGAGGCTCTTTATAATAAGTTCAGTGTACTCCATTTACAACAGACCATCCCACAGGTAAGTGACAAATAGGTTCATTTATGATCCACTAATAATAACTGTGGTGGTATTATGTGTTGGTGGGTACTTGTGAGGAGGAAAGTTTAATCTTCTTACATCTTTCCATGTCATACCTGTGCAGTGTACCAAGCTACTTCTGTTAACTGTTGACTGGCACAGTCATAATGAGAATCCTATCCTCCACTGCCAGTCCCTAAACTCCATGGATGAACTGAATTCCAGCTTCATTCCCACCAAAGCTGGATTTCCAAATTGGGTTTGGGGATTGGACACTGGGATAGTTCCCAAGGTCCTGCTCTGCCCAGTGTCAGTGCTATTTTATAACGTTAAACACTGAGGGTGAGTCCAGTAACCAATCTGCAGAATGCTCAGAGCAGCCATGAGGTGGGACAAGGATCTAGCAGCCCTTTGAAAAGTCAATGGGTGGGAATATCGAACACAGGAAGTTTCTACAGGTGGCGCCAAGGTTTTCCAATGCTGCTCCTGGTACTGAAGAGAAAAAAGTGAGCAGTACAAAGAACAAAGAAAAGTACAGCAAAGGAACAGGCCCTTCCGCCCTCCAGGCCTACGCTGATCATGATGCCTGCCTAAATTAAAACCATATATGCTTATGGAGTCCGTATCCTTCATTCATGTCCTATTTATGTATTTGTCTAGTTGTCCCCTAAATGCCACTATTGTACCTGCTCTCACCACCTCCCCAGGCAACACATTCCAGACATTCACCATCCTCTGTGTAAAAAAACTTGCCTCGCACATCTCCTCTAAATTTTTCCCCACGCACCTTAAACTATGTCTCCTAGTACTTGACTTTTCTACCCTAGGAAAGAACACCTGACTTTATCCATCTTGTAAACTCTATCAGGCCACCCCTCAACCTCTGTTATTCCAATGTGAACAAACCGAGTTTATCCAACTACTCCTCAGAGCTAATACCCTTCAGACCAGTTAACATCTTAGTTAAACCCTCCTGTATGCTCTTCAAAGTATCCACATCCTTCTGGTAGTGGGGCGACCAGAATTGTGTACAATATTCTAAACGAGGCCTAACTAAGGTTCTGTACAGCTGCAGCATGACCTGTGAATTTTTATACTCAATGCCCTGACCGATGAAGACAATCATGCCGTATGCTTTTTTGACTACCTTATCCACCTGCGTTGCCAGTTTCAGTCATTAGTGGACATGTATGCACAGATCTCTCTGCCTGTCAATACTCATAAGGGTTCTACCATTTATTGTATAATTTCTACATGCATTGGACCTTCCAAAATGCATTACCTCACACTTGTCCAGATTAAAAGTATTAATCAGTATTTACTGTTGAGAAAAGCATGGATGTTAGGGAACTTGGGGAAATAAATAGTGATGTCTTGAGGAGGTGTTGGAAGTCTTAAAGCTCATCAAGGTAGATAAATCCCTGGGACCTGAAATGTATCCCAGGACATTGTGAGAGGCTAGGGAGGAAATTGTGGGTTCCCTAGCACAGATGTTTGAATCATCAGTAGTCACAGGTGAGGTGCCTGAAGATTGGAGGGTGGCAAATGTTGAGTCTTTGTTTAAAAAGGGCTGCAGGGAAGAGCCTCACATCTGTGGTAGGTAAGTTGTTGGAAGGTATTTTGAGAGACAGGATGTATAGGCATTTAGAGACACAAGGACTGATTAGGGACAGTCAGATGAGACAGGCTTTGTGAGTGGAAAATCATGTCTGACATGTTTGACTGAGTTTTTTGAAGGGGTAACCAAGAAGGTAGATGAGGGCAGTGCAGTTGACATTGTCTACATTGACTTTAGCAAGATCTTTGACAAGGTATCACATGGTAGGTTGTTGCATAAGGTTAAATCTCACGGGATCCAGGGTGAGGTAGCTAAATGGATACAAATTGGCTTGATGACAGAAGGTGGTTGTAGAGAGTTGTTTTACAAACTGGAGACCTGTGACCAACAGTGTGCCTCAGGGTTTGGTGCTGGACCCACTGTTATTTGTCATTTATACGAATGATTTGGATGAGAATATAGGAGGCATCATTAGTAAGTTTGCAGATGACACCAAGATTGGTGGCATAGTGGACAATGAAGAAGGTTATCTCAGATTGCAATGGGATCTTGATCAATTGGGCCAGTGGGCTGATGAATGGCAGATGGAGTTTAGTTTAGATAAGTGCGAGATGATGGTAGATTGAACCAGGGCAGGACTTACTCAGTTAATGGTAGGGCACTGGGGAGAGTTACAGAACAAAGAGATCTAAGGGTACATGTTCATAGCTCCTTGAAAGTGGAGTCACAGGTGGACAGAGTGGTGAAGAAGGCATTCAGCATGCTTAGTTTCATTGGTCAGAACGTTGAACACAGGAGCTGGGACATCTTGTTGAAGTTGTAAGGCCACACTTGGAGCACTGTGTACAGTTCTGGTCACCCTATTATAGAAATTTTATTATTAAACTGGAAAGAGTGCAGAAGAGATTTACTAGGATTCTACCGGGATTTGATGGATTGAGTTATTAGGAGAGGCTGCATAGATTCGGACTTTTTTCTCTGGAGTGTAGGAGGCTGAGGGGTAATTTTATAGTGGTCCATAAAATAATGAGGGGCATAGTCAATATCTTTTCCCAAGGTAGGGGAGTCTAAAACGAGAGGGCATAGGTTTAAGGAGAGAGGGGAGAGGTACAAAAGTGTCTAGAAGGGCAGTTTTTCTCACACAGAGGGTGGTGAGTGGCTGCCAGAAGTAGTAGTGGAGGCTGATAGAATTTTGTCTTTTAAAAAGCGTTTAGACAATTACATGGTAAGATGTGTATAGAGAGATATGGGCCAAATGTGGGCAATTGGGACTAGATTAGGGGTTTAAAAAAATGGGCAGAATGGATAAGTTGGACCAAAGAGCTTGTTTCCATGCTGTAAACCTCTATGACTCTAAACTCCATCTGCCATTTCTCCGCCCAAGTCTCCAACCAGTCTATATCTTGTTGTATCCTCTGACAATTCATTGTCTGCAACTCCACCAATTTTTGTGTCATCTGCAAACTTACTAATCAGACCAGATAAATTTTTCTCCAAATCATTTGTATATACTACGAACAACAAAGGTCCCAGAAATGATCCCTGTGGAAACTGCTAGTCACAGCTTTCCATTCAGGAAAGCATCCCTCTTCTGCTACCCTCTGTCTTCTGTGGTCAAGATGTAGAGATGCCACTGTTGGACTGGGGACACATATTAAGAACACATATTAAGAAGTCTCATAACACCAGGTTAAAGTCCAACATGTTTATTTGATAACAAAAGTCACTTGCTTTTGGAACGCTGCTCCTTCATCAGGTGAGTGGGAGTTCTGTTCACAAACATAAAGACACAAACTCAATTTACAAAATAATGGTTGGAATTACAGGTAATTCCTGTATTCTTAAAGGTACAGACAATGTGAGTGGAGAGAGGGTTAAGCACAGGTTAAAGGAATGTGTATTGTCTCCAGACAGGACAGTTAGTGAGATTTTACAAGCCAGGCAAGTCATGGGGGTTACAGACAGTGTGACATGAACCCAAGATCCCAGTTGAGGCCGTCCTCGTGTGTGGAACTTGGCTATCAGTCTCTGCTCAGTGACTCTGCGCTCTCCTGTGTAATGAAGGCTGCCTTGGAGAATGCTTACCTGAAGATCAGAGGCTGAATGCCTGTGACCGCTGAAGTGTTCCCCGACAGGAGGAGAACACCCTGGTGATTGTCGAGCAGTGTTTTGGGAACAACATTTCAGCGGTCACGGGCATTCAGTCCTCTGATCTTCGGGTGTGCTCCCTCTTCCCTCTTCCCAGTGCGCTCCCCCGCCTCCCTTCCCAGCGTGTTGTCCACACAGTGAGCACGTGACCTCATTCCACCATACTCCCCCTCCCCCCTTCCCGGTTGTGCTCTCCCTCTCCCTTCCCAGTGTGCTCCCCCTTTCCCCTTCCCAGTCTATTTCCTGTTTCCCTTCCCAATGTGTTCCCTCCTCCCTCTTATCAATTGCGCTCTCCCTCTCCCCTTCCCAGTTGCGCTCCCCCTTCCCAGTGTACTCCCCCTCCCCCTTCCCAGTGTGCTCCCCCTCCCCCTTCCCAGTGTACTCCCCCTCCCCCTTCCCAGTGTGCTCCCCCTCCCCCTTCCCAGTGTGCTCCCCCTCCCCCTTCCCAGTGTGCTCCCCCTCCCCCTTCCCAGTGTGCTCCCCCTCCCCCTTCCCTGTGTACTCCCCCTCCCCCTTCCCAGTGTGCCCCCCCTCCCCTTCCCAGTGTACTCCCCCTCCCCAGTGTGCTCCCCCTTCCCAGTGTACTCCCCCTCCCCCTTCCCAGTGTGCTCCCCCTCCCTCTCCCCAGTGTGCTCCCCCTCCCCCTTCCCAGTGTGCTCCCCCTCCCCCTCCCCAGTGTGCTCCCCCTCCCCCTTCCCAGTGTGCTTCCCCTCCCCCTTCCCAGTGTACTCCCCCTCCCCCTTCCCAGTGTGCTCCCCCTCCCCCTTCCCAGTGTACTCCCCCTCCCCCTTCCCAGTGTGCTCCCCCTCCCCCTTCCCAGTGTGCTCCCCCTCCCCCTTCCCAGTGTGCTCCCCCTCCCCCTTCCCAGTGTGCTCCCCCTCCCCCTTCCCTGTGTACTCCCCCTCCCCCTTCCCAGTGTGCTCCCCCTCCCCTTCCCAGTGTACTCCCCCTCCCCCTTCCCAGTGTGCTCCCCCTCCCCCTTCCCAGTGTACTCCCCCTCCCCCTTCCCAGTGTGCTCCCCCTCCCCCTTCCCAGTGTGCTCCCCCTCCCCCTTCCCAGTGTGCTCCCCCTCCCCCTTCCCTGTGTACTCCCCCTCCCCCTTCCCAGTGTGCTCCCCCTCCCCTTCCCAGTGTACTCCCCCTCCCCCTTCCCAGTGTGCTCCCCCTCCCCCTTCCCAGTGTACTCCCCCTCCCCCTTCCCAGTGTGCTCCCCCTCCCTCTCCCCAGTGTGCTCCCCCTCCCCCTTCCCAGTGTGCTCCCCCTCCCCCTCCCCAGTGTACTCCCCCTCCCCCTTCCCAGTGTGCTCCCCCTCCCCAGTGTATACCCCCTCCCCCCTTCCCAGTGTACTCCCCCTCCTCCTTTCCAGTGTGCTCCCCCTCCCCCTTCCCAGTGTGCTCCCCCTCCCCAGTGTACTCCCCCTCCCCCTTCCCGGTGTGCTCCCCCTCCCCAGTGTACTCCCCCTCCCCAGTGTACTCCCCCTCCCCCTTCCCAGTGTGCTCCCCCTCCCCAGTGTATTCCCCCTCCCCCCTTTCCCAGTGTACTCCCCCTCCTCCTTTCCAGTGTGCTCCCCCTCCCCCTTCCCAGTGTGCTCCCCCTCCCCAGTGTACTCCCCCTCCCCCTTCCCAGTGTGCTCCCCCTCCCCAGTGTACTCCCCCTCCCCCTTCCCAGTGTGCTCCCCCTCCCCAGTGTACTCCCCCTCCCCCTCCCCAGTGTACTCCCCCTCCCCCTCCCCAGTGTACTCCCCCTCTCCCTTCCCAGTGTGCTCCCCCTCCCCAGTGTATTCCCCCTCCCCCCTTCCCAGTGTACTCCCCCTTCCCATTCCCATTGTACTCCCCTAGGAGACCCAAAGCAGACCGGAACAAGTTCAGATGTGTTCATATGTCTTGCCATAAAAGAAAATGGAAGGCGGATGACACTGTAACAGCAAATATACTTTTATAAAAAAATAAAAATAGAGAAGTTCCCAGCTTTGGGTGATTCCAATATCATGAATCATTTTTAGTGATGCCTCACAGGCAAACCTCAGCAATGGATTTTCCAGTGCAGCAGGATTTGGGATATTTCTCACAGGAGATAATGGGCATGTTTTCCTCTGGTTGGGAGACAATAAGGAGAGTGGTGGCCACTGACTCTTATTGATGCTGTCGATACGATGTTCTATTTCCCTAAGACCCTGGAGGAAATGCTATATAAAAAAGAGATTTAAAGAAGAATAGCAATAAAATGTTACATAGATAACTGATCTTGATCTTGTTTACATCTCAAACAAGTACAGGAATAAGAGAGAGAATCTGGTGAATTGGTGCAATGACAATAATCTCTTAATGTCAACAAAATGAATGAGATTATCATTGACTTCAGGAAGTGTAAAGGAGAACATGTCCCTGTCTATATCAATGGGGACGAAGTAGAAAGGGTCGAGAGCTTCAAGTTTTTAGATGTCCAAATCAGCCTGCCCTGGTCCCCCCATGGCGACACTATAGCTAAGAAGGCCCACCAAGGCCTCTACTTTCTCAGATCACGAAGGAAATTTGGCATGTCAGCTACGACTCTCACCAACTTATCCAGATGCACCACAGAAGCTGGCTGTATCACAGCTTGAAATGGCTGCTGCTCTGCCCAAGACCACACAAAAGAACAAAGAATGACACAGCACGGGAAACAGGTCCTTCGGCCCAACGAGCCCACGCCACCATTTTAACATTGAGTGCCCTCCTCTACTTATGACCTTTGTCTACACATATTGGGGAAGATTGAGGGAAGACTAATTTAGGGACAATTTGTTACACCAAACAGCCTAAGAGCATGTTTTTGGGGTGTGGGAGGAAACTGGAGCGCCCAGGGAAAACCCACGCAATCACGGGGAGAATGTGCAAACTCCCACAGACACTGGCCCAAATCCATGTGTCTGCACAGCAAACAGTGATAGTCACTGAGCTGTCGTGTTGACCGTCAGGTGGTCCAGTTTAAGCGCACACTAATGACATGAGGCACTAGGCAACTCTCAAAGCAACATCCAAGAGTAGCCCGCACATGACCCACTGTGTGTATGCCCCTTGTTGGGGAACAAGGCGGATCGAATCACCTGTGAAGTAAAAGAAAAGACATCAATAACATGCAAAACTTAGACATTTACGGAATCCCCAGAAGCGCAGAAATAAAGCAAGTGAGCCATGAAATATTTCGGAAGGTCCATAGGAATCAGTTGATTCCCAGGAACGTCCCAAGGCTCTTGATCTTTATTTAGAACAGTTTCCTGTATCTCTGCATCTCTAGTCCGCTCATGTACCTGTCTAAGTAAGCGTTAAACAACTCTAGCGTGCCTGCCTCCACCACCCTACTTGGCAGTGCATTCCAGGCCCCCACCACCTTCTGTGTGAAAAATTTCCCTCTAACATCCAAATTATACCTCGCCCCTCTCACCCTAAGCCCGTGGCCCCTTGTAATTTTTGTATCCAACCTAGGAAAAAGCTTATCTCTGTTCACTCTATCTTCATAATCTTATACACCTCTATTAGATCTCCCCTCATTCTCCGCCTTTCTAAGGAGTACAGCCCAATCTCTCCTCATAGCTCCGTCCTTCCATTCTAGGCAGCATCCTGGTAAACCTCCTCTGCACTATCTCCAGGGTCTCCACGTCCTTCCGGTAGTAAGGCGACCAGAACTGGACGCAGTGCTCCAAATGCAGGTGAACCAACGTTCTATACAACTGCAACATTAGACTCCAGCTTTTATACTCTATACCCCTCCCTATAAAGGCAAGCATACCGTAGGGTTTCTTTGCCACCTTCTCCACCTGTACTGCCACCTTCAAGGGCTTGTGTACTTGCACCGCCAGGTCCCTCTACAAAAGGTAGCCCAATCCATCGTGCAAACCAACTCCCCATCCATTGACTCTGTCTACATTTCTCGATGCGTCAGTAAAGCAGCCAGCACAATTAAGGATCCTACGCATCCTGGACATTCTGTCTTCCATCTTCTTCCATTGGGAAAAAGGTGACGGTACCACTATATTCTGCACTCACTCATTTCCTTCTCTATGAACAGTATGCTTTATCTGTATAGTGCACAAGAAACAATACTTTTCACTGTATACTAACATATGTGGCAATAATAAATCAAATCAAATTTATGGGTTAATGTACATTCTATTAAAAAATGTAAATGGAAACTGTTCAGTATAGACAGAGCCAGTTAAAAGCAAGAGTTGGAGAACTGAGATGTGTAGATGCTAATCATAGTATTGATTACAGTTTGTACACCGACTCATCATTTAACTTCGACCCACACAGCGCCTAATCCCTGTAATCCCTAACTGCACATCTTTGCAGGAGGCATAATTTATCATGGCCAATTCACTTAACCTGCACATCTTTGGACTGTGGGAGGGAACTGGAGCACGCAGAGAAAACCCACACAGACACAGGGAGAACATGCAAACTCCACACATACAGTCACCCAAGGTCGGAACCAAACCTGGATCCCTGGGCCATGAAGCAGCAGTGCTAAACATTGTGCCATCATGCTGCTTTTTATATCTATCCATCATTCTCTAAATATTACTTTTTTCTTAAAAGAGGATATGTCAATGTTAGGAATGCAGGTTGTGTTGATAATTCATTTAATATAGATGAATACATAGTTTTTTTTGTATTCAAGGGGAATGTTAAAAATTCAGCTTTATGTTACATATTGTCGGTGTGCCTGCAAAACATTTAGCTCAGATGCTGAGAAAGCAGGATAATTACTCATTTTAGCCATGAAGTTTTTATTTACAGATTTTTATTTACAGATGGAAATTTTATTTACAGATGGAAATTTCCCCTTTTTTCATTAGATTGATTGACAGGGTCATGTGTGATAATGTGGTTAATGGAGGAATTAGGTCTGTAGGAGAAAATAACAACTTTTTACTTCTATAAAGGCAAAGTTCTACAAACTCCTCTCAAGTTCATGTTATCTGTCTGAAATCATCAGGACTCATTACATTATAGCAAGTATATTTATGAGTACTAACTATACATAAAGTGGCACTGTAAGTCTGTAGAGGAATGTTGCTTATTTGGAACTGAAACAGTGATAAGTTGGACATTAAAATTGTTGCCTTTAATTTTTAAATATTCTTCAAATGTTCAAATGTAAAAGCAACTTAACTAAGTTGCTTCACTTGTTAGGGTTATATATAAACTATGTTATTAAATAAAGTTTGTTATAGAATCATAGCATCCCTGCAGTACACAAGGAGGCCATTCAACTCATCGAGTTTGTTCCGACCATATTCCACCCCAGGTCCTATTCCAGTGACCCCACACATTTACACTGTTAATCCTCATTGTAATAATCTGGAGATTGATCCCCCTTCTGAGAACCAACACCAAAACACCCCAAAAACAGTACCTCACTTTATAATCTGTAAAAAAGTGTATATAAATGATGTGACCTGCTCTTCAGCAACTTTTAGTGGTTAAGTAAAAATAAATCCTTGACACACTCTCTAAAATCAACGCATAATAATTTATTTATCTAACAGTGAACAAATTTACTAACTTATTAACAGACCGAATAAATCCCTTCTATTAATTATTCCAGAATAAAATAAGATTCTAATGGTATGCTTTCCCAATAAATATAATTCCCACTCATTAACAAGAAATAGAACTTAGTTATTCTCTAAATTACGATCAGGTTTTGTGTTTTCCGGAATATTCTCTATTGATTATTCTGTCTGGAACTTCTTTCTTCTTTGGTACTTTTGCTATCTAGGTGGTGCTTTCTCTAAGACATAGATGCAACTATGAGAGTCAGTGATTCTCTTTCCCTCTGAGAGCAACAGCTCTAACAATCTATAGCAGATGGCAGTTGCTCTCCCTTTTTGTTCCACTGTCTTTTTTTTATATTTACATAGAAACATAGAACAGTACAGCACAGTACAGGCCCTTCGGCCCTCAATGTTGCGCCGAGCTATGTCCAAACCCAAGATCAAGCTATCCCACTCTCTATCATTCTGGGTGCTCCATAACCGCTTGAAAGTTCCTAAAGTGTCCGACTCCACTATCACAGCAGGCAGTGTATTCCACACTCCAACCACTCTCTGAGTGAAGAATCTACTCCAGACATCCTTCCTATATCTCTCATCATGAACCTTATAGTTATGCCCCCTAATAGCAGCTATATCCGCCCGAGGAAATAGTCTCTGCACGTCCACTCTTTCTATCCCCCTCATCATCTTATAAACCTCTATTAAGTCGCCTCTCATCCTCCTCCGTTCTAAAGAGAAAAGCCCCAGCTCCCTCAACCTTTCCTCATAAGACCTACCCTCCAAACCAAGCAGCATCCTGGTCAATCTCCTCTGCACTCTCTCCAATGCTTCCACATCCTTCTTATAGTGAGGTGACCAGAACTGAATACAATATTCCAAATGTGGTCTCACTAATGTCCGGTATAGTTGCAGCATAACCCCACGGCTCTTAAACTCAAACCCCCTGTTAATAAACGCTAACACACTATAAGCCTTCTTCACGGCTCTATCCACTTGAGTGGTAACCTTCAGAGATCTGTGGATATGAACCCCAAGATCTCTCTGTTCCTCCACATTCCTTAGAACCCTGCCATTGACCCTGTAATCCACATTCAAGTTTGTCCTACCAAAATGAATCATCTCACACTTACCAGGGTTAAACTCCATGTGCCACTTTTCGGCCCAGCTCTGCATCCTATCAATGTCTCTTTGCAGCCTGCAAGAACCCTCCACCTCATTCACTACTCCACCAATCTTGGTGTCGTCAGCAAATTTACTAACCCATCCTTCAGCCCCCTCTTCCAAGTCATTGATAAAAATCACAAATAGCAGAGGACCCAGCACAGACCCCTGTGGTACACTGCTGGTAACTGGCCTCCAGTCTGAAAATTTTCCCTCCACCACCACCCTCTGTCTTCTATGATACAGCCAGTTACTTATCCAATTGGCCAAATTTCCATCTATCCCACACCTCCTTACTTTCTTCATGAGCCTACCATGGGGAACCTTATAAAATGCTTTACTAAAATTTATGTATACGCCATCAACTGCTCTACCTTCATCTACACACTTAGTTACCTCCTCAAAGAATTAAGAATTTATGATGATGTATCAATATTTCCCACAATAGGATGGGTCCTAGGTTGTCAAAACATCAGATTTAAATTTAATAAGTTCTTGATATCTAAGTGCCTGATTCAAATTGATTGGCTGAATTAAAAAAATTCAAAAACCTGTTGTTGCCTTGGCAACACTCGTGCTTGGCCTTTCGATGAAATGTTTTAATTTGGGGCTCCCTATGTACTTAACTTTCTAAGCACCGAAAAATCATCATTTAACTTTTTTTAACTTTCTAAGCACCGAAAAATCATCATCTTTTAAAGGGACCATGCAATGTTTTTTCCCTAGCATTTTACAATTTTACAAACACCACCACTCATCTTTGCAACACCCTGACACTAGGGAGAATTTAGCATGGTCAATTAACCTAACCTAATCTTTGGACTGTGGGAGGAATCTGGAGCACGCAGAAAAAACCCATGCAGTCACAAGGAGAATGTGCAAACTGCACACAGACAGTGACCTGAGGCCAGAATTGAACCTGGTTCCCTGGAGCTGTGAGGCAGCAGTGCTAACCACCATGCCACTGTGCTGCCTTGAACGTTCACCTATGGAAACCTTGTTATGACTTTTATTTCCTCTAGATACTCAAAGTTTGATTAACTTCCCGGGGGTCTGCCAAGGTCATCGCTGACTCTGTGGGGCCAGTCCGAGGACCTCACTAAATCATCCCATCAGTAGGAGCGATCAAAGAGCAAAGAAAATTACAGCACAGGAACAAGCCCTTCGGCCCTCCAAGCCTGCACTGACCATGCTGCCTGACTGAACTAAAACCCCCTTACCCTCCCGGGGACCATATCCCTCTGTTTCCATCCAATTCATGTATTTAAATATATGACTGTTTTAATATAAAAGATTCCTAATTTGTCCATAGAATTGCTTGTAGAGAGAAACAACCAATCCCCATGTCATTACCAAGCTGGAAAAATAACTGGGATCTAGCCTGGCTTTGTAATGTACTTGGGGTTTTGGCCCAGGATCCTAATGAGGGCCCTTTAAGACTAAACTAAGTCTAGCTCAAGAGTGAGTTGAGAGAAGGGATCCTCATTGAAGCCAATACTTCTGATCTGGGTGTTTTTCTCCAAGCAGGGAACTGCTTCTGTGCTGGGAGAGGATCCAGAAGAACAGAGTGGAAACCAGTGTTTGCAGTGCATCAAAATCAAACAGTTGTGAATAGGGATAGGGCAGGGGAGAAGGTCTGAGTAAGATGCCCTGTCAGAGAGACGATGCAAACTCGACAGGGTGAAAGGCTTCTACTGCACTGGGGATTCTATGATTCTAATCATCAAAATGTCTTCTGCTGCCTAATTCAGTAAATATTTGTCTGTTTAACAGCTCTGTGTATCCCATCGTCCAATGTTTCTCTGAAATCTCCAAGACTAAGGTGTCAGCTTGTGGGATTTCTTTGAGATGATGAAGACTGCCTGAGTTTGCAGTAAGTTAGAGAAAGCAGCTGGCTACGTGCTGCTCTCACTTCAGAGTGGGAGGCTTGCTGAAGCTGTAGTCTCTCTGTAGCACTGTATCATTTTAACATTGTTATAACGCGTGATGAATACGCTGTGTTTTCAGTTCGATTGGCTGCAGTATATGAAGCTGGTCATCGATACTGATCGCTATCCTGCGCTTTCACATATCAACACATCAGAAGAGGTCATTGTGCGTGTTCCCCAGTATTTCAAGGATTTGTTCCAGCTGTTAGACACTGTGGATAATAGGTAAGATCAATGTGACATAAGATGTACAATTCATTACTTGGACACAGTGCTCTATCAATGGATCCTCACATAACTCAGTTTACATACTTCCTGAAATAAATCTGACCAATTATGTCACCCAATTTTAGAACAATTGCCAACTATATTGTGTGGAGAATTGTGTACAGGAGGCTAGGAAACCTCAGCCATCGCTTCCTCACCAGACGCCTTCAATTTCTAAACGTAAGTGTCAAGAGCTGCAATTAGTTTACAGAGAGTGTATCCCATTGCATCAAGCATACATAGAGCTTACCTCATTGTATCACACACACAGAATGTGTATCCCATTGTATCATATACAGTGTTTTCCCATTGTATTACACACACACAGTGTGTACTCCATTATATTGTACACAGCGTGTACCTCATTGTATCTCACACACACAGTGCATACCCCACTGTATTCACGCACATACAGTGTACACCCCATTGTATCATGCACACAGTGTGCCCCATTGTATCATGTACACACAGCACATGCCTCATTGTATCACATACACAGTATGTATCTTGCACACACAGCGTCAACCCCATTGTATCACACACACAGCGTACCTCATTGTATCTCACATGCACAGTGCATACCCTATTATATCACACATACAGCGCCAACCCCATTGTATTTCACACACAGCATATACCCAATTGCAGAAGGTCGAGGGACAAGGAGTTGGGGGTAGGGTGTTAGCGTAGATAGAGGATTGGTTGTCAAATAGGAGGCAGAGAGTGGGGGTCAACGGGTGCTATTCGGATTGGCGGATGGTGACTAGTGGAGTGCCCCAGGGGTTGGTGCTGGGGCCTCAGCTTTTTACCATTTATATAGATGATCTGGAGGAGGGAACCGAGTGTAGGGTGTCGAAATTTGCTGATGACACCAAGATTGGGGGAACGGCAAATTGTGCGGAGGGTGTGGAGAGTCTACAGAAGGATCTAGATAGGCTGGGCGAATGGGCCAGGAAATGGCAAATGGAATTTAATGTTGGCAAGTGTGAGGTGGTCCACTTTGGTAGGAAGAATGGTAGGAAGGACTATTACTTACGGAGCGAAAAACTGCAGCAGGCGACGGTGCAGAGGGACCTTGGGGTCCTTGTGCATGAGTCGCAAAAATCCAGCTTGCAGGTGCAGCAGGTGGTCAGGAAGGCGAATGGGATGCTGGCCTTCATAGCGAGGGGGATTGAATATAAAAGTAAGGAGGTCTTGCTGCAGCTGTATAGGGCATTGGTGAGGCCGCAGCTGGAGTACTGTGTGCAGTTTTGGGCGCCGCACCTGCGCAAAGATATTTTGGCCTTGGAGGGAGTGCAGAGGAGGTTTACTAGGCTGATACTGGAGTTGAGGGGGTTGAGCTATAAGGAGAGGCTGAATAAACTAGGCTTGTACTCGTTAGAGTTTAGAAGAATGAGGAGAGATCTCATTGAGACATATAAGATGATGAATGGGATGGATAGGATAGAAGTGGAAAGACTCTTCCCGCTCAATATTTTTAAGACGCGGGTTGATGGGTTTTTGATAAGAGAGGGGATTAAGGGTTATGGGGAGAGGGCGGTAAAGTGGAACTGAGCAGCGACAGATCAACCATGATCTTATTGAATGGCGGGGCAGGCTCGAAGGGCTAGATGGCCTACTCCTGCTTCTATTTCTTATGTTCTTATGTCACACACAGCATACCCCATTATACCTCTTACACAATGCATACCCCATTGCACACACAAAGCACCAACCCCATTGTTCCTCACACATACATAGCGCTTATCCCATTATATCACACACACCCAGAGCATACCCCATTGTATTGTGCACATACAGTATGTAACCCATTGTATCACACACACAGTGTACCCCATTGTATCATGTACACACAGCGTCTACCCCATTGCATCGCACACACACTGTGAAAGATTGTATCTTTCACAGTGTCAAGCCCATTGCATCTCACACAGACAGCTTGTATACCATTGTATCTCATGCACAAGCATGTACCCCATTATATCTCTCACATACCGCATCAACTCCATTGTATCTCACCACAGCGCCAAGCCCATTGTATTTCACACACGCAGTGCATACCCCATTGTATCTCACACACACAGCGTGTGCCCCATTGAATCATGCATGCATGCAGCAGCAACTCCATTTATATTTCACACACAGTGTATTCCATTGTATCTTGCACACATAGTGCGTAGCCCATTGTATCATGCACACACGCAGCACCAATCCCATTGTATTTCACACATACAGCGCCAACCCCATTGTTTTTAACACACACACACAGTGCCAACCTCATTGTATTACACACATAGCTTTTACCCCATTGTATCTCTCGCGCACACATCGTGTACCCTAATGCATCGTGCATGCCTAGTGTGTACCCCATTGTGTTGTGTGCACAGCGTTATCTGCCTCACTGTCCTTTTTTATACTATGCAGAGAACATCAGGAAAGGATGCTAACAATTTCTGCATCGTAAGATCCCAAAAACAGCGAGAGAAAGCACCAATTATTTTGGGTCAGGTTGTAGAGAGGGAGGAGTAAATACCACCTGAAGTATATCTTGCTGATTGTCTGCAAACAATTCCAGGTGTTTACAGGAGCAACATCACTGTCTGCACGATGGGAAAAGTGTGTGGGTTTTGCAGAAGACGTTCTCCCATACGCTGTTGGAAGAATGTTTGTTGATGCACATTTTCAGGAGGACAAGAAGCAGCTGGTAAGCTTTGTGCAATATGGTTTCTTTCACAGGTGGTTTACCTCTTGTAACATCTTCATATAAGTGCTTTTAATGAGACTTTGCAGAGAATTTTACCATCCCGCCTACCACGGGAATCATAGTGGGATTTTCCAGTTTTGAAGTGAGCACATCCCACTCTTAGACTTTGCAATAATGACTGAAATTTGAAAGTATATTGTTGGCAGCGAGCAACTTATTATTCTTCCAATCCACTGCCATTAACATTTAAAGCTAGGGTCTCAACTGAAAATCAGAACAAATTCATACAACAGTACTTATTTGATGACAAGCTTTGGAGTCCCATTGACCATTCTAAGTTGTAGTTTTTAAGTTCATTCATGAGATCTGGGCATCGCTGGCTAGGCCAGGAGTTATTGCCCATCTCTCATTGAGCTGCTGCAGTCCATATAGTGTAGGTATACCCACACTGTTAGGGAAGGAGTTTCAGGGTTTTGACCCAGCGACAATGAAGGAATACATTTCCAAGTCAGGATGGTGAGTGGCTTGGAGGGGAACCTCCAGATGATGGAGCTCACATGTATCTGTTGCCCTTGTCCTTTTGGATGGTAGTTGTCATAGACTTGGAAGATGTTGTCTAAGGAGATATGGTGAATTCCTCTTCTGTGTCTCTATTCAATTGTAAATAAATTAAAGAGTACAAGGAGGCCATTTGGTCTATCATTATGCCCATCACCAAAATGGAGCTCAACAAACATTTTTGTAGAAACTCTGGCCTGGAGCTTCTGTGCATGTTATTCTGTTAAAGTTGTTAAAGTTTACTTATTAGTCATTAATATAGAACTTAGAACACTACAGCACAAACAGGCCCTTCGGCCCACAAGTTGCACCGATCACTTCTGTACCTACTAAGCCATAGACCTATTTATAACCCCCAATCCCATTAAACCCCATATACTCATCCAGAAGTCTTTTAAAAGACCCCAGCGAGTTCGCCTCCACCACCACTGATGGCAGCCGATTCCACTCACTCACAACCCTCTGAGTGAAAAACTTACCCCTAACATCTCCTCTGTACTTGCTTCCCTGCACCTGAAATCTGTGTCCTCTCATAGCGACCATTTTAGCCCGGAGAAATAGCCTCTGAGAATCCACTCTATCTATTCCTCTCAACATCTTATAAACCTCTATCGGGTCACCTCTCAACCTTCGTCTCTCCAGGGAGAAGAGTCCCAGCTCCCTCAACCTATCTTCATAATGCATGCCTCCCAGTCCAGGCAACATCCTTGTAAGTCTCCTCTGCACCCTTTCAATAGCTTCCATGTCCTTCCTATAGTGAGGCGACCAGAACTGCACACAGTACTCCAAATGGGGTCTGTCAAGAGTCTTATAAAGTTGCAGCATTAACACAGCAATGAAGTTACTGTGAAAATCTCTCAGTTGCCACACTCAAGGCACTAACCAGCATGACTTTCAGACTGTGGAAGGAAACCGGACCACCCAGAGGAAACCCATTCAGACATGGGGAGATTGTGCAAACTCCAAACAGACAGTGACCAAGCTGGAAATTGAACTGTTGTGGGAAACTTAATAAGAACATAAGAACATAAGAAATAGGAGCAGGAGTAGGCCATCAAGCCCTTCGAGCCTGCCCCGGCATTCAATAAGATCATGGCTGATCTGTCGTGGCTCAGTTCCACCTTCCCACCCTCTCCCCATAACCCTTAATCCCTTCTCTTATCAAAAACCCATCAACCCGCTTCTTAAAAATATTTAGCGAGGCAGCCTCCACCACTTCAACGGGCAGAGAATTCCAGAGATTCACCACCCTTTGAGTGAAGAAGTTCCTCCTCAACTCTGTTCGAAACCGCCCCCTCTTTATCTTGAGGCTGTGCCCCCTAGTCCTACTGTCTTTTTTGAGCGGGAAGAGTCTCTCCACCTCTATCCTATCCATCCCATTCATCATCTTCTCCATCTCAATGAGATCTCCCCTCATTCTTCTAAACTCTAACGAGTACAAGCCTAGTTTATTCAGCCTCTCCTCATAGCTCAATCCCCTCAACTCTGGTATCAGCCTAGTAAACCTCCTCTGCACTCCCTCCAGGGCCAAAATATCCTTGCGCAGGTGCGGCGCCCAAAACTGCACACAGTACTCCAGCTGCGGCCTCACCAATGCCCTATACAGCTGCAGCAAGACCTCTCTACTTTTATATTCAATCCCCCTCGCTATGAAGGCCAGCATCCCATTCGCCTTCCTGACCACCTGCTGCACCTGCAAGCTGGGTTTTTGCGACTCATGCACAAGGACCCCGAGGTCCCTCTGCACCGTCGCCTGCTGCAGTTTTTCGCCACGTAAGTAATAGTCCTTCCTACCATTCCTCCTACCAAAGTGGACCACCTCACACTTGCCAACATTAAATTCCATTTGCCATTTCCTGGCCCATTCGCCCAGCCTATCTAGATCCTTCTGCAGACTCTCCACACCCTCCGCACAATTTGCCTTTCCCCCAATCTTGGTGTCATCAGCAAATTTCGACACCCTGCACTCGGTTCCCTCCTCCAGATCATCTATATAAATGGTAAATAGCTGAGGCCCCAGCACCGACCCCTGGGGCACCCCACTAGTCACCAACTGCCAATCCGAATAGCACCCATTGACCCCCACTCTCTGCCTCCTATTTGACAACCAATCCTCTATCCACGCTAACACCCTACCCCCAATTCCATGTCCCCTGATCTTCTGCAATAACCTCTTGTGAGGTACCTTGTCAAACGCCTTCTGAAAATCCAGAAAGACCACATCCACCGGCTCTCCTCTATCCACTGCCCTAGACACATCCTCATAGAACTCCAGTAAATTTGTCAGACACGACTTCCCTTTAATGAAACCGCCCTTTAATGCGTCCGCCCTATCAAGCAATTCCCTTCAAGATGCCTCGCTATTTCCTCCTTAATGACGGATTCTAACATTTTACCTACCACAGATGTTAAACTAACCGGCCTATAATTCCCCGCCTTTTGCCTGGCACCCTTCTTAAACAACAGCGTAACATTAGCCGTTTTCCAATCTTCCGGCACTTCCCCGGAATCCAGTGATGTCTGGAAAATAACCACCAAAGCATCCACTATCACCGCCGCCATTTCTTTCAGAATCCTCGGATGCATTCCATCCGGTCCTGGGGACTTGTCCACAATCAGCCCCTCCAGTCTGTCGAGCACCACCTCTCTAGTAATAGTAATGTCATTAAGACCCTCCATTCCTACCACCTTTCCATCGCTAACACCCGGCAAATTATTCACGTCCTCCTCCGTGAAGACAGAAACAAAAAAGTTATACAAGACCTTAGCCATATCCCCATCCCCTACCACTAGCTCCCCTTTCTCATTTCTAAACTTCCCACTTTCTAAACTTACCACTTTAGAGTCAGACTTGGAGGTTTCAACAATACAGTTTTATTTCAGACAAGAAGTTTTGGGAGAAAGCACTGGTACTCCACAGTACTTGGTAGTTACCTTCTCAACTGCACAATGGTAGTTGATCATTTTTATACCATTTAGACAATAGGCAGTACAGACATTAGCAGTTAACACAAGTTGAGTCGGCAGATATGGGCATCGATAGTTAACACATCATTACAAGCAGACAGGTACTGATTTAGACAGTTAACATATCATTGTTCATAGAATAGATACATTTATGCAGTTATGTCCTCTATCAATGATTGGTTTTGATCTATTCAGTGACTGATCTTGTTACATTTATGTATTTATGTCCCTATCTGTGGCTGATCTCAGACTCATTGTTCTGGGTCTGCCCTTATCTGAAGTGCCTCAAGCTCTGACCAGCTTCCAGCAGCATGTTGGATCCTGCATGTTTCAACTTCTAAATAACTCTCTGTGCTAAAAGCCAGTGCCTGTTGATGTGCCTTCCCAGGTAACCATTTTGTGTGCCAGGCAATCATTTTGCGTCCATCACTTTAATTCCCCCACAACATTCCCCCATTTTGATCAGGATTATGATTTCATCATCCCCAGACCAATAGCTACATCTTCACAGGTAGAGGGCTATCTTCTTCTTTCCTTCTTTGTCGTCTTCAGAAGTTCCCATTATGTAATCTTCCTCGATGGTTATACTGGCTCCCAGCACAATTCGTGTCACCATTGCTTTACAACAGACGTTAAGGCATCCAACAATTAGGCAACAGACAATTACATTTGAAATGAGTATGCCCAGTCCATGCAGTAAATAGGATCCCTAGAATCCCCAGGATCCCCTCTCTAGCCATTCCAGCTAGCTACTTCCTTTCTTGGGTCCCTGTCTTAAGTTATCAAGTTGTTCTCTGATGTTATTAATGACTTGGGTAATGTTATAGGATTCGTCTGTGTCATGGGTTATGCATTTGTTTCCTATGATTGTATATACTCCCCCTTGTTGTGCTAACTGGTAGTCCACTGCATATCATGTCTGCTATGCATACAGTTATTGCGTACAGTTCTGGTCGCTGCATTATAAGAAAGATGTGGAGGCATTGAAAAGGGTGCAGAGGAGGTTTACCTGGATGTTGCCTGGTATGGTGGGAAGGTCTTATGAGGAAAGGCTGAGGGACTTGAGGTTATTTTCGTTAGAGAGAAGAAGGTTAAGAGGTGACCTGATTGAGGCATACAAGATGATCAGAGGTTTAGATGGGGTGGACAGTGAGAGCCTTTTTCCTCGGATGGTGATGGCTAACACAAGGGGACATAGCTTTAAATTGAGGGGTGGTATTTATAGGACAGATGTCAGAGGTAGGTTGTTTACTCAGAGGGTAATAAGGGCGTGGAATGCCCTGCCTGCAGCAGTTGTGGACTCGCCAACTTTAAGGGCGTTCAAATGGTCAGTGGATAGGCATATGGATAACATTGGAATTGTTTAGGTTAGAGGGTCATTAGATTGGTTCCACTGGACGGCGCAACATCGAGGGCCAAAGGGCCTGTACTGCGCTAAAATGTTTGATGTTCCATGTTCTTTGCATATAACTTCAATTCAGAAAATAGCTTATCCTCCAGCCCAGTCAAGTTTACAGTCGCGACAACACAAAGTAATAGTTACATGCGCAATTTCATATATGTCCACAACAAGCAAGTATCAATCCTAATACTTTAAGTTATACAATTTTCAGAAGTTATACTGTCAACCTGAATGCGCCAGTTATCTTGCTTGCAGTCTTCACCTGTTTTGGGGAAAGCAATCTGGTCACTTTAGAACATAGAACATAGAACATAGAACATTACAGCACAAACAGGCCCTTCGGCCCTCGAGTTGCGCCGATCACATCAACCCCACCAATCTATAGACCTATCTATAACCCCCAATCCCATTAAACCCCATATACTCATCCAGAAGTCTTTTAAAAGACCCCAGCGAGTTCGCCTCCACCACCGACGACGGCAGCTGATTCCATTCACTCACCACCCTCTGAGTGAAAAACTTACCCCTGACATCACCTCTGTACTTCCCTCCCCGCACCTTAAATCTGTGTCCTCTCGTAGCGACCATTTCAACCCGGGGAAATAGCCTCTGAGAGTCCACCCTATCTATTCCTCTCAACATTTTATAAACTTGAGGTCGCCTCTCAACCTTCACCTCTCTAGGGAAAAGAGTCCCAGCTCCCTCAACCTATCTTCATAAGGCATGCCTCCCAGTCCAGGCAACATCCTTGTAAATCTCCTCTGCACCCTTTCAATAGCTTCTACGTCTTTCCTATAGTGAGGCGACCAGAACTGCGCACAGTACTCCAAATGAGGCCTGACTAGGGTCCTGTAAAGTTGCAGCATTACCTCCCGACTCCTAAACTCAATCCTTCGATTAATGAAGGCCAGTACACCATACGCCTTCTTGACCACCTCCTCCACCTGCGAGGCCAATTTAAGAGTCCTGTGAACCCGGACCCCGAGATCCTTCTGCTCTTCAACGCTACTAAGACTCCTGCCCTTAATAGTGTACTCGTTCATCCCGTTGGTTCTGCCGAAATGGACGACTACACATTTATCCGCGTTGAAGTCCATCTGCCACTTCTCCGCCCATTCCTGCATCCTATCTATGTCCTGCTGCAACTTTTGACATCCTTCCAGATCATCCACAACACCGCCGACCTTCGTGTCATCAGCGAACTTGCTAACCCATCCCTCCACTTCCTCATCCAGGTCATTTATGAAAATGACAAACAGCAAGGGTCCCAGAACAGATCCCTGGGGCACCCCACTGGTGACTGACCTCCATTCCGAAAAAGACCCATCCACAACCACTCTCTGCCTTCTGCAGGCAAGCCAGTTCTGGATCCACAAGGCCAAAGGCCCTTGGATCCCATGCCCTCTCACCTTCTCAAGAAGTCTTGCATGGGGGACCTTATCAAAAGCCTTGCTGAAGTCCATGTACACTACGTCCACGGCACTTCCTTCGTCAATGTGTTCAGTCACATTATCGAAGAACTCAACTAGGCTCGTAAGGCACTTTAATTAATTCATTTATTTCTTTGTGTAGTTTCAGCTGGGTCCAATGTTTCCATACACCTTTCCGTCATGTCGAGACATGCATAGGTATCTCCATTAATTATAACTTCATGTGGCCCATTCCATTTTGGTGCAAATCCTGGTTTGTCAAGTAATGTTTTTACTAAGACGTGATTTCCCGCTGTTGGGACGTCAAGGAACATTTCAAGCTCTCTGTGTGTCTTTTTTCTCTTGATTATCTTTTACCAATCTGCGCATCTCTTTTAGTTGGGTTGCTCAGTTCCAAAACATATCTCCTGATTT
Source organism: Prionace glauca (assembly GCA_037974335.1). NCBI lineage: Eukaryota > Metazoa > Chordata > Chondrichthyes > Carcharhiniformes > Carcharhinidae > Prionace > Prionace glauca. The sequence continues at coordinate 75,896,335 of CM075733.1, read as the reverse complement.
TATCTTTTAGCGGACCTACATCGGTCCCACCTGTTATGATGCTTTCTGGTAATTGCATCGCCCATCCTGTTATTAGTTCATAAGGGGTTAATCCGGTTATCCGGTTTGTGGCAGCTCTGATTAGACCAGAATATGAAGCCTCTTCTCTCTGCCCATTCCTCCCCTACCAAAGTACAAAGCCAGGAAGTAAAACCTGAAAGGTTACCCCCCCCCCACCACCACCCACCCCCCCAACCACCACCCACTCCCCCAACCCCACCCCCCACCAACCCACCCCTCCCACCATCTATCCCCCACCCCCCCCACCCACCCCCCAACCACACCCACCCACCATTCCCCCCCCCCCCCCCCACCCCCCACACCTCTCTGCCGAGGCTAAACCAAAGTGCAAAGAACCACATCCACTGTCTGCAACAAACACTCCACAGGAACAAACAGGCTTCAACAACTCCTGCTCTCACTCTAACAACAACCACCTACATTTGACAAGCAACTAGACCACACAAACACACTGAAATATGAAAACTAAGATTTCTCCTCTCTGCCTCCAGGTATGCCACTAGTCCATTCTAGCAATTCATCGTAACCTTGGGACATAATCACTCCCAGTTTCAGAATGATTTGGTGAACACTACAGAGTCCTTCTTTGAAAGCCTGGATGAATGCTCGATCCCCACGACCTGGGTTTCCTTTCCCTGAGCATTCTTGATATATTTGGGACAACTGTTCTCTGTATTCAGAAGCTCCTTCCCCCTTTAGCTGCCTGGTTGTGGTAATTCTGCTCGAGTTAGTAGGAGCATTCTCTAAAATTCTCTGAATTTATGATTAAACTGGGTGAAGGGTGCCTGTTGGGCATCTATTCCTGCTGTTAGGGTGACTACATGTATCCATCGTCCCCCAGTATAATCCTGTGCTGGAGAAGTGGCAGATCCACCTGCTACCTGCCTCCACTTGTCAGCTGGACAGGCTGCCCTGACCAGTTGACGTAAGTCTCTCAAGTGTAATTGGTGTCCTACCCAGATTGTGTCTAATTCTTCCCAGAATTTAGTGTTTGTACTTCTAGGTTGTAATTTACCCAAGGAAGCCGTTATCTGCTGCCTCTCTCCTGGGTGAAGGGTTTATAATTTGCTTTTAGCTGTGCATATGTTCCCCCTCGGGTTACTGGCACTCAGTTGTGTTCTGGAGGAGTGGTTAGTCCCTGTCATGTGGACTCATAAGGAGGTAGAGGAACAGTTTCCCCTCTCCATTGATTTTCTTCTAACACTTGGTTTTGTTTCTCCAGTTCCCTTACTCTGGATTCTAACTCTCTAATCCTTTCTTTATCTTCACTCCACTTTTTAGGAAAGGCGACTACTTGTTCAATTAGTCCAGCTAACTGATGTTCTAATAATACCCCTGTCTTCTTTGTCTTGTTTCTCTTTTCTCCATCTATCCCCTTTCTCTGCTCTTCTAAGGTCTGAGAAGCATCCCAGCCATCCTTTTGAATCCTCTTTATTAACGTTTGCCTTTCTGTCATGTACACTTCAATGAGAGAACTGCCAATCCCCCCTTAATTTCTTTATCTGCCATCTCGCAGACTTCACTACCCCTGGTCATTATTGCCTCCTTAGTAATGTGTTTTAGACGCCATATGGCCACGATTACCCCCTAGTAAAGTGTGCTCTCCACCGTAGGGACTTCACTACTCGGCCACTATTATTATTCTAGCACCATGTTTCAATTTATACTCACGGCTTCCACTATTACTGCCTCGGCAATGTGTTTCTCCACTGGAGTCCAGCTCTAGGTCAGAGTTGATCAGCTCCTTTTCTGCACCTCAGAGATCAGTGCTGGGATCCCAGCTATTCACAATATATATTAATGATTTGGATGAGGGAACAAAATGTAACATCTCAAAATTTGCAGATGATAGCAGGTTGGCTGGGAGGGTGAACTGTGATGAGAATACAGAGATCCTTCAACATGATCTGGACAGATTGGGTGAGTGGGCAAATCAATGGCAGATGGAATATTTGGATAAATTTGAGGTTATTCACTTTGGAAACAAAAACAAGAAGGCAGATTATTACCTGAATGGCTGTAAATTGGAAGAGAGGAGTGTGCAGTGGGACCTGGATGTCCTTGTCTACAAGTCACCGAAGGCAAGCATGCAGGTGCAGCAGGCAGGAAAGAAGCGAAATGGTAAAGAACAAAGAAAATCACAGCATAGGAACAGGCCATTTGGCCCTCCAAGCCTGCACCGACCATGCTGCTCGACTGAATTAAAATACCCTATCCTTCTGGGACCATGTCCCTCCATTCCCATCCTATTTGTGTATTTAAGAACATAAGAACATTAGAAATAGGAGCAGGAGTAGGCTATGTAGCCCTTCGAGCCTGCCCCGCCATTCAATAAGATCATGGCTGATCTGAAGTGGATCAGTTCCACTTTCCCGCTTTCTCCCCATAACCCTTAATTCCCTTGTCTGTCAAAAACCTATCTACCCGTGACTTAAATATATTCAGCAAGGCAGCCTCCACCACTTCAACGGGCAGAGAATTCCAGAGATTCACCACCCTTTGAGTGAAGAAGTTCCTCCTCAACTCCATTCTAAACTGCACCCCCCCTTATCTTGAGGCTTTACCCTCTCGTCCTGCTGTCCTTTCTGAGTAGGAAGAATCTCTCTACCCCTACCCTATCCATCCCTTTCAATATCTTATATGTCTCTATAAGATCCCCCCTCATCCTTCTAAACTCCAACGAGTACAGACCCAATCTATTTAGTCTCTCTTCATAGTCCAACCCCCTCATCTCCAGTATCAACCTAGTGAACCTCCTCTGCACTCCCTCCCAGGCCAAAATATCCTTGCGCAAGTGCGGCAACCAAAACTGCACACAGTACTCCAGCTGCGGCCTCACCAATGCCCTGTACAGTTGTAGCAAGACCTCCCTGCTTTTATATTTTATCCCCCCTCGCTATAAAGGCCAACATTCCATTCACCTTCTTGATCACCTGCTGCACCTGCAGACTGGGTTTTTGCGACTCATGCACAAGTCCCTCAGCTCCCTCTGCACTGTAGCATACTGCAGACTTTCGCCCTTTAAATAGTAATCCCTCCTACTATTAATTCTGCCAAAGTGGATAACCTCACACTTGCTAACATTGTACTCCATCTGCCAGGTCCTCGCCCGCTCGCTTAGCCTATCCAGGTTCCTCTGCAGACTTTCCACACCCTCCGCACAAGTTGATTTTCCACTCATCTTTGTGTCATCAGCAAATTTCGTTACCCTACACTCAGTCCCCTCCTCCAGATCACCTGTATAAATGGTAAATAGCTGAGGCCCCAGCACCGATCCCTGCGGCACTCCACTAGTCACCAACCTCAAATAAGAATAGCCCTTAAAAGATGCCCCTTAATAGTCATTATCGTATCCACTTCCACTACCTCTCCTGGCAGCGAGTTCCAGGCACCTTGGAACCCAGCGAGTTCCAGGCAAACTGTGTACAGTTTTGATCTCCTTACTTGAGAAAGGATATACTGGCACTGGAGGGGTGCAGAGGAAATTCACTAGGTTGATTCTGGAGTTGAGAGTGTTAGCTTATGAGGAGAGACTGAGTAGACTGGAGCTATACTCATTGGAATTCAGAAGAATGAGGAGAAGTCTTACAAAAACATATAAGATTATAAAGGGAATAGATAAGATAGAAGCAGGGAACTTGTTTCCACTGGTGTATGAAACTAGAACTAGGGGGCATAGCCTCAAAATAAGGGGAAGCAGATTTAGGACTGAGTTGAGGAGGAACTTCTTCACACTAAGGGTTGTGAATCTGTGGAATTCCCTAGTGAAGCAGTTGAGGCTACCTCATTGAATGTTTTTAAGGCAAGGATAAAGAGATAAATTTTTAAACAGTAAAGGAACTAAGATTATAGTGAGCAAGCGGGTAAGTGGAGCTGAGTCCACAAAAAGATCAGCCATGCTCTTATAGAATGGCAGAGCAGGCTTGAGGGGCCAGATCCTGCTCCTAGCTCTTAATGTCTTATGTTCACCCAACACTCTAAAAATCTGCCTCGTACATCTCTTTTAAACCTTGCCCCTCGCACCTTAAACCTATGACTCTTCCGCCCTGGGAAAAAGCTTCTGACTATCCACTCAGTCCATGCCCTTCATAATCTTGTGGACTTCTATGAGTCATAGATCATACAATGCAGAAAAGGCCTTGCAGCCCATCAAATCTGCACTGACAGTAATTACCACTAAAGTTGCGCTAATCCCATTTTCCAGCACTTGTCCCATATCCTTGAATGCTATATTTCAAGTGCTCATCCAAATACTTTTAAAAGATTGTAAAGGTCTGGTCTCCATTACCTTGATGTGGGTATGCCAGCGTTGGACTGGCGTAAACACAGTAAAAAGTCTGACAACACCAGGTTTTAGTCCAACCTATTTATTTGATAATATTCTCACAAGCTTTCGAGGGGACTGCCTCTTCGTCAGGTGAATGGAGAGTTCTGGCCTCAGACAGAGCATATAAAGCACAGATAGTTTAGAGATTACTGATTAGAATGCGAATCCTTACACCTAACCTGCTGTTCAAGTCTTAAAGTGGCTGATAATGTGAGTGGAAGGAGCACTGATCACAGGTTAAAGAGATGTGTATTGTCTCCAGACAGTACAGTAAGTGAGGTTTTGCAAACCCAGGGAAGTCACGGGGGTTAGAGATAGTGCGACATGAACCCAAGATCCCTGTTGAGACCGTCCTCATGTGTGCAGAACTTGGCTATCAGTCTCTGTTCAGCGACTCTGCGCTGTCATGTGTCATGAAGGCCGCCTTGGAGAATGCTTACCCGAAGGTCAGAGGCTGAATGCCCGTGGTTCTGGGGGTTTGGCAGGAAAGTGGGGCTGAAGCCACAATCAGATCAGCCAGGATTGTATTGAATGATAGAAGGGAAAGTAGAGGGAAGTTGAGACGTACTTTTTGGGGGAATTTAGAAATTGGAGTTCATTATCTGAAAGGATTGAAGAGGCAGAAACTCTCATTGATTTTAACAATTTGAGGTGCTCTCTAAAAGCAAAGGATTAACATAGAACATAGAACATTACAGCGCAGAACAGGCCCTTCGGCCCACGATGTTGCGCCGACCAGTTACAAAACAATGACCCACTAGCCTAAACCAATCCCTTTTCATCCATAAACCTATCCACAGATCTTTTAAACGCCCCCAAACTAGGTGCATTTACAACTGCAGCTGGCAGGGCATTCCAGTCCCTCACCACCCTCTGGGTAAAGAACCTACCCCTGACATCTGTCCTATAACTACCCCCCCTTAATTTAAAATCGTGCCCCCTCGTGTTAGCTTTCTCCATCCTAGGAAAAAGGCTATCACTATCTACCCTGTCTAAACCTCTAATCATCTTATATGTTTCAATGAGATCCCCTCTTAGCCGCCTTCTTTCCAGCGAAAACAACCCCAAATCACTCAATCTCTCCTCATAGGATCTCCCCTCCATACCAGGCAACATCCTGGTAAACCTCCTCTGCACCCTCTCCAAAGCCTCTACATCCTTCTTGTAATGTGGGGACCAGAACTGCACACAAAACTCCAAGTGCGGCCGCACCAGAGATGTGTACAGTTGCATCATGACGCTACGACTCCTAAATTCAATCCCCCTACCAATAAACGCCAAAACTCCGTATGCCTTCTTAACAACTTTATCTACTTGATTCCCAACTTTCAGGGATCTATGTACACATACACCTAGATCCCTCTGCTCCTCCACACTATTCAAAGTCCTCCCGTTAGCCCTATACTCAACACATCTGTTATTCCTACCGAAATGAATTACCTCACACTTCTCCACATTAAACTCCATTCGCCACCTCTCAGCCCAGCTCTGCAACCTTTCTAAGTCATCCTGCAAACTATGACACCCTTCCTCACAATCTACCACACCTCCGACTTTGGTGTCATCAGCAAACTTACTAATCCACCCAACTATACCCTCATCCAGATCATTAATAAAAATTACAAACAGCAGTGGCCCCAAAACAGATCCCTGAGGCACACCACTTGTAACCGAACTCCATGACGAATATTTCCCATCAACCACCACTCTCTGTCTCCTATCTGCTAGCCAATTCCTGATCCAATTACCTAGATCACCCCCAATCCCATACATCTGCATTTTCTGCAGAAGCCTACCATGGTGAACCTTATCAAACGCCTTGCTAAAATCCATATACACCACATCAACTGCCTTACCCCTATCCACCTCTTTGGTCACTTTCTCAAAGAACTCGATAAGGTTAGTAAGGCATGACCTACCCGCTACAAAACCGTGCTGACTATCTCTAATCAACTCATTACTTTCCAAATAACTATAAATCCTGTCTCTAATAATCCTTTCCAAAACCTTACCCACCACAGAAGTAAGACTCACCGGTCTATAATTCCCAGGGAAGTCCCTTCTCCCCTTCTTAAACAATGGGACAACATTTGCTGTCCTCCAATCTTCTGGTACAATACCAGAGACTAACGACGACCTGAAGATCAGAGCCAGAGGCTCCGCAATCACCCCTCTTGCCTCCCAAAGAATCCTAGGGTAAATCCCATCTGGACCAGGGGACTTATCTATTTTCAAACCCTCTAAAATATCCAGCACATCCCCCGTATCAACTGCAATACTATCTATTTCACACCCCTGCACCCCAGTGTCCTCCTCAGCTACATTCCTGTCCCCTTGCGTGAACACCGAAGAGAAATATTGGTTCAACGCCTCTCCAATCTCCTCCGGTTCCACACACAACTTCCCTCTACTGTCTGTAACTGGCCCTAATCTTGTCCTAACCAACCTTCTGTTCTTGACATACCTGTAAAACGCCTTAGGGTTCTCCTTAATCCTATCAGCCAAAATCATCTCATGCCCTCTTTTGGCCCTTCTTAACTCCCTCTTCAACTCCCTCCTAGCCAATCTAAAACTTTCTAATGCACTACCTGAGCCCTCAAGCCTCATCCGAACATAAGCCTCCTTTTTCTTCCTAACCAACGAATCAACTTTTTTGGTGCACCACGGTTCCCTGGGCCTACCAAATCCTCCTTGCCTGACAGGGATATACTTATCACAGACCCGCAATAGCTGCTCCTTGAAAAATCTCCACATCTCGGATGTTCCCAGTCCCTGTAATCTCCCATTCCAACCAATGCTTCCTAATTCTTTCCTAATAGCCTCATAATTACCCTTCCCCCAGCTGAAACTACTGACCCGAGGTTCATGCCTATCCCTTTCCATCACTAAGGTGAACGTAATCGAATTATGATCACTATCCCCAAACTGTACACCAACTTCCAAGTCTAGCACCTGGTCTGGCTCATTACCGAGCACCAAATCCAATATAGCCTCACCTCTCGTCGGCCTATCTACATACTGAGTCAAAAAACCTTCTTGCACACTTTGAACAAAAACTGACCCCTCTAACGAGCCAGAGCAGTAGCAATTCCAATCTACATGAGTAAAGTTAAAGTCCCCCATAACAATCACCCTATTACTTTCACTCCTAACAAGGATCGTCTCCGCAATCCTTTCCTCAACCTCCCTAGAACTTTTTGGAGGTCTATAAAAGACTCCCAACAGGGTGACCTCTCCTCTCCTATTTCTAATCTCCGCCCATATTACCTCAACAGACAAGTCCTCATCAAAGTTCCTCTCTGACACTGAGATACAGTCCTTGACCAATAATGCTACCCCACCCCCCCTTCTACCTCCTTGTCTACTCCGATTAAAGCATTTGTACCCCGGGACCTGCAACATCCATTCCTGACCCTGCTCTATCCAAGTCTCTGAAATGGCCACAACATCGAAGTCCCAGGTACTGGTCCACGCTGCAAGTTCATCCACCTTATTGCGAATACTCCTCGCATTAAAGTATACACATTTCAAACCACATTCCAAACCCTGTTCCGCCCCTCTCCCGCAATGCCGGGCATTGCAGTCCCCATCTACGCCCCCCTCACTTTCACCCCCTCTACTCAGGATCCCACCCCCCCTCTGAATCAGTTTAAACCACTCTGCATAACCTTAACAAATTTACCTCCCAGGATATTTGTTCCCCTTTGGTTCAGGTGAATCCCATCCCTCTGATAAAGGTCCCACCTTCCCCAGAACGAGCCCCAATTGTTCAAGTACTTAAACCCCTCCCTCCTGCACCATCCCCTCAGCCACGAGTTCAAGCTTTCCCTCCCTCTATTCCTCTCTAAACTATCCCGTGGCACAGGCAAGAGTCCAGAGATAACCACTCTGTCTGTCTTGGCCTTTAGCTTCCACCCCAACTCCATGAATCTCTGTTTAATGTCCCCTTCCCTTAGCCTTCCTATATCATGCGTCCCCACATGAATAATAACTTGGGGTTGATCCCCCTCTCCCCTGAGTCTTGAATATCCTCTCTGAGACATCCTGGACCCCAGCCCCTGGTAGGCAACACACCAGCCCTGAGTTCCTATCATTGTTACTGACTCTCCTATCCGTCCCTTTAACGGTGGAGTCCCCAATTACAAGACCTAATCTTTGGCTACCCCTAACCACCTGAGCTTTTACAGTAGGCTCATCCCCAGAGACCTGCTCCCTTTGGCTATCCCCAGTTGATCCCTCCTCAACTGTAGCCTCCAGGACCGAAAACCTATTTTGGAGGGGAACAGCCCCAGGGGATTTTCCCCCCACTTGCTTCTTTCCCCTCCTCTTGGCAGTGACCCAAGACTGGTTTCTAGGAGTGACTAACTCCCTATAACTCCTATCAATGTCCACCTCTGCATCCCGAATTTTGCGGAGCTCCCCTACTTCCAACTCCAACTCCTTTACACGCTCCTCCAGAAGCTGCAATCTAATACACTTCCTACAAGTAAAATCCCCTGTAACACTACTGGAGTCCCTCACCACATACATCCCACAGGAGATGCAGCACACTGCCTGAACTGCCATCCCTGAAACTATTACCAGCAGAAGAAATAAAAATATTAAAAAGAAAAACTTACCCACACTTATAATTTAGGTCAGAGGAGGTGGGAGGGTGGGATTCTCTACCAGTGTAGAGAATCGGGTATCCTCTCTGTGCTAATTTATAGGGTTAGGGGCCCAGAAAAAAAAAACTACAACTCCCGGCAAGCGTCTTAGTGACGACTTCCGGTTGTAACTAATTTAAAAAAAACCGCCAAAAACTCGCAACTTTAAAATAACTAAAAATAAAAGTTAGCCAAAGAAACAGAAAAATGTACCCGTTGCTGCCTCCTCTGATGTCCAAAAATCGCTGCCTCTCGACTTTGCTCGCCAGAAACAATGAAGTAGGAGCTGGAAGCTGGGTTCTTTCAGCTGGCATGGCATGGGGCCTCAGCTATTTACCATTTATATAGATGATCTGGAGGAGGGAACCGAGTGCAGGGTGTCGAAATTTGCTGATGACACCAAGATTGGGGGAAAGGCAAATTGTGCGGAGGGTGTGGAGAGTCTGCAGAAGGATCTAGATAGGCTGGGCGAATGGGCCAGGAAATGGCAAATGGAATTTAATGTTGGCAAGTGTGAGGTGGTCCACTTTGGTAGGAGGAATGGTAGGAAGGACTATTACTTACGGGGCGAAAAACTGCAGCAGGCGACGGTGCAGAGGGACCTCGGGGTCCTTGTGCATGAGTCGCAAAAACCCAGCTTGCAGGTGCAGCAGGTGGTCAGGAAGGCGAATGGGATGCTGGCCTTCATAGCGAGGGGGATTGAATATAAAAGTAGGGAGGTCTTGCTGCAACTGTATAGGGCATTGGTGAGGCCGCAGCTGGAGTACTGTGTGCAGTTTTGGGCGCCGCACCTGCGCAAGGATATTTTGGCCCTGGAGGGAGTGCAGAGGAGGTTTACTCGGCTGATACCGGAGTTGAGGGGATTGAGCTATGAGGAGAGGCTGAATAAACTAGGCTTGGACTCGTTAGAGTTTAGAAGAATGAGGGGAGATCTCATTGAGACGTATAAGATGATGAATGGGATGGATAGGATAGAGGTGGAGAGACTGTTCCCGCTCAAAAAAGACAGTAGGACTAGGGGGCACAGCCTCAAGATAAAGGGGGGGGCGGTTTAGAACAGAGTTGAGGAGGAACTTCTTCACTCAAAGGGTGGTGAATCTCTGGAATTCTCTGCCCGTTGAAGTGGTGGAGGCTGCCTCGCTAAATATTTTTAAGAAACGGGTTGATGGGTTTTTGATAAGAGAAGGGATTAAGGGTTATGGGGAGAGGGCGGGAAGGTGGAGCTGAGTCACGACAGATCAGCCATGATCTTATTGAATGGCGGGGCAGGCTCGAGGGGCCAGATGGCCTACTCCTGCTCCTATTTCTTATGTTCTTATGTTCTTATGATGGGTTGAATGACCTGTTGCTGTGCCATGAGGCTCTCTATGTAACATGTCATAGAATCATAGAATCCCTACAATGCAGAAGGGGGCCATTATTATGGTGTGCACTGATCACAATCTGACCCATGCCCAATCCCCATAACCCCGTGCTTTTACCTTAGCTAGCCCCCTGACACCAAGGGACAATTTAGAATGGCCAATCTACCTTAACTGCACACGTTTGGACTGTGGCAGAAAACCAGAGCACCCAGAGGAAAACTACACAGACACCGAGAGAATGTGCAAACTCCACACAGACAGTGACTCAAGCTGGGAATCAAACCTGGGTCCCTGGTGCTATGAGGCAGCAGTGCTAACCGCTGTGCCACCATGCCAACCGAATTTATAGGGAATCGTTCACAGAGAAGTGTATTCATTGGAGAATTAGTCAGGGCATTGGCCTCTAAATTCCCATTCCTTCTAATCCATGAACGATGGAGCAATGGGGGAACCTGGATTCAGGTTTGATAATGTAGCCCAGATTAGGGATCAAACTTTAAAATAAAAGCAAAACATTGCAGATGCTGGAGATCTGAAATAATAACAGAAAATGCTGGAAATACTGAACAGGTCTGGCAGCATCTATGGAGAGATTAGTTCAGTTTGATTCTTCTTCAGAATATGAAGAGTCATACTGGACTCAAAACATTAACTCTGTTTCTCTCTCTACTTTCTCTTTTTATATTAGGGATCAAACATGTTCTGGTGATCTCAGTACAGTCCATTCCAATACCCGATACATTCCAATACCCAGTCCCAGCCCATTCATTATAGCTGTGCTCCTTTCTCTTGCAGACTGAAAATTTGGTTGCAGGCATTCGCTGGGCATTTTTGGACATTTTGGAGAAAGAAAATGATTGGATGGATATGGAAACCAAGACCAAAGCTAAAGAAAAGGTACATGTGTGTTTTAAAACAGTTGGGCTAAGGATCACAAGGTAGCTACATTGATGTGGAACCTCACTTGATGTGAGGGCAGAATGATTCATCAGATAGAGCATCTGGTAGGACAGATTGAGCACGGACTTGATCTACAGGGTAAGTAGCTCTATCACTGTCACTTGATATGAGGTAATGACATAATCTTTGCTATGTTTGGTGGAAAATTCAGGGTATAGTCTCCATTTATGTAAACATATAGCCCAACTCAATCTGTAATAGTACACACATCATGGCACAGTGAACATTGTGTGCATTGCACAAGTTATTTACTGGGAGCTCCTGATTTATTCTGCTGGATTAATTGTTATCAACTCTTTGTTCTAGGCTGATGGAGTTCTTGCCAAAATAGGATATCCCAACTTCATAATGAATGAAACCATCTTGAACGAGCACTTCAAAAATGTAAAGTAGCTGATTTCTCACTCAGTTCCCCTTGTATTGTTGCAGTATATATCTCAATTCTTCGCTCAGTTTCAGAATTAACTTGATACTGAAGCAGGTCCACCCTGAGTGAGAAGTAATGAAGGAATGATGGCCTTTGGGAAATTAATACCTTCAATTGCTAAATACTATTTCTCACCTTCAAAATTGATATTTCTGTTTCTGAAGAATTTTGCATTCACAAAGAATTGGAGCTGTCCTGTTTTAAGGGAAAGAGGGAACACTATTCGAAGTGTCCTGGTTTAAAGGGAATAGGGAACACTATCAGAGCTGTCCTGTATTAACGGGAATAGGGAACTATCGGAACTGCCCTGTTTTGAAGGGAATAGGGAACACAATTGGAGCTGTCCTGTTTTAAGGGGAATAAGGATCACTATTGGAGTTGTGCTGGTTTAAGGGGAATAGGGAACTACCAGAGCTGTTCTGTTTTAAGGGGACTATCGGAACTGTCCTGGTTTAAGGGGAATAGGGTACACTATCGGAGCTGTCCTGTTTTGATGGGAAAAGGGAACACTATCAGAACTGTCCTGTTTTAATGGGAGCTGTCCTGCTTTAAGGTTATTAGGGAACACTATCCGAGCTGTCCTGCTTTAAGGTGAGTAGGGAACACTATTGGAGCTGTCCTGCTTTAAGGGGAATAGGGAACACTATCGAAGCTGTCCTGCTTTAAGGGGAATAAGGATCACTATTGGAGTTGTGCTGGTTTAAGGGGAATAGGGAACTATCAGAGCTGTTCTGTTTTAAGGGGACTATTGGAACTGTCCTGGTTTAAGGGGAATAGGGTACACTATCGGAGCTGTCCTGTTTTGATGGGAAAAGGGAACACTATCAGAACTGTCCTGTTTTAATGGGAGCTGTCCTGCTTTAAGGTTATTAGGGAACACTATCCGAGCTGTCCTGCTTTAAGGTGAGTAGGGAACACTATTGGAGCTGTCCTGCTTTAAGGGGAATAGGGAACACTATCGGAGCTGTCCTGCTTTAAGGAGAATAGGGAACACTGTCATAACTATCTTATTTTAGTGGGAATAGGGAACATTATTAGAACTGTTCTACTTTAAAGGAATAGGGAACACTATCTGGGCTGTCCTGTTTAAAGGGGAATACGGATCAGTATTGGAACCTCCCTGGTTTAAGGGGAATAGGGAACATTATTCAAGTTGTCCTGGTTTGATCAGAATAGGGAACAGTATTGGAGCTGTCCTGTTTTAAGGGAAATTGGGAACACTATCAGAACTGTCCTATTTTAAGGGGAATAGTGAAAACTATTGGAACTGTCCTGTTTTGATGGGAATAGGGAACAGTATCAGAGCTGTCCTGTTTTAAGGGGAAGAGAAAACACTACTGGAAATAGAACATAGAAAAACTACAGCACAAACAGGCCCTTCTGCCCACAAGTTGCGCCAATGATATCCCTATCTACTAGGCTTACTTATAACCCTCAATTCTATTAAGTCCCATGTACTCTTGAGAGTCTCTTAAAAGACCCTATCGAATTTGCCTCCACCACCACCGATGGCAGCCAATTCCACTCACTCACTACCCTCTGAGTGAAAAACTTACCCCTGATATCTCCTGGTTTAAAGGGAATAGGGAACACTATTTGAATTGCGCTGCTTTAAAGGGAATAGGGAAGACTATCGGCGCAGTGCCGTTTTAAGAGGAATAGAGAACATTATTTGAGCTGATCGGAATAAGGAGCACCATAGATGCTTTCTTGATTTCCTGTTTTGAATCCAGAACTTTTACAAATACATAAAGGCCAAAAGAGTAACTAGGGAGAGAGTAGGGTCTCTTAAGGATCAACAAAGTTATCTATGTGCGGATCCACAAGAGATGGGTGAGATCTTAAATGAATGTTTCTCATCAGTGTTTACTGTTTGGAAAAGCATGGATGTTAGGGAACTTGGGGAAATAAATAGTGATGTCTTGTGGAATGTACATATTACAGAGATGACTTAAAGCACGTCAAGTTGGATAGATTCCAGGGACCTGATGAAGTATATCCCAGGACATTGTGGGAGGCTAGGAAGGAAATTGCGCGTCCCCTAGCATTGATATTTGACCCATTGATAGTCGCAAGTGAGGTGTCTGAAGATTGGAGGGTGGCAAATGTTGTGCCTTTGTTTGAAAGGGGTTGCAGGAAAAAGCCTGGGAACTACAGGCTGTGAGCTTCACATCTGTGGTGGATAAGTTGTGGAAGGTATTTTGAGAGACAGGATCTATAGGCATTTAGAGACGCAAGGACTGATTAGGTACATCAGCATGGCTTTGTGAGTGCAAAATCATGTCTCACAAATTTGATTGAGTTTTTTGAAGGGGTAACCAAGAAGGTAGATGAGGGCAGTGTAGTTGTTGTCATCTACATGGACTTAGCAAGGCCTTCGACAAGGTACCACATGGTCGGTTGTCACATAAGATTAAATCTCACGATATCTCAGTTGAGGTAGCTAAATGGATACAAAATTGGCTTGATGACAGAAGACAAAGGGTGGTTGTTTTTTAAACTGGAGACCTGTGAACAGTGGTGTGCCTCGGGGATCAGTGCTGGGTCCACTGTTATTTGTCATTTATATTAATGATTTGAATGAGAGGTATAGAACATAGAAGTTACAGCCTTCGGCCCTCAATGTTGCGCCAACCTGTGAAATGAATCTAAAGCCCATCTAACCTACACTATTCCAATATCATCCATATGTTTATCCAATGACCATTTAAATGCCCTTAATGTTGACGAGTCCACCACTAGTGCAGGCAGGGCATTCCATGCCCTTACTACTCTCTGAGTAAAGTACCTACCTCTGACATCTGTCCTATATCTATCACCCCTCAATTTAAAGCTATGTCCCCTCGTGTTAGCCATCACCATCCAAGGAAAAAGGTTCACACTGTCCACCCTATCTAATCCTCTGATCATCTTGTATGCCTCTGTTAAGTCACCTCTTAACCTTCTTCTCTCTAACGAAAACAGCCTCAAGTCACTCAGCCATTCCTCATGAGACCTTCCCACCATACCAGGCAACATCCTGGTAAACCTCCTCTGCACCCTTTCCAATGCTTCCACATCTTTCCTATAATGCGGCGACCAGAACTGTACACAATACTCCAAATATGGTTGCACCAGAATTTTATTCATCTGCAATGTGGCATCATGGCTCCAAAACTCAATCCCTCTACCAATAAAAGCTAACACACTGTATGCCTTCTTAACAACCCTATCAACCTGGGTGCCAACTTTCAGGGAGCTATGCACATGTACCCCGAGATCTCTCTGCTCGTCAACGCTACTAAGAGTCCCTCCATTAGCCCCTATATTCTGTACTCGTTATTCTTACCAAAGTGAATCATCTCACACTTTTCCGTATTAAACTCCATCTGCCACCTCTCAGCCCAGCTCTGCAGCTTATCTATGTCCCTCTGCAAACTGTAACATCCATCCTCACTGTCGACAACTCCTCCAACTTTGATGTCGTCAGCAAATTTACTAACCCACCCTTCTATGCCTTCATCCAGATCATTTATAAAAATGACGAACAGCAGTGGCCCCAAAACAGATCCTTGTGGTACACAACTAGTAACTGAACTCCAGGATGAACATTTCCCATCAACAACCATCCTCTGTCTTCTTTCAGCTAACCAATATCTGATCCAAACTGCAAAATCACCCTCAATTCCATGTCTCTGTATTTTCTGCAATAGCTTACCATGGAGAATCTTATCAAACACTTTAGTGAAATCCATATACACCACATCAGCTGCTTTACCCTCATTCCATTTTTTGGTCATCTTTTCAAAGAACTCCATAAGGTTTGTGAGGCACAACCTACCCTTCACAAAACCGTATTGACTACCCCTAATTAAATTGTTCCTTTCTAGATGATTATAAATCCTATCTCTTATAATGCTTTCCAAAACTTTGCCCACAACAGAAGTAAGGCTCACTGGTCTATAATTACCAGAGCTGTCTCTACTCCCCTTCTTGAACATTTGCCATTCTCCAGTCTTCTGGCGCTATTCCTGTGGACAATGATGACCTAAAGTTCAAAGCCAAAGGTTCTGCAATCTCTTCTTAGCTTCCCAGAGAATCCCATCCCACCCAGGGAACTTATCTATTTTCACATTTTCCAGAATTGCTAACACTTCCTCCTATGAACCTCAATCCATCGAGTCTAATAGTCTATATCTCAGTATTCTCTTCAGCAACATTGTCTTTTTCCTGTGTGAATACTGACGAAAAATATTCATTTAGCACCTCTCCTATCTCTTCAGACTCCACAACTTCCCACTATTGTCCTTGACTGGCCCTAATCTTACCCTAGTCATTCTTTTATTCCTGACATACCTACAGAAAGCTTTAGGGTCTTCTTTAATCCTACCTGCCAAAGACTTCTCATGTCCCCTCCTGGCTCTTCTTAGCTCCCTCTTCAGGTCTTTCCTGGCTAATTTGTAACTCTCAAGCACCCTAACTGAGCATTCACATCTCATCTTTACATAAGTCTCCTTCTTCTTCTTCACAAGAGAGTCAACTTCTTTAGTAAACCACGGTTCCCTCGCTCAACCACTACCTCCCTGTCTGGCAGTACATATTTCTCAAGGACACGCAGTAGTTCTTCCTTGAACAAGCTCCACATTTCAATTGTGCCCATCCCTGCAGATTTCTTCCCCATCCTCTGCATCCTAAATCTCAAATAATTGCATCATCATTTCCTTTCCCCCAGCTATAACTCTTGCCCTGCGGTATATACCTATCCCTTTCCATTGCTAAAGTAAACATAATCGAATTCTGGTCACTATCATCAAAGTGCTCACCTACCTCCAAATCTAACACCTGGCCTGGTTCATTACCCAGTACCAAATCCAATGTGGCCTCGCCTTTTCTTGGTTTATCTACATACTGTATCAGGAAACTCTCCTGCACACATTGGACAAAAACTGACCCATCTAAAGTACTTGAACTATAGCTTTTCTAGTCAATATTTGTAAAGTTAAAATCCCTCATAACAACTACATTGTTACTTTTGCCACTATCCAGAATCATCTTTGCAATCCTTCCCTCTCCATGTCTGGAACTTTTCGGAGATCTATAGAAAACTCCCAACAGGGTGACCTCTCTTTTACTGTTTCCAACCTCAGCCTATACTACCTCAGTAGATGAGTCCTCATCAAATGTCCTTCCTGCCACTGTAATACTGTCCTTGATTAACAATGCCACACCTCCTCTTCTTTTACCACCTTCCCTGATCTTACTGAAACATCTAAACCCTGGAACCTGCAACAACTATTCCTGTCCCTGCTCAATCTCTGTCTCCGAAATGGCCACAACATCGAAGTCCTAGGTACCAACCCACGCTGCCAGTTTACCCACCTTATTCTAGATGCTCCTGGTGTTGAAGACACACTTCAAACCACCTTCCTGCTTGCCGGTACACTCCTGTGACATTGAAACCTTAATCATGACTTCACTACTCACATCATCCTGTACAGTGGAGCAACAATCCAGGTTCCCATCCCTCTGCCGAATTAGTTTAAACCCTCCAGAAGAGCATTAGCAAATTTACCCCCCAGGGTATTGGTACCCCTTTGATCCAGGTGTAGATCATCCCGTTTGTAGAGGTCCCACCTACCCCAGAATACGCCCCGATTATCCAGGTATCTGAATCCTCCCTTCTGCACCATTGCTGTAGCCATGTGTTCAACTGCCCTCTCTCCCTATTCCTAGCTAGCATGTGACACAGGCAACAAATCAGAGATAACAACTCTGTTTGTTCTAGCTCTAAGCTTCCACCCTAACTCCCTGAATTTCTGCCTTACATCCCATCCCTTTTCCTACCTATGTCATTGGTCCCTATGTGGACCACAACTTGGGGCTGGTCCCCTTCTCCCTTAAGGATCTCGAAAATAGGATCCGAGACATCACGGACCCTGGCACCTGGGAGACAACACACCAACTGCTAGTCTCTCTTGTTCCCACAGAATCTCCCACCTGTACCCCTAACAATGGAATCCCCAATAATTAATGCTCTACATCTCCCCTTCTTTCCCTTCTGAGCAACAGGGACAGACTCTGTGCCAAAGACCTGCACCCCATAGCTTACCCGTGGTAAGTCATCCTCCCCAACAGTATCCAAAACAGTATACTTGTTATACAGAGGAATGGCCAAAGGGGATCACTGCACTGACTGCTTCTTACCCCTTCTAACAATCCCCCAAGTATCCTCATTCCTAGGAGTATGAACCTCCCTGTAGCTTTTATCTATTACTGTCTCTGCCTCCTGAATGATCCTGAGTTCATCCTGTTCCAGCTGATTAGTAAGTTTGCAGATGACATCAGGATTTGTGGAATAGTGGACAGTGAAGAAGGTTATCTCAGATTGCAAAGGGATCCTGATGAATTGGGCCAGTGAACTGATGAATGGCAGATGGAGTTTAGATAAATGCAAGGTAGATTGAACCAGGGCAGGACTTACTCAGTTAATAGTAGGGCGTTGGGGAGAGTTATAGAACAAAGAAATCTAGGAGTACAGCTTCACAGCTCCGTGAAAGTGGCGTCATAGGTGGACAGAGTGGTGGAGAAGGCATTCAGCATGCTTGGTTTCATTGGTCAGAACACTGAATACAGGAGTTGGGATGTCTTATTGAAGTTGTACAAGACATTGGTAGGGCAACCTTTAGAATACTGTGTACAGTGTCTGGTCACCCTATTATAGAAAGGATATTATTAAACTAGAAAGAGTGCAGAAGAGATTTATTTGAATGCTAACGGGACTTGATATTTTGAGTTATAAGGAGGAACTGGATAGACTGAGACTTTTTTCTCTGGAGTGTAGAAGGCTGAAGGGTGATCTTATTGAGGTCTATAAAATAATGAGGGGTATAGATCAGCTAGATAGTCAATATCTCTTCCTAAAGTTAGGGGAGTCTAAAATTAGAGGGCATAGGTTTAAGGTGAGAGGGGAGAAATATAAAAGGGGCAATTTTTTACACAGAGGGTGGTGAGTGTTTGGAACAAGCTGCCAGAGTAGTAGTAGAGGCGGGTAGAATTTTGTCTTTTATTAAGTGTTTAGATGGTTAGGTGGGTAAGACGGGTATAGAGGTATATGGGCCAAATGCAGGCAATTGGGAATAGGAAAAAAAGGGTGGCATGGGCAAGTTGGGCTGACAGGCCTGTTTCTATGCTGTAAACCTCTATGACTCTACGACTCTAAACTTGCTTTCTCTCGTTCCTGTACAGCTGAACATTTCAGAAATTGACTACTTTGGAAATGTACTGCAGTTTCTCAAGTTCTATGCCCAAGTGGATTTCTATCTATTAAGGACACAAGTTTTGAAGACAGAGTGAGTGTGTTAATACTGCTACTCTGTTTGTCTTCTTCTAGCAGAAACAAAGCTCATCAACCTGATCAAATGGTGCTGAGCAAGGTTAGTGAGATCAAGCTGTGAGCCAATGTTCCTCGGATTGCAGACCTCACCAGACAACTGGGATCGCAGCCACTGGCTACTCCAACCCTGTTGGAATGTGAACCGGTAGACACCTTGAGTATGACTGTGGCCTTCTCCCAAGCACCCACCCAAGCTGGGTAATCACAGGGGCACAGTTAATATCCAGACACATGATGGGCTCATTCTCTGAAACAGCTCACACAATAAACATCTTTCCAATAGCTCTTTATATGTCCCCATCTTTGTGGATCCATGGTCCCCAGAGACAGGCAGGAGACCCAGTTAGGATAGTGGAAATGATGTTCCTTGAAGTTAATTGTTCCTGACCCTAGTGAAATACTTCTGTTAGCTGCACCCTGTTATTTTACTGTGATATATATAGCAGCTTGTCTCAAAATAGATCAAGCAATTCTACTCTGAACATTCACCACTGAGCTTGAAAGTGAGATCTCTAATTAGCTCATTCAACAAGATACTGAACTATTGTGAAGTTTAGAGGATGTTGTTCAGTCAGTGATTTTATCTGATCTGACTTTATCCTCTTTGTACAGATGGTTCACCAATCCCACCACAGTTAATGCCTTCTACTCACCCATAACTAATCAGATAAGTAAGTATTCTATTTGACTTAGATTTTTTGGTTGGATGAAGCTGCAGTTTTCATTGGTTTCTGTTTGTGAATATGTAACAAAGTGATACACACTGGGTTGTGTTCAATGCAATTGAACTGTATTGATCTTTGCCTATTAATGAGACACTTCCTTCACTCACTGGGCTTCATGCTTTTGTGCAGGAAGATTCAGTGCTTCCATGGGTACCTCAGAGGAAATTTTGGATGAAAACAGATCAAAGGTCCAATGATTCTCTTCCTACCATTCTTGAGCAGAAGATAGATACCATGGGTATTGACGAAAAAGATAATACTTACATCTATATAGAGCCTTTTTCACCTTGGCATTTTCCTCAGTACTTACCCTCTGACAGTGCAGAGTTACCTCAGTATTGACACCTTGACAGTGCAGTACTCCCTCAGTAATGACTCTAACAGTGCAGCACTCCCTCAGTACTGACCTTCTGACAGTGCAGCACTCCCTCAGTGCTGACTGTCTGACAGTATAGCACTCCCTCAGTAATGACTCTCTAACAGTGCAGCACTCCCTCAGTACTGACCCTCTGACACTCCCTCAGTGCTGACCCTCTGACTGTGCAGTGCTCCCTCAGTACTGACTGTCTGACAGTATAGCACTCCCTCAGTAATGACTCTCTAACAGTGCAGCACTCCCTCAGTACTTACCGTCTGACAATGCAGTGCTCCCTCGTATTGACCCTCTGACTGTGCAGCACTCCCTCAGTACTGACCCTCTGACAGTGCAGCACTCCCTCAGTACTGATCCTCTGACAGTGTAGCACTCCCTCAGTGCTGATCCTGACAGTGCAGTGCTCCCTCAGTACTGACATCCTGACAGTGCAGCGCTCCCTCAGTACTGACCCTCTGACATTGCAGCACTCCCTCAGTACTTACCCTCTGCAGTGTTACCTCAGTATTGACATCTTGACAGTGCAGTGCTCCTTCAGTACTGACCCTCTGACAATGCAGCACTCCCTCAGTAATGACCCTCTGACAATGCAGCACTCCCTCAGTACTGACCCTCTGAGTGCAGTGCTCCCTCAGTACTGACACCCTGACAGTGTAGCGCTCCCTCAGTGCTGACCTCCAGGAGAGAAGATAGCTCTCCTTGAATCTGGCCTGGTTAAGCTGGAGTCTCCTCCTGGGGTCACTAAAAGATTGCAACTTTCTGCGCAGACTCTATGAGGCAGTTTCACATGCTGTGTTCTCTATGGTAACTGGGGAAAGTACAGTAACCCATTAAATTGTCACTGACTCCACATTCTGTGTTTCATAAGAATGGAAGTAGACAGATTGCCAGCCTAACGAAGGTGATATCAGGAGAGCTGATCAAAGCCATGGTTAAAAAAGTGGGTTTGAAGGAATGACTTAATGAGAGAAAGAGAGAGCGAGAGAGAGGTGGAGAGATGAAGACTGTAGATAGAATAAAGGGTTAACTTCAGGTGTAGCTGATACTGATGTACCAATGATATAATTTTGATAGAATGTCACGTGACTATGAGACTGGGAGTTGGTGGGAAGCAGAAGTACAACCTTGTGTAGAGTTACTACGTTTATTCAGATCTGTCAATAAATAATAATGGTTTTAAAGGTAAAAGGGTGAGAAGGGAAAGGATAGGACCTATAAAAGATGAAGGGGGAAAGGTCTGTGTAGAACCAGAAGAAATGGCGGAGGTGCTTAATGAGTACTTTGCATCAGTATTCACAGTGGAAGCTGATTTGGGAGATCTTGCTATGGACTTGCAGCAGGTGGAAAAGATTGAGTACGTGGACATTAAAGAGGAGGATGTGTTAGAACTTTTGAATTCTATCAAGGTAGATAAGTCGCCGGGACCAGATGGGATGTACCCCAGGATACTGTGGGAGGCCAGGGAAGTGATTGCAGAGCCCTTGGCGATGATCTTTGCGTCGTCAATGGAGACGGGAGAGGTTCCGGAAGATTGGAGGATTGCGGATGTAGTCCCTATTTTCAAGAAAGGGAACAGAGATAGCCCGGGAAATTACCGCCCGGTGAGTCTGACCTCAGTGGTTGGTAAGCTGATGGAGAGGCTTCTGAGGGACAAGATTTACGACCATTTGGAGAGGTTTGACATGATCAGGAATAGTCAGCATGGATTTGTCAAGGGCAGGTCGTGCCTTACGAGCCTAGTTGAGTTCTTCGATAATGTGACTGAACACATTGACGAAGGAAGTGCCGTGGACGTAGTGTACATGGACTTCAGCAAGGCTTTTGATAAGGTCCCCCATGCAAGACTTCTTGAGAAGGTGAGAGGGCATGGGATCCAAGGGCCTTTGGCCTTGTGGATCCAGAACTGGCTTGCCTGCAGAAGGCAGAGAGTGGTTGTGGATGGGTCTTTTTCGGAATGGAGGTCAGTCACCAGTGGGGTGCCCCAGGGATCTGTCATGGGACCCTTGTTGTTTGTCATTTTCATAAATGACCTGGATGAGGAAGTGGAGGGATGGGTTAGCAAGTTCGCTGATGACACGAAGGTCGGCGGTGTTGTGGATGGTCTGGAAGGATGTCAAAAGTTGCAGCAGGACATAGATAGGATGCAGGAATGGGCGGAGAAGTGGCAGATGGACTTCAACGCGGATAAATGTGTAGTAGTCCATTTCGGCAGAACCAACGGGATGAACGAGTACACTATTAAGGGCAGGGGTCTTAGTAGAGTTGAAGAGCAGAAGGATCTCGGGGTCCGGGTTCACAGGACTCTTAAATCGGCCTCGCAGGTGGAGGAGGTGGTCAAGAAGGCGTATGGTGTACTGGCCTTCATTAATCGAGGGATTGAGTTTAGGAGTCGGGAGGTAATGCTGCAACTTTACAGGACCCTTGTCAGGCCTCATTTGGAGTACTGTGCGCAGTTCTGGTCGCCTCACTATAGGAAAGATGTAGAAGCTATTGAAAGGGTGCAGAGGAGATTTACAAGGATGTTGCCTGGACTGGGAGGCATGCCTTATGAAGATAGGTTGAGGGAGCTGGGACTCTTTTCCCTGGAGAGGCGAAGGTTGAGAGGCGACCTGATAGAAGTTTATAAAATGTTGAGAGGAATAGATAGGGTGGACTCTCAGAGGCTATTTCCCCGGGTTGAAATGGTCGCTACGAGGGGACACAGATTTAAGGTGCGGGGAGGGAGGTACAGAGGTGATGTTAGGGGTAAGTTTTTCACTCAGAGGGTGGTGAGTGATTGGAATCGGCTGCCGTCGTCGGTGGTGGAGGCAAACTCGCTGGGGTCTTTTAAAAGACTTCTGGATGAGTATATGGGGTTTAATGGGATTGGGGGATATAGATAGGTCTATAGATTGGTGGGGTTGATGCGATCGGCGCAACTCGAGGGCCGAAGGGCCTGTTTGTGCTGTAATGTTCTATTCTATTCTATTCTATTCTAATAAATAAATGTAATAATTTAATAAATAAAAGTTATGGAGGTAACTAAGGAGGAGAATGAGGAGGGGTTCAAGTGCAAGAAATGCATTGTTAACTCTAGATGTTACCCAATGGGGAACCAGCATAAGTTAGCAAGTGATTGTGAAAGTGAGGGGTTGGGCAGCCGAGTTTCAGATGAGCTGATGTTTAGGTAAAGTCACCATTAGGAGGCTGTCTGAGAAAGCAGTGGGAATAGCTGAGTCTAGAATTAACAAAACCATGATTGAGGTTCCCACTTACTGATGGGCTGAGGAGGTAGTGGTAGAGAGAGATGGGCTGAACCTATATCAATGTTGCAATGTTGAGAATTTGGGATAGTCAACCCAGTAGACTCAAATAAAGGAACAAGATTACAAAGACTCTGGTTGAAGCTGAGGCATTTCCCAGTCAATGGCAAACTAGGAATGGAGTTTGTGATGGGAATTGAAGACAACAGTTTTGATCTTTTCCAAATGCTTTACTGGAGTAAATTCAGAATGAGATGTTGGATAGGAATAATGTATTCCAGTATCCACAGTATTTTGGCTTTATCTTGTTTCTTTTATCTTTGCAGAATTTCCAGCGGGAGAACTCCAAAAACCTTTTTTTTGGGGAGAAAAATATCCCTTGTAAGTGCCCAAGCTACTGTGATTGATTCAATCTCTGCACAATCGAATCCTGAACTTAGCCTGAACCCTAACACATTTGTAATCCATCTTGGCCTCCTCCAGAGGTTTCCAGCATCACAGATGTCAGTCTTCAGCCATCTGTGATATCAAGAAATAGCTGAACATATTGGATACTCTAAAAGGTTATGGCTCCTGACAATATTCCGATCATAGTACTGAAGACTTGTGTTCCAGAACTTGCTGCACCCCTAGCGAAGTTAGTCCAGTAGAGCAATGTGGAAAATTACCCAGGTATGCCCTGTCCACAACAAACAAGACAAATCCAACTCAGCTAATTATCATTACATCAGTCTACTCGCAATCATCAGTAAAGTGATGACAGGGGTCATCAACAGAGCTATCAAGCAGTACTTAATCAGCAACAACCTGCTCAGTTTGTGTTCCACCAGGGTCACTCAGCTCCTGCCCTTATTACAGCCTTGGTTCAAACATGGACAAAAAAGCTCAACTTCAGAGGTGTGGTGAGCTCTGGGACATCAGTACAGATGAACCTCAGGCCAGTGTCCTAAATTCAACTACCTTCAGCTGCTTCATCAATGACCTTCCTCCCATCATTAGGTCAGAAGTGAGGATATTTGCTGATGATTGCACAAAGTTCAGTCTCATTTATGACACTTCAGATACTGTAGTAGTCCGTGTCCAAGTGCATCATAGAACATAGAACATAACAGCGCAGAACAGGCCCTTCGGCCCACGATGTTGCGCCGACCAGTTACAAAAACAATGACCACTAACCTAAACCAATCCCTTTTTGTCCATAAACTTATCCACGGATCTCTTAAATGCCCCCAAACTAGGTGCATTTACAACTGCAGCAGGCAGGGCATTCCAATCTCTCACCACCCTCTGGGTAAAGAACCTACCCCTGACATCCGTCCTATAACTACCACCCCTTAATTTAAAGCCATGCCCCCTCGTGCTAGATTTCTCCATCAGAGGAAAAAGGCTATTACTATCCACCCTATCTAAACCTCTAATCATCTTATATGTTTCAATAAGATCCCCTCGCAGCCTCCTTCTTTCCAGCGAAAACAACCCCAAATCCCTCAGCCTCTCCTCATAGGACCTCCCCTCCATACCAGGCAACATCCTGGTAAACCTCCTCTGCACCTTCTCCAAAGCCTCCACATCCTTCCTGTAACGTGGGGACCAGAACTGCACACAGTACTCCAAGTGCGGCCGCACCAGAGTTGTGTACAGTTGCAACATGACGCTGCGACTCCTAAATTCAATCCCCCTACCAATAAACGCCAAGACACCGTATGCCTTCTTAACAACCTTATCTACTTGACTCCCAACTTTCAGGGATCTATGTACACATACACCTAGATCCCTCTGCTCATCCACACTATTCAAAGTCCTCCCGTTAGCCCTATACTCGACACATCTGTTATTCCTACCAAAGTGAATTACCTCACACTTCCCCGCATTAAACTCCATCCGCCGCCACCTCTCGGCCCAGCTCTGCAACCTGTCTAAGTCTTCCTGCAAACTATGACACCCTTCATCACTATCTACCACACCTCCGACTTTGGTGTCATCAGCAAATTTACTAATCCACCCAACTATACCCTCATCCAGATCATTAATAAAAATTACAAACAGCAGTGGCCCCAAAACAGATCCCTGAGGCACACCACTCGTAATCGAACTCCATGATGAATATTTACCATCAACCACCACCCTCTGCCTCCTATCCGCTAGCCAATTCCTGATCCAATTCCCTAGATCACCCCCAATCCCATACATCTGCATTTTCTGCAGAAGCCTACCATGGTGAACCTTATCAAACGCCTTACTAAAATCCATATACACCACGTCCACTGTCTTACCCCCATCCACCTCTTTGGTCACTTTCTCAAAAAACTCAATAAGGTTAGTAAGGCATGACCTACCCGCCACAAAACCATCAAGAGCTGGGCAACATTCAGATTGGGCTGACAAGTAGCAATTAACATTTGCACCACACAAGTACTAAGAAATGACCATCTCCAACACAACAGAATCTATTGCCCCATCGACATTCAATGACATTGTCATTACTGAATCCCCACTATCCCCACTGAATCCCCGGTGAGTCTGACCTCAGTGGTTGATAAGCTGATGGAGAGGCTTCTGAGGGACAAGATTTACGAGCATTTGGAGAGGTTTGACATGATCAGGAATAGTCAGCATGGATTTGTCAAGGGCAGGTCGTGCCTTACGAGCCTAGTTGAGTTCTTCGATAATGTGACTGAACACATTGACGAAGGAAGTGCCATGGAAGTAGTGTACATGGACTTCAGCAAGGCATTTGATAAGGTCCCCCATGCAAGACTTCTTGAGAAGGTGAGAGGGCATGGGATCCAAGGACCTTTGGCCTTGTGGATCCAGAACTGGCTTGCCTGCAGAAGGCAGAGAGTAGTTGTGGATGGGTCGTTTTCGGAAATGAGGTCAGTCACCAGTGGGGTGCCCCTGGGATCTGTTCTGGGACCCCTGCTGTTTGTCATTTTCATAAATGACCTGGATGAGGAAGTGGAGGGATGGGTTAGCAAGTTCGCTGATGACACGAAGGTCGGTGGTGTTGTGGATGGTCTGGAAGGATGTCAAAAGTTGCAGCAGGACATAGATAGGATGCAGGAATGGGTGGAGAAGTGGCAGATGGACTTCAACGCGGACAAATGTGTAGTCGTCCATTTCGGCAGAATCAACGGGATGAACGAGTACACTATCAAGGGCAGGAGTCTTAGTAGCGTTGAAGAGCAGAAGGATCTCGGGGTCCGTGTCCACAGGACTCTTAAATCGGCCTCGCAGGTGGAGGAGGTGGTCAAGAAGGCGTATGGTGTACTGGCATTCATTAATCAAGGGATTGAGTTTAGGAGTCGGGAGGTAATGTTGCAACTTTACAGGACCCTTGTCAAGCCTCATTTGGAGTACTGTGCGCAGTTCTGGTCGCCTCACTATAGGAAAGACGTAGAAGCTATTGAAAGGGTGCAGAGGAGATTTACAAGGATGTTGCCTGGACTGGGAGGCATGCCTTATGAAGATAGGTTGAGGGAGCTGGGACTCTTTTCCCTAGAGAGGCAAAGGTTGAGAGGCGACCTGATAGAAGTTTATAAAATGTTGAGAGGAATAGATAGGGTGGACTCTCAGAGGCTATTTCCCTGGGTTGAAATGGTCACTACGAGAGGACACAGATTTAAGGTGCGGGGAGGGAAGTACAGAGGTGATGTTAGGGGTAAGTTTTTCACTCAGAGGGTGGTGAGTGAATGGAATCGGCTGCCGTCATCGGTGGTGGAGGCGAACTCACTGGGGTCTTTTAAAAGACTTCTAGATGAGTATATGGGGTTTAATGGGATTGGGGGTTATAGATAGGTCTATAGATTGGTGGGGTTGATGTGATCGGCGCAACTCAAGGGCCGAAGGGCCTGTTTGTGCTGTAATGTTCTATGTTCTATCAACATCTTGTGAGTTACCAGTGACCAGAACCTGAACTGGACTAGCCATGTAAGTACTTTAGCCACATCAGCAGGTCAAAGGCTAGGAATCTTGCAGTGAGTAACTCACCTCCTGACTCCACAAAGCCTGTTCACCATCTACAAGGCACAAGTCAGGAGTGTGATGAAATATTCTCCGCTTGCCTGGATGAGTGCAGCTCTAACAACACTCAAGGAACACATCACCATTCAGGACAAAGCAACTCACTTGAAAGGCACCCCATCCACAAACATTCACTATTGACACCCATTAGTAGCTGTGTGTACCATCTACTAGATGCACTGTAGCAACTCACCAAGGTTCCTTTGGCAGCATTTTCCAAACCCACGACCATGACCATCTAGAAGGGTAAGGGCAGCAGATACCTGGGAACACCACCACCTGGAGGTTTCCCTCCAAGACACTCACCATTCTGACTTGAAACTATATCACTGAACCTTCAATTTCACTGACTCAAAATTCTGGAATCCCCTCCCTAACAGCGTTGTTAGTGTACCTACACCACACAGCACAGGCTGCAGCAATTCAAGAAGGCAGCTCACCACCATCTTCTCAAGGGGAATTAGGGATGGGCTTGAATACTCGCCTAGATAGTGACACCCATGAATTAATTAAAAAAAACTTTAACCTTAAAGCATATCTAACCCAACTACAAACTCTGATCCTAATCCGACTGCTAAACCTAACATATCAATAACACTAACTACTGGATCACTAACTCTGGCCGTACTGCAAACCCAAGGCCTAATGCAAACACAAAGTCTAACCGTACTAACCGTAACTCTGCTGCAAACTCAAAACCCTAGCCATAGTGCAAACTTTAACGCGAACCCCATTGCAAATCTTAACTCTAATCCTATTGTAAACCCTAACTCTAATCCTACTTCAAATCCTAAGTCTAGCATGAGTCCTAATACAGTGTCCCATACTATTAATTGAAGCAGACTTTACTCCTGACCACTGAATCACTTTGGAGCTTTGTAATGATGCAGTGTTACTCTCCAGGGAGATAGAGTCTATGTATACTGAGTGTGCAAAGGATAAATACATTTTACAATGCTTTCAAAATAAGCTGAGGCTTTCTGCTTTCTCAGAGAAGGTTAGATGAACAGCTGAAGGAAGAAAATATCTTTGCCTCTGAAAGAGAATTGGAAGTACACTGATTATAGATTAGTTACGTCAGTGTTTTTTCACCTCTGAGGCAGTTTCAGGCCACTTCTGAATCTTGAGCCCAGAGCTGACAAGCTGGTGCAATACCAAGGGAGTGCTGCAGTGCCTCTCAGCTAAAACATCAACAGTGCCTCTCAGCTAAAACATCAATAATATTGCCTCTCAGGCAATATTATTTGAAAATTAACAGGGGATTATCCTTGATGTTCTGGACAGTGCTTATTCCTCATTATTCCAGCTCATGAAAAATGAATATCCAGTTATTATAACACTATGCAAATTGCCTGCCATGTTTTCCACATTATCCCAATGGCTGCTTCAAAAGTACTTCTAAGGCTGTATGCTGCTTTGCAGTGTTGTAAAAGGTGCTATAGAAATGTAGTTCCTTCCTCCGCCACCGCTGGGTTACAAAGGGAATCAAAGGTGGGGAAGGGGTGGAGTCACTGATCGAATGACAAGATCAGCCTTTTGGCAGATTGACTCTTTCACTTTCTGAGGATGTCCCAAACACCCCACAGCCACTGTTCTGAAGTAGAAATTTATTGCAGCAAAATACCACACAGCAAGATCTCACAGATTAACGGTTGGGTTATTTGTCTTAATGTCAATGATTAAGGAATTATCAGGAGAACTTCCCTGTGCTTCATTAATGAGCGCTGCCAACTGGGGAGGTCTGTGTCCGTGTACCTCTGGCAGTGCAGCACTCCCTCAGTATCTCACTGGGAGGATCTGCTTGGAATGTGAGCTCCAGTCCTTGAGTGGGTATTGAACCCACAACTTTCTGAATCAAGGGAAGAAGGGCATCACTGAACCACACTTGACACAAGACAGATGCCAAGGTGACCATTATTCTGATAATTCATTCCAATGAATTGCTTTTAATTTCAGGTCAATCAGTTATGGTGCGATTGGCGTCATTGTGGGACATGAATTCTCACACGCGTTTGATGATGATGGTAAGTGCTGGAGGCATCTTCACATAGAATTGTTCTGTGTACAATTTAACGATGCTTTATTCTGGATCTGGAATGCACTGTCTGATAGTATGGTGTCAACAGATTCACACAGCAAGTGGTTAGCATCTGGAATGTTGTCTAAGTCAGCTACTAGGTGTCAGCTGAGGCCACCAGCCTGCCAGGGAGGCCAAAGGGCACCGCAGCTGGGGCAATCCACAGGAAGGGCATTAATGGGTGAACAATCCAATGCTTGGTGAATTCTGCTACCTTGATAGAAGAGCCAACATCGAAAGATCAAAAAGCAACATCGCTATGATCACTTGGCTACCACAAGCCAGTTATCCCTGTGGTAACTTTTCTGACGCCTCCTGCTTAAAACCTAAAGGATCGTGAGGCCCTGCTGTATTTGTAAAGGAAATGAGGATCAAGAGAGCTTTTGTCCTTCTGCTCCACAGGGGCAGAAGGACAAAAGCTGAGCTCACCTTAGGACACCTGCATTATGGTGTGACAAGTGTACCTCCCCAGTCAAAACCCCCCCATCTGCCACTGTCCGCACAGTGGGCCAAAGAGTGGGAGTGCAGATAGATTCACATGAGTGATTAGGATCTAGAATGCACTGTCTGAGACTGTGGTGAAAACCGATTAACATAGAGAGTGCGGTTAGGACTTGGAATGTACCGTCTGAGAGTGTGGTTGAGGCAGAATTGGTCGAGGCTTTCAAAAGGCTATCTGAAATGGAAAGATTTCCAAGACTTTGGGGACAAGGCAGTGGAGTTGCACCAGGCAAATTGCTCTTGCAGTTATTCAGCACTCAGACAATGGGTTGAATGGCCTCTGCCTATGTTGTAACCATTCTGTGATTAGAACATAGAACATTACAGCACAAACAGACCCTTCGGCCCTCGAGTTGCGCCGATCGCATCAACCCCACCAATCTATAGACCTATCTATAACCCCCAATCCCATTAAACCCCATATACTCATCCAGAAGTCTTTTAAAAGACCCCAGCGAGTTCGCCTCCACCACCGACGATGGCAGCCGATTCCAATCACTCACCACCCTCTGAGTGAAAAACTTACCCCTAACATCACCTCTGTACTTCCCTCCCCGCACCTTAAATCTGTGTCCTCTCGTAGCGACCATTTCAACCCGGGGAAATAGCCTCTGAGAGTCCACCCTATCTATTCCTCTCAACATTTTATAAACTTCTATCAGGTCGCCTCTCAACCTTCGCTTCTCCAGGGAAAAGAGTCCCAGCTCCCTCAACCTATCTTCATAAGGCATGCCTCCCAGTCCAGGCAACATCCTTGTAAATCTCCTCTGCACCCTTTCAATAGCTTCTACGTCTTTCCTATAGTGAGGCGACCAGAACTACGCACAGTACTCCAAATGAGGCCTGACGAGGGTCCTGTAAAGTTGCAGCATTACCTCCCGACTCCTAAACTCAATCCCTCGATTAATAAAGGCCAGTACACCATACGCCTTCTTGACCACCTCCTCCACCTGCGAGGCCGATTTAAGAGTCCTGTGAACCCGGACCCCGAGATCCTTCTGCTCTTCAACGCTACTAAGACCCCTGCCCTTAATAGTGTACTCGTTCATCCCGTTGGTTCTGCCGAAATGGACTACTACACATTTATCCGCGTTGAAGTCCATCTGCCACTTCTCCGCCCATTCCTGCATCCTATCTATGTCCTGCTGCAACTTTTGACATCCTTCCAGACCATCCACAACACCGCCGACCTTCGTGTCATCAGCGAACTTGCTAACCCATCCCTCCACTTCCTCATCCAGGTCATTTATGAAAATGACAAACAACAAGGGTCCCAGAACAGATCCCTGGGGCACCCCACTGGTGACTGACCTCCATTCCGAAAAAGACCCATCCACAACCACTCTCTGCCTTCTGCAGGCAAGCCAGTTCTGGATCCACAAGGCCAAAGGCCCTTGGATCCCATGCCCTCTCACCTTCTCAAGAAGTCTTGCATGGGGGACCTTATCAAAAGCCTTGCTGAAGTCCATGTACACTACGTCCACGGCACTTCCTTCGTCAATGTGTTCAGTCACATTATCGAAGAACTCAACTAGGCTCGTAAGGCACGACCCTTGACAAATCCATGCTGACTATTCCTGATCATGTCAAACCTCTCCAAATGCTCGTAAATCTTGTCCCTCAGAAGCCTCTCCATCAGCTTACCAACCACTGAGGTCAGACTCACCGGGCGGTAATTTCCCGGGCTATCTCTGTTCCCTTTCTTGAAAATAGGGACTACATCCGCAATCCTCCAATCTTCCGGAACCTCTCCCGTCTCCATTGACGACGCAAAGATCATCGCCAAGGGCTCTGCAATCACTTCCCTGGTCTCCCACAGTATCCTAGGGTACATCCCATCTGGTCCCGGCGACTTATCTACCTTGATAGAATTCAAAAGTTCTAACACATCCTCCTCTTTAATGTCCACGTACTCAATCTTTTCCACCTGCTGCAAGTCCATAGCAAGATCTCCCAAATCAGCTTCCACTGTGAATACTGATGCAAAGTACTCATTAAGCACCTCCGCCATTTCTTCTGGTTCTACACAGACCTTTCCCCCTTCATCTTTTATAGGTCCTATCCTTTCCCTTCTCACCCTTTTACCTTTCACATACTTATAGAAGGCCTTGGGATTTTCTTTAATCTTACCCGCCAAGGTCTTCTCATGACCCCTTCTGGCTCTCCTAATTTCCCTTTTAACCTCCTTTCTACAGTCCTTATATTCTTCAAGATCCTTAACCTCTCCTAGTTCCCTGAACCTTTTGTATACCTTCCTTTTCCTCCTGACTAGGTTCAACACAGCCTTCATGCACCACGGTTCCCGCGACCTACCAAATTCTATGAACTACTATGAACCACTATGATTCTATGAACCACTCTCCTTAATCTTTTCTACATATGCTGCAATGCATTTATATCCCTCCTAAAGGATGGTGTGCAGAATTGGAACATGGAAAATGTGAAATGATTCACTTTGATAGGAAGAAGGCAGAAAGCCAATATAAAGTCAATATAAACTCGAAAGAGAGTGCAGGAGCAGAGTTAGCTGAGTATATATGTCCATAACTCATTGGCTGAACAGATTGAGAGAGTGGCTGATAAAGCATAAAGTATCCTGGGCTTTATTCATTAGAGCATCAAGTATAAGCCAGGAGGTTATAAGAACAAAAAAACAACAAAAAGTACAGCATAGGAACAGGCACTTCAGCCCTTCAAGCCTGTGCCAATCATGATGCCCTAAGTAAAGTGAAAATAAAACTGCTGCCCTTACTCTGTCCGTATCCAGTGGCATAGCTAGGGCAGGAGCAGGAGGAGCGACTGCTCCCTCTGAGCACATTCTTCAAAAATGGCGCCTTTTCGATGGGGTGTTCCTCACAAGCCCCTGAGATCTGCGATGTGAGCTCCTAGGCTCCAGATAATCCTTCACTTTCTTCCTCAGTACTCTCAACAGCCCAGTTATGATCAGGCTTAAGTTACATATTTTATTTTATCAGCATTCTGCTGCTGAATGCTATTAGCGCAAGTGAAATTTAATCCAGGGGATCTGAATGGAAGGTTACATTACAATGGAAGTACTTCTCTTCCCAACAGCGAGCTACAGTGTGGGAACGGAGTTAAAAGAGTCAGATTCAAAATTATATGTAATAACTTATCAGAGACCCTATCCAAAACAGTCTTCTCCACTTGACATTCTCACAGAATTACCAACAGTTTGTGGAGAAGGGTTATTAGCTGATGAATAGAATATACGTCTCATTGAAATCCAACTATGTGGATAACTGTAGCTTTTGGGTTGGAAATGGTCTTTGGGCCAAAGAAAGGCCTTCATAGCGAGGGGGATTGAATATAAAAGTAGGGAGGTCTTGCTGCAGCTGTATAGGGCATTGGTGAGGCCGCAGCTGGAGTACTGTGTGCAGTTTTGGGCGCTGCACCTGCGCAAGGATATTTTGGCCCTGGAGGGAGTGCAGAGGAGGTTTATTAGGCTGATACCGGAGTTGAGGGGATTGAGCTATGAGGAGAGGCTGAATAAACTAGGCTTGTACTCGTTAGAGTTTAGGAGAATGAGGGGAGATCTCATTGAGACGTATAAGATGATGAATGGGATGGATAGGATAGAGGTGGAGAGACTCTTCCCGCTCAAAAAAGACAGTAGGACTAGGGGGCACAGCCTCAAGATAAAGGGGAGGCGGTTTAGAACGGAGTTGAGGAGGAACTTCTTCACTCAGGGTGGTGAATCTCTGGAATTCTCTGCCCGTTGAAGTGGTGGAGGCTGCCTCGCTAAATATTTTTAAGAAATGGGTTTTTGATAAGAGAAGGGATTAAGGGTTATGGGGAGAGGGCGGGAAGGTGGAACTGAGCCACGACAGATCAGCCATGATCTTATTGAATGGCGGGGCAGGCTCGAAGGGCTAGATGGCCTACTCCTGCTCCTATTTCTTATGTTCTTATGAACATAGAACATTACAGCGCAGAACAGGCCCTTCGGCCCACGATGTTGCGCCGACCAGTTACAAAACAATGACCCACTGGCCTAAACCAATCCCTTTTCATCCATAAACCTATCCACAGATCTTTTAAACGCCCCCAAACTAGGTGCATTTACAACTGCAGCTGGCAGGGCATTCCAGTCCCTCACCACCCTCTGGGTAAAGAACCTACCCCTGACATCTGTCCTATAACTACCCCCCCTTAATTTAAAATCGTGCCCCCTCGTGCTAGCTTTCTCCATCCTAGGAAAAAGGCTATCACTATCTACCCTGTCTAAACCTCTAATCATCTTATATGTTTCAATGAGATCCCCTCTTAGCCGCCTTCTTTCCAGCGAAAACAACCCCAAATCTCTCAATCTCTCCTCATAGGATCTCCCCTCCATACCAGGCAACATCCTGGTAAACCTCCTCTGCACCCTCTCCAAAGCCTCTACATCCTTCCTGTAATGTGGGGACCAGAACTGCACACAAAACTCCAAGTGTGGCCGCACCAGAGTTGTGTACAGTTGCATCATGACGCTGCGACCCCTAAATTCAATCCCCCTACCAATAAACGCCAAAACTCCGTATGCCTTCTTAACAACCTTATCTACTTGATTCCCAACTTTCAGGGATCTATGTACACATACACCTAGATCCCTCTGCTCCTCCACACTATTCAAAGTCCTCCCGTTAGCAAATGAATTGTTTTCTCGTTTCAAATTATTGAAAGGGCCGACTTCAGGGATTTATTAAAAATCGGTGAAATGTATTGGATAAAGTGGAGTTTGCCATAAATACTTTTCCCAAGTTTGAAGAGATCCAGCCAGCTTCAGCAGAAGCTCCCCGAACTTTCCATTTCTTTACTGTATAAAAAAAATTTAGTGCTCTGGAAATTTCCAGGATGAGCTCAGTGTGTTTTTTTTCATCTTTCACAACACCTGATGTACAAACTATTGTAGTCTCTGCCCTTCATGAATCACTACAACAGCCTGAGGCTAAAATCTTTTCTATTCCTTGCGCTAACTCCACAGTTGACATCCCTCTCTCTCTCCTGAATGCCTGTCCCACTGGGCTCTCAGGATATGGATTGAGGGTCACTGGTGGAGCACTCCTCATGTAGCCCAGATCCCTTTCATCAGGCAGAAACCCCCAGCCACTTCCCCTAAAGCCAGCTGGAACATCCCCAAGACACTGGTAGCACATCAATACTTACATTTCATTCCCTCAGGCGATTAAAACAGTGGATAACTAAATTTATGAATTAAAGACCTCCTGCTGTTTGGTGCAGAATCACGAGGGCACCTTTTTTATGTGCTTGCTCCCCCTAACTTTAGAACCTGGCTACGCCCCTGTTCGTATCCCTCTTTTCCCTCCCTATGCATGCACCCATCCAGATGCCCCTTAAGTGTGGCTACTGTTTCTGCTTCCACCACCTGCTCTGGTATTGCGTTCCAGCAACCGACCACTCTCTGTGTGAAAAACTTCCCCTGCACATCTCCCTTAAACTTTCCCCCTCTCACTTTGAACCTGCGCCCCCTTGTAATTGATACTTCCACCCTTGGAAAATGCCTCTGACTATCCACCCTATCTATGCCTCTCATAATTTTGTAGACCTCTATCAGGTCTCTCCTCACCCTCTGGCTTACAGTGAAAACAATCCTACTTTATTCAACCTCTCCTCATAGCCAACATCCTCAAGACCAGGCAACATCCTGGTGAACCTTCTTTGCATTCTCTCCAAAGGTTCCACATCCTTCTGATAGTACAGTGACTCAAACTGCATGCAATAATGTGGCAACCAGAACTACGCATGAATAAGAATCCCCACAGTGCAGAAGGAGGCCATTCGCCCCATCGAGTCTGCACCAATCCCACCAAGGCCCTATCCCTGAAGCCCTACATATTTACCCCACTAATCCCTCTAACATACACATCCTGGGACACTAAGGGGCAATTTAGCATGGCCAATCAACCTAACCTGCACATCTTTGGACAGTGGGAAGAAACCAGAACACCCGGGAGAAACCCATGCAGACATGGGGTTAATGTGCAAACTCCACACAGTGATCCAAGCCAGGAATCAAACCCAAGTCCCTGGAGCTGTGTTAGCAGCAGTGCTAACCAGTGTGCCACTGTTTATTTTTAGTTTAGTTAGGATATCATGATCAGCACAGGCTTCGAAGGCTGAAGGACCTGTTCCTGTACTGTATTTTTCTTTGTTTTTTTTAATAATAAAAGTATGTCAACAGGTTTTATTTGCAGTGGTTTTTAGAACATCTCTGCAGTTACCAAATGCCTGACTCATGCTTGTCCCAACTCAGTTTCTGGCAGCTTTTGTTTACTTTAGCTCTGAGTCCATACCCAGGATTTCCCAAAGACATAAGAACATAAGAAATAGGAGCAGGAGTAGGCCATCTAGCCCTTCGAGCCTGCCCCGCCATTCAATAAGATCATGGCTGATCTGTCGCTGCTCAGTTCCACATTCCCGCCCTCTCCCCATAACCCTTCCCTTGTCACTGAGACAATGGGACGGCGGCGCGGGCTCGTTGGGCCGAAGGGCCTGTTTCCCGTGCTGTGTGTTGTTCTTTGTTAACCCTTAATCCCCTCGCTTATCAAAAACACATCAGCCCGCATCTTAAAAATATTTAGCGAGGCAGCCTCCACCACTTCAACGGGCAGAGAATTCCAGAGATTCACCACCCTTTGAGTGAAGAAGTTCCTCCTCAACTCTGTTCTAAACCGCCCCCCTTTTATCTTGAGGCTGTGCCCCCTAGTCCTACTGTTTTTTTTGAGCGGGAAGAGTCTTTCCACCTCTATCCTATCCATCCCATTCATCATCTTATACGTCTCAATGAGATCTCCCCTCATTCTTCTAAACTCTAACGAGTACAAGCCCAGTTTATTCAGCCTCTCCTCATAGCTCAATCCCCTCAACTCCAGTATCAGCCTAGTAAACCTTCTCTGCACTCCCTCCAAGGCCAAAATATCTTTGCGCAGGTGCAGCGCTCAAAACTGCACACAGTACTCCAGCTGCGGCCTCACCAATGCCCTATACAGCTGCAGCAAGATCTCCCTACTTTTATATTCAATCCCCCTCGCTATGAAGGCCAGCATCCCATTCGTCTTCCTGACCACCTGCTGCACCTGCAAGCTCGGTTTTTGCGACTCATGCACAAGGACCTCGAGGTCCCTTTTCAACCTCTCTTTGCAGCAACCCTTATCCTGTTACTAAAGAAAAGCCAGGCAGTGTGCCTTAATGACTATGGGCCAGTGGCGCTGGCATCCATCATTATGGAATGCTTCGAAAGGCTGGTCATGCACGAATCAATTCCAGGCACCCAGAATCCAAAGAACAAAGAACAATGCAGCACAGGAAACAGACCTTTCGGCCCTCCAAGCCTGCACCGCTCATTGGTCCAACTAGACCATTCTTCTGTACTCCTCCATTCCCAGTCTGCTCACTATAGTTTGCTATCACCACAACAGGGCCATAGTAGACGCCATCTCCCTGGCCCTACACTCAACCCTAGAACACCTAGATAATAAAGTTATCTATGTCAGACTTCTATTTATCGACTACAGCTCAGCCTTCAACACCATTATTCCTATGAAATTCATCTCCAAACTCCAAGGCCTGGAGCTTGGCTCCTCCCTCTGCAACTGGATCCTGAACTTCCTCACCCACGGAGTGTAATCAGTAAGGATAAGCAACAATCATCTGCAACACCGGTGCCCCATAACATTGCGTTCTCAACCCCCTACTCCTTATACATCTATGACTGTGTGGCCAAATTCCCCTCCAAATCGATTATCAAGTTTGCTGATGACACTTGTCAGATCTCAAACAATGATGAGATGGAGTACAGGAAAGAGATAGAGAATCTAGTGA
The DNA here is from genome assembly GCA_037974335.1 of Prionace glauca. NCBI lineage: Eukaryota > Metazoa > Chordata > Chondrichthyes > Carcharhiniformes > Carcharhinidae > Prionace > Prionace glauca. The sequence goes on along the minus strand of CM075733.1, from coordinate 75,858,399 downwards.
ACTGGTGTGGAAACAATAGTCTCTCCCTCAATATCAACAAAACTGATTATTATAGGGCTCCAGAAGCGTAGTGGAGAACATGCCTCTGTCGCGGTCGAAAGCTTCAAGATTGTAGGTATCTAGATCACCAACAACTTGTTCTAAATAGAACATAGAACATAGAACATTACAGCGCAGAACAGGCCCTTCGGCCCACGATGTTGCGCCGACCAGTTACAAAAACAATGACCCACTAGCCTATACCAATCCCTTTTCATCCATAAACCTATCTACAGATCTCTTAAACGCCCCCAAATTAGGAGCATTTACAACTGCAGCAGGCAGGGCATTCCAATCCCTCACCACCCGCTGGGTAAAGAACCTACCCCTGACATCCGTCCTGTAGTTACCCCCCCTTAATTTAAAGCCATGCCGATACTATAGTTACGAAAGCTCACCAACACCTTGACTTTATCAGAAGACTAAGGAAATTTGGCATGTCAGCTACAACTTTCACCAATTTTTACAGGTGCACCATAGAACCATTCTTTTTGGATGTATCACAGCTTGGAATGACTCCTGCTCTGTCCAAGACTGCAAAACTACAAAGGGTCATGACGAAGCCTAATCCATCAGGCAAACCAGCCTCCCATTCATTGACTCCCTCTACACTTCCCGCTGCCTCAGCAAAGAGCCAGCATAATTAAGGACCCCATGCATATTGGGCATTCTTCCATAGGGAAAAAGATACAAAAGTTGAGAACATGTACCAACTGACACAAGAACAGCTTTTTCCCTGCTGCCATCAGACTTTTGAATGGATCTACCTCGTGTTAAGTTGATCTTTCTCTACACCCTAGCTATGACTGTTACAATACGTTCTGCACTCTCTCCTTTCTTTCTCTAATACTGTATATGTTGTCTGTATTAAGTGCAAAAAAAAATCTTTCACTGTATACTAACACATGTTACAATAATAAATCAAATCAAATCAAAATGAAAGTGGATCAGTTGCTGGCTGCAGGGTAGGAGATTGGGGCATTGACAGGGCAATGGAAAAACGTATATAAATAGTTCTTTAGCATCTCAAGCCTGTAGTATATACACTTGCAGATTTCATTATTCGGCCTTTATATATAAAAAAATAATTATTCTCTTTTTCTGATAACTTTGTTCTGTTTTAGGTCGGAAATATGATAAAAATGGAAATTTGCATCAGTGGTGGAGCAATGCATCAATTTCAAGGTTCATAGAGAAAACTGAATGTATGATAAAACAGTACGATGAGTATTACTGGGCTAAAGCTGGTTTACAGGTATGCCTGGGACACTGGGTGCGTTACAAGTATGGCACAGTGGTTAGTACTGCTGCCTAACAGCAGTACTCAGGTTCAATTCCAGCCTTGGGTCACACTCTATGGAGTTTGTACATTTTCCCTGTATCTGTGTGGGTTTTGTCCGGGTGCTCCAGTTTCCTCCCATAGTCCAAAGATGTGTGGGTTATGGTTAGCGTTGATTGGCCATGTTGAATTGACCCTTAGTATCAGGAAGACTAGCAGTGTAAAAATTGGGGTTATGGGGATGGGGCCTGGGCAGGATTGTTATCAGTGCAAGCTTGATGGGCCAAATGGCCTCCTTCTGCACAGTAGTGATTTAAGAATTCAAGAAAAATACATCTGGGGCACTGGGTGGGTTACAGGTACATCTGGGCATGGAATGGGTTACAGGTACATCTGGGTTACAGGTACGTCTGGGTCAGTTGGTGGGTTACAGGTTTGTCTGGGGTACTGGGTGGGTTACAGGTACATCAGGCACTGGGTGATCTATATGTGCTTGGATTCAAACTTCTATTTAATGACCTTCTTGCTCCTGAATAGGTAGACCTAGACCATCCCATTCCTGAATACAGAAACCATCCCACTCCCTAATTAATAGATCCAGACCCTCCCACTCCCAAATATACAGACCCAGACCCTCCCACTCCTGAATACACAGACCCAGACTCTCCCACTTCTAAATACACAGACTCAGACTCTCCTAATCCTGAATTCACAGACTCAGACATGGTTTTGTGAAGGGGACATTATGTCTCATGAATTTGATTGAGTTTTTCAAGAAAGTGATGAAGATGATTAATGAGGGTAGGGCAGTGGGTGTTGTCTACATGAACTTCAGTAAGGCTTTTGATCCTCATGGCAGACTAGGGCAGGAGGTGAAGTTGCTTGGGATCAGAGCTGGCAAGGTGGACACAAAACTAACCCCGAAAGCTTGTGAGTATATTATCAAATAAATAGGTTGGACTAAAACCTGGTGTTGTCAGACTTTTTACTGTGTTTACGCCAGTCCAACGCCGGCATACCCACATCTTGATTAAAGAAGACAGAGGGTAGCAGTGGAAGGGTGCGTTTCTGAATGGAGAGCTCTGATGAGTGGCGTTCCTCAGGGATCAGTGCTGGGACCTTGTAATATAAATGATTTGGAAGAAAATATAACTGGTTTGATTAGTAAGTATGTGGATGACAAAGGTTGGTGGATTTGCAGATAGCGATGAGGACCATCAGAGGATACAGCAGGATATAGATCAGCTGGAGACTTGGGCGGAGAGATGGCAGATGAAGTTTAATCTGGACAAATGTGAGGTAATGCATTTTGGAAGATCTAATACAGATAGGAAATGCACAGTAAATAGCAGAACCCTTAAGAGTATTGATAGGCAAAGGGATCTGGTACACAGGTCACTGAAAGTGGCAATGCAGGTGGAGAAGATAATCAAGAAGGCATACGGCATGCTTGCCTTCATCAGCTGGGGTACTGAGTTTAAAAACTGGCAAGTCATATTGCAGCTTTATAGAAGGTTGCACTTGGAATATAGAGTTCAATTCTGGTTGCCACACTATCAGAAGGATGTGGAGGCTTTGGAGAGGGTACAGAAAATATTTACCAGGATGTTGCCTGACATGGAGGGCATTAGCTATGAGGAGAGGTTGGAGAAACTTGGTTTGTTCTCACTGGAATGACAGAAGTTGAGGGGGCGACCTAATTGAAGTCTACAAGATTATGAGGCATGGACAGAGTGGATAGTCAGAAGCTTTTTCCCAGGGTGGAAGCGTCAATGACTAGGGGGCATAGATTTTATGTGCAAGGGGCAAGGTTTAAAGGAGATTCTTTTAGATTTTTTTTACACAAAGGATAGTGTGTGCCTGGAACTCGTTGGCGGGGGAGGAAGTGGAAGTGGATACATTAGGTGATTTTTAAGGGGCATCTTGACAAATACATGAATAGGTTGGGAAGAGAGGAAAATGGTCCCTGGACGGGTAGGAGGTTTTAGTTCAGTCGGGCAGCATGGTCAGTGCAGGCGTGGAGAGCTGAAGGGCCTGTTCTTGTGCTCCTGAATACACAGACCCAGACCCTCCCACTCCCGGACACACAGACCCAGACCCTCCCACTCCCGAACACACAGACCCAGACCCTCCCACTCCCGAACACACAGACCCAGACCCTCCCACTCCCGAACACACAAACCCAGACCCTCCCACTCCCGAACACACAAACCCAGACCCTCCCACTCCCGAACACACAAACCCAGACCCTCCCACTCCCGAACACACAGACCCAGACCCTCCCACTCCCGAACACACAGACCCAGACCCTCCCACTCCCAAATACACAGAGCCAGACCCTCCCACTCCCGAACACACAGACCCAGACCCTCCCACTCCCGAACACACAGACCCAGACCCTCCCATTGCTGAATACACAGACCCAGACCCTCCCACTCCCAAATACACAGAGCCAGACCCTCCCACTCCCGAACACACAGACCCAGACCCTCCCACTCCCGAACACACAGACCCAGACCCTCCCATTGCTGAATACACAGATCCAGACACAGTCCTGAATACACAGACCCACACCCTCCCACTCAAGAATACACAGAGCCAGACCCTCCCACTACTGAATACACAGACTCAGACCCTCCCATTCCTGAATACACAGACCCAGACCCTCCCACTCAAAAATACTCAAAGCCAGACCTTCCCACTCCCGAATACAAAGATCCAGACACACCCTGCCAATCCCAAATACACAGACCCAGGCCTTCCCACCCCTGAATACACAGGCTCAGATGCTCCCACTCCTGAATACATAGAGCCAGATGTACCGAGATTGGAATTCTTGCCACCTGCCCATCCTGCATTTTAATTGCTCCTCCAATGGTGTCCATGCCTCAGCCACATGCTCCAGAATTCAGAGAGATCAGAAAATCATTCATGTCAGTGAGATTTGAATGGCTGTTAAAATCTCTGACTTCACTGTTGCATGAACGCAGCTAAGATTGCATCCTGTCTCTCTACCTCACACTCCTCCTTTGCTCATCAATATTACCTGATATCTGATTAGTTTTGATAATGCCCTTATGAATTACCTTGTGATTTTTGCGATATATAGTTGTTATTGTGTGACTATCTATAAAGCATGCTTCTGAATATTGTGTCTTATAGGTAAAGGGACAGAAAACATTGGGAGAGAACATTGCTGACAACGCTGGGCTCCGGCAGGCTTTCAGGGTAGGCCGATATCAGGAACCTTATTGCTGGGAATTCCTTGTAGTTTATCCTGCTCAGTCCCACAATGTTATTGGTGAATTGGGAAATGTAGCAGGCTGTAATACTGCTGAGCTGAGTTCAAACTGGCTATTTCATTGATTTAATTCAAAGATATCAACCATCACAGTGAAAATACCTGTTAGGCAGTATACCCACAGTGCTGTTAGAGAGGAGTGTATACCCACTGTGTCATACACCCACAGGACTGTTAGAGAGGGAGGAACACCCATAGTGCTGTTAGAGAGGTACACCCACTGTGTTGTTAGGGAGTATACCCACACTGCTGTTACGGAGAGAGATACACCCACACTGCTGTTAGGGAGGGAGTTATACCCACACTGCTGTTAGAACATAGAACATAGAACATTACAGCGCAGAACAGGGCTTTCGGCCCACGATGTTGCGCCGACCAGTTACAAAAACAATGACCCACTAGCCTATACCAATCCCTTTTCGTCCATAAACCTATCCACAGATCTCTTAAACGCCCCCAAACTAGGTGCATTTACAACTGCAGCAGGCAGGGCATTCCAATCCCTCACCACCCGCTGGGTAAAGAACCTACCCCTGACATCCGTCCTATAACTACCCCCCCTTAATTTAAAGCCATGCCCCCTCGTGCTAGCTTTCTCCATCCGAGGAAAAAGGCTATCACTGTCCACCCTATCTAAACCTCTAATCATCTTATATGTTTCAATAAGATCCCCTCTTAGCCGCCTTCTTTCCAACGAAAACAACCCCAAATCCCTCAGTCTCTCCTCCCCACCATACCAGGCAACATCCTAGTAAACCTCCTCTGCACCCTCTCCAAAGCCTCCACATCCTTCCTGTAATGTGGGGACCAGAACTGCACACAGTACTCCAAGTGCGGCCGCACCAGAGTAGTGTACAGTTGCAACATAACGCTGCGACTCTTAAATTCAATCCCCCTACCAATAAACGCCAAGACACCGTACGCCTTCTTAACAACCTTATCTACTTGATTCCCAACTTTCAGGGATCTATGTACACATACACCTAGATCCCTCTGTTCATCCACACTACTCAAAGTCCTCCCGTTAGCCCTATATTTGACACATCTGTTGCTCCTACCGAAGTGAATTACCTCACACTTCTCCGCATTAAATTCCATCCGCCAACTCTCGGCCCAGCTCTGCAACCTATCTAAGTCTCCCTGCAGACTATGACACCCTTCCTCACAATCTACCACACCTCCGACTTTGGTGTCATCAGCAAATTTACTAATCCACCCAACTATACCCTCATCCAGATCATTAATAAAGATTACAAACAGCAGTGGCCCCAAAACAGATCCCTGAGGCACACCATTCGTAACCGAACTCCATGATGAATATTTACCATCAACCACCACCCTCTGTCTCCTATCTGATAGCCAATTTCTGATCCAATTTCTTAGATTACCCACAATCCCATACATCTGCATTTTCTGCAGAAGCCTACCATGGTGAACCTTATCGAACGCCTTACTAAAATCCATATATACCACATCAACTGCCTTGCCCCCATCCACCTCTTTGGTCACCTTATCAAAAAACTCAATAAGGTTAGTAAGGCACGACCTACCCGCTACAAAACCATGCTGACTATTTCTAATCAATTCATTACACTCCAAATAACTATAAATCCTATCCCTAATAATTTTTTCTAAAACCTTGCCCACAACAGAAGTAAGACTCACCGGTCTATAATTCCTGGCAAAGTCTCTGTTCCCCTTCTTAAACAAAGGGACAACATTCGCTATCCTCCAATCCTCCGGGACTACACCAGAGACCAATGACGACCTGAAGATCAGAGCCAGAGGCTCTGCAATCACCTCTCTAGCCTCCCAGAGAATCCTAGGATAGATCCCATCCGGACCAGGGGACTTATCTATTTTCAACCCCTCAAGAATATCCAGCACATCCCCCTTATCAACCGTAATACTGTCTATTTTACACCCCTGCAACCCAGTGTCCTCCTCAGCTATATTCATGTCCCCCTGCGTGAACACCGAAGAGAAATATTGGTTCAATGCTTCTCCAAACTCCTTCGGTTCCACTCACAACTTCCCTCTGCTGTCTGTATCTGGCCCTAATCTTGCCCTGACCAACCTTCTATTCTTGACACACCTATAGAACGCCTTAGGATTCTCCTTAATCCTACCAGCCAAAGTCTTCTCATGTCTTCTTTTGGCCCTTCTTAACTCACTCTTCAACTCCCTCCTAGCCAATCTAAAGCTTTCTAGTGCACTACCTGAGCCCTCAAATCTCATCCGAACATAAGCCTCCTTTTTCTTTTTAACCATCGACTCAACTCTTTTAGTGCACCACGGTTCCCTAGATCTACCAATTCCTCCATGCCTGACAGGGACATACCTATCAAGGACTCGCAGTAGCTGCTCCTTGAAAAAACTCCACATTTCGGACGTTCCCAGTCCCTGTAATCTCCTAATCCAATCTATGCTTCCTAATTCACTCCTAATAGCCTCATAATTACCCTTACCCAGCTAAAACTACTAGGGAGAGGGGTACACTTATACTCTTGTTCGGGAGGGGGTAGACACACACACCATGCTGTTAGGGAGGGTGTATCTACAGTGCTGCTAGGGAGGGGGTTATACCCACAGTGCTGCCCAAGGGGTACACCCACACTGACGTTAGGGAGGATGATACACCCACAGTGCTCTTGGGGAGGGGGGGGTAAAAATCACCCGCAGTGCTGATCTATGTTGTTTGGATCTCGAGTCCTGTCACATGGATTTGACCCACTCTTGAACCTGATTTCTACCCAGCAATGAACACACAGCATCTCTTCACCAAAATTACACATCCAGAAATCTGTTCATTGAGTCCTGGAGGTGTCCCTCTGCTCCCACATAGCTAAATTCCCCTTTGCTCCAGCTTTGTCTCCACAAGACAACACTGGCTGAATAAGCCCTAGTGTAAGGAGGCCATGACTTCTAAACGAGCAGAAGGGGATGGGAGGCAAGAAGAGGAGCAAAAACGTGTAATTCTCTGCAGCAGAAAGGACCAACGCATGGGACCGCAGCACAAGGATGCCAGAAACACTTTCCACCTCTCCCTGGGTCCTACTGCACCTGTGAACCTGTACTGAGTGGTACTGGAGATGGAGAGAATGCACACTTTCGAGAGAGCTGGATCTGTGCCCATGGGGCCTAGCTGACATTGTGCATCTGTCACTGCTGTGGGGAAGGGGTCGTGTCGTGGAAATGTCACTACACTTGTAATTGAGTTGCCCAGGCTAATACCCTGATGACATGACTTTAGATCTCACCATAGCAGCTGAGCATGACACTCACTCCAAGGGCAATTGTTGATAAATGCTGGCAATGCCCATATCTGATGAAGACAATGTGCTATTTATGCTAGAATTTACTTGCAGTAAATATAAGTGAAACACCAGTGCACATCTGCATACCAGTTGGAATAGGCAGCTGTTCTTGAGTAACACTCCAGAGTCATAGAAGTTTATAGCATGGAAACAGGTCCTTCTGCCCAACTTGTCCATGCTGCCCTTTTTTTTAAAGCCCTTAAGCTAGTCCCAAATGATCACACAGTGTAGAGGGTAGCCCATATCCCTCTACACCCATCCTACTCATGTAACTGTCTAAATACTTTTTAAAAGACATAATTGTACCTGCCTTGTACCTGTTCCAGATACTCACCACCCGCTGTGTGAAAAAATTACCCCTCTGAACACTTCTGTATCTCTCTTCTTTCATCTTAAACCTATGCCCTCTAGCTTTATACCCTGCCCCACCATCTTTGGGAAAAGATATTGACTATCTAATTGATTTAAGCCCCTCATTATTTTATAGACCTCTACAAGATCACCCCTCAACTTTCTGCATTCCAGAGAAAAAAAGTCCTCGTTTTTCCAGTCTCTCCTTATAGCTCAAACCATCAAGTCCTGGTAGCATCCGAGTAAATATTTTCTGCACTCTTCCTAGTTTAATAATATCCTAACTATAATAGGGTGACCAGAACTATACACAATATCCCACTCACAAAGCTATGCTGATTGCCCCTAGTCAGTTTTTGCAGCTCTAAATGCCTGTAGATCCTGTCTCTCAAAATACCTTCTAACAACTTACCTACCACTTTTCCCTACAGCCCTTTTTAAACAAAGGCACAACATTTGCCACCCTCCAATCTTCAGGCACCTCACCTGTGACTATCAATGATTCAAATATTTCTGCCAGAAGACCCGTAATTTCCTTCCTAGCCTCCCACAACGTCCTGGGATACACTTCATCAGGTCCTGGGGATTCATCTACCTTGATGTAGTTCAAGACTTCGAGCACTGCCTTCTCAGTAATAAGAGCACTTCTCAATACATCACTATTTATTTCCCCGAGTTTCCTAACATCCATGTTTTTCTCAATAGTAAATACAGGTGAGAAATAAATATTTATTTAGGATTGCACCCATCATAGATAACCTTGTTGATTCTTAAGAGGCCTTACTCTCTCCCTTGTTGCTCTTTTGCCCTTTATGTATTTGTAGAAGCTGTTTGGATTCTCCTTTGCCTTATCTGCCAAAACAACCTTGTGTTCCCTTTTTGCCCTCTTGATTTCTCTCTTAACTGTACTCCTATATCCCCTATATTCTTCAAGGGATTCACTTGATCTCAGCTGCCTATGCATGTCATGTGCGTCCTTCTTCTTCTTGACCAGGGCCTCAATAACCTGAGTTATACAGGGTTCCCTCTACTTCTGCCAGCCTTGCCCTTCACTCTAAGAGGAATATGCTTACCCCGAATCCTGGTTAACACACTTTTAAAAGCCTCCCACTTACCAGAAAGGAAACTCTGAGTTGGATATCTACCATTCTCTCTGACCAGGCAGCAACATGCCGACTTCAATCTTGGAGTCAGCACAGACTGCATCCCATTGTGACAGTTCAAGAACAAACAGGCAGCATGGAGCACAGTGGTTAGCACTGCTGCTTCACAGCTCCAGGGACCTGGGTTCGATTCCCGGCTTGGGTCACTGTCTGTGTGGGTTTCCTCCCATAGTCCAAAGATGTGCAGGTTAGGTTGATTGGCTATGCTAAAACTGCCGCTTAGTGTCCTGAGATGCATGGGTTAAAGGAATTAGTGGGAAGGGCCTGGGTGGGATTGTGGTCAGTGCAGACCTGATGGGCCGAATGGCCTCTTTCTGTAGTGTTTCTATGAAATCAGTCCCACTCCTACATCTTTTCCCTGTAGACCTGAGATTTATTTATTTTCTCTTCAGGAAATCATGGCAACCCGAAGTTGCCCCAGTCTCCAGACAGGTCCACTCTCCTCAATCATTCTGACCTTGCCAGACTCCAATAGCATCACTTCAGTTAGCCTGGCCAACCTGCACGGGTTTGTGACCTTCCATCTGAAGCTCAGATATTCATTCCCCTGTGAATAGCAGGGGAATGGTCGCCATGATGTGGAGATGTCAGCGTTGGACTGGGGTAAACACAGTAAAAAGTCTCACAACAGCAGGCTAAAGTCCAACAGGTTTATTTATCCCATTTACCTGATGAAGGAGCAGTGCTATGAAAGCTAGTGGCTTGTGCTACCAAATAAACCTGTTGGGACTTTAACCTGGTGTTGTGAGACTTCTTACTGTGTAACAGCATGTAACCCAGCCGTAACATATTTGTGTACAATTATCTTTCCCAGTAAAAAAAATTAGAATTTGAAAATAAGTGACAGCTGAAATAAGAAATAGGGAGACAGAAGGATAAAGCCAGTAAAACTTAGAACTGAAAGGTTGCCAGTAAAATTTGGTTGAACTGGTCTTGCATATCTTAAAATCCAATTATTAAAGTATTAATGGCATCTCTGTACTTTTTTTTAACTGGGATTTCTGTGAAACAGCACATTGAGTTTTTACCCACTCAATTTTTGTGTTTGCCATGTCACTGTGCTTCATGCTAACGCTTCCAATCTTTCCCTCAAGGCCTACAGGAAGTGGATACATGAGGAAAGAGAAGGCAGGGAAGAGGCACTCTTACCAGGGCTGCGACTCAGCAATAATCAGCTCTTCTTTCTAAGTTATGCACATGTGAGTCATCCTTCACACTGCAGTTATTCCCAAAATAAAGAATGAGAATGATCACTAAGAGTTCACTTAGATAACCCCAGGGCAGTCATGTCCTGGTTGGGGCGGGGGGAAGTGACTCTTTAAAGGAACAATTATTAGTTTGACCTTTGGGCCTGAAACACATGAATGTTTCTGCATTCAGAGGAGGTTATTTCTGAGATTGCTTTCAGCAATTGTTATCCCATGAAAATTGCATGTCTGGGTATTCCAGTGGGAATTCTCTTCTTGTTTTGTGTCTTGGAGAAGGGAGGAGTGAATGAAAGGGAGTGAGACAATATTCAGGCACACTAGAGAAATCTGACCCAGGAGTCGCCAGAGACGGAGGTAAATCCACTTGGGAATGTCTGAGGAAAACTATCCTGCCTTGTTCAGACTGAACGAGTGAGCACAAACAAAATGGTGCCAAAAGCTCCAAACTCACCGACAACAGCAGACAGTTCCATCCAAATCAACTGAACAGGAGTAGAGGGGTTTGAGGGAGGCAAGGAAGGGTAAGGGATTGTAGGCCATGGGAGGAGTTGAAGGGGCAGCAGTAAGTGTTAAGGTATGAGTGAGTACAGGAAGTCGGGGGGGGGGTGCTGAGTGGTAGGGTGGGTATAGAGTAGGATGGGATGGGTTATAGTTATAATATCCTTGTCACTCCATCTCTACTGTGAATTTGAGCTCCTGGTATTCCAGGGTTACAGTAAACTGTAGCCCGTGGAATATTTCTACCTCTTCAGTTGATGACTTGATGATACTTATTGTGCTCATCTTCCCTCTACTAGGTTAGATGCAGTGCGTACAGACCTGCAGCAGCTAGGAATAAAATTCTGAATGGAGTTCACAGTCCTCCTGAGTTCAGGTAGGGTTCAAATAGAACCATATAAATGATGCAGCATGGAAGGGGGCCATTCAGCCTATCTTGTCCATGCTGACCTAAAGGCTTCCTTTTTAATCCCATCTTCCTGCACCCAGCCCATAGCCCTGCAACTTACAGCACTTAAGGTGCAGATCCAGGTACTTTTTACATGAGTTTAGGGTCTCAGCCTCCACCACCAACTCGGGTAGTAAATTCCAGACATCCACCACTCTGTGCAAAAAAGGTTCTTTCTCATGATCCCTCTACATCCTCTGTCACTTAGCTTGAATCTATGATCCCTGGTTTTTGAACACCCAGCCAAGAGAAACAGGTTTCTTCTCTCTATCCCTCACAATTTTGCTTATCTCAGTCATATCACCTCTTTGCCTTCTCCGTTCTAAGGAAAACAACACCAACCTCTCCAATGTCTCCTTGTCGCTACAATTCTCCTGGCAACATTCTAGCACTCTCTGCAGAGCAATTACATCCTTCGTGTAATGTGGAGACCAGAACTGCAGTTGTAGCTTCACAAGTGTCTTACACAGTTCCATCATTATATCCCTACTTTTGTATTTTTATATCTCAGCCAATGAAGGGTATTATTCCATATGACTTCTTTACAACCCTATCTACCTTTAGGGACCTGTGCACTTGAATGCCAAGATCTCTCACTTCATCTCCCTCTCTGTATAATCCTGTTTATTGTGTATTTTATTGCTTAACCTCCCTAAATGCATTATCTCACACTTACTGAACTCCATCTGTCACTTTCCTGCTCATTCACCAACCCATCTATATCACCTTGGAGCTTACAGCTATCCTCTCTACACAGCAAGTTTCTCAATTATGGCTCTCATGTTCAAATTCAAGTTGTTAATACATAACACAAATAGCAGGAGTCCCAACACTGAGCCCTGCGGAACACCACTTGAAACAATTTTCCATTCATAAAGGGAGCCTCTATTTCCTGTTACAAAGCCAACCTTGAATCATAGAAACCCCGCAGTACAGAAATAGGCCATTTGGCCCATTGGGTCTGCACTGACCGCGATCCCACCCAGGCGCCACCCCCACATACTTTACCCACTAATCCCTTTAACCTACGCATCCAAGGGCACTAAGGGGCAATTTTAGCATGGCCAATCAACCTATCCCACACATCTTTGGAGCACCTGAGCACCCAGAGGAAACCCAAGCAGACACAAGGAGAATGTGCAAACTCCACACAGACAATGACCCAAGCCGGGAATTAAACCCAGGTCTCTGGAGCTGTGAAGCAGCAGTGCTAATCACTGTGCTACTGTGCCGCCCCAAAGTGGAATTTGGATCCAATTCACCACATCACCCTGTATCCCACAGGCTTTTACTTTTTTGATCAGTCTGCCATGTGGGACCTTGTCAAATTCCTTAGTAAAATCCATGTAGACAACATCTACTGCACTCTCTTCACTGATCCTCCTTGTGACTTCCTCAAAGGGTTCAATCAAATTTGTAAGGCACGGCCTTCCCTTGACAAAGCCACGGTGACTTTCCCTGACTTGTCAATGTCTTTCTAAGCGACAGTTTATTGGTCTCCAAGGATCAATTCAAACAATTTGCCCACCAATTTGGGTACCTCCCATTTACAAATCATTCATTCTTAAAATATCCTAGCTCCTTTAGTGTATAAACCTCAGTCTAAGTTGAAAACAATATATAAATGCATGTTGTTGTGGTCATGATGTGGGTATGCCGGTGTTGGACTGGCGTAAACACAGTAAAAAGTCTGACAACACCAGGTTTTAGTCCAACCGATTTATTTGATAATATTCTCACAAGCAAGCAAGCTTTCGAGGTTACCCTCTTCGTCAGGTGAATGGAGAGTTCTGGCCTCAGACAGAGCATATAAAGCACAGACAGTTTAGAGATTGCTGATTAGAATGCGAATCCTTACACCTAACCTGCTGTTCAAGTCTTAAAGTGGCTGATAATGTGAGTGGAAGGAGTGATCAGTGCTCCTTCCACTCACATTATCAGCCACTTTAAGACTTGAACAGCAGGTTAGGTGTAAGGATTCGCATTCTAATCAGCAATCTCTAAACTGTCTGTGCTTTATATGCTCTGTCTGAGGCCAGAACTCTCCATTCACCTGACGAAGAGGGTAACCTCGAAAGCTTGCTTGCTTGTGAGAATATTATCAAATAAATCGGTTGGACTAAAACCTGGTGTTGTCAAACTTTTTACTGTTGTTGTGGTGACAGGTGTAATGCTAGAGAATGGCACTGTCTTTCACGTACCTTGTGCCATTACTGAGATAATGCACTGCCAAAGCATAGAGAGATACTCCCTCTCTTCTGCTCCATTCTCAGATTACTCCATATTTCACCTATCTGACATTTTTAATCCAATTTCTCGCAAACCATTCTTCAAATTGTCTGAGTGAGTGAGATTGCCAATTAGTGGAGATTTAAGGGAAGTTTTGCACTGTTACTCCTGGTCATTTTGATTGAGACTTTTGTGCGCTCATTTCACATGGCACCATTTCAGGCAGCAGCCACATAACTGTCATCTGGTTGGAATAAAGTTGATGCCTGAGGAGAGAGACTGCTGTTTCACCCAGTTCTCTTGCTTTGATCTTTCATGTCACAATATTGTTCTATCCACTAAACTTGAATCCATGTTAATATTGGTGTCTGCAAGATGAATTCTTTTTTTTACTTTCAGGGTAATTGGGTCAATGAGTAACTTTGAAGAATTCAGCAAAGCTTTTAGTTGTCCCAGGATGTCAACAATGAATCGTGGAGAGAAATCTTGTCGAGTGTGGTAGGGATTTCCCAAAGGTGCTGCTTATTTCACACTAACCCCGGACAGACAGAATATTTGTATATCACTCAATTAGCAATTAGAAAGTGGGTACCAAGTCTGTGTTTAGCGAAATGCATAATTTTAGTTTATTTGTGTTTACGTTGGAACCACATTGGCCAACCATCCGTTATTTAGCTTTTGGAATCCCCATTTGTGTTGCTTCTCCAGGGTTTGCAAAACAGCTGAACCCCACAGCTTAAACTGACTGAGGTCATCCACAACTAATGATTGCAGGCATTGATCCTTCCCAACAAGACAGCATCTAACCATCTCTCCTCGACATTCAGCGGCATTACCATAAAATCCCTGAACATCAAATCCTTCATGTGACCAGTCATATAAACACTGACTACAAGAACAGAAACTGAGAATTCTGTGGCAATGAACAATGCTCACCCTCTATAAGGCTGATATTGTGCTGGAATAGTCTTGACTGCAGTTCCAACAACTCAAGAAACTGAACACCTTTGATTGTTACCTCAAATATTCATTTCCTCTACTGCCAGTATAGGAACAAAGTGCACTGTGTTCTATCTAGCAGATTGAACCTTCCATTGGTCTCTTCCGCTCAATCCGCCGGACTCTGTCTTCACATGCTGGGATAAACCCCTCCCGATCTCACCGAGGATTGAGACCCGTCGGCTACCCTCGCCTGGTTTAGTCGGCTTGTTGAGACCGTTGCCCGGGGTGTGGCTGCTGTCGCATGCAAACAGCTATGGGGACCCACAGGTGAGGGCTGAGTGCCAGGTGGGGACAAAGGATGGACAAACCGCCCTGAAAGGACGGGACATGTTCCCCCTCCATGACACCCCATACACGCCCAACGATCAAGGCAGTGGTCTCCGCAAGCATCATGGAACATGAACAGCAGGACAAGACACAGAAGACGTCCTGGCCATCCATTGCACCTAGTCCCACCTCCAGCCATCTTGACTCTTGTCTTGCTGCTGGATCCAGATGAGAATTGGGAAGAGAGAGTGAGGCTGACACTGCGCAACTCTCCCTCACTTTAATCCAAATCAAGCGCTGGCTTCGACACCATCGTCATCAGTGTCCTGTTCAACTGTTGATATCCTGTGGCGATGGGCGAGCGACGAAGCAACAGGTGTGGATACACTGGGAGCTGTAGTCACAGACCTGCACACAAGCGACTCAGGTCTAATGGTCGCTTTCTGCTGACCGAAGCAGCAGCGGAACTCGGCGTCTACCTGGACGGCCAAGCAGCCCTCTTCAGGAATGCACTGCTCACCTCCGTAGAATGAGGAAGGAGTTAGAAAAGGTGCCCTAAACATTGCCTGCTGTACTACACCTTGGCCAGTTTACCGCGGCTGGCGGGGATCCCATCTTGTGGTCGAACACACAAAATAAAACACAAGGTGATACCACTCACCATTGGCACTTGGAACGTGCGCACGCTTTTGGACAACCCTACAGCAGACAGACCAGAGAGAAGAACAGCCTTAGTTGTCAGAGAGCTTGCAAGATACAACATTGGCATTGCAGCCCTGAGCGAAACCCATCTTGCCAACATAGGTCAGTTGACTGAAACTGGAGGTGGATACACTTTTTTCTGGAGTGGTCGTGGCAGCGATGAGCGTCGTGATGCTGGAGTTGGATTCGCCTCAGGAGTCACCTTGTTCGGCAACTTGATAGTCTGCCCAAGGGTGTGAACGACTGGCTTGAGACATTACAGCTTCCATCACAGAACAGAAGTCAAGCCACCCTGATCAGCACCTATGCCCCCACAATGAACAAGCCAGATGAGATGAAAGACAAGTTCTACGAAGAACTAGTCGCCCTACTATTAGCAGTGAGCAGTACCAACAAGCTTATCTTGCTTGGCGATTTCAATGCAAAAGTAGGGTGTGACTCTGCAATCTGGCAAGGAGTCATTGGGAGGCATGGAATGGGCAAATGTAACAGTAATGGCCTACTCTTACTGAAGACCTGTGCAGTACATGATTTCCTCATCACCAACACAACCTTCCGTCTGCCTACCCGGAACAAGACCTCCTGGATGCACCCCTACTCTAAGCATTGGCATCTTATCGACTATGTCATTGACAGGACAAAAGACAGGCAGGATGTCAGAGTGACCAAGGCCATGTGTAGTGCTGACTGCTGGACAGATCACTGGCTCATTATCTCCAAAGAGGCTCTGCATCAGACCCAAGAGGTGACCACATGGAAGCAAGGTTATGAAAAGAATCAATGCGGCCAAGCTAAAGAACCCCAGCATAGCTTCAGCACTGGCTGAAGATTTAGAAATCAAGCTTGCTGACCGACACCTCGCAGGCAGCGCTGACGACGACTGGGAACGCTTCAGGGATGCTATCCATACATCTGGACTTAAGATGCTCGGGCCTCCACCTGCCTCAGTGAGGCAGTGTCTGTAGCTCAGTGTGAGCCTCAGTGTTTGTAGCTCAGAGGCCAGTTCATCTACCTTGAGCTGGAGCTCCTCCAGCAACCTGCACTTACTGCATGATTGGTTTGATGAGAATGATGAGGAGATACAGGTTCTACTTGAAAAGCACCATCTTCATTGGGCCTGTCAGAATGACCCATCTTCAGCTGCCAAGAAAAATGCTTTTACCAGTGCTCGCAAGACAGTCCAGAATAAACTGCGTAAAATGCAGGATGCCTTGCCGAGCGCCAAAGCAGATGAAATACGAGGATATGCTGACAGAAACGACTTGAAACGGTTCTACGAAGCCCTCAACACTCTTGATGGACCTCAATCTCTCGGGAGCTCCCCCATCCTGAGTACAGATGGTACAATTTTCATTACAGAGAAGGCTCAGATCTTGCAGAGATGGGCTGAACAGTTTGAAGCTGTCCTCAATCGACCGTCATCTATTAACAATAAGGCAATAGACAGGGTTCCCCAGGTTGAAATCAACAGTGCCACAGATGACCCACTGGCAGTAGCTGAAGTCATGAAAGCTGTCAGCCAGCTATCCAGTGGCAAAGCCCCAGGGGCAGATGCCATACCCGCAGAGATCTATAAAGCTGCTGGTCCTGCACTTAGGAGAAGCTCACCGAGTTGTTCCGGTCCTTTTGGAAGCAAGGATACATTCCTCAGGAACTTAAAGATGCTTCCATTGTAGACTTCTACAAGAGGAAGGGCAATCGGCAAGTATGCGACAACCACCAAGGAATTTTGCTGCTCTTCATCTCAGGAAAAATCCTTGCAAAAGTCCTGCTAAATCGTCTAGTCACTCATCTGGAGCTGGGCCTGCTTCTAGAGTCAAAGTGTGGCTTCTGCAAAGATCGTGGGACTACTGATATGATTTTTCCTGCACGCCAACTTCAGGAGATGTGTCAGGAGCAGAATCACAAGCTCTACACAACCTTTGCTGACCTCGTGAAAGCCTTCGATACTGCAAGCCGACAAGGCCTTCACTGGCTGTAACCACCACCCGGATCATGTCAAAGTTCAGCTGCCCTCCCGCAAATTCATTCAAATGGTACGCCAGTTCCATGATGGCCAGAGTACTGGATGGCAGAGAATCCTCTGAGACACTCCCAGTCACCAATGGCATCAAATAGGGCTGTGTACTCGCACCCACACTGTTCAGCATGATGTTTACTGCCATGCTGAATGATGCCTTCCAGGACGGTGTTACTGGAATCAGCCTCACGTACAGAGTGGATGGGAAGCTTTCCAACCTGAGGAGACTTCAAGCTATTACCAAAGTGAGAGAGATTTCCTCTTTGTCAATGACTGCGACCTGTATGCTGGCTCAGAGCCAGAGATGCAAGTCAGCATGGACAAATTTTCCACGGCATGTGACAACTTTGGACTCACCATCAACATTAAAAAGACCAAAGTCATGCACCAGCCTGCTCCTCATGCACTGTACACAGAACCCTGATCTGAGCAGCGACAGATCAGCCATGATCTTATTGAATGGCGGGGCAGGCTCGAAGGGCTAGATGGCCTACTCCTGCTCTTATGTTCTAACCCATAATCACAATCAAAGGGCAGAAACTACAGGCAGTGAACCAGTTCACTTATCTTATCCCAAGCAGTGGCTTTTGATGCAAAAGTTAACTGCAGAAAAGGCTAGTTCTGCTTTTGGTAGATTGCGCTCCACTGTATGGGAACGTCAAGGAATCAGCCCAGCAACAAAACTGGAGGTCAACAGCGCCGTGTTACTCACTACCCTCCAGTGTGCCTGTGAAATGTGGACTGTGTATTGAAGGCATGTAAAATAGCTTAATCATTTCCACATGACTTGTCTTCACAGAATATTATGCATCCGATGGCAAAACAAAGTACCAGACACTGAAGTTCTCTCTAGAGCAAGTCTACCATCAGTCCACACACTGCTGATGAGAGCGCAGACCGGGTGGGCAGGTTATGTCATCCCTATGTTAGATGAGCCGTACCCAAGCAGCTCCTTTTTGGGGAACACTCTGCTAGAAAGTGTTCGCATGGAGGGCAGAAGAAACATTTCAAGGACACACTCAAAGCCTCCCTGAAGTTGCTTGACACTGACACGACCACCTGGGGAATGATGGCACAAAACTGCCCTACCTAGAACCCTACAATGCAGAAACAGGCCCTTCGGCCCATCGAGTCTGCACCGAACACAATCCTACCCAGACCCTATCCCCATATCCCTACACATTTACCTGCTAATCCCTCTAACCTACACATCCCAGGACACTAAGGGACAATTTTAGCATAGCCAATGAACCTAACCCGCACATCTTTAGACTGTGGGAGGAAACCGGAGCACCCGGAGAAAACCCACGCAGACACGAGGAGAATATGCAAACTCCACACAGGCAGTGACCCGAGCCGGGAATCGAACCCAGGACCCTGGAGCTGTGAAGCAGCAGTGCTAACCACTGTGCTACCGTGCCGCCATAACCTGGCGCTGCCTCATCCACAAAGGCTGTCAAGCTCATGAAACAAGGCGTATTGCTGAAGCACAACTTAAGCACGAGCTGCGCAAGTCCAGAGCCACCAGCGTAACAACTACAGTGACTACACAAGTCTGTCCAATATGTGCCAGGACATTCCGTGCCCGAATTGGCTTGATCAGTCATCTTTGGACACACTGCAACCAGCCTCAAAATGACTAATGGTATTGAGGTTCTCATCGATGACGATGGATGAATAACATCTAACAGATACAGAGCACAGTGTGTACCACTTAGCAGATACAGAATACAATATACACTTACTTAGCAAATACACTGCAGCAACTCTACAAACTATTTCAGACAGTGCCTTCCAAACCTCAGTTCACCATCACCACCACCACCCCCGCCCCCCTCCTCCCCTCCCACCCCTACCCCCCTCCTCCCCTACCCCCCTCCTCCCCTCCCACCCCTACCCCCGCCCAAGTCTCTTAGCATCCTGACTTGGAATTCTATCACCTTTCCTACATCATCCTGGAACTCCTTTCTAGTCAGCATTCTGGGTGTTCGAGAAGGCAGCTCATCTTCAGCTTCTTAAGGACAATTAGTGATAGGCAATAAATGCTGGCTTCACCAGATGCCCATGTATGAGTAAGACACCAATGGCACAGATTCAGCCAGTGAAGCTCAGCAGGTATGCATATCCACTGTGAGCAGGGTGTAGAAATGTTACAAATGTTGGTGACTATAGTTCACTGAAACTTGTCTGGTTTGGCAGTATTGCAAACCTCGTAATACAGAAATACTCAGGGGACTGGATTTGTGGAAACAATCAACTTTTGCTGTTAATTTTTGAAAACAGGAATCTAAATTGAGACTTTTTCTTTTAGAAGTTTTCTTTTTGTATATATCATGATAAGATACACTTGGACATGAAGCATTTCTCACTCATTGTCAGATGGCTCGATGCAAAATAAAGTTGCCTTTAATCTAACCTCAACAATGCACTTCTTCCATTATTCACCCTCTGTGCTTTCTGACTGACAACTAGTACTGGATGAAGAGCTCCATGTTTACTCAGAACTAGGTGGAGACTGCCAAGTCACATGTCACATGGGACTCTTACGGCCAGCAGATATTTATTAACAAATGGTGAAAGGCTTACCAACTGCAACACTTAGTTCCCTGAATTTCAATCGGATTTAAGCCACAGCATGATCATAGAAAATCGAAGCAGGAATAGGCCATCTGGCCCTTCGAGCCTGCTCCACCCTTCATTTTGATCATGGCTCAAAATCCTGATCCCCCCTTCCCCTCATATCATGTCATATAACATGATTTTAATTAGCCATCTGATTAATGGCCAATGGAGTAATGTTTTGGCCCCATAGTGTGCAGAATCACGTTTCACTTTCAAAATGTTTTGGCATAGTACTCTGATGTAGTTTCAGAAATGAATCCATCTGCTGCAAGGGCCAATAAACACAGCCACTGAAACAGAAATTGGAGCTGAATAGTTAAGTATTTTGATCCTAACAAACCCATACCTACTCTTGGGTGCTATGCCCAACAGTTGGACAGCAAAGTCAATTTATGTAGGATTCAATGACCTATCAGATGTTGATTGATTAGTGGCATCTGGGGAAATATACTGATAGATTTGCCACATCCAACATTCCTGAACTGCTCAACATGGCAGAAGACAAACTCATGTTGAAAACATCCCAATCCTCTCAACTATTGCTACCCAATAGTGTTAGTCAGTGACTCTATGCAGCCAGTAGTAAGCCCCAATCCTAGGCTCAGAGATAAGGTGACAGCTGCTATCCCTTTCAGACATGTATTTCCTGCATGGTCAGAAAATGCAAAGGCCCATTTAGGATAGGTAGTGATGTTTTATTCTTCACTTACAATTTATTCTGGATTTGTCGCATGTTCATAGATCAAATAAACCATCTGAAAGATATCCAATCATCTTCTGAATTCTCTTCTTCAAATAATTTAAAAAATGAAAATATCCCGATCTCTGATGATATCCGAAAAACCACATTGGTTGACTGGATTTTCATTTGTCCAACACTTACAAGCAGAACTCAGATTTAATAAATAATTGCTGAGAATGTTGAGCCTCTCTTTCCAGACACCCACTGCCTCAACTCTCTGTCCAAGTTCCTTACTGGTCCTTGTGTCCACACCTGACCCCTCTCTCCTCTGTTGAAAACTGCCTGGCTTATTGCTTGGGTGCCTGCTGTATATTCACTAGCCATTGCTAACCAGTTCCCTGTCTCTTCGATTATGTACATCCTCTCATCTTCCTGAATTCTACCTCCCACTTTGGGATGGGGAGAAACATCACCATCATACCAAATCTCCCTGACCCTCCACCACTGCCTCCATCCCTGTCACCATTCATTACCTCATCAGCAGCATGAGCATCAAGTGCTCAATTATTGATTGCCAACTAAAAAAAGGTAACTGCTGAAAGGTCAATTAATAGCAATGATTAAAAATACAAAAATTACAGCCTATTTTTGCTTTAATTTGTCACTATAAAGTTGTGAAAACTTTACTTGCTTTAAGTTGTATAAATGCAATGCCAATTGAAAAAACAACCCTTGGAAGAAAATCATTTTATGTTCAGTTATCGCAAGACAAGACCCTAATAATTTTAGCACACTCATAACCGAGGTAACATTTACAATATGTAACAAGCTATTACAAAGTTCCCAAGTTTCAGCTGATCTTCTCTATCAGAGTGAAAGAATACATGATATATATATTGTACAAAGTGTTTTTGTTCTTATATTTACATTCCTGCAAAGATGCTCTGTGAAATCAGTGTAAATCCAATGAGTCATCCAAAAAGAGAAATAACTGCAGAAAAAACTAATGTTTACTCACCTGTGGACTGATGGCAGTGTGTGAAGGAGGCTTGTTAATCTCCCAAAAGCAAATATCATGAGCAGGATTGACTTGAGTGCTGGATTTTATTACTGTAAAAGCAACTAATACTATTTAATAGAAAAGTTCTTTTATGTAATATGTTTGAACTTCTAGTCTTCGGCACTTCAAAGTCAGTTGTCTCCATTTTGAAGAAACATCTTTTGATTGACATTAAACAAGCCTGACACACAAAATTCCACCTGTTACCCTGCAATGTGCAGAGGGTAACTATTGCTCAAAGTTAGTGATGTCATTAGCTACTATAGTTGTAAATGCAATTTGATGCACTTAAAGAAATTTTTTTCACTTCATCGTTGCAGTATATTAGAAAAGCCAGTGCGCAGCATTTTACTCTCAGGGCCACCTTAGTACATTTTCCATTTATTAATAGGACTCTGGAAAGATCCCCCAATTATGGCCACTAGTTGTATACTGAGGGGAGTAATAACTACAGACAGATTTTTATCATAAATCAAAACTAAAAAATACACAAGTTGACAGCATGAGCCTCATGCGAAACCAGCTGAACACAGACAAGTCATCAGCCACTTGTACGAGAAATAGATGGGCTGCTGCTTCAAGTGTGTTTATATCTGCACCCTTTCCACACTCTTTAATGAAGTGATTCCCAGGAAAGCAAAGACTTGTGTTAAAATCTGTGTGAAAGGAAGGTCATCACTCCCGAAAATGGATGCCCCACAGCAAAACTCCCAAAAGGATCTCATTTGTTTCAGAAAGATGGCAGGAGCTGGACTGTGTGTAAGACAAAAGAGAATCTGAAAAAAGTGCAGATGGAATCAGTGCTCTGGACATTTTACTGGCATGAAGGGATTGAGATCCAGCATTGACAGTCCTGGTCTGTATTTTATGCCACATAGTGGTATTGGTTGGCATTGTCCGAGTCTCTCTCCATATAGTCCCGCTCAATTAGAGACTCAATTCTTTTCTTCAAGTCTCCAGGCTGAATATTTGAAGTAAAGCAGGGACAAGGGGGGAAAAAAAAACAAGCAATAATTAAACATTTTTAATGATACCCTCCAGCTCACTCTGGCCCTAGTACCTGATGGCTAAATCAAATGCATAGCTTGATCTCTTCCATCAAAACATCTTTAAAACAGCCCCAGAAAAGCACCCTCTACTCCAACAATATAGTGCTTCAATTTTTCACATGCCTGTATAGAGTGGGCATTTGGAAGATGTTTCCATTAGTAGGAAAGACTAGGATCTGAGAACACACCTTAAAGTTAGAAGACGATCCTTCAGAATGGAGATGAGGAGGAAATTTCTTCAGCCACAGGGTGGTGAATCTAAGGAATTCATTGCCATAGAAGGCTCTGGAGGCCAGGTCATTGAATGTATTTAACAGAGATAGATAGGTTCTTGATTGGCATGGGATCAAAGGTTATGGGAAAAGGCAGGAGAAGGGCTTGAGGAACATATCAGCCACAATTGAATGGTACAGCAGATTCAATAGACTGAGTGGTCTAATTCTGCTCCTATATCTTATGGTTTTATTAGCCTTCTGTGTCTCACTTCCTCTGAATTATGGAGATACACCAGGGACCTGTTCCTGTTCCAAACTAGGTTCTGACCACCCAGCTTGTTGCTTTAACAACACTGACAATGTTTCCTGTGCTACCTTGCTTCAGACTCAGCCTATCATGTCCTAATCCAAACAAAGTTCGTACTAATCTGAAAGATAAATATCAATTCACATTTCCCTTCAAAGTCTCAATTAATTTCTCCCAGACTCTACCTCTTGTGTGACCAATCCCAGTTTCTTAAGGCTTAAAATTCAAGTGTCAAAAACGATGAACCATTAAACAACTCACTGGAGGAGGCGCTACAAACATCCCCATCCACAATGATAGAGGAGCCCAGCACATCAGTGATAAAGATAAGTATTTTCAACAATCTTCAGCCAGAAGTTCCAAGTGGATGATTCAACTCAGCCTCCTTGGCTTATTAGCATAGTGGTTATTCCAGTGCCTGGTAACGAATCATTTTTCCTTGCCTCCTGGGATCTGTGCTCTTTTCCTCAAGTTAAACATCAGTAAGTTTTCTTCTGCACTCAAAGCAACTTTTAAAACTAATTGGAATCAAGAATGATGGACGGTTTATGGATCAGGGCTTGAAGCAGCTTTGTACAATAGTCCAAGCTCACATTTCACAAGTGACCATTACCCATTAAACCAGATGTGTTTCTAGCTTTAACAAAAACAAGTGCTTGAAGTAAATAACAAATAACAGGTGGAAAAGACAAGCCTTTCATCTACTGCCTTCTCTAGGCAAAAACAGAGTGCAGACTTGAAGAGTTTGATTGGGGAAGACCATTTAAACTGGCAGGGAATTAATGTTCCTAAAGTTACGCAATAGCACAAATAGGATATCCGACTGAGAAATGTTGTTCAACCTAAGAGACAGGATATAGAATAGAAGGGGCACTAAGGAGAATGCAGATATATATTTTTAAAAATATATTTTGTCCTGAGGATATGAGCATCACTGGCAAAGCTAGCACTAATTGCCCATCCTGGATATCCCAAGAAGGTGGTGGTGAACAGCTTCAGTCCATGTGGTGGTGTAGGTACATCCACTGCGCTATCATATTATACCTCTTAACATTTAAGGAGTTGACCTAATGAAATGAAGGAATGGTGATATGTTCTTATGATATATTTCCAAGGCAGGGTGGCGTTTGGCTTGGAGAGGAACTTCCAGGTAGTGGGGTTCCCATTTGTCTGCTGCTGCCTTTATCCTTCTGGTAGTAAATGTCGTGTGCTTGAAAGGCAGGTGAGCCTTGGTGAGTTCCTGTAAGGCAGCTTGTAAACGGTACACACGGCACCAATGGTGGAGGCAGTGATTGTTTGTGGAAGGGATGCCAATCAAGTTGGCTGCTTTGTCCTGGGTGATGTTGAGCTTCTCGAATATTGTTGGAGTTGCCTCATCCAGGCAAATGAAGAGTATTCCATCCTGACTTGTACCTTGTAGATGGTGGAGAAGCTTTGGGAGCGGGGAACTTTTCCAGCCTTTGGCTTGCTCTTGTAGTCATAATATTTATATGGCTAGTCCAGTTCAGTTTCTGGTAAGTAGTCATCCCCCAGGAAGTTGACAGTGCAGGGTTCAACTATGGTAACGTCATTGACTATCAAAGGAGATGATCTCGTTACAGATAGCCATTGCTTAGCACTTGTGTGGCACGGATATTACTTGCCCCCCCACCCCAACCACTGACTCCCATTTTCACATTTGAACCATGGCTGCAATAAAGTCTGCAGCTGAGTGATCCTGGCAGAACTAGAACTGAGTGTCTGTTAGCAGTTATTGATGAGTAAGTGTTTAAGAGCATTGTCAATGCACCTTCCATCACTTTGCTGATGTGTAGGCTGATGGGGCAATAATCGGCTGGATTGGATTCGGCCTGCCTTTTGTGGGCAGGACATACCAGGGCAATTCTCCACATTGTCAGGTAGATGCCAATGTTGTAGCTATACTGGAACAAGATATTGTAGCTGTATTTGGTTAATGGTGCAGCTATTTCTGGAGTACAAGTGTTACTAATACATGGGATGTGGTCAGTTGATAGCTTTTGGCATATCCCGTGCCTGATATATTACATAGAGCAAAACAAATTGGCTGAAGATTGGCATCTGTGATGCTGAGGATTTCCCAAAGAGGCTGAGTTGAATCATCCACTTGGAACTTCTGGCTGAAGATTGTTGCAAATAGTTAACTTTTGCACTGATGTGTTCGGCTCCTCTATCATTGTGGATGGGAATGTTTGTGGAGCCGCCTCCTCCTCTTCCGCCAGCAAGTTGTTTAATTGTCCATCACCATTCATGACTATAGGTGGCAGGACTGCAGAGCTTAGATCTGATCCATTGGTTGTGGATTCGCATAGCTCTGTCTATCACTTGCTGCATAGGGCATACAAGTAGTCCTGTGATATAGCTTCACCAGACTGATGCCTCATTTTTAGGTATGTTTGGTGCTAGAATGCCCTCTGGCACTCATCATTGAACCAGGGTTGATCCCCAGGCTTGGTGATAATGATAGAATGGGGGATATGCTGGACAATGAGGTTACAGATTGTGATTGAGTACAATTCTGCTGCTGCTAATGGCCCACAGCACTTCGTGGATTTTGAGTCCCAAGATTCCGGTGGAAGAGGTCATAGCCAGGAGTGATGATGGTGGCGTCTGCGGTATTATCTTTAAGGTATGATTCTGTGAGCATGACTACATCAGGCTGCTGCTTGACTTGTCTGTGACAGAGCTCCCCCAATTTTGGTACAAACCCCCAAGTATTAGTGAAGAGGACTTTTCTAGGGTTGACTGGGCTGGGTGTGATTGGTGTCTAGATGGATAACAGATGGTTTGTTCGTTTTATTCACATTTGAATTTTCTGTATTAGCTTGTTAGGCCATTTCAGAGAGCAGTTGAGATTCAACTACATTCCTGTGGGTCTGGAGTCACATGTAGGCCAGACCAGGTAACGGATGGTTGATTTCCTTCCCTAAAGGATATTAGTTTTTAATGAGAATCTGACAGTTTCATATTTAGGATTATGTTACAGAATATGCTTAAATAAATTAAGAACACTTGTTGTGTGGTTCTGTTAGTAGTTGGAGAGGCCATAAACATCCCTGACTTGACAACCTGTTTCTGTAAATTTCAGTTGGTGGGGTGGCAGACTGACTGCTATTTCACCTTCATGCCACAGCCTGCAACAATGGTTCGATGGTGGCTCTAGTAACCACTGGTGACTGCAAGTTCAGAGGATTATCCCTATTTGGTGAGGGCGAATTTAAGGTATTGTGTACAGTTTTGGTCACCTAGTTACAGGAAGGATGTGCAGAGAAAGTTCACAAAGATGCTGCTGGGACTTGAGAAGCTGAGTTACAGAGAGATTGAATAGATTAGGACTTTATTCCCAGGAGCATAGAAGAATGAGGAGAGATTTGATGAAGGTGTGTAAGATTTTGATGGGTACAGATAGAATGAATGCAAGCAGTCTTTTTCCACTGAGGCTACAGGGTATGGGTTAAGGGTGAAAGGAGAAAAGTTTAAAAGGGAATATTAGGGGGGGATTCTTCACACAGAAAATGGTGGTATGAGCTGCCAGACAAAGTGGTAAATGCAGGGTCACTTAACATTTAAGAAAAACTCGAACGAGTTCATAGATGAGAGGGGTGTGGAGGGATATGGTCCAAGTCCAGGTCAGTGGAACCAGGCAAAAAATGGTTCGGCACAGAAAAGAAGGGCCAAAAGGCCTGATTGAGCTGTAATTTTCTATGGTTCTATTTTCACATGTTAACCCATCAACATTGGCAGTGCATCAAGTCTCAAATATACAGGCTGACCACACAATGAATTCAGAGGAATTTGAATCATAGAACCATAGAACCCTACAGTGCAGAAAGAGGCCCTTCGGCCCATCGAGTCTGCACCGAATACAATCTCAATCCCCTGCCCCCATATCCCTACATATTATATCCCCTAATCCCTCTAACCTACGCATCCCTGGACACTAAGGGGCAATTTCTTAGCATGGCCAATCAACCTAACCCGCACATCTTTGGACTGTGGGAGGAAACCGGAGCACCCGGAAGAAACCCACGCAGACACGAGGAGAATGTGTAAACTCCACACAGACAGTGACCCGAGCCAGGAATCGAAGCCAGGACCCTGGAGCTGTGAAGCAGCAGTGCTAACCACTGTGCAGCCATAGTCAGGCATGTTGTGGCTATGGCCCAGCATTGTGGTCTCCACTTCTGGACAGCAGAGATAAAGGGAAGTGGCTTGATATTTTAGCTGATAAATAGACTGGCAAGAGCAAGAATGGGTAGGATGGTGCCAAGTTCAATTACTGCTCTATGCTCGAGTTGGTTAAGACAGGAGACTGCAGTTGGAATTGGGAGAATAGGAAAGGAAAAATGCAAATTTTCCCCTTATTTTATTCCCAGCGATGTTAGCCAGATGCCAATATGTAAAAGCAGCTGAGAAAAGCCATGTTCATCACAATGAAACCATCTAACAGGATGAGAGTCCCATACAAATTGGAGCATATAGGAACAGGAGATGAATATACAGCTCCTTCAGTCTGCTTTATCTTTCAATTAGATTAAGGCAACATGGTGGCAAGCGGTTAGCACTGCTGCCTCACAGCACCAGGGACCTGTGTTCAATTCTGGCCTTGGGTCATCGTCTGTGTGGAGTTTGCACATTCTCCTCGTGTCTGCGTGTTTTTCCTCCAGATGTTCCAGTTTCCTCCCACAGTCCAAAGATGTGCGGTTAGGTTGATTGGCCATGCTAAATTGATCCTAGTGTCAGGGGATTAGCAGAGTAAATATGTGGAGTTATGGGAATAGGGCCTGGGTGGGATTATGTCGGTGTAGACTCGATAAGTCAAATGGCCAGTCTGCACCATAGGAATTCTACGATCTGTATCTTGGCTTTCATTTATCTACTATAGTTTCATAATACCCTTTGCTAACAAAAATCAATCTCAGTTTGAAACTTTTGATTATCTAGCTTCAGATTTTTTGAGAGAATGGAAGAGTTCTTGACTGCATGGAGAGCTGGCATACAGGCAGCAGCTGGGGAATTTCAGGGGTCAAAACAGACACATAACCAATTCATTGGCAACTCTCCCAAGTTATAAACTATATTATAAAAACTCTTTTTACCTTCACTGGAAATTTTAACTGGTCATAAAGTTCTGAAACAAGGAGGTTATGGCCGAGTGTCTTTCTCATTTTCATGATTCGAACTATAGCAGCATCTATTTGGTACTGTCTGTCCTTGAATACCCGCTCGGTCGTGCTTGTTTGCTCCTCAACCTGAAAAGGGACAAGAAAATACGAATGGCATCTCCCCCAAAATACTGTATTTTAACATTAATTTTCACGAAGATGGCCAGTAACAATGGTAATACACATTCTCCTGACACAATGAATTTTGGGTAAAATATCATGTCTTTAGAGGATTACATACCGTTTCCTTCATCTGGATTTGGTTAATCTTTATTCTGAACAATTTGTGCTTAAAGTCAGCATTAAAGATTATCTTGTCTCCATTTTCCACATCTTTGCCTTTTGGAACTTTGTTCAACACACGAGCTTTCCCACAGGCTAAAGACTGCAATGTTCTTCTTAATTCATCATTCTCTAAAGGAGGTCAAAATAGAAATAAACCAAAGAAGTGCATGCCTTGGAAAGGCATCTGTTAAATTCAATTATAGTACATATAGCAGTTTAATTGGAAAGTTACCATATGTTTGCAACATGTATTATTATGTAAGCAAAAAGGAAGAAAAGGAGCAATGTAAAAACAGGAGTTGGACATTTTGTCCCTCAAATCAAGTAATTTAGTTATCTAGATTAAAGTCTTTATGATTTTTTGGAGCTTTCCATGACAATTTAATAATCTAAATAAATCAACCCCCAAGTCTTTATGGCTTGCTGTGTTTAGTTTTTCAGCATTCGCGGAGCACTCTGTTCTATCCTTTCCTTAGATCCAAAACAGATAATCTCACATTTACCTAAACTGAAATCGCCTTGCCACAGTTTTGGTCATTTACTGAACCTATTAATATATTTGTACTTTTAGGCTTACAATGCCTAATTTTATTTATTTGTAAGGCCTTAATCTTATTTAATTATTAATTGGCAAAGTTGGCTATGTAGTTCCTTTCCAAGATCAAAGTTGTTAATAAGCAGTGAATTGTTGAGGCCCCAACACAGATCCCTGTGGGATGCCACAGGTCCTACTTTGCCAAAGTAAGTATTGCTGGAGTCTAACTGACTATATCACACTAAGTATTGGCAGACCTCTTGTTTGGCCAACGAGCACATTAATGTGGAGTTATCTGAGGCTAACTAGGAGGCACACAGTGACATTTCTTTTTAATGCTCTGCACTTAAGACAAGAGTGCTGTATGTCTGGTTGTATTAATTTTCACTCCCTTTATAGCCCCAGTTGGGGCTATAAAGGGAGTCCCTGGTGCTGCTGGGTTGGATTCCTGATCCATTTCAGTCCTTTTGCTCTTGCAGCTTTTTATTTAAAGGAAATAAATTCCAAAACTGAACAATACAACAAAAAAATGTGCAAATCTGAGTACAATTAAGACTGGGAGTGGAATTGAGGAGGTTTAGCGCTCCTATGACATTACTGCTCTTGTAGTGGTCGTGCGGCAGGACGCACTGTTGAAAGGAGTTGCTGTAGTTCATCATACGGATTCTACGAATTGCAGTGGTAGCGGGTGAAGGTTTTGAACTCAATGACAGCAACACAGGTCAGGCTCATTCCTTTTTCCTGAATGATGTTGAGGATATCGTGAGCTCATACATTCAGGATTTGAGGAATGGAATGGAGTCATATCATCCTGGCACCTGTAGACTGCCATGGTGTTAACATGGCAGTTAGTTAAACTTTCAAGACCACAGAGATGTTATGGTAGAGCAATGGTGGTGCCACAGAAGATAAAGGAAAGTATACAGACATCACTCATGGAGGCATGTGCCAACCCATCCACAGCTCAAGTTTGGATTCTGTCCAACTCTTGCTAGGTTGGCCTGGGTGCCTCATTATAAGTGTGGCGAATGAAGTTGATATTGTGGAAGTTATTTCAACATTATAACACAGGGGAGGTCTTTAATGAAACAGATGGGTTGGTTGTGTGATGGATCAATCCTTTCAGAGAACATGAATAGGAAAGGCTGACACTTCAATCATTAATAGTGTCCTGGCCTATGAACCAGCTATCCAATGGAGGGCCAAGCATACCCCTGAAAGCTTACTCTGTCCCCAAGCTTCCACTGTCTGGAAAATTAAGGTGAGTACAAGAGATTCTGCCGCCACCACCAGAACGGGGAATTACTGCTGACTGGCACAGCTTTGAGAATTGTCATGATGATAGCTGATTTTGACAACTTCGCACTAGGTAGCTAAACTTATTATAATTTCTTATTGCTTTGCTATCCTGTTTCCATTTAATTGGAATGTAGAGAGGACATAACAGGCAAGCCATCTTATTATAGAATCTGAAGTACAGAGCGTTTGGGACCTGCTTTGTTCAAAAAAATGCAGCTAAGGAAAATGAGAAATGCAAAAATCTGATTAGGTAGCTTAATTAATTGTTGAATTTTGATTGTGTTGAGACTAGGTACCGTCTTGCACGGAGCAGCTACTCAACTGCTATCAGTAACAGATCAAGCAGCAACTTAAATCTCAACACAACCAGGTGTTTGGAATTTGGATTGCTGACTTTACACAGGGAACAACTTCTAGTGCGTCTGTACAGCAAAGATCAAACTATCAACTCAAACTTCTGAACGATTTTGATACCTATGCCAGTCGCAGCCTCGATTTCCTCCATATTGAATTCATTGCCCTCGTTGAACATTAGCAACACTAAGGTCTGGAAGAGTGAAACTTGCAGCTCCTTTTTACCCTAGAATGCATATTGAAGAAATACTAATGAGGTCAAATGGGAGCAACATAACTTTGGGCTGCAAGGTTTTTTAAAAAATAACTGAGGCACATATTGATATGTTGGAGGAACAATCTCATTGTTGCTCCAATAAAAGCAACAGTGAGCAAATAGCAATAGAATACAAGTGCTTATTTGTTAATATCATATATGAACCATACTATAATATATTGAAACATATTTGATATACATTAATGTAATATATAGTATACATGAATAAATGTACATACTGACCCCAAATACGACTTGTAGGAAGGAACTTAAGAAGGAAATTAGAAGAACCAGAGGGGGTCATGAGAAGGCCTTGGCAGATAAGATTAAGAAAAACCCCAAGGCATTCTACAAGTGTGAGAAGGCAAAAGGATGAGATGTGAAGGAATAGGACCTATCAAATGTGACAATGGGAAAGTTTGTATAGAACCAGTAGAAATAGAAGAGGTGCTCAATGAATACTTTCACGGTGGAAAAGGATCTTGATGGTTGTAGTGCAGGCTTGTGGCGGACTGAAAAGCTTGAGTATGTTGACATTAAGGAAGAGGTTGCGTTGAAGCTTTTGAAAAGCATCAAGTTAGATAAGTCGCCGGGGCCGGATAGGATGTACCCCAGGTTACTGTGGGAGGCGAGGGAAGAGATTGCAGAGCCTTTGGCGATGATCTTTGTGTCATCTCTGGAGATGGAAGCGGTTCCGGAGGATTGTGGACGTGGTTCCTCTATTCAAGAAAGGGAGTAGAGATAGCCCAGGAAATTATCAACTGGTGAGCCTAACCTCAGTGGTTGGTAAGTTGATGGAAAAGATCCTGAGAGACAAGATTTATGAACATTTGGAGAGGTATAGTATGATCAAAAATAGTTAACACGGCTTTGTCAAAGGCAGAGCGTACCTTATGAGCCTGGTTGAGTTTTTTGAAGATGTGACTAAACACATTGACGAAGGAAGAGCAGTAGATGTGGTTTATATGGACTTCAGCAAAGCGTTCGATAAGGTCCCCCTTGCAAGACTTATTGAAAAAGTGAGGGGGCATGGGATTCAAGTGGACATTGCTTTGTGGATCCAGAACTGGCTTGCCCACAGAAGGCAAACAACAAGCTGGTTGTAGATGGGTCTTTTTCTGCATGGAGGTCGGTCACCAGTGGAGTGCCCCAGGGATCTGTTCTGGGGCCACTGCTGTTTGTGATTTTTATAAATGACCTGGATGAGGAAGTGGCGGGATCGGTTGGTAAGTTTGCCGATGACACAAAGGTTGGAGGTGTTGTAGATAGTTTGGAGGGATGTCAGAAGTTGCAGCGAGACATAGATAGGATGCAAGACTGGGTGAAGAAGTGGCAGATGGACTTCAACCTGGATAAGTGCGTCGTGGTTCTTTTTGGCAGGTCAAATGGGTTGAAGAAATATTAAGGGTAAGACTCTTAGCAGTGTGGATGATAAGAAGGATCGTCCATAGGACTCTCAAATCAGCTTCACAGGTGGAGGATGTGGTTAAGAAGGCATATGGTGTACTGGCCTTCATCAAATCGAGGAATTGAGATAATGCTGCAGCTGTATAAGACCCTGGTCAGACCTCACTTGGAGTACTGTGGTCAGTTCTGGTCACCTCATTACAGGAAGGTTGTGGAAGCCATTGAAAGGATGTAGAGGAGATTTACAAGGATGTTGCCTGGATTGGGTGGTATGCCTTATGAGGATAGGTTGAGAGAGCTTTGTCTTTTCTCCTTGGGGACACGAAGGATGAGAGATGACCTGATAAGGTGTATAAGATGTTGAGAGGTATTGATCGGATGGATTCTCAGAGGCTTTTTCCTAGGGCTGAAATGGCTGCCACAAGAGGATACAGGTTTAGGGTGCTGGGGAGTCGGTACAGAAGAGACGTCAGGGGTAAGTTTTTCACTCAGAGGGTGGTGGGTGCATGAAATCGGCTGCTGGCCGTGGTGGTGGAGGCGGATTCGATAGGGTCTTTTAAGAGACTTCTGGATGAGTACATGGGACTTAGTAAGATTGAGGATTATTGGTAAGCCGAGTGGGTAGAGGTACGTTTGGCGCAACTTGTGGGCCGAAGGGCCTGTTTATGCTTAGTTTTTTCTATGTTTCTATGTCCTCAAAATGGCATCAATGGTGAACTATCACTCTGCAGTGGCTCACCTGAGATCAAAATGGAAAGTGCCCATCTTATTTGACTTTAGTGACTCAGGGTCAGACCAACCTCTCTAACTCAGGCCTGGTCAGACTGAAGAAGCAAAGAAAGCAGAGTAAGTTTCTAAAGTAAATTAATGGGATGTTGGTGCTTCTATGTCGACAGGGAAGGGACTAGATATTTTTCAAAGGGTAGCGGGCAGGGAAGTGAAGAGGGTTATATCATTCAGGTTGGGGAGAGGGTGGTGGTGATGGGGGTTCAGTCTGGGTATTTAAAATAGTTACTCTTAAGTCAGAGTGCTTTTTTTCCTTCTAAGTCTTTCAGAGTAACTATCAGGGTGTGACAAAGTTGTGCCTTTGAGAAATATATTTAAGTTATGCTTCTTGTGCAGGTTCTGTTTTAGCAGTTTGTTTTATTATCAGTGCTGTTTTGTCCGCACCAGGCAAATCTGTTGTGATGGCAGTAGCCTAATTGGTGCTAATTGCTAGAATGTTTATTTTCAGCTGAATTACTGTTGTTCTGTTATTTTAGTGTTTTCCCCTTGAGTTTTGCAGCATAGGGTTTGAATGACAGTATTATGACAGGGTGGTGGATTAGGCCCACAGATAGAAACATAGCTCAATTGTTTTTTTGGGAGCTGTAGAAAGAAATAGGGTGGCACTCTCTGGGTTGCTGCCCGGTAACAGCAGGGCAAAGAATGAAGAGATCATGCAGCTGAATGCATGGTTGAGGGATTGGTGTAGGGTAGAGGGCTTTACTTTTGTGGATCACTGGGAGGTGTTTAAGAGAGAAGGGCAATTGTACAGGAAGGGTGGGGAGAATTTGAACGGGAGGGGAACTAATGTCTTAGCGGGGAGGTTAGCTGGGGTGTTTACGAAGGGTTTAAACTAATATGGAGGGGGGGGTGGGGAGGTGGCTGGGAGAGAGTCGGGTGAAAGAAAAAGTATCAGGGAGAAGGTGGTTCTGAGGGACACTTGTGGGCTGAACTGTGTCTGTTTCAATGCTAGGAGTGTGGTAGGGAAAACGGATGAGCTTAGGGCCTTGATGTTTGTGAGGCAGTTAGATGTAGTGGCTGTAACGGAGACGTGGTTACGGGAGGAGCAGGACTGGCAGCTGAATGTTCCTGGGTACAAATGTTTTAGGTGTGACAGAGGAGGGTTGAAGAGAGGAGGAGGGGTGGCACTGTTAGTCAGGGAAAACATCACAGTAGTGCAGAGGGAGGACGATATGGAAGAGATAGGGATTGAGTCACTGTGGGTGGAGTTGAGGAATAAAAAGGGAGAGATCACATTGCTAGGGGTGTACTATAGGCCACCCAACAGCCCTAAGTCAGTGGAGGAAGGCATTTGCAGGGGCATTTTGGACAGGTGCAGGAAGAACAGAGTGGTTGTAGTGGGTGATTTTAATTTTCCTGGAGTGAATTGGAGGGGGCCGAGAGCTGGGGGTACGGAGGGAGAGGAGTTTGTGAACTGTGTTATGGAAGGGTCGCTAGAACAGTATGTAACTAGCCCGACTAGGGGAGGGGCTATACTGGATCTAGTGTTGGGAAACGAGCCGGGGCAGGTGGGTGAGGTAGAGGTAGGTGAACATGTGGCGAACAGTGACCACAAGTCCGTCTACTTTAGGATAAAAATGGAAAGGGACG
This sequence comes from Prionace glauca, assembly GCA_037974335.1. Lineage (NCBI taxonomy): Eukaryota > Metazoa > Chordata > Chondrichthyes > Carcharhiniformes > Carcharhinidae > Prionace > Prionace glauca. Next base: position 75,822,945 of record CM075733.1, on the reverse strand, counting down.
AGTGCCGTCCGAATGGGAGTGTGCTGAACTGGGGAAAGGCGAGCTATGGCAGGATTAGGAGGGAGCTGCAGCAAACTGATTGGGAGGGACTGTTAGCTGGCAAGTCCACGGTTGGCAAGTGGGAGGCATTTAGGGACAAAATGAAATGGTTGCAGGGGAGGTATGTTCCGGTTAAGCGAAAGGATGGGAAAGGTAGGATTAGACAGCCGTGGATTACGGGGGATATTGAAGACTTGGTCAGGAAGAAGAGGGAGGCGTATGCTAGGTCAAAACAAATGGGTACGGAGAGTGCGCTGGAAGAATATAGCGAGAGTAGGAGGGAGCTAAAAAGGGGAATTAGAAGGGCGAAGAGAGGGCATGAGATGGCTTTGGCTGGTAGGATTAAGGAAAATCCAAAGGCATTTTATTCCTATATCAGAGGCAAGAGAGTAGTTAGAGGGAAAATTGGTCCTCTTAGGGACAAGAGTGGAGAGTTGTGTATTGAGTCGGAGGGGATGGGGGAGCTCCTGAATGAATACTTTGCGTTGGTATTCACAAAGGAGAGGGGTTCGGAATCGTGTGGTCTCTTGGAGGGAGTGGAGGTTTATTTGCAGGATATAGTTATTACGAGAGAGGAAGTGCTAGGGCTTTTAGGTAGCGTAAGGACGGATAAAGCTCTGGGGCCTGATGGTATTTATCCCAGGCTGCTTAGGGAGGCGAAAGATGAAATTGCTGGGCCTCTGGCGCAAATCTTTGTCTCTTCTTTGGACACAGGTGAGGTGCCAGAAGACTGGAGGGTAGCAAATGTGGTCTCGTTGTTCAAAAAAGGTAGTAGGGATAACCCTGGAAATTATAGACCAGTGAGTTTGACGTCGGTGGTAGGGAAGTTAATGGAAAAAATACTTAGGGGTAGGATGTATGAGCATTTGGAGCGTTGCGATCTGATTAGGGATACGCAACATGGCTTTGTTAGAGGGAGGTCTTGCCTTACGAATCTGGTGGAATTCTTTGAGGAGGTGACAAAAACGGTTGACGATGGGAGAACCGTTGATGTCATCTATATGGATTTCAGTAAGACGTTCCCTCACGGTAGGCTGGTAGAAAAGGTTAAGGCGCATGGGATACGAGGCCAGGTAGCTAGGTGGATTGAGAACTGGCTGGGAAATAGGAGACAGAGGGTAGCTGTGGAGGGGACCTTGTCGGGCTGGAGGCCAGTGACCAGTGGTGTGCCGCAGGGCTCAGTACTGGGACCTCTCCTCTTTGTAGTCTACATAAATGACTTGGAAGAGGGCGTAGGTGGTGTGATTAGCAAGTTTGCTGATGACACCAAGATGGCAGGTTTGGCAGGTACGGAACTGGATTGTCAGGTGATACAACAGGATATAGATAGGTTGGTGCAGTGGGCAGATAGGTGGCAGATGGCATTTAATCCTGACAAATGCGAGGTGATGCATTTTGGACGGAATAATGCAGAGAGGAGCTATGTGATTAAAGGGAGGCCGATTAGGAGTACAGACATACAGAGGGACCTGGGAGTGCAGGTTCACAAATCCATGAAGGTTGCGTCACAAGTGGAGAAGGTTGTTAGGAAGGCTTATGGGATGTTGGCCTTTATAGGAAGGGGCATACAGTATAAAAGCTGCCGTCTAATGCTTCAGTTGTACAGAACGTTGGTTAGACCGCATTTGGAGTACTGCGTCCAGTTCTGGTCACCTTACTACCGGAAGGACGTGGAGTCTCTGGAAAGGGTGCAGAGGAGGTTTACCAGGATGTTGCCTGGCATGGGGGGACTGGGTTACGAGGAGAGGTTGAAGAAACTGGGACTATTTTCCTTGGAAAGACGGAGATTGAGAGGGGACATGATAGAAGTATATAAGATAATGAAGGGAATGGATAGAGTTAATAGTGAGAGACTGCTCCCTAGACTGGGTACGAACACGAGAGGTCATCATTTAAGGATGAGGGGGGAGATATATAATTTGGAGGTGAGAAGAAGGTTCTTTACGCAAAGAGTTGTGGGGGTCTGGAACGTGCTACCGAGTAGAGTGGTGGAGGCAGGAACGTTGGACTCGTTTAAGATGCAGTTAGATAGGCACATGAGTGAAACGAGAATGGAGGGATGTGGTAGGGGATATTAAATAGGGTTAACCCTCGGGAGACACCGGAAAGGCAGGCTGTAAGATTAATATTATTGTCTTTATTCCACAGGTGGAGGTCCACCTCGTGTCAAACGAGGGGCATTCACACGGCGGGTTGTGCGTGGGCTGCTCTTGGAAGTTCCAGAAGTGGCCTAGTACTTCATGTTGGTGTGTGTGCTTGATCCTGGACCGGTAGATGGGCACCACAACAGCTCAGTGACTTAGCACTGCTGGCTGTGCAGGCACATGGATTTGGGCCTGTGTCTGTGGGAGTTTGCGCATTCTCCCTGTGGTTGCGTGGGTTTCCTCCGGGCGCTCCGGTTTCCTCCCACACCCCAAAGATGTGCTCTCAGGCTATCGGTTTTTACCAAATTGACACTATTTCTTCCCTGAATCGGACTGAGTAGGGTTCCATTCATAGATATGCAGGGTAGAATAGGTGTAGGGTGGTGTGGCGGCGCGGGCTCGTTGGGCCGAAGGGCCTGTTTCCCGTGCTGGGTTGTTCTTTGTTCTTTGTAAATAGCTCATTCTCATAAGTGTGGAGACTGGGATCTTCCAGAAAGTAGGGTTATTATTCTGAAGTTCTGCTGTTTGAGGATATATCCTTCTTTGGAAACTGCTGTATAGAAATAGAAGGCAAGTGTCTTTCTGTATTGGTCCAGGGAGATTAAAAGGCTGGAAATCTAGTATCCACAAACATATCTGTTTATGGTGCTAACTGTTTCTGAAGTAGGATTTATGTCTATGAGGATGTTACTTACATTAGAACTATTGATATGTATAGCTGTTAAGATTTTGTTTAAGTATTTTAATTGGTAAAAGTTTTGCTAATTCTTTTTGTTATATTCTGTGTTCTCAAATAGTTTGTTTTAATGAAAGCTTCGTAGTGGGTCAATTGGATCATACCTGGAGTGAAATACCTTATGGTCACCGTAATGTTCGGGTCTCGGCTGACTTCACAATACCTTGGAGTTTCTGATCTCGCCCCTAACATAGGATATCCTGCTAGGATAAAACTAGCAGAACCATCCTAAATTTATAATCATTGGATGGCTTCCAGCCTGGCGCAATTGTCCAGAGAACGTTAACTCTGCTGGACAATTGCCAGCTAAACCCTTGCTTGGTAACTTCCGAAAGGGACTCTCCAGTGCATCTTTGGGGTAACCCCCAAATCTAGCAGTGGGTAGTCCAATATTTACTTTACTAACACGGTCTAAAAATTTATCATTCAACCAGCTGAATTGTGCAGAACGTGATAATTTCTTGTAAAGATTCTGAATTAACAGATTAGTTGAATGATGCAACTTTGAATGGAAGAGTTGATCTTACATCAATAAATGTAATGTTGATCTCGGTTTCGTGTGAATGAACTCTACATGGAGGACACAGAAGGAAATTATGCTGGAAATATGACAAAACAGAAAGCACAGCAAATGTTCATGAGGTGATACACCAACTTGGAAGAAACCATAGAAACCCTGCAGTGCAGAAAGAAGCCATTTTGGCCCATCAAGTCTGCACTGACCACAATTCCACCCAAGCCCTACCCTCACATATTTACACACTAATCCCTCTAACCTATGCATTTTAGGTCACCAAGGAGCAATTTTACCATGGCCAATCAACCTAACCCGCACATCTTTGGTCTGTGGGAGGAAACAGGAGCATCCTGAGGAAACCCAGCAGACACGAGGAGAATGTGCAAACTCCACACGGACAGTGACCCAACCCGGGAATCGAACCCGGGTTTCTGGAGCTGTGAAGCAGCAGTGCTAACCACTGTGCTATTGTGCTGCCCAAGAGAAGAGAGAAATTAGCACTTCAGCCATGGGCCTTTTCACAAGAGGAATTTGAGTAAAAAGTGGTTATATCGCCTAATTTAGGTCCTTCTCCTACCACTCTCTCCCATTTACTTATCTAACAACTTCTTCATTTAGTGGGATAAAGTTCCAGGAAGGGGACTGGAATAAGGAGGAAGGTGTAAAGAATGGATTTGTACTTGAACAAAGAACAAAGAAAATTACAGCACAGGAACAGGCCCTTCGACCCTCTAAGCCTGCACCGACCATGCTGCCCGGCTTAACTAAAACCCCCTAACGCTTCCAGGGACCATGTCCTTCCCTTCCCATCTCATTCACGTACTTGTCAAGGCACCCCTTAGAAGTCACTACCATATCCGCTTCCGCTACCTCCGCTGGCAATAAGTTCCAGGCACGCACCACTCTAAAAAATTCACCTTGTACATCTCTTTTAAAACTTGCCCCTTGCATCTTAAACCTATGTTCCCTAGTAACTGACTCTTGCACCCTGGGAAAAGGCTTCTGCGTTTCCACACTATCCATGCCTCTTATAATCTTGTAGACTTCTATCAGGTCTCCCCTCAACCTCCATTGTTCCAGTGAGAACAAACCAAGTTTGTCCAACCTCTCCTCATAGCTAATGCCCTCCATACCAGGCCACATCCTGGTAAATCTTTTCTGTACCCTCTCCAAAGCCTCCACATCCTTCTGGTAGTGTGGCGACCAAAATTGAACAGTATATTCCAAGTGTGGCCTCACTAAGGTTCTATAAAGCGTCAACATGACTTGCCAATTTTTAAACTCAGTAGCCCAGCTGATGAAGGCAAGCATGCCATATGCATTCTTGTCTATCTTCTTCACTTGCACCTTTCAATGACTTGTGTACCTGTACACCCAGATCCTTTTGCCTATCACTCTTAAGGCCTTTCACATAATACACATATTTCCTATGCGTATTAGGCCTTTCAAAATGCACTCTCTCATTTGTCTGGATTAAATCCATCTACCATCTCTCTGCCCAAGTCTCCAAATGATCTATATCCTGCACACCATTAATTTTAATGGTTACATGATCAACTTGTAAATGGTAAGCTAAAGTGGAAAACTGCCAATAAAACTCCATTATTTAGGAAGGTCAGATAAAAACATGAGAAAATTATAGGCCTATTGTGGGAAAATTACTAGAATCTGTAACTGGGGTTAGAGTGACTGAGCAATTGAACAATATGAACTAATCAGTGAGAGCCAGCAGTAATTTGTAAGAATAAGATGTGTATAAAGGGTGGCACAGTGGTTAGCACTGCTGCCACCCAGCACCAGGGACCTGGGTTCAATTCTGGCCTTGGGTGACGGTGTGAAATTTGCACATTCTCCCTGTGTCTGCCTGCGTTTTCTCCAGGTGCTCTGGCTTCCTCCCACAGTCCAAAAATGTGCAGGTTAGGTGGATTGGCCATGGTAAATTGCCCCTTGGTATCAGGGAGATTAGCAGGGTAAATACATGGGGCATGGGGATAAGGCCTGGGTGAGATTGTTGGTGGTGTTGGCTCGATGGGCTGGATAGTCTCTTTCTGCACTGTAGGGACTCTATGACTAATAAACATATTTACACTAATGTGTGGATAAGGGACAGTGAATGGATATTATTTATGAGGAGTTTCTGAAAGCATTTAATAAGGATTCACATAACAGTAACAAAAATGAGACAGTGCATGGGATAGGAGAGAACTTACTAGCTTGGGTAGGGAATTGAACAGAAAGTAAGACACAAGTTGCTAACATATAGCTGGTGGTGTCTGGCAGATATTTGTACTGAAGCTTCAGCTTTTCAGTATCAGGTCACTGGACTCTATAAATAATTTGGACAAAGGAATAAGGAGTCATCTATCTAAGCTTAAGTGACACAATAAATTATAGAGTGAACAGGAAAGAGAGCAGATAGTTGTAAATGGACATTGGTTGATGAGTGAACTGGCAAAACTTTGAAAGATAGCATTCAATGTACATAAATGAAATAATTCCCTGGACCCAAGAAAGACTGATAGAGTCATAGAGTCTACGGCGTGGAAACAGGCCCTTCAGCCTAATGTGTTCATGCCACCCTTTTTTTTATAGCTGCTAAACTAATCCTAATTGCCTGCATTTGGCCTATATCCCTCTATACCCATCTTACCTATGTAACTGTCTAAATGCTTTTTAAAAGACAACATCAATCAGAATACTTTTTAAATAGCATGTTAGTGGGAAGTAGGACATATTTATACATTTTTAATATTTTACCTCGGTAGGTTTTAGCACAATAAAACCAATCTCTTAAAGTTTAACTGAATAATATCTTTGGCTTACATACTGCATACATTCAAGTGCATACTTAATGGGCAGTGCAGCATTCTTTTAAAATGGAAAACTTCTGCTACAACCAAATAGGGGAGGGAGAGGGAGATGGCACTATGCTGCTCACCATCACAAAGTGTATAAACAAACACATGCTTCTTTTAATTTTGCCTGTTAAAGGGAAAAAAGCAAGTTGTTTTTAAAACAAGTATATCGTGCTGCCAAGCAATTTAATTTTCATTGCGTTAGATAACTCACATTCCCTTATTCCACAGTCACCATTATTTTCACCAGATGTACACAACAACAAAATATATTGAAAAAAGTTCCTGATAAAGTCTCACCTCATTGAATTCTGTTTTCAAAACACAATGTCCTAATGTTGGCTGCCATTGTAGTTTTCTGCCACTGTGTTTTCCAAGGTAAAACGTCTTAAATATCTCCTGCAATTTTATCATCTAAAAACATAAATATTTAAGTATTACAAGTGTAATGACATATAGATGTGACATTCATTTGCGCAGCAAGTGTCATTCAGGTCTGTCTGACTGAGATCTACCCCATCCTCATCGCTCTGCACATTTTTGGCTTTAAGTATTTATTCAAGTCTCTGCAGGTTATTATTGAATCTGCTTCCACCTCCCTTTCAGACAGTGCATTCCAGATCACAAACACTCGCTGCATTAAATGCGCTCTGTTTGTCAATTATCTTAAATCTGTGTCCCCTCGTTACCAACCTTCCAGCTAATGGAAACAATTGTTCCTTATTTACCCTGTCAAAACCCTTCATTATTTTGAACATAGTCCAATAAGTCTTCCTTAACCTTTGCCTCGGAGGAGCAGAGCTTCTCTAGTCTCCCCAAAAGCATAAAACAACTCTAGCAAGGAAAGAATTTTTCTCCCTTTATGATCACTGTGCTCATTGACTGGAAAGAGAGGGCTGATAGAATACACTTGTGTCAACCCCACCACATCAAACATCAAGAATAAACTCTGAAAAATCAAGAGATCCGGTATAAAAACTGAGTATTTTTTTCAAACATAAACCAGCAGAAAAATTGATAATAGATAATACATGTCATTTTTAAAATTTAACCTCCAATAGGTCAGGGCTCTTTAGGAAAACAATGGGCTGGGTTTTGAAAGCTCACTAGAGGCAGGAATGAGGCCAACAGGACTGGAAATTCAGCACTGGCTAGCACCTTCCAACCTCTGGGAAGGCAGCTCCCCACTGAAAGGTAGGTTAATTATTAGCATAACTAAAAGGTTTCCAACAGCAAATGGCATTTTACAGTTAGCAAGGAACTTAGGAGTTCAGGTTGATGGCGAGTGGGAGAACCAGAACCAGCTAGCACTGGCATAGCCATGTGAAATGCTATGGGTGCATGGCTGAGAGATTCAGCAGGCAATGAGCTGACGCAGAGGTGGCTTCTGCAGCCCAGCAGGAAAGGAAAAGACAAGAAAAGAAAAAGGGGGCAAAGGAGGAAAGGGAGGGAGGGAGGAAAGGGAGGGAGGAAGGAAGGAGGAAAGGGAGGGAAGGAAGAAAGAAAGGGAGGGAAGGAAGAAAGAAAGGAAGGGAGGAAGGAGGAAAGGGAGGAAGGAGGGCTCTTTATTCCTCCTACCAAAATGTATCAACCCACACTCAGCCATATTGAAATTCATTGCCCTTTACAATCCTGTTCTGCAAGTTTATTAATATCCTCTGATGTTTTCTCACCCTCTTCCTCAGCATTAAATGCCCAATTTCACTTATGAATGTAGATCAAACTGATCACTATCTGACTTCACTTACCTCCGGAGGTAAATGTATTTCCATGGGTGTGTATGTTGGCCAGTATCCCATTGTCAGAATGTTGACTGTAAGATCTATCTTGCTTGGATCATTCTGATTTTGAATGTACTGAAAAGGCAGAGAGAAAATTTGCGCATTAAGAACACATATATATGAAAGCTCCACAAAATGCTTCCTGGTCAAAAATGTTGAGAGCCTTGTTTCAATGGTGGAAGATGAAAATTCACAAAAAATCAAAAATCAAATCAGCTTGATTGTCAAAATTGATGCTGGTACATAAGGTGATGGCCATTTACTCATGCTCTATGAAGCACAGGGCCTCCCAGGAATCTGAGCTCAGCTACAAATCCACCACAAGAAATGATAGCAGGTCCTGAACTCAGCTTCAGACCAGGTCTGAAGTGCCTCAAATCAATGTGTACAATTTGTAGGTAACAATATGGAGTGAGGGTATATAGAAAGGAAGCAAGTGCAGTGGCTAAAATCATCAGTAATTCCTTTGAATTCATATGAGCTATTTAATATATCCAATGCATCTTATACATCAGACCAAAGCTTTCCAAATTTGGATGCCCTAGTTAGACCTCCCCAGCAAACTACGATGTCAAATGCACTGAAATCTTGGCTTTGTTAATTTCACAAGTAATGGGGAAGCACCCAGGACATATGAACAAAGAGCAGGAGTAGACCACTCATCGCCTTGAACCTGTTGCCCAATTTATCGGATTAAAAATCTCAAATCTGAATCCCACCTATCCCCAATAACCTATCACCCCCTTGCTTACCAAGGGTCTATTCACCTCTGCCTCAAAAAAAGACTTTGCCTCACCTCAGTTTTATATGCGTGATCCCTAGCTCTAAATTATCCCAGAAGAGATTAGCATCCTTTCCATAACCATTTGCCCAAGACCCCTCAGGGGGTTTTTGTTTCAATTAAGTCTAAGAACATAAGAACATAAGAAATAGGAGCAGGAGTAGGCCATCTAGCCCTTCGGGCCTGCCCCGCCATTCAGTAAGATAATGGCTGATCTGAAGTGGATCAGTTCCACTTTCCCGCTTTCTCCCCATAACCCTTAATTCCCTTGTCTATCAAAAACCTATCTACCCGTGACTTAAATATATTTAGCGAGGTAGCCTTCACCACTTCAACAGGCAGAGAATTCCAAAGATTCACCACCCTTTGAGTGAAGAAGTTCCTCTTCAACTCCGATCTAAACTGCCCCCGCGCCCCCCCCCCCTTATCTTGAGGCTGTGCCCTCTCGTCCTGCTATCCTTTCTAAGCGGGAAGAATCTTTCTACCTCTACCCTATCCATCCCTTTCATTATCTTATATGTCTCTATAAGATCCCCCCTCATCCTTCTAAACTCCAACGAGTAGAGACCCAGTCTATTTAGTCTCTCTTCATAGTCTAACCCCCTCATCTCCAGTATCAACCTAGTGAACCTCTTCTGCACTCCCTCCAAGGCCAATATATCCTTGCGCAAGTGCGGCGACCAAAACTGCACACAGTACTCCAGATGCGGCCTCACCAGTACCCTGTACAGTTGCAGCAAAACTCCCCAGTTTTTATATTCTATCCCCTTCGCTATAAAGGCCAGCATTCCATTCGCCTTCTTGATCACCTGCTGCACCTGTAGGCTGGGTTTTTGCGACTCGTGCACAAGGACCCCCAGGTCCCTCTGCACTGTAGTATGCTGCAGCTTTTCACCCTTTAAATAGTAATCCCTCCTACTATTATTTCTGCCAAAGTGGATAACCTCACACTTGCTAACATTATACTCCATCTGCCAGGTCCTCGCTCACTCGCTTAGCCTATCCAGATCTCTCTGGAAAAGCAAATTGCGTGGAGGGTGTGGAAAGTCTGCACTCATCTTCATGTCATCAACAAATTTTGTCACCCTACACTCAGCTCCCTCCTCCAGATCATCTATATAAATGGTAAATAGCTGAGGCCCCAGCACCGATCCCTGCGGCACTCCACTAATCACCAACCGCCAATCAGAATAGCACCCATTGATACCAACTCTCTGCTTCCTATTAGACAACCAATCCTCTATCCACGCTAACATCTTACCCCAACACCCAACTCTGTGCACCCTAACCTTCTGTAGCAGCCTTTTATGAGGCACCTTGTCAAATGTCTTTTGAAAACCTAAAAACACCACATCCACCGGTTCCTTGTCTACCGCACTAGTCACATCCTCATAGAAATCCAATAAATTCATCAAACACGACTTCCCCTTCACAAATCCGTGCTGCGTCTGCTCTATCAAACCATTCTTTTCTTGGTGCCTCGCTATTTCTTCTTTGATGACGGATTCAAGCATTTTTCCAACTACAGACGTTAAACTAACCGGCCTACAATTCCCTGCCTTTTGTCTGCTACCTTTTTTAAACAGCGGCGTAACATTAGCTGTTTTCCAATCTTCCGGCACATCCCTGGAATCTAGTGAATTTTGGTAAATAATTACTAAGGCACCCACTATCACCTCTGCCATTGCCTTCAGAACCCTGGGATGCATTCCATCCGGTCCTGGGGACTTGTCCACCTTCAGTCCCATTAGTCTATCAAGCACTACCTCTCTAGTGACAGTAATCGCATTCAGGCCCTCAACTCCTAACATCCTTCTATCTTTAAGATCTGGCAAACTGTTCGTGTCCTCCTCTGTGAAGACAGAGGCAAAAAAACTTATCTAAGGCCTCAGCCATTTCCTCATCTCCCACCGCTAAACCCCCTCTCTCATCCTGTAAGGGTCTAACATTCTAAGGGTCTGCTCTTATTTTTCTAAACTCCAGCAGATACAAGCCTACCCTGCCCAGCCTTCCCTCACAAGACAACCTACCTATTCCCGGTATTAGTCTGGTAAATCTTCTCTGAACTGCTTCCAGCATATTTATATTCGTGGTCTCAAGTACTGTGTAACTGAAGCATAACCTATTTTTATATTCAATTCCTCTTGCAGTAAATGATAACATTCTATTAGCTTTTCTAATTACTTTCCGTACATTTATACTAGTCTTTTGCGATTCATACACTAAGACACCCAGATCCCTCTGCACCCTCTCACCACTTAGATAAGGGGATTATTTTTATTCCAAAATCAACAATTTGCCCACATTATATTCCATTTGCCCACTTACTTAACATATTTATATATTTTTGTAGCCTTATGCCCTCTTCACAATTTACTTTCCTACCTTGATACAGATTAAATGTGGAGCAAAAGGCAACAAGAGGGTTGGGTTGTGTCCTAGGAGTGGGACTGACGACATTGTGTGCTCACTGATTTGCCCTGTCTCAGGTTGGAAATGTTCTAGGATTAGTCCCACTCTTACCCTTTTGTTTCCTCTTTTATGCCCCAATTTGGAGACAGTGGCACTAGGACTTTTAAGAAAAGTGATACTCAAACTTTTAATGTAGAAATCAAACCAATTTGAAATTCATATGTTTAAAAGAAAAGTATTGAAAGCAGAATGACTCATTCCTTCATTCATTAATTAGATCTTGAGGAATTCAGCAAGTATCAATGCTTCAAAACTCTGGCACGTTAGCAGATGGTAAATAGTGTTTGCATCAGCTGTGGACAGGACAATGTTTGCACAAGACTCGTGAAATAGGTTGTAAAATAATCATTGGGGGAGGGGAGGGAGATGATGCTAAGAGATCCACTACTTTGGGAGGAAAACAAAAACAGGGAATGATGTAGGTTAGATGGGTCAAGTGAAAATAAGGGGAATATTTAGGGAACAGTGATCATGTACAATAAGGTTTACATTTGGGAATAATGTCAGTGGTAGGAAATGCAGCCAAACGAGCCATCTAAAATGGTGTTTTGTAAACACCCTGGGACAATTGGGCAAGAAACTAAACCAACAGGTTGCAGTTTAAAGACAGAGACAAACAGGTTCCATCCCTGATGAGTGAATAAACAGGATATGGGTCATCTCCAGGATGAAAGGGTCACACTGGCTTGTTTCATCTCCAGGATGAAAGAGACTTTCTGGTCACACTGGATTGTGTGCCAGATACAAAGGCACCGTGAACCCTTATTTAGGAGGGAGGTATGTGACCTATGTGCCTCCAACACCTACAGACATGGCCGCTGGGGACACACCCAGAGATCGGTGTGGTAGCACCTGATTGGACTCTTATTGATCAGGGTGATCAAGTCTTGATCAATTGATTGGCAATGGCCAAAAAGGGACAGAAAACCAAACGGGGTATAAAGGGTGCTTCACAACCAAGAATCTCTCTCTCTCTCTCTCTGATCCCACAAACAAGCTACAACAATAGTGAACATCGCCAGCACGAGGAGAGCCACTACACCCGAGAAGGAAGGAAGAAACACCAGAGCCAGAATGCCAGACCAAAGGACCAAACTATGCAGACGACTACCGAAATCAGCACACAGATAAGGGCCAATATCCGCTTGGGTACTTGCCAATCACGCAAAGTCAAATCAAGATCTTGTTTTGGACTTGAGTTCTAGTATTTTCTGTGGGATTACTTATTGTTGGTCAGGTGGGTGATTATTGATTGTGTGGGTTTAAATAAATATTGTTTGTACTAATAAGACATCTACTCATAGGTATTTGTCCACCGTATAAGGGTTAAAACAGACTGAGCGGCTGGCAACAGAAATAATGGAAAGGAAGAATGGGAGAACATCTAAAGTTTATTTATTAGTGTCACAAGTAGGCTTACATTAATGCTCCAATGAAGTTACTGTGAAAATCCACTAGTCGCCACACTCCAGTGCCTGTTTGGGCAGACCGAGGGGGAATTTAGCATGGCCTAACCAGCACGTCTTTCAGTCTGTGGGACGAAACCGGAGCGCCTGGAGGAAACCTAAGCAGACATGGGGAGAACATGCAGACTCTGCACAGTGACCCAAGCCGGAAACCGAACCCAGGTCCCTGGCGCTGTGAGGCAGCAGTGCTTGAAATAAGTACGAATTAATTAAGAAAAGTCAGAATAGCTTTGTTAAACTATGTTTACCTAACTTGATTGAACTTTCCAATGATGCAACAGAAGGGGTTGATAAGGATAATGTGGTTGATAGGGTGTACTGGAATGCTGGAATTCCATAGCTCCACCCACCATGGATTAGAGCAGGCAAGGGGCGGACAATGGAAATGTCCGTTGACCTCAGGTGGGATTTTCCAGTCTCAGTTTCATGAAGGCAGTAAAATCCCACCCAAAGTGTCCGATAAATGCCATATAATAAGCTTGACAGCAAAGTTGAAGCTCATGGAATAAAAGAGATAGTGACAACATGGGTACAAAAAGTTTGTTGAGTGACAGGAAATAGAGAGTAGTGACGAACAATTGTGTATTGGACTAGAGGAAGATACATAGGATTTAGCAAGGTTTGAGCACAATTTCAGAATTCGTGATGACACGAAACTTATAAATACTGTAAACAATGAAGGGGATAGTGTTAAACTTCAAGATACATACAGGCACATACAGATGCAATGGGCAAGCTGCGGGGCAGATGAAATGTCAAGCAGAGAAGTGTGAAGTCATATATTTGGTTGGAAGAATAAGGAAAGGCAATACAAAATAAAGGGTCCAATTTGAAAGGGAATACAAGAACAGAATTGTTGCAGATAATAAGTAGGTTGAGAAAGTGGTTAAACAGAATGTAGTGCCCTCAGGCTTTAAGTAGATGCATGAAGTACAAAAGCAAGGAAATTATGAAAAGTCCTGATAAAATACTGGTTTGACTTGTAATAAACATAAAAATGAGGTGTCAACATGGTGAAGCTATCAAACAAGACTCCCTGCATGCCAAATAGCAAAAACAGCAAGTGATAGCCAGAGCAAACCAATGGATCAAATCTAAGCTCTGCAGTCCCTCCACATCCAGTCGAGAATGGTGTTGGACAATTAAACAATTCACTGGAGGAGGCGGCTCCCCAAATATCCCCATCCTTAATGATGGAGGAGCCCAGCACATCAGTGCAAAAGATAAGACTGAAGTATTCACAGTAATCTTCAGCCAGAAGTGCTGAGTGGAAGGTCCATTGCAGCCTCCTCCAGGTGGTCCCCAGCATCTCAGACGCCAGTCTCCAGTCAATTCGATTCACTCCATGTGATATCAAGAGATGGTTGGAGGCACTGAATATTGTAAATATAACATTCTGGAAATAGTACTGAAGACTTGTGCTGCAGAATTTGCCTTTCCCCTAGCCAAGCTCTTCCAGTACAGTTACAACACAACAATGTGGAAAATTACCCAAGTAGGTCCTGTACACAAAAGCAGGACAAATCCAACCTGGCCAATTACCACCCAATCTGCTCTCGATCATCAGTTAAGTGATGGGAAGGAGTCATCAACAATGCTATCAAGCAGCATCTGCTCAGCAACACTCAGTTTGGGTTTCTCCAGGGTCACTGAGCTTCTGACCTCATTACAGCCTTGGCTCAAACATGGACAAAAGAGCGACAGCCCTTGACATCAAGACTGCATTCAACCGAGTGTGGCATCAAGGAGCCCTAGTGAAACTGGAATCAATGGGTATCAGGAGACAAACTCTCTGCTCGTTGGAGTCATACCTGGCACATAGAAAGATGGTTGTGGTTGTGGAGGGTCATTCATCTGAACTCCAAGACATCTCTGCAGGAGTCCCTCAGGGTAGGGTCCTAGGCCCAACAATCTTCAGCTACTTCATCAATGACCTTCCCTCCATCATAAAGTCAGAAGTGGGGATGTTTGCTGATGATTGCACAATGTTGAGCACCATTCACGACTCCTCAGCTACTGAAGCAGTCCATGTTCAAATGCAATAAGATCTGGACAATATCCTGGCTCGAGCTGACAAATGGCAAGTAACCTTTGCGTCACTCAAATGCTATGCAATGACCATCACCATTAAGAAACATTCAATGGTGTAACCCCATCCTTAAGGTTATCATTGACCAGAAACTCAACTGGACTCACCACATAAACACAGTGGCTACAAGAGGGCATCAGAGGCTAGGAATACTGTGGCGAGTAACTCACTTCCTGGCTCCCAGAGCCTATCCACCATCTACAAGGCACAAGTCAGGAACGTGATGGAATACTCCCCAATTGCCTGGATGGGTGCAGCTCCAACAGCACAAGAAGCTTGACACCATCCAGGACAAAGCAACCCGCTTGATCGGCACCACATCTACAAACATTTACTCCACCACCAACACTCAGTACACATTACTGCTACTATCTACAAGATGCACTGCAGCAATTCACCAAAGATCCCTAGACTGCACCTTCCAAATCCACGACCAACTTCCATCTAGAAGGACAAGGGCAGCAGAAACATGGAAACACCATCACATCCAAGCCACTCACCATCCTGACTTGGAGATATATTATATTACTGTTCCTGCACAGTCGCTGGATCAAAATCCTGGAATTCCCTCCCAAATGGCGTTGTGGGTCAACCTACAGAACATGGACTGCAACGACTCAAGAACCTTCACCACCACCACCATCTTCTCAAGGGCAACTAGAGATGGGCAATAAATGCTGGTCAGTTAGTGACACCCGTGTCCCATGAATGAATAAAAAGAACTGTCCAACTCACACTGTCGCACTATCTGTATCTGCATTTAGAGACTATGAAATAAAGATTTAGGAGAATGGTTCCAGTGATAATGGACTTCAGTTAGGTGGATAAAAGCTGAAAGAGAAGAGAAGATTGAGAGGAGATTTTATAGAGATATATGAGGGACCTGGCTGACAAGTTGGAGAAAAACAGTTCCCATTGGCAGAAGGGTCATGAACCAAAGGGCATCAACACACGGTGAGTGGCAAAAGAGGCAGTGGCAATGGCAATATGAGGGAAAACATTTTGACACTGTAAGTGAAGTCAGGATTTGGAAAGTACTGCAGTGGAGGCAGATTAAAGCCTGGCTCACAGAGGGTTGGGGAATGGGACTAATTGACCTTCTCTTGCATAACGCCAGCACAAAAATGACAGGTCAAATGGCCTCCCTTTGTGCCACAACCTTTCTTTGATTCTAATTGTTCAGGTGGCTTACCCAGCCCTCCTCCCCTCCCGATGTTTGGTCATTGGTCTGTGAATGAGCCACTGAGCATAAATTTATTTCCTAAATTATAAATTCTCAATCCAATTCTGCACACCAATACAGTTTGAAATACTTAAAACACACAGTTGAAGATATTAACAATAATTACAGCCATGATGAGTCGCACAGCACATTTCTTATCTCAGTCAGTAAATACATGAATCCTGGAGACCAGCAAGTTTCCATATACTCAAATTCCACTGATCTCAGCCCAGCTGAAATTAAGCTGTCTTCCTGAGCCGAGGGCTGGGAGAGGGGAACTGAATTCCTGCTCCTAACTGCCACCTAGAGGCCACTGCTGTGAACATATGTTGAGTGTGAGAAGTAGCAATGATTTAGGCCAGCTCTCAGAATCCCTACAATGCAAGAGGCCACTCAGCTCATCAAGTCTGCACTGACCCTCCAACAGAGCATCTGACCCAGGCTGTAATCCCCCTAACATACACAATTTGAGACACTAAGGGCAATTAAGCGCAGCCAATCCGTCGGAGCATCCGGATCAATCCACAGTCAGTCACGCAATTCTGGAATTGAACCCAGGTCCCTGGCACTGAAGCTGCAGTGCTAACCACTATGCTGTCCATATCATCCACATTTAATCAGCTTGCTGATACTGTCTAAATTCATGGCTGAGCTTCTTGAAGTCTGATGTAGAGATACTAGCAAAGGGACTACAGAGAAGCACAGTAGACAGGGCAGAACTGGGGGCAGAGAAGATCAGAACGAGAGATGGACAAAGAAGGGAGAAAAAGGGAGGGAGGAAGGAGAGATGGGAGGAAGGTAGCTAGAGAGGAGATGAAAGGAGTACAGATAAAGAGGATAAGAAAATTAAAGGAAGAGGGAGGGGGGTATAATGAGAGAAAGGTTGGATTTAGAAGAGAGGGAAGAACTTGGAGAGAAAAGGGATGGAAAGGAAATCAGCAAATAGAAATTGCATTAGAGATTACCTGCTTAAATTGGACCATGATGTCCTTTGAGAGTTCCATGTCTTTAAACATTCCTTCTGACTTGCTGGTGAAGGCAGCCCCACATTCTAAAGAAACAACATAAGAAATAGTCACAGAGCTCCAGCTATTTCTAACTTGGTAGGAAAACAGAAGTCGGAGTCAGACAGAAACTGCAGACGTACCGTGCTTCAGTTTGGACAGCATTGACTTCTCAGCATCAACAGAAGCACTTTTTCCCACCAGGAGACGTTTTGCCAAATCCTTCTTATAGAAGGCTTCAAATACATCCTTACCTGTTGGAAGGGAAGTAAATATTGACGTCCAAGTTAATTTACAACATTGAAAACAAATCAGTTCGAACCTGGAATACAGCATACTTGGAAGTCCTTTAGTATATAATCAAAAACTAATGCACAAGGCAAAACAAGTCTCAGAATCCTACAGTGTAGAAAGAAACCATTAAGACCACAATCACACCCAGCCTCTATCCCAAAAGCCTCATGTATTTACCCTGCTATTAACCCTGACACTAAGGGGCAACTTAGCATGGCCAATCAACCTACCCACACATCTCTGGACTGTGGGAGGAAACTCACCACAGTGTTGTGACTTTGCTGAATCAAAAGCCACTAAGTAGCAAAATATGTCTCACTTTCTAAGCCACACATTCTCAGGTCAGGTACAAGGTATTCATGTAGGATAATGCATTCAACTGTTCCTGTAAGTCACAAGTTTCAGGGCTAGCTGATGCTCATACAGCACTGCTGCAAGTTAGAAGCAACTGATGTTATAGACTCATTACACAAGAATGGCGCAGAAAGTAATCTAACTCAACTTCACTGGAGACTGTTATCCCAATCTCATAGTTTGGGTACCTACCTACATTCCAGGAATATCAGGGATTTTGAAAATTAAGCAGCACCCAGTGCCAATAGACTTGATATCAAGAGAGTTACATAAGAACATAAGAAATAGGAGCAGGAGTAGGCCATCTAGCCCTTCGAGCCTGCCCCGCCATTCAATAAGATCATGGCTGATCTGTCGTGGCTCAGTTCCACTTTCCCGCCCTCTCCCCATAACCCTTAATCCCCTCTCTTATCAAAAACCCATCAACCTGCTTCTTAAAAATATTTAGCGAGGCAGCCTCCACCACTTCAACGGGCAGAGATTCACCACCCTTTGAGTGAAGAAGTTCCTCCTCAACTCCGTTCTAAACCGCTCCCCCTTTATCTTGAGGCTGTGCCCCCTTGTCCTACTATCCTTTCTGAGCAGGAAGAGTCTCTCCACCTCTATCCTATCCATCCCCTTCATCATCTTATAAGTCACAATGAGATCTCCCCTCATTCTTCTAAACTCTAACGATACTAGTTTATTCAGCCTCTCCTCATAGCTCAACCCCCTCAACTCCGGTATCAGCCTAGTAAACCTTTTCTGCACTCCCTCCAAGGCCAAAATATCTTTGCGCAGGTGCGGCGCCCAAAACTGCACACAGTACTCCAGCTGCGACCTCACCAATGCCCTACACAGCTGCAGCAAGACCTCCCTACTTTTATACTCAATCCCCCTCGCTATGAAGGCCAGCATCCCATTCGCCTTCCTGACCACATGCTGCACCTGCAAGCTGGGTTTTTGCGACTCATGCACAAGGACCCCGAGGTCCCTCTGCAACGTCGCCTGCTGCAGTTTTTCACCACATAAGTAATAGTCCTTCCTACCATTCTTCCTACCAAAGTGGACCACCTCACACGTGCCAACATTAAATTCCATTTGCCATTTCCTGGCCCATTTGCCAGCCTATCTAGATCCTTCTGCAGACTCTCCACACCCTCCGCATAATTTGCCGTTCCCCCAATCTTGGTGTCATCAGCAAATTTCGACACCCTACACTCTGTTCCCTCCTCCAGATCATCTATATAAATGGTAAAAAGCTGAGGTCCCAGCACCGACTCCTGGGGCACTCCACTAGTCACCATCTGCCAATCCGAATAGCACCCGTTGACCCCCACTCTCTGCCTCCTATTTGACAACCAATCCTCTATCCACGCTAACACCCTACCCCCAACTCCATGTCCCTCGACCTTCTGCAATAACCTCTTGTGAGGTACTTTGTCAAACGTCTTCTGAAAATCCAGAAAGACCACATCCACCGGCTCTCCTCTATCCACTGCCCTAGACACATCCTCATAGAACTCCAGTAAATTTGTCAGACACGACTTCCCTTTAATGAAACCGTGCTGCGTCTGCTCTTCCCTTCAAGATGCCTCGCAATTTCCTCCTTAATGACGGATTCTAACATTTTACCTACCACAGACGTTAAACTAATCGGCCTATAATTCCTCTTAGCCAGCTCTATTTATTAATGACACAACTCCATTTTAAAGTTCCACAGAAGCTATAAGTAAGCCTTTATTAAGTGAAGTTACATAGGCACAATGCTATAATACTGAGGTATAAATCTGGAAGTTGAATGTTGATAGGTTATTTGCTCAGCAGCAAGCCTCTCAGTAAAGCCTGGTGCTGTCTGCTTGTAACATCTGCACAAATGCATCTCTTATTTGGTACAGTTGGGTAGTGATTAGAGGCAAAAACTCTAATTTTGCTCTCAGTATCGAGGGATGCAGAAACTTATGACGAGTTATCGCACAAAGAACAAAGAACAGTACTACACTGGAACAGGCCCTTCGGCCCTCCAAGCCTGCGCCGCTCATGCGCCCAACTAGATCATTCGTTTGTATCCCTCTATTCCCAGTCTGTTCATGTAGCTGTCTAGATAAGTCTTAAATGATCCCAGCGTGTCTGCCTCAACCATTTTGCTTGGCAGCGCATTCCAGGCCCCCACCACCCTCTGCGTAAAATATGTCTCCCTAACATCTGTATTGAACCTTGCCCCCTTAACCTTGAACTTGTGACCCCTTGTGTTCGTCACCTCTGACTTGGGAAAAAGCTTCCCACTGTTCACCCTATCTATGCTCTTCACAGTTTTATACACCTCTATTAGGTCACCCCTCATCCTCCATCTTTCCAGGGAGACCAACCCCAGTTTGCCCAATCTGTCCTCATAGCTAAGACAACATCCTGGTAAACCTTTTCTGTACTCTCTCCAAAGCCTCCATGTCCTTCTGGTAGTGTGGCAACCAGAACTGGATGCAGTATTCCAAATGTGGCCTAATAACGTTCTATATAGCTGCAACATCATATGCCAACTTTTATACTCGATGCCCTGTCCAATAAAAGCAAGCATGCCACATGCCTTCTTCACCACCCTCTCTACCGTTGTTGCCACTTTTAGGGATCTGTGGACTTACACACCCAGGTCGCTCTGTGTGTAGATCTACCGAAATGCATCACTACGCATTTATCTAGATTAAATTCCATCTGCCATTTCTCCGCCCAATTTTCCAGCCTATCTATATCCTGCTGTATTCTCTGACAATGTTCATCACTATCCACAACTCCAGCAGTCTTTGTGTTGTCCGCAAACTTACTGATCACACCAGCTACATCTTCTTCCAAATCATTTATATATATCATAAACAGCAGAAGTCCCAGCACAGAGCCCTGCAGAACACCACTAGTCACAGACCTTCAACCAGAAAAAGACCCCTCCACTGCTACCCTCTGTCTTCTACGGCCAAGTCAGTTCTCCACCCATCTAGCTAGCACACCTTTTATCCTGTGAGATTTAACCTTTTGCACCAGCCTGCCATGAGGGACCTTGTCAAACGCTTTACTAAAATCCATATGGGCGACATTCATGGCCCTTCCTCTGTCAATCGTTTTTGTCACCTCAAAAAACTCAACCAAGTTTGTGAGGCATGACCTGCCTTGTACAAAACCATGCTGTCTATCGCTAATGAGATTATTCCATTCTAAATGCACACAGATCCTAAGAATCTTCTCCAACAATTTCCCTACCACGGACGTCAAACTCACAGGCCTATAATTACCCGGGTTATCTTTGCTACCCTTCTTAAATAATGGGACCACATTTGCTATCCTCCAATCCTCTGGGACCTCACCTGTGTCCAGTGAAGAGACAAAGATTTCTATTAGAGGCCCAGAAATTTCATCCCTTGTCTCCCTGAGCAGTCTAGGATAGATGCCATCAAGCCCTGGGAATTTGTCTGTCTTAATGTTTCCTAAAAAACCTTGTAATTGAGATTTTTTCTAACAGGTCAACACATCTGAGACACTACCAGTCAACCTTTGTGAATGCTGATGCAAAGTATTCATTTAGCATCTCACCTACTTCTTTGGGTTCTAAGCATAATTCCCCTTCTTTGTCCTTGACAGGTCCGATCCTTTCCCTGACAACCCTCTTAGAACATAGAACTCTACAGCACAAACAGGCCCTTCGGCCCACAAGTTGCGCCGATCACATCTATACCTACCAAGCCATAGAACTACATGTAACTTCCAATCCCATTGGATCCCATATACTCATCCAGAAGTCTTTTAAAAGACCCCAGCGAGTTTGCCTCTACCACCACCGAAGGCAGCCAATTCCATTCACTCACCACCCTGAGTGAAAAACTTTCCCCTAACATCTCCTCTGTACTTGCTTCCCTGCACCTTAAATCTGTGTCCTCTAGTAGCAACCATTTCAGCCCTGGGAAATAGCCTCCGAGAATCCACCCTATCTATTCCTCTCAACATTTTATAAATCTCTATCAGGTCGCCTCTCAACCTTCGTCTCTCCAGGGAGAGGAGACCTAGCTCCCTCAACGTGTCTTCATAAGGCATGCCTCCCAATCCAGGCAACATCCTTGTAAATCTCCTCTGCACCCTCTCAATAGCTTCCACATCCTTCCTGTAGTGAGGCGACCAGAACTGCACACAGTACTCCAAGTGGGGTCTGACAAGGGTCCTATAAAGTTGCAGCATTACCTTCCAACTCCTAAACTCAACCCTCGATTAATAAAGGCCAGTACACCATATGCCTTCTTGACCTCATCCTCCACCTGCGAGACCGATTTAAGAGTCCTATGGACCCGGACCCCAAGATCCTTTTGCTCTTCAACCCAGCCAAGACTCCTCCCTTGATGTTGTACTCCTGCATCCCGTAGGTCCTGCCAAAATGGACCACTACACATTTATCCATGTTGAAATCCATCTGCCACTTCTCCGCCCAGTCTTGCATCCTATCTATGTCACGCTGCAACTTCTGACATCCCTCCAGACTATCCACAACACCACCAACCTTCATATCGTTGGCGAACTTACTAACCCATCCCTCCACTTCTTCCTCATCCAGGTCATTTATGAAAATGACATACAGCAAGGGTCCTAGAACAGATTCCTGGAGCACTCCACTGGTGACCGACCACAATGCAGAAAAAGACCCATCCACAACCACTCTCTGCCTTGTGGCAAGCCAGTTCTGGATCCACAAGGCTAAAGCCCCTTGGATCCCATGCCCTCTCGCCTTCTCAAGAAGTCTTGCACAGGGGACCTTATCAAACGCCTTGATGAAGTCCATGTAAACCACGTCCATTGCTCTTCCTTTGTCAATGTGTTCAGTCACATTTTCAAAGAACTCATCTGGGCTCGTAAGGCATGACCTGCCCTTGACAAAGCCGTGCTGACTATTCCTGATCATTCTAAACTTCTCTAAATGCTCATAAATCTTGTCCCTCAGAATCCTCTCCATCAACTTACCAACCACTGAGCTCAGACTCACCGGTCGGTAATTTCCCGGGCTATCCCTGTTCCCTTTCTTGAAAAATAGGAACCACATCCACAATCCTCCAGAACCTCTCCCGTCTCCATCGACGTTACAAAGATCATCACGAGGGGCTCTGCAATCACTTCCCTCACCAACCTGGGGTACATCGCATCCGGTCCCGGCGACTTATCTATCTTGATAGAATTTAAAAGTTCCAACACATAAGAACACAATAAGAACATAAGAAATAGGAGCAGGAGTAGGCCATCTAGCCCTTCGAGCCTGCCCCGCCATTCAATAAGATCATGGCTGATCTGTCGCTGCTCAGTTCCACTTTCCCTTCTTTCTCCCCATAACCCTTAATCCCCGCTCTTATCAAAAACCCATCAACCCGCGTCTTAAAAATATTTAGCGAGGCAGCCTCCACCACTTCAATGGGCAGAGAATTCCAGAGATTCACCACCCTTTGAGTGAAGAAGTTCCTCCTCAACTCCGTTCTAAACTGCCCCCCCCCTTTATCTTGAGGCTGTGCCCCCTAGTCCTACTGTCTTTTTTGAGCGGGAAGAGTCTCTCCACCTCTATCCTATCCATCCCATTCATCATCTTATACGTCTCAATGAGATCTCCCCTCATTCTTCTAAACTCCAACGAGTACAAGCCTAGTTCATTCAGCCTCTCCTCATAGCTCAATCCCCTCAACTCCGGTATCAGCCTAGTAAACCTCCTCTGCACTCCCTCCAAGGCCAAAATATCTTTGCGCAGGTGCGGCGCCCAAAACTGCACACAGTACTCCAGCTGCGGCCTCACCAATGCCCTATATAGCTGCAGCAAGACCTCCCTACTTTTATATTCAATCCCCCTCAC
Source organism: Prionace glauca (assembly GCA_037974335.1). Classification (NCBI taxonomy): domain Eukaryota; kingdom Metazoa; phylum Chordata; class Chondrichthyes; order Carcharhiniformes; family Carcharhinidae; genus Prionace; species Prionace glauca. Next base: position 75,799,349 of record CM075733.1, on the reverse strand, counting down.
TATGAAGGCCAGCATCCCATTCGCCTTCCTGACCACATGCTGCACCTGCAAGCTGGGTTTTTGCGACTCATGCACAAGGACTCCGAGGTCCCTCTGCAACGTCGCCTGCTGCAGTTTTTCGCCACGTAAGTAATAGTCCTTCCTACCATTCTTCCTACCAAAGTGGACCACCTCACACTTGCCAACATTAAATTCCATTTGCCATTTCCTGGCCCATTCGCCCAGCCTATCTAGATCCTTCTGCAGACTCTCCACACCCTCTGCACAATTTGCCATTCCCCCAAACATGGTGTCATCAGCAAATTTCGACACCCTACACTCTGTTCCCTCCTCCAGATCATCTATATAAATGGTAAATAGCTGAGGTCCCAGCACCGACCCCTGGGGCACTCCACTAGTCACCATCCGCCAATTCAAAAAGCACCCGTTGACCCCCACTCTCTGCCTCCTATTTGACAACCAATCCTCTATCCACGCTAACACCCTACCCCCAACTCCATGTCCCTCGACCTTCTGCAATAACCTCTGGTGAGGTACTTTGTCAAACGTCTTCTGAAAATCCAGAAAGACCACATCCAACGGCTCTCCTCTATCCACCGCCCTAGACACATCCTCATAGAACTCCAGTAAATTTGTCAGACACGACTTCCCTTTAATGAAACCGTGCTGCGTCTGCTCTATCAAGCAATTCCCTTCAAGATGCCTCGCAATTTCCACCTTAATGACAGATTCTAACATTTTACCTACCACAGACGTTAAACTAACCGGCCTATAATTCCCCACCTTTTGCCTGGCAACCTTCTTAAACAACGGCGTAACATTGGCTGTTTTCCAATCATCCGGCACTCCTCTCTCCTAATATCCACTGACTCAATCTTTTCACTCTGCCACAAACCTGTAGTACAACCTCCCAGATCACTTTCCACCATGAATACCGAGGCAAAGTACTCATTAAGCACCTCTGCCATGTCTTCCGGTTCCACACAGACATTTCCTCCTTCACCTTTTATAGGTCCTATCCCTTCTTTTCTCATCCTTTTACTCTTCACGTATTTGTGGAAGGCCCTGGGATTCTCCGCCAAGGCCTTCTCATGTCCCCTTCTGGCTCTCCTAATTTCCTTTTTAAGCTCCTTTCTACAAGCCTTATACTCCTCTAGATTCTTAACATCTCTTAGCTCTCTGAACCTTTTATACACCTTTCTTTTCTTCCTGACCAGGTTCACCACAACCTTCGTGCACCACGGCTCCCGCGACCTACCAAAACCTCCTTGTCTTAACGGAATGTTGCCATGCAGAGCTCCAGTCAAACATTCCTTGAAAATCCGCCACCTTCCTTCAGTACTTTTCCCCAAGAGTACCTCCTTCCAGTTTATTCGTCCAATTGTCTGCCTGATGTCATCATATTTCCCCTTACTCCAGACAAACACAATCCTAGCCTGCCTGATCCTATCTCTTTCCAATGCTATTGTGAAGGAGATAGAATTATGATCTCCATTCCCGAGATGCTCTCCCACCAAGAGATCCGTCACCTGTCCTGGTTCATTAGCCAGCACCAGTTCAAGTACAGCCTCTCCTCTCGTAGGCTTATCCATGTGCTGTGTCAGGAAACGAGCCAGACCAGGTGCTAGACTTGGAAGTTGGTGTGCATTTTGGTGATAGTGACCACAATTCGGTTACGTTCACCTTAGTGATGGAAAGGAATAGGCATGAACCTCGGGCTAGTGGTTTTAGCTGGGGGAAGGGTAATTATGAGGCTATTAGGAGAGAATTAGGATGCATAGATTGGACTAGGAGATTACAGGGACTGGGAACGTCTGAAATGTGGAGTTTTTTCAAGGAGCAGCTACTGCGAGTCCGTGATAGGTATGTCCCTGTCAGGCAAGGAGGAATTGGTAGGGCTAGGGAACCGTGGTGCACCAAAAAAGTTTTTTCGTTGGTTAAGAGAAAAAAGGAGGCTTATGTTCGGATGAGATGTGAGGGCTCGGGTAGTGCACTAGAAAACTTTGGATTGGCTAGGAGGGAGTTAAAGAGTGAGCTAAGAAGGGCTAAAAGAGGACATGAGAAGACTTTGGCTGATAGGGTTAAGGAGAATCCTAAGGCGTTCTATAGGTAAGTCAAGAACAGAAGGTTGGTTAGGGCAAGATTAGGGCCAGTTATAGACAGCAGAGGGAACTTATGTGTGGAACCGGAGGAGATTGGAGAGGCATTGAACCAATATTTCTCTTCGGTGTTCACGCAGGGGGACATGGATATAGCTGAGGAGGGCACTGGATTGCATGGAGTAGAATTGACAGTGTTGCAGTTGATAAGGAGGATGTGCTAGATATTCTGGAGGGTCTGAAAATAGATAAGTCCCGTGGTCCGGATGGAATTTACCCCAGGATTCTCTGGGAGGCAAGAGAAGTGATTGCAGAGCCTCTCGCTCTGATCTTCAGGTCGTCGTTGGCCTCTGGTATAGTACCGGAAGATTGGAGGTTAGCGAATGTTGTCCCATTGTTTAAGAAGGGGAACAGAGACTTCCCTGGGAATTATAGACCGGTGAGTCTTACTTCTGTTGTGGGCAAGGTTTTAGAAAAAATTATTCGGGATAGGATTTATAGTTATTTGGACAGTAATGAATTGATTGGAGATAGTCAGCATGGTTTTGTGGCGGGTAGGTCCTGCCTTACTAACCTTATTGAGTTTTTTGAGAAAGTGACCAAAGAGATGGATGGGGGTAAGGCAGTTGACGTGGTGTATATGGATTTTAGTAAGGCGTTTGATAAGGTTCACCATGGTAGGCTTCTGCAGAAAATGCAGATGTATGGGATTGGGGGTGATCTAGGGAATTGGATCAGGAATTGGCTAGTGGATAGGAAACAGAGGGTGGTGGTTGATGGTAAATATTCATCATGGAGTTCGGTTACGGTGCCTCAGGGATCTGTTTTGGGGCCACTGCTGTTTGTAATTTTTATTAATGATCTGGATGAGGATATAGTTGGGTGGATTAGTAAATTTGCTGATGACACCAAAGTCGGAGGTGTGGTAGATAGTGATGAAGGGTGTCATAGTTTGCAGGAGGACTTAGACAGGTTGCAGAGCTGGGCCGAGAGGTGGCGGATGGAGTTTAATGCGGAGAAGTGTGAGGTAATTCACTTTGGTAGGAATAACAGATGTGTCGAGTATAGGGCTAACGGGAGGACTTTGAATAGTGTGGATGAGCAGAGGGATCTAGGTGTATGTGTACATAGATCCCTGAAAGTTGGGAGTCAAGTAGATAAGGTTGTTAAGAAGGCATACGGTGTCTTGGCATTTATTGGTAGGGGGATTGAATTTAGGAGTCGCAGCGTCATGTTGCAACTGTACACAACTCTGGTGCGGCCGCACTTGGAGTACTGTGTGCAGTTCTGGTCCCCACATTACAGGAAGGATGTGGAGGCCTTGGAGAGGGTGCAGAGGAGGTTTACCAGGATGTTGCCTGGTATGGAGGGGAGGTCCTATGAGGAGAGGCTGAGGGATTTGGGGTTGCTTTCGCTGGAAAGGAGGTGGCTAAGAGGGGATCTTATTGAAATATATAAGATGATTAGAGGTTTAGATAGGGTGGATAGTAATAGCCTTTTTCCTTTGATGGAGAAATCTAGCACGAGGGGGCATGGCTTTAAATTAAGGGGTGGTAGTTATAGGACGGATGTTAGGGGTAGATTCTTTACCCAGCGGGTGGTGAGGAACTGCAATGCCCTGCCTGCTGCAGTTGTAAATGCGCCTCGTTTGGGGGTGTTTAAGATATCCGTGGATAGGTTTATGGACGAAAAGGGATTGGTTTAGGTTAGTGGGTTATTGTTTTGTAACTGGTCGGCGCAACATCGTGGGCCGAAGGGCCTGTTCTGCGCTGTAATATTCTATGTTCTATGAAACCCTCCTGAACAAACCTAACAAACTCCTCCCCATCCAAACCCCTTAACCTAGGGATATTCCAATCGATGTTCGGGAAATTAAAGTCTCCCATCATGACAACTCTGTTATTACTACATCTCTCTAGGATCTGTTTCCCTATCTGCACCTCAACTTCCCTGTCGCTATTGGGCGGCCTACAGAAAACACCCAGCAAAGTTATCGACCCTTTGCTGTTCCTAACTTCCACCCACAGAAACTCCGTAGACAGTCCCTCCACAGCATCCACCTTCTCCGCAGCCGTGACATTGTCCCTGATCAACAGTGCCACTCCGCCACCTCTTTTGCCCCCCCTCCCTGTCTTTCCTGAAGCATTTGAATCCCGGGACCTGAAGTACCCAGTCCTGTCCCTGAGGTATCCAAGTCTCTGTAATGGCCACCACATCACATTCCCAAGCAGCAATCCACGCCCTAAGCTCATCCACTTTATTCACTACACTCCTGGCGTTAATGTAGACACACCTCAGACCCTCGGTCTGGGCGCTTCCCTTCTCCATCACCCATCTAACCTCCTTCTTACGCTGTCTACAGTCCTTCTCCACTTGGGAGCTAACCTCCTTGCTCTCAGTCACTTCATCTCGATTCCCTTCCCCCAACCTTTCTAGTTTAAAGCCCCCCCAGTAGCCCTAGCCAATCTTCCCACCAAGATATTGGTCCCCCTGGGATTCAAATGCCACCCGTCTTTACTGAATAGGTCACATATGCCCCTGAAGAGGTCCCAATGATCCAGGAACCGGAATCCCTGCCCCCTGCTCCAGTCCCTCAGCCACGCGTTCACCCTCCACCTCTGGGGTGCCCCAGGGGTCGGTGCTGGGGCCTCAGCTATTTACCATTTATATAGATGATCTGGAGGAGGGAACCGAGTGCAGGGTGTCGAAATTTGCTGATGACACCAAGATTGGGGGAAAGGCAAATTGTGCGGAGGGTGTGGAGAGTCTGCAGAAGGATCTAGATAGGCTGGGCGAATGGGCCAGGAAATGGCAAATGGAATTTAATGTTGGCAAGTGTGAGGTGGTCCACTTTGGTAGGAGGAATGGTAGGAAGGACTATTACTTACGGGGCGAAAAACTGCAGCAGGCGACGGTGCAGAGGGACCTCGGGGTCCTTGTGCATGAGTCGCAAAAACCCAGCTTGAAGGTGCAGCAGGTGGTCAGGAAGGCGAATGGGATGCTGGCCTTCATAGCGAAGGGGATTGAATATAAAAGTAGGGAGGTCTTGCTGCAGCTGTATAGGGCATTGGTGAGGCCGCAGCTGGAGTACTGTGTGCAGTTTTGGGCGCCGCACTTGCGCAAGGATGTTTTGGCCCTGGAGGGAGTGCAGAGGAGGTTTACTCGGCTGATACCGGAGTTGAGGGGATTGAGCTATGAGGAGAGGCTGAATAAACTAGGCTTGTACTCGTTAGAGTTTAGAAGAATGAGGGGAGATCTCATTGAGACGTATAAGATGATGAATGGGATGGATAGGATAGAGGTGGAGAGACTGTTCCCGCTCAAAAAAGACAGTAGGACTAGGGGGCACAGCCTCAAGATAAAGGGGGGGCGGTTTAGAACAGAGTTGAGGAGGAACTTCTTCACACAAAGGGTGGTGAATCTCTGGAATTCTCTGCCCGTTGAAGTGGTGGAGGCTGCCTCGCTAAATATTTTTAAGAAACGGGTTGATGGGTTTTTGATAAGAGAAGGGATTAAGGGTTATGGGGAGAGGGCGGGAAGGTGGAGCTGAGTCACGACAGATCAGCCATGATCTTATTGAATGGCGGGGCAGGCTCGAAGGGCCAGATGGCCTACTCCTGCTCCTATTTCTTATGTTCTTATGTTCTTATGTTCATTCCATTTCTGCTCTCACTCTCCGCAGTGCAGGCAGCAATCCTGAGATTACTACCTTCGCGTTCCTCTTTCTCAGCTGTCTACCTAATTCCCTATAATCCCTTTTCATGACCCCTTCCCTCTTCCTGCGTATGTCAGCGGTACCTATGTGAACCACAACCTCTGGGTCCTCACCCTCCTCTTTTAGGATGTCTGGGATGCGTCCAGAGACATCCCGGATCCCAGCTCCAGGGAGGCAAACCACCATCCGCGTCTGCAAAAACGCCTGTCTGATCCCCTCACTATGGACACTGTTAACACTGTCTTGCTGCTCTTTTTCTTACTTTTTTGAAGTACTGCATCAGGCTCAGCGCCAGAGACCTGGCCATCGCTTCTTCCCCCAGGTGAGCTGTCCCCCCCAGCAGTATTCAGTACTTATTTTGAAGGGGGACATCCAACAGCGTGCTCTCCATCATGTGAGCCTTCCCCTTCCTAACCGTTACCCACTTGCCTTTTTCCCATTGCCCCAGTGTGACCACTTGCCGGTAGTCCCTGTCAATTACCTCCTCATTCTCTCTAATGAGAGAAAGGTCCTCAAGCTGCAGTTCCAGCTCCTTAACCTGGTCCCTTGGGGAGTGCAGCTCCACACACCGAGCACAGAAAAAAGCCCACAAAAAATCTTAAACTTAATGAATAAATAAATAAGCAAGCAAACATTAGCTGCCTTACCCTCAGCACGAATCTCTCCCTCTCAAACTTGCTCTGGTCTCACAATGAGGTCGATTCCCCAGGTGCGTGACTTTTATAGTAAATTAAAAAGCTCAAAAAGAACTCAAAACTGCACTTTGCAGGATGTCTCCATGTGGAGATGATTCACGTGTTCAATACACACTATTTTACTCTTTTATATGACGTCACTGTAATGTTCCTGCATTAATAAACTTGAATTGTAGATGGAGATGGAGATCAAACCCCATCATGGCAATTGGAGAGTTGAAGTTCAATTTAAAATAAGCTGATATCGGTAAAAGTGGCAATAAAGCTGTTGAATTGCTGTTTAAAAAAAAACAGCTGCTCTTTAGGGATGGAAACCTGCTGTTCTTTCCCAGTCTGGTTTACACGTAATTCTAGACTCAGACCAAAGTGACTGACTCTTAACTACCCCTTGAAGTGGCCTCAAAAGCCATTTAGTTGTATTAAACCACCATAATGCTTCAGCATCACCATCTCAGGGCAACTAGGGACCCATAATAAATGCCAGCCTAGGTCTAGATGATGAATTTGTAATTAGGTGCGCAAGGGCCAGACAGTGACTGTGCTTAGATATCAATGATATTAGTAACACAAAGTGCCTCATTCTCCAGGAACAGTATTTCAAGCAAAATAGTTCTTACTCAGAGTCACAGAATCACAGGAGGTGGCCATTCAGCCCATCGTATCTGCACTGCCTCAGCAGATGAGGATTTTAACATTGGTACCATTCTGCTGCCTTTTCCCCAATCCCCTGCACGGTGTTTCTGTTCAAATGATGGGCCAGGGAAAACTAACACTGAGCCACTTTAATTAACGATTCAGGTTTTTGCTAGGGTTTTGTTGCCCAGATAGTATTCTGGGCTGGGGCAATTTATGTCTAAGACAAAATTAATTCCAAAGTTCAGAAACAAAACTGAAGAGGAGGATTCACAATACAGCTACAAATCAATGAGAAGAGCTCACCATGAATAAATCGAAATATGATCATGATTTTATCCAGCATTCTTTCCAGCTCCTCATCTGTTGCTTCTTTGTTACCAGCTCGCAATTTTGAATCAACGTACTTGGCTATAAACAAATTCAACTACATGTTAGTGAATGAACACTGTCATTCTACAATGAAATGTGACAATCAATTGATACACTGATATTTTAAAAAAAAATCAGGTTTAACTATAAAAAACTCTCAAATGTTGACAATATATGAAAGCTTTGACTGTTAGGTAGGGTAAAGGGCAGGAAAATAGAATAAAGTGGATCAGAGACACTGAATAGTTTTTCTCATGTGTAAAACTACTGAGATTGCACAGAAAATGCAGACAACCTGACTGAAATTACAGCATCTTGAAGACTTTGGAAGGTGGAAAGAGAGAAAGAAGCCTGAGGAGATTGTTGAAAGCAGAATGAATGTGACTGAAGGATCTATATTAATGCTGAGACAAAGAGGAGGCAAGTGGTGAGTTAGGATAAAAAAAAAGGAGGAATGTGTAAAAACATTAATGGCTTTTCATTCAAGTAGAGATAAGATCATAAGAATTAGAAGCAGAAGTCAGTCATTTGGCCCCGCAAGCCTGCTCCACTATTCAATCAGGTCCTCGTTGATCTACTTGTGGCCTTAACTCCACTTTCCTGTCTGTCTCTCATAAACATCCATTCCTTACCTATCAAAAGGTTGAATATATTCAATCACCCAGCCTTCACTGCTGTCTGGAAGAGAGATTCCAAAGACTAACAACCCACAGACAATAGATTTCTCCTCATCCCTATCCTAAGTGGAAAAGCACATGGTGAATGGTGAGTCTAGAGAAAAGTATGTTGATATTCTAGTGTATGTTAATATCAAAAAAAGATGTTAGGTATTTTGAAAAGCATTAAAATAGACATATCCCCAGGTCCTAATGGGATCTATTCCAGAATACTGAGGGAAGAAATTGCTGAGGTCTTGTATATGAAATCTTTGTATTATCTTTAGACATAGGGAGAAATCCCAGAGGACTGCAGAACAGCCAATTCTGTTTCTTTGATTAAAGAAGGGCAACAAGGATAATCCAGGAAATTACAGGACAGTAAGCCGTGCATCAATGGTAGGGAAATTATTGGAGAAGACTCTTAAGGACAGGATTTAATCATTTGGAAAAATATGGATTTATTAGTGATAGGTAGCATGGCTTTGGGCGGGGAAGGTCGTGTCTCACAAGCTTGATTGAGCTTTTTGAGGAAATGACAAAGCTGATTGACGAGGGCAGGATGGTGGATGTTGTCTACATGGACTTTAGCAAGGCCTTTGACAAAGTCCCTCATGGCAGGCTGATACAGAAGGTGAAGTTACATGGGATCCACGATGAGCTGGTAAAATTAATACAGAACTGGCTTGATTATAGAAGACAGAGTCACAGTGGAAGGATGTTTTTCTCACTGGAGATCTGTGATCAGTGGTGTTCCACAGGGATCATAGCTGGTTTGTAATATATAAATGACCCAGAGGAAAATGTAGCTGGTCTGATTAGTAAGTCTGTGGATGTTACAAAGACCGGGGGAGCTACAGATAGTGAGGAGGATTGCCAGATGATACAGCAGGATATAAATAGGCTAGAGACTTGGGTGGAGAAATGGCAGATGGAATTTAATCCGGACAAATGCAAGGCAATGCATTATGGAAGGTCTAATGCAGGAGGGAAGTGTACAGTAACATAGAGGGACTTACGCCCACAGATCCACAATTCCCTGAAAGTAGCAACACAAGTGGATAAGATGGTCAAGAAAGTATTTGGCATACTTCATTGGCCAGGACATAGAGTATAAAAATTGGCAAGTCATGTTGCAGCTGTGTGGAACTTGCATTAGGCCACATTCGGAATATTGCATATAGTTCTGGTAGCCATGTTACCAGAAGGATGTGGAGGTTTGGAGAGGGTATAGAAAAGGTATAGCAGCATATTGCCTAGTTTGGAGATTATTAGCTATGAGGAGATATTGGACAAACTTGGTTTGTTTTCACTTGAGTATCAGAGACTGAAGGGCAACCTGATAGAAGTTTACAAAATTATGAGAGACATGGATAGAATGGATCGTTGGAGTCTTTTTCCCAGGGTAGAAATGTCAATTACTAGGGGACATAGGTTTAAAGGAGATGTAAGAGGCAAGTTTTTTTTTTACACAGAGGGTGGAGTGTTTGCAATGCACTGCCAGAGGAAGTGGCAGAAGCAGATACAAAGCAATGTTTAACAGGCATCTTGACAGATAGATGAATAGGCAGGGTATAGAAAGATACAGTCCACATAGAGACAAAAGATCTTTAGTTTAGAAAGGCATCATGCGTCAACACAGCTTGGTGGGCCGAAGAGTCTGTTACAAAGAACACAGCATGGGAAACAAGCCCTTCGGCCCAACGAGCCCGCGCCGCCGTCCCATGGTCAGTGACCTATTCATGATTTTAGTCTAATGTATGAAGATCAGGGAGGTCCAATATAGGGACAATTTGTTACCCAATCAATCAGCCTAAAAGCACATTTTTGGGATGTGGGAGGAAACCGGAGTACCCGGAGGAAACCCACGCAACCATGGGGAGAACGCGCAAACTCCCACGGACACGGCCCAAATCCATGTGTCCGCACAGCAACAGAGATAGCCTCTGAGCTGTCATGATGCCCTCGAGATGGTCCAGTTTACGCACACCAACGACACTGTGCTGTTCTTTGTAAATGGGAGAACCCTTATTTCTAAACTGTGTGCTCTGGCTCTACACTTTGCCCACGAGGGGAACTTCCTCCCAGCCTCTACTCTGTCGAGCCCCCTCAGAATCATATGCTTTAAAAAGACCACCTCTCAGTCTTCTCAACTCCAACGAGAATAGGCCTAAACAACCAAAACATACAAGAAATTGGAAAAGATTGACAACAAATTGTAAGACCTGAAAAAAAGCATGGCAGTTAAGTATGGTATATACACCAAATGACTTTAAAGTATAAAGATACAGACATGCTAAAATTGAGGACATTGATAAGTGCCATTTTAAGGTTTTTTTTATATTTATTTTTTTGCCATTATTGACTAGGCTAGCATTTATTGCTCACCTACAACTGCCCTTGAGAAAGTAAGCTAATAAGCAAAGATCTCCACAAGTTCAAGAAATACGGACATTTGGTAGCATGCAAGAAAACAGGTGGTGCTTTCCACCCTCACCTGCTGCAAGGTGACACTTCAAGAGTATGGCTTTGTGTACTCTGTCCCAAGATTGACTGGCCTTAAATTCAGAGAAAGGGGAAAACAGAATAGAACCAACAACAAAAAAAAGCAGCACAGGCCCATCCTGCATTGCTACTCAGATTTTCTGTTTGATATTAATAAGGGTTCCCAAGTGGTCAACATGATACTGGGTGTTCTACTTACAGCAGTTTCAGGGAACGGTCAGGATTTTAAATATGGTCGCACAAAGCATAACACCATTGCTACGTTTTTATTGGTTGTGGACCTTCTGACTCCCTTAACTTGGGTGGGGTAGCAATACGTGATGACAGAGACATTTTTCTTGAGCTGGTACCAGAACCTGGAGTTGGACCTTATGCCTTCAGATTGAAGGAGTTCCTGAAGCCCTATTTTGAATGAATGGCCCATCTGATAGATGGAGACGAGGGAACAGAGCACAATGCATGCCTAAGATAAGAGTGGACTTTTAATTAGGAAAACAAAAACTGGTTCACCAATATCCTTTGGACAAGCACATTGTCATTTGTACCTAGTATGGCTTACGTGTGAGCCATTCCCCCAATGAGGGACTGACATCGATAAGCAACAAGGTAACTTGAGGTGCTGTGATGAAAGGTGGAAATCAATATTGGAGAGTGGTTCCATATACAACAGTACTGGGAGGTTCAAACCAGCACTGGAGATCTATATTGGACAAATAATATTAATATAGTTCAAAATTAAGTTCTGCAAACAGGTTTATCATACAGGAATGCCACTGGGAAATTCTGCACCAATTTTTATTCATCTTTAGAATTGTTAAATACTTCATGCTCCAGATGAAGAGATTAGCCTACCTATCAATTCAGCAGGCTTGTTAGGTCTCTTGTTGATAAAAGTCTCGAAAGCTTCCTTCATTGTATTGACGAACTTCTCATTTTTCACAAAGCATACTTCAATGACATGATTTACTTTATCTTTGAAGTCTAGCAGTTCCTCAACCATCATCTTGTCCTTTTCAGGATTAACTACCATTGCAGTGCCAAACATCTGGAAAATAAACATCATTTTTTTTGTTCTTTTGTTCTTATTTCATATCAGAAGAGAAGAAAAAAAACTATCCGTATTAGTGTAGCATCTTTAACGTACTGAAACAGGCCAAAGGGCTTATTCCTGTGCTAGAATTTTTTTTGTTCTTTTAGGATGGAAATAGAGTGATATGGTCCCTGGAAGGGTAAGGAGCTTTAGTTCAGTCGGGCAGCATGGTCGGTGCAGGTTTAGAGGGCCGAAGGGCCTAGAATCATAGAAACCGTACAGTGCAGAGAGAGTCTGTTTGGCTCATCGAGTCTGCACTGACCACAATCCCACCCATTCCCTACCCCCATATCCCTGTATATTTACACACTAATCCCTCTAATTTACACATCTCAGAACACTAAGGGGCAATTTTAGCATGGCCAATCAACCTAACCCACACATCTTTGGACTGTGGGAGGAAACCGGAGCACCCAGAGGAAACCCACACAGACACAAGGAGAATGCGCAAACTCCACACAGACAGTGAACCAAGCCGGGAATTGCAACCAGGTCCCTGGACACATGAAGCAACAGTGTTCACCACTGTGCTACCGAGCCCCAATTCAGCCTTTCTTGTGCTGTAACTTTTTGTTCTTCTTTGTTCTTTGTCTCAAGGCGATTCACAGAAGTATTTTCAAACAACATGTGACACCAAGCCACTCAGGCAAATGGCCAAAATCTTGTTCAAATGAGACATGCTTTAAAGAGCATCTTAGAGGAGGAAAATTGGCTAGAGAGATTTAGGGAGGGAGACAAGAAAAAGTGTTCTTGGTTTGAGAATTGGTGCTTTCAAACTCTGTAGCAACAACTTTAACATAAGAAAACACCCCAAGGTTACTACGGAGCAGTAGTAACACATGACATAGACACATAAAAAGATATTAGGAAAGTTGACAAAAGCTTGGTCAAAAAAGGTAGGTTTCAAGGAGAAAAATGAGTTAAGAGGGATTGAGAGGTGGAAGAGCAGAATTAAGGCTTAGGGCATAGATAACTGAAGGAGAACAATGGTGAAACAATTATAATTGGGAATGCTCAGGAGTCCAGAATTAGGTGGTTGTAGATATCTCGGATTTTCTTCCAGTCCCAAAACCCTCCAAGTGAGGGAGGAGCAAAGGCCATCGAGATAAACAAGGATCAGAATTTCACAAACAAAACACTGTGAGTGGGAGGATCAATGTAACTCGGTATGAATTGGGGATGATATAGAAACGTGATTTGGTGCCAGTTGAGACGTGGGCAGCAAAAGTTTGGATGACCTCAATTTTATAGAGGGTAAAATGTGGGAGGGCAGTTTAAAAGGTACCAAAAACGTAACCAAAAGCTTCAGCTGGGACAGGGGAGATCAGACAATGCTCTGGGGCTGGAAGTAGGCAGGCATAGTGATGCTTCAGATATACCACCAAGCTCATCCTGGGTGAGGTCAGGACATGCCCCCCCCCCACCCCCCAACCCACCCCATCGCCCACTCCCAACAGGGAGCTCCGGACACTCCGCCTCCTCCCGGTCCAGGTACTCCTATCATTGAGAGCATCTGGCCACACTTCCTGCTGAACAGCTGTGCAAGGTGGAAGGAGCTGAAGTATAAAAAATAAATTAAAATGCAAACTTCCTCTTTCTCCTTTAGGTGAAGAAAGCAAACTATTGCGTTCAACTGCAATTTGCTACCTGAGACAGCATGTTCTCTCATCATTTATAACAATGCCATATCTGGTCTCGAAATCCTTTTCCAATATTTCACTCCTGCTTTTAAACCTGATCTAGATATTACAAATCTGTCACTAATATTTCATTGGATAAGAACCTTGATCTCCAAGGGCTGAAGATCCTCTATACAGATGACCTGTGTTATCCAGCACAACATAGACCTAGCACAACATTTACAAGATTGATGGGGTCAGTATCCTTAAAAGTCCAAAGATGTGCAAGTTCGGTGGATGGGCCATGATAAATTGTCCCTTAGTGTCCCAATCTGTGTAGGCTTGTGGGATTAATGGGGTAAACGTGTAGAGTTACAGGGATCAGGAAGGAGGTAGGGCATTTGTCAGAGAGTTGGCGCAGACTTGATGGAACTGAATGGCTTCCTTCTGCACAGTCAGGATTCTATGAAAAAAATCAATTCACTTGATTTTTTGAAGAAATACCTTGATATATTCATTCCAATGCTGCAAAAGAACCTGCAGACCACCTTTAACCCTGCTGAACAGCTGGTAAAGAAGAGTGAGGTCAGTTATTCTGTTTTCATCTAGTAGATGATTGAGACCTGGAACAATAAACAAATGAAACAAGGTAAAACTGCCAACTATTACCTCAACAATATCACGAGCACTGTTCAATTCATAAAACGTCCCTGAGAAGCATAGGCACCAAGCTAAAGGGCAGATAAGGACAGATGACCAGAAAGCTTTGGGTGAGCTTTAAGGAAGATCTTAAAAAGGGATATGTCCAAAGTTGTGCGGGTTAGGTTGATTGGCCATGCTAAATTGCCCTTTAGTGTCAGGGGGATTAGCAGGGTAAATATGTGGGATTACAGAAATAGGGCCTGAGTGGGATGATTGTTGATTCAGGCTCAATGGGCCGAATGGCCTTCTTCTGCCTAGTAGAAATTCTAAGGGAAGGAGATGGCGAGACAGAATTTGAATAATAGAATCAGTATAGAAAGGGGCCATTTGGCTCATTGAGTCTGCACCGACCACAATCCCACCCAGGCCATACCCCCATATTCCTACATACTTACCCACTAATCCCTCTAACCTACACATCACAGGACACTAAGGGGCAATTTTAGCATGGCCAATCAACCTAACCTGCACATCTTTGGACAGTGGGAAGAAACCGACGCAGACACAAGGAGAACCTGCAAACTCCAGACTGACAGTGACCCAAGCCGGGATTCAAACCCAGGTCCCTAGAGCTGTGAAGCAGCAGCATTAATACCGTGCTACTATGTCACCCACAAATTTATTCAGGGGATTTCAAAACTAAGGCTGCCGAAGGTACAGCTCTGCCAACATTGGCTAAAATAGTCCATTTGTTAGAGATTGTTGTGGTGGATGAGACAGGGAGAGGCAAGGCTCTGGTGAGATTTAAACACAAGGATGAGAATTATAAAGTTATATTATGGGGGCAATGGCCAGGAGTGAAACAGCAATGACTTGTGTGAGATGTGTTAAAGTGAGCAAGAGCTTTGGAATAGTTGGCATTCATGGGGAATGGCACTTAGGAGGCTTTAGGGTTTTAGCAGCAAACCAATGCAGTTAAACGCAAGGCTGACAATATCAAAGAGATGAACACTCATGGTCCTTACAGGTACAAGATATGACATTGGACAATAGTGAGATGGCAAACACTTTTGTTCAGTCATGGAGACTGGCCAGGGTCAGTATTCAGAGCACAGCACAGGAACAAAAATGGAAACAATCACATTTTGACAGTGATGTTGCACAGATAGGTGAAGATGGTTATCTTTTATACAAGAATGTGGCTGATGACCAAGTCCATCATTATCAATAAAAAGTATAGCAGGAAGGCTGGAGGATTACAAATCTCCACAATAAATCACAGCAAAAGAATGAAAAGCAATGCCAGCGTGGGGCCATTTCATTATAATGCAGAAAGTGTCCAGGGTCAGGCCGTCAGGTCTAAGTACAGCACAAGGCCAACAGCTGTTTAATGGACAATGACAAGACTCAAGCTAAAAAGAAAAAGGTCACTGATTTTATTTTTACCTTTCTGAAGAATAGCTGTTAGATGTTCACCAAGAAGTTGCTTCTCAACACTGACAATCAACCCTTTTCTGTAAATCACACAAATGCATCCAATTATTCTTTTTGGAAATGTACAATACCCTCCCTACCAATAAAAAAAATTAATACAGGGCATCATACAGGGAATAAGAAAATGGTAAAAAGTTCCAGACAAGCCTCATTACAGCACACACCAATAAACTGGTTTCACTGAAAGTACTGCAGACAGATGGAGCACATGAACCAAGGAGTGAGACCCAACCCAGTCAACCTGTACAACAGCAATGAACAAAACAGGCATAAAACCAAAACAAGAGCAAAAGGAGGATAACAGGCAGTGGGAAACATATTTTGCAAGGAGCCTTGTTTAACAGGAATCTGAAGAGGAGAAACAGCCTGTGCACAGACTCCACTCAATTTTCGCTGGTCACTAGAAAATAACAAATTTGAGATTACATGGACAGTTTTCTTGGATGGCACTGAGCCATGACAGTGCTTTGGCAGAGAAAGGAAAAGGAAATGAAGATCCACAGGCAGGGAGCAGGGGAAGAGAGACAGTGGCTGGGATTCTCCCAAAAAAGTTAAGTGTTGAATTCACAGAAAAGCCAGAGTAAATCACGCTGGATTTTTCACTGGGAGTTTGCACTAGGATCTCCCACATTCTGTGCAATGTAGAATCTCCCACACTCTGTGCATGAATATCAATAGATTTCAGGAGGTGGGGCCTATCCCACTCCCCAACCACCTCCGTCAACCGCCCCCAGGCCATGCCCCCATTATGCCCCTCCCCCTTGGCACTGCTCCATGCCTGATGGGCAGTGCCAAGGTACCCTCTGGACATGGGCACTTTGCCCCTCAGGCAGTGTTGGGGGCACAGGCTGACCCTGCCAAAGTGCCCATGCCCAGGAGGCACCAACCCCCATCACCTGACCACACCCTCCCCGATGGGCCCCAATTGCCTCCATTTACTCCAGCTGGGTCGTCCCGCTAGTTCCCCGAAGTGGGGAGCTAGTCTGAACCCCGCTGGAGTGGTGGGAGAATTCAGTCCTGGGTCCGCTAGTAGCATTTAAATATATGTTAAATATTATCTAAATACTAACTCTGCTTCCCAGCCAAAATCCATAAAAACATAGAAAAACTACAGCACAATACAGGCCTTCGGCCCACAAAGTTGTGCCGAACATGTCCCTACCTTAGAGGTTACTAAGCTTATCTATAATCCTCTATCTTACTAAGTTCCACGTACTATCTAAAAGTCTCTTAAAATACCCTATCAAATCTGCCTCCACCACCGTTAAAAGTCTGACAACACCAGGTTTTAGTCCAACCTAGGTTGGACTAAAACCTGGTGTTGTCAGACTTTTTACTGTGTTTACGCCAGTCCAACGCCGGCATACCCACATCATGTCCACCACCGTTGCCAGCAGCCCATTCCATGCACCCACCACTCTCCGAGTGAAAAACTTACCCCTGACATCTCCTCTGTACCTACTCCCCAGCACCATAAACCTGCGTCCTCTTGTGGCAACCTTTTCAGCCCTGAAATCCAGGCCTGGGATTTGCAAACAAGGTGCAAACGCTTGCAGGAATCCCATGATTCTTCCGGCCCACCTCATTGAAAAAAATAGTGCAGTTGGACGGGAGAATCACCCCAGTACCTTCAATGTTGGAACAAAAGGAATGCATCAGCCTAGCACAAATGCAATATTATGGGTTTAACACAGCCAGCCAGCACATAAAGCCCAGATCTCTTCTTTTCAATATTTATTCACTCATAGGATATGGGTGCCACTGGCGAAACTTACATTTATTGCCCAACTCCAATCATCTTTGAGAAGCTGGTGGTGAGCTGCCTTCCTGAATTGCTGCAGTCCATATGGCATAGGTGCACACACAATACAGTTAGGGATGGAGTTCCAGGACTGTTACTGGACAGTCGATCCATGTGGCATAAGTACACCCACAGCGCTGTTAGGGGGGGAGTTCTGAACCCAAAAGGCAAACTGACAGGCCAGAAAGGAATAAGCGCTGGTCTTGTAACCACAATGTGGGAAACAATGATCCACTTCAACACAAATTTTCAATATTGAAAACAATAGAAGTAATTGAATAAACTCGTATTTTTTTAATAAACTCACGCTGTCTGGGGCAGGAGTGGAAGCAGGTACGATTGCAGCATTAACGGGGTAACTTGATGAATACATGAATAGGATGAGAATGGAAAGATATGGACTCTAAGTGCATACGGTTTCAGTTTAGATAGACATCATGACGCAGGCTTGGAGAGCCAAAGGGCCTGTTCCTGTGCTGTACCTTTTATTGTTCTTTTTTGTTTTAATGAACAGCATTATGATTGAATAGCACTGCACAGCATGCTGTTACTCTCAGTCCAAGCTGTCATTTATAAATCCGTAACGGTATAACGATCGGATCCTTCACTTTGATTATATTCCCAAAGTTGTTGAAATGTAACTGGTGACAACTTTGTATTGGATGTGATGTGACCAATGGCAACAAGATATAAGGGTCAGCTGACCCAGTAAACAATGGAACCAAATTGCAGAATGATGACTCACTTTTAGTAAGAACCTATGTAGAATTGTGGGGAGCTTGGATTGGCCCAGAGCGAACCCTGAATTGAGTAATTTCTTTATTAAACCCTTTCTTTGATTTATAAGTTGGAGTAAGTTTTGTTCTATTTTTATTGTCTGCATTTGAAGAGTTATTTCTGACGAAACAAAGGTGACATCAGCATTTTTTCAGACAAATCGGTATTGTTTAAACTGCAAGAATATAAGCAATAAGAGTAGACCACAGGGCCCCTTGAGTCTGCTCCCTGATTGGTCAACTGATCTTGGGCTTCAACTCCAATTTCCCACCTGTCCTATACCTGTTCTATCTCCTTCACAATTGCATTGGAACGAGATAGGATCAGACAGGCTAGGAAGGTGTTTGTCTGGAGTAAGGGGAGATACGAAGAAGTCAGGAAGTTACTTGGACAAATAAACTGGAAGGAGGCATTCTTAGGGAAAAGTACCGAAGGAAGGTGGCGGATATTCAAGGAATGTTTGTCTGGCGCTCTGCATGACAATGTTCCGATAAGGCAAGGGGGTTTTGGTAGGTCGCGGGAACCGTGGTGCACGAAGGCTGTGTTGAACCTAGTCAGGAGGAAAAGGAAGGTGTACAAAAGGTTCAGGGAACTAGGAGAGGTTAAGGATCTTGAAGAATATAAGGACTGTAGAAAGGAGGTTAAAAGGGAAATTAGGAGAGCCAGAAGGGGTCATGAGAAGACCTTGGCGGGTAAGATTAAGGAAAATCCCAAGGCCTTCTATAAGTATGTGAAAGGTAAAAGGGTGAGAAGGGAAAGGGTAGGACCTATAAAAGATGAAGGGGGAAAGGTCTGTGTAGAACCAGAAGAAATGGCGGAGGTGCTTAATGAGTACTTTGCATCAGTATTCACAGTGGAAGCTGATTTGGGAGATCTTGCTATGGACTTGCAGCAGGTGGAAAAGATTGAGTATGTGGACATTAAGGAGGAGGATGTGTTAGAACTTTTGAATTCTATCAAGGTAGATAAGTCGCCGGGACCAGATGGGATGTACCCCAGGATACTGTGGGAGGCCAGGGAAGTGATTGCAGAGCCCTTGGCGATGATCTTCGCGTCGTCAATGGAGACGGGAGAGGTTCCGGAAGATTGGAGGATTGCGGATGTAGTCCCTATTTTCAAGAAAGGGAACAGAGATAGCCCGGGAAATTACCGCCCGGTGAGTCTGACCTCAGTGGTTGGTAAGCTGATGGAGAGGCTTCTGAGGGACAAGATTTACGAGCATTTGGAGAGGTTTGACATGATCAGGAATAGTCAGCATGGATTTGTCAAGGGCAGGTCGTGCCTTACGAGCCTAGTTGAGTTCTTCGATAATGTGACTGAACACATTGACGAAGGAAGTGCCGTGGACGTAGTGTACATGGACTTCAGCAAGGCTTTTGATAAGGTCCCCCATGCAAGACTTCTTGAGAAGGTGAGAGGGCATGGGATCCAAGGGCCTTTGGCCTTGTGGATCCAGAACTGGCTTGCCTGCAGAAGGCAGAGAGTGGTTGTGGATGGGTCTTTTTCGGAATGGAGGTCAGTCACCAGTGGGGTGCCCCAGGGATCTGTTCTGGGACCCTTGCTGTTTGTCATTTTCATAAATGACCTGGATGAGGAAGTGGAGAGATGGGTTAGCAAGTTCGCTGATGACACGAAGGTCGGCGGTGTTGTGGATGGTCTGGAAGGATGTCAAAAGTTGCAGCAGGACATAGATAGGATGCAGGAATGGGCGGAGAAGTGGCAGATGGACTTCAACGCGGATAAATGTGTAGTCGTCCATTTCGGCAGAACCAACGGGATGAACGAGTACACTATTAAGGGCAGGGGTCTTAGTAGCGTTGAAGAGCAGAAGGATCTCGGGGTCCGGGTTCACAGGACTCTTAAATCGGCCTCGCAGGTGGAGGAGGTGGTCAAGAAGGCGTATGGTGTACTGGCCTTCATTAATCGAGGGATTGAGTTTAGGAGTCGGGAGGTAATGCTGCAACTTTACAGGACCCTCGTCAGACCTCATTTGGAGTACTGTGCGCAGTTCTGGTCGCCTCACTATAGGAAAGACGTAGAAGCTATTGAAAGGGTGCAGAGGAGATTTACAAGGATGTTGCCTGGACTGGGAGGCATGCCTTATGAAGATAGGTTGAGGGAGCTGGGACTCTTTTTCCTGGAGAGGCGAAGGTTGAGAGGCGACCTGATAGAAGTTTATAAAATGTTGAGAGGAATAGATAGGGTGGACTCTCAGAGGCTATTTCCCCGGGTTGAAATGGTCGCTACGAGAGGACACAGATTTAAGGTGCGGGGAGGGAAGTACAGAGGTGATGTTAGGGGTAAGTTTTTCACTCAGAGGGTGGTGAGTGAATGGAATCGGCTGCCGTCGTCGGTGGTGAAGGCGAACTCGCTGGGGTCTTTTAAAAGACTTCTGGATGAGTATATGGGGTTTAATGGGATTGGGGGTTATAGATAGGTCTATGGATTGGTGGGGTTGATGCGATCGGCGCAACTCGAGGGCCGAAGGGCCTGTTTGTGCTGTAATGTTCTATGTAACATCTTCACCTTTTGGCAGTGGAGAACATTGGAAAAGCACGGGACACGCTTCACCTGCAGAGTTAGACAACAGAGCGTGGTTCAAGTCCCCCACATCTTTGGGCAACAGAGAGCATTGGGGTCAACTTGGGAGGGAGGGTGCATGTGTCCTGTCCGGGGTGGGGGGGTGGTGGTTGCTAGGGACCGGGGGGCCGCCGTGGACCAGTTGTGGGGGAGAATGCTAAATTGCGCCTAAGTGTCATGGGGATTACCAGGGTAAATGCATGGGTTTACAGAGATAGGGCCTGGATATGTTTGTTGCCAGATCAGACTCAATGGGCCAAAAGGCGTCCTTCTGCACTGTAGGGATTCTATGATTCTCGGCAGTAGATTAAAAAGCAGGATCTTTAAAAGGTTGTAATCTCTGGATTACTCCCACTGCGACATGCCAGCCAGTATAGAAACAAGAAAATAGGGCAGATGAAAGCATTGCTCAAGAGGGTTTTAAATTCCTGGACCATGGACTGTTTCTGGGGAAGTTGGGACATGTAAAAATGGGACAGTCTGCATCTAAACCACATTGGGGTCAACATCTTCTGGATAGGTTTGCCAAGAGTTTGAACTAGGTTAGTGGGGAGGGGACACAGAACATTAACAAAATAAGAGTCATCATTAAGTAAAGGATGTCAAGAAAGTAAGGCAAAACTGGATAGTCTTTTATTTTAATGCTAGGAGTATAAGGAGTTAAGGATGTAGATTGACACATGGAAGTGTGATATTGTTGCCATCACACAGAAATGGGTGAGGAAAGGTAGGACTGACAACTCAACATTCCAGGGTGTAGGATCAGAGGAAGGTGTAAAAAGGGATGTGATGTTGCACTTCTAATTAAAGAGTCAAATTATTGCAATAAGGAGAAATGAGATCTTGAAGGGTCTTCAAATGAAGCATTGTGGATAGAACTTAGCAATATAAAGGGGACAGCCACACTGCTGATAATGTATTATAGGCCTTCAAAGAATCAGGAATAGGGGAGCAAATATGTAGACAATTCACTGAAGTGCACGAGAATAATAATTGAGTAATTATAGTAGAGAATTTCAACATCCCCAACATACACTCAGACAGTCATGGTGTAAAGAGTTTAGAGGAGACGGATTTAAGAACATATGAAATAGGAGCAGGAGTAGGCCATCTAGCCCTTCGAGCCTGCCCCGCCATTCAATAAGATCATGGCTGATCTGAAGTGGCTCAGTTCCACTTTCCTGCTTTCTCCCCATAACCCTTAATTCCCTTGCCTACCAAAAACCTATCCACCCGTGTCTTAAATATATTTAGCGAGGTAGCCTCCACCACTTCAACGGGCAGAGAATTTCTTGAAATTGCATATGTCGAAAGCCCAGCAAAGGATGGAGCAGCACTGGATCTTGTTCTGGGGAACCAAGCCAGACAATTGCTCAATGTAGCAATAGGGGAGCATTTTAGTGATAGCAACTACAACATGGTATGGTTCAAGTTTGTTAAGGATGAGAAAGATGGCTTGCAAAAGACAGCTTTGGACTGTGGGAAAGCAGATTTTAGTACAATAAGGCAGGACCTGGCCAAAGTTGACAGGGGACAGCTTCTCCCCTGAAAGTTTATAATGGAGCAATGGGGGACATTCAAGAAGGAAATCAGGAAAGTACAGGTCCAGCATGTTCTCTATAGGGGGGAAAAACTTAGGAGCAATAAGTTCAGGGAATTCTGGATGTCTAGGACAGTTGAGGATAATATATGGAAGAAGAGAAAAAGGCCTTTAGCAATCCAAAGGAGGCAATTCAGCTTCAGACCTAGAGGAATATACAAAGTTCAACGGGGAACTTAAGAAATTAGAACAGCAAAAAAAAAAGGAAGCATGTCAAAGAACTTGTAAACACGATCAGGAAAAATCCTTCTGGAATAATGGAACAGCATACTTTTAGAATCTTGTTTTATTCCATTTGTTAATAGTTTAGTAAATTTGTTCACTGTTAGGTAAATAAATCGTTTTATATTGATTTAAGACAAGGGGGGTAAGACAAGGGGGTATTTAATCGTAGAATTCCTACAATGCAGAAAGGAGGCCATTTGGCCCATCAAATCTATACCAACCATAATCCTACCCAGGCCCTATCCCCACAACTCCATGCATTTACCTGAGCTTGATCCGCTGACATCAAGGGAGAATTTGGCATGGCCAATCCACCTAACCCGCACATCTTTGGACTGTGGAAGGAAAGCTATGCAGACAGTGTAAACTCCACACAGACAATGACCCAAGCCAGCAATTGAACCCAGGTCCCTGGTGTTGAGAGGAAGCAGTGCTAACCACTGTGTCACCGTGCCACCCCTAACGAATGGCAGAACACTAGGAAGCTCAGAGGAACAGATGGATCTTGAGGTACTTATCCACAGATCCTTGAAAGTGGCAGAGCGGTGAATAGGGTAGCTAAGAGGCATTTCAGACACTTGCTTTTCTTAGTTGTTGCAGCAAGGACATTATGTCAAAGCTGTACAGGTTGTTGGTTAGGCCACAGCTGGAATACCATGTACAGTTCTGGTCACCACACTATCGGAAGGATGCGATTGCACGAGGGGGGTTAAGAGGAGATTCACTATCATGTTGCCTAGGCTGGCGCATTTGAGTTATAAGGAGAGACTAGGTATGTTTGGATTGTTTCCTTTGGAGCAGAGAAGGCTGAGGGAGGACATGATTGCAATGTATAATATTATGAGGGCTTCCTTATACATCCATGATCCAAATCCAACATCACCTGTATCACTAACACTAACTAAAAGGCCCTAGCTAAGGAGACCACTCAATTCTAGTCATTTCATTGATAACCTCCTAAATGATGATTGTTTTGGTTGCAGTGTGCTTACAAACCTATCACCAAAGAGAAGGTTGTCAAACTAAATACAACCAAGACCGCGCAGGCAGTGTTTACATCGATTTTACATACTCTCTCCATTTAGAGACATGCCCCATTTTTGCAATTCTACAGAACTTAAACCGGAGCTCTTAGTAGCCTGACTTAGGAACCTGTTTCCAGTTAAAAACCACACATTCTATCCGTACTGAGCAACAGTAAGCTTCTTGTTGCCTTGTTTGGTTAGTACGGGTTAGGTTGCTGGCTCGAAGAGCTACCAGCTACTGAGTCAGAAATATCTATTTGGACACAATCCACTAATAGTAGCAATATGATGTCCAACTCCTGACTTCCTTCCCTCCTCCTAAGCAAATGAGAGTGCAGCACAATTTATGAATTGGCTTTCCATGAACAACTAGTACCTCAAGCTTGAAATTCAAATTGCACCAAGCCGAGCACCTTCACTCGTTATGGCCATTTGTAGGCATGATGTGGATATGCTGGCGTTGGACTGGGGGTAAACACAGTAAAAAGTCTGACAACACCAGGTTTAAGTCCAACTGATTTATTTGATAGTAAACTCACAAGCTTTCGAGGTTTGCCCCTTCGTCAGGTGAATGGAGAGTTCTGGCCTCAGACAGAGCATATAAAGCACAGACAGTTTACAGATTACTGAGTAGAATGCGAATCTTTACACCTAACCTGCTGTTCAAGTCCTAAAATGGCCGACAACGTAAGTGGAAGGAGCACTGATCACAGGTTAAAGAGATGTACATTGTCTCCAGACAGTACAGTAAGTAAGGTTTTGCAAACCCAGGCAAGTCACGGGGGTTACAGGTAGTGTGACATGAACCCAAGATCCCTGTTGACCCTGTAACCCCCTGTGACTTGCCTGGGTTTGCAAAACCTTACTTACTGTACTGTCTGGAGACAATACATATCTCTGTAAACTGTGATCAGTGCTCCTTCCACTCACATTGTTGGCCACTTTAGGACTTGAACAGCAGGTTAGGTGTAAAGATTCGCATTCTAATCAGTAATCTGTAAACTGTCTGTGCTTTGTATGCTCTGTCTGTGGCCAGAACTCTCCATTCACCTGACAAAGGGACAAACCCCGAAAGCTTGTGAGTTTACTATCAAATAAATTGGTTGGACTTAAACCTGGTGTTGTCAGACGTTTTACTGCATTTGTAGGCAGCCACTTTACAATGTGCACTTGCGTCAGGTGAAACCAACATACACGAGGGAAAGCCATGTTCTATTAAAGTGTAATCTTATTTTAATTCATCCTCAGACTTCTAACATTCATGAATGACTCAATTCATTATTCAGTGTTCTGTTCTAAAACTCAGTACATAAGAACATAAGAAATAGGAGCAGGAGCAGGCCATCTAGCCCTTCGAGCCTGCCCCACCATTCAATAAGATCATGGCTGATCTGTCGCGGCTCAGTTCCACATTCCCGCCCTCTCCCCATAACCCTTAATTCCCTCTCTTATCAAAAACAGAACAGATTAATAGCGCGTTGCGAGAGGAGAAGGGAAGCAGAAAGACGCTGACGCAGCTCTGCCTTTTGCACATGGAGTCGTCATCAACCTTCCCCAGAAATATCTTCAGCACCAAGTGACTCTATTTTCTTCTGCTTACCATTTTCTAAAATCTAGCTAACTACATTCCACAAGGGACATTGCAGAAAAACAAGGGCCATCACTCACTGCGTGCTTTGATCCAAGTAAGTAATTACTCGGTCTACTTCTTCTTCCAGACGTTTGTTTACATGGTGAAGATACTCCGACACCTAGATTTAGAACATTAACATTGAAAGAGAACCGGTTCCAAGTAGAACACTAGTTAAGAATTTTTGTCAAGAGTCTCTGGTACTTGCCTCCCTCTCTTGCATTAATCTTTGTCCTTCTGCTGCATATAAACAATTGGTATCTTCCAAAAATCGACGTTCAAAAGATTCCTGGTAGACCTGTTTGATACAACGTGTAACTACTGGAAGGTTCCAAGAAAGAAAATTTCAATTTGAATGTTATAATCTCCTTTACCTGCAGGTCAGACAGCATACTCAGCAAACTTCGGATCAAACTTCTGTCCACAACTTCCCCGTTTCGCTCTTTTTCAATCAACAAAAGTATCCCATCAATGGTTTTGCTTTGTACAATTCTGTCGCTGATGACATGGGTTCGGAAAAGCTCTAAACCTACATCCCTGGAAGTGTTGAAGCACATGATAATGACAAACAACTTAATATTCCAAAACTGCAAAAGAACATTCTGCACAGGGGAACGATGAAACAATGGCACTGCTGCCTTACAGCGCCAGGAACCAAGGTTCAATTCCAGCCTCGGTCACACTGTGTGGAGTTTGCCCATTCTCCCCATTTCTTTGTGGGTTTCTTCTGGGTGCTCCAGTTTCCTCCCACAGTCCTAGGTTGTGTGGGTTAGGTGTATTGGCCATGTTAAATTGACCCTAGTGGCAGGGGAATTAGCAGGGTAAATGTGTGGGGTTATAGGAATAGGGCCTGGGCGGGATTGTGGTCAGTAAAGATGGGCTGAATGGCCTCCTTCTGTACTGTAAGAGTTCTATGACCAGAACAAACGTGGTGCAATGTCAAATTTCTATGACATCGTCTAGCACAAAAGTGTGCAGTTATAATCTAAAGATACATTTATCAGTTTAGTTTTTAAGCGTTCATTTTAAGAAATAAATTGGTTATATTTTCGATGGGGTTTCAATATTGTGTAATTGTTGCCAATTTGTATTCAGCAACTCAAAAAGCTGGGAAGAGGGAACACAAGTGAGATAGGCAGGTAGAAAACGGAAATGAGGGATAGGAAAAGAAAAGGGGAAACAGAAAATCAGGGAGGCTGGAGGAAAGGAGTTGGGGAGAATGAGGGAGACGAAAGGGAACGAGAGAGAAAGATTTGATTTGATTTATTAGTCTCGAATGTATTAGCATATAGTGAAAAGTATTATTTCTTGCACACTATACAGACAAAACAGAGAAGGAGGGAGTGCAGAATGTAGTGTTACAGTCATAGCTAGGGTGCAGAGAAAGATCAACTTATTCCGAGGCAAGTCTGATGGTAAAAGGGAAGAAAGTGTCTTGGTTGGTACGTGTCCTCTTTTGTATCATTTTTCCAATGGGAGAAGGTGGAAGAGAGGGTGCATGGGGTCTTTAATTATCCTGGCTGCTTTGCCGAGACTTTGGAAAGTAGACAGTCAATAGGTGGGAGACTGCATTGAGTAATGGACTTCTTTCATAACCCTTTGTAGTTTCTTGCAGTTAGAATGTCAGTGAGAGAAAAATCATGAAAGAAGTAAACGGCAGCAAATAGCCGCCCTTTTACAGCAGCAAAAGAGACTCACGGATGGTATGTGTCTCCTGGGTGCAAAAGTCAATGATGTCTCGGACTGTGTTTTCAAGATCCTTAAGGGGGAGGGGGATCAGTCACAGATCGTAGTGCACGTTAGTACCGACGTAGGTAGAAGGAGGGATAGGGATTTAAAACAGGAATTTAAGGAGTTAGGATGGAAGCTGAGAGCCAGGACAAAAAATGTTGTCATCTCTGGTTTGTTGCCAGTGCCATGTGCCAGTGAGTTGAGGAACAGGGAGAGAGTGCAGATTAACATGTGGCTGCAAGGATGGTGTAGGAGAGAGGGTTTCATTTACTTGGATAATTGGAGCACATTCTGGGGAAGGTGGGACCTAATCCAGAGGGGCACTAGTATCCTGGGAGGGAAATTTGCATCGGCTCTTCAGGTGCGGGGGGGGGGGGTAGTTTAAACTAATTTGTCAGGGTGATGGGAAAATGAGACGTAGTCCAAAAGCCAGTGTTGAGGGTCGCGAGGTACTGAGGAAGGTATCAAGGTCGCAGGAGTGTACAGGCAGACAGGATGATAGGTTGTATCTACTTCAGTGCAAGGAGCATCAGAAATAAGGTAGGTGAACTTGGAGCATGGACTGATACTTGGGGCTATGATGTTGTGGCCATTACAGAGACATGGTTAGAACAGGGACAGGAATGGTTGTTGGTAGTTCCAGGGTATAGATGTTTCAGTAAGAGAAGGGAAGGCGGTAAAAGAGGTGGACGAGTAGCATTGTTAATCAAGGATAGTTTAAAGGCTGCTGAAAGGCATTGAGGGCAATCTGCCTACCGAGGTAATATAGGCTGAAGTTAGAAATAGGAAAGGATCAGTCATATTGTTAGAAGTTTTCTATAGGCCCCAAATAATAATAGAGATGTGGAGAAGGAAATGGCAAAGCAGAATATGGATAGGTGTGGAGGTCACAGGGTAGTTATCATGGGTGGCTTTAACTTTCCAAATATTGACTGGAACATTTATAGGTCGAATAGTTTGGATGGGACACTTTTTGTACTGTGTGTGCAGGAGAGTTACCTGACACAATGTGGATAAGCCGACAAGATGTGGGGCCACATTGGACTTAGTACCAGGTAATGAACCCAGCCAAGTGTTAGATTTATTTGTGAGAAAGCACTTTGGAGATAGTGACCACAATTCGGTGTCCTTCGTTATTGCAATGGAGAGGGATAGGGTCACATGGCAGGGCAAGGTTTATAAATTGGGGCAGGGGTAACTATGATGTGATTAGTCAAGAATTAGGGAGGATCGGGTAGGAACAGAAACTGTCAGGTACAGGCACAAACAAAAAGTGGAGCTTTTTCAAGCAACAAATACTGCGTGTCCTTGAGAGGTGTGTCCCTGGCAGGCAGAGAGGAAATAGCTGAGTGAGGGAACCATAGTTCACAAAGGAGGTTGAATGTCTTGTTAAGAGGAAAAAGGAAGCGTGTGTAAGGATGAAAAAACAAGGTTCAGTTGGGTCGCTTGAGGGTTACAAGTTAGCAAGGAATGAGTTCAAGGGCTTAGGAGTGCTAGGAGGGGGCATGAGAAGTCCTTGGCGGGTCAGATAAAAGAAAAACCCAAGGCTTTTTACTCTTATGTGAGAAATAAAAGAATAAATAAATAAAATAAATAAAAAAAATAAAAAAAAGAATGGCCAGTCAAGGATAGTATTGGGGACATGAGCATGGAGTTAGAAGAGATAGGTGAGGCATTAAATGAATACTTTTCTTCAGTGTTCACTAAGGGAAGGGGCTATGTTTTTGAGAATGTGTGTGTGATACAGGCTGATAGGATGGAGGAGGTAAATGTTCTGAGGAAAGATGTATTAGCAATTTTGAAAAACGTGAAGGTCGATAAGTCCCCTGAGCCAAATGGGATACATCTCAGGATACTTTGGGAGGCAAGGGATGAGACTGCAGAGCCTTTAGCTTTATCTTTGGGTCCTCAGTGTCCACGGGGATCGTGACAGAGGACTGGAGAGTGGCGAATGTTGTTCGTCTCTTCAAGAAAGGAAATAGGAATGACCCTGGTAATCATAGGCCAGTTAGCCTTACTTCAGTGGTCGATAAGTTAATGGAAAAGGTACTGAGAGATAGGATTTATGATCATTTGGAAAGATGCAGTTTAATCTGGGATAGTCATCACAATTTCGTGAAGGGTAAGTCCTGCCCCACAAATTTGACTGAATTCTTTCAGGAGGTAATCAGGTGTGTAGACGAAGGTAGAGCAGCTGATGTCATATACATGGATTTTAGTAAGGCGTTTGATAAGATTCCCCATGGTAGGCTCATGAAGAAGATAAGGAGGTCCTAGACAGAAGAAAATTTGGCCGATTGGATAAGTAACTGGTATCTCATAGAAGCCA
The DNA here is from genome assembly GCA_037974335.1 of Prionace glauca. Lineage (NCBI taxonomy): Eukaryota > Metazoa > Chordata > Chondrichthyes > Carcharhiniformes > Carcharhinidae > Prionace > Prionace glauca. Next base: position 75,770,131 of record CM075733.1, on the reverse strand, counting down.
GAGGGTGGTGGTGGAGGGAAAATTTTCAGACTGGAGGCCAGTTACCAGCAGTGTACCACAGGGATCAGTGCTGGGTCCTCTGCTATTTGTGATTTTTGTCAATGACTTGGAAGAGGGGGCTGAAGGATGGGTTAGTAAATTTGCTGATGTCACCAAGATTGGTGTAGTGGATGAGGTGGAGAGGGCTGTTGTAGGCTGCAAAGAGACACCGATGGGATGCAGAGCTGGGCCGAAAATGGCAGATGGAGGTCAACCCTGATAAGTACATTTTGGTAGGAGGGTCAACAGCAAGGATCTGGGGAATGTGGAGGAACAGAAAGATTTTGGGGTTCATATCCAGAGGTCCCTGAAGGTTGCCACTCAAGTGGATAGAGCCGTGAAGAAGGCTTATAGTGTGTCAGCATTTACTAACAGGGGGTTTGAGTTTAAGAGCTGTGGGGTTATGCTGCAACTATACCGGACATTGGTGAGGCCACATTTGGAATATTGTGTTCAGTTCTGGTCACCTCACTATAAGAAGGATGTGGAAGCATTGGAGAGAGTGCAGAGGAGATTTACCAGGATGCTGCTTAGAAGCAGGAGTAGGCCATTTGGCCGTTCGAGCCTGCTCCGCCATTCACCTTGATCATGGCTGATCATCGAACTCAATATCCTGTTCCCCCAATTCCCCCTTGAACCCTTTAGCCCCTAGAGCTATATCTAATTTCTTCTTGAAATCACACAATGTTTTGACTTCAACTACACTCTGTGGTAGTGAATTCCACACATTCAACACTCTCTGGGTGAAGAAATTTCTCCTCACCTCAGGTCTAAAAGGTTTACCCCTTGAAGTGCATTATAAAGAGCCTTGAATGTAGTAAAGCCATTTCAAAGTGCTTCTCAGTGAGGGCAAATGCAGTTTTTTAAAAAATGTATTTTTTTAAATAGCAATAAGCCATATGAAACAGTACAATTGCTTCCAACACGAACCTCTATTGCTAGTAAAAAGGAAAATGAAGACAACATAGGCTAAAGATGCTCTCTAAGGTGTAACAGAATTCACAAAAATGAAGCACATTTAAGGTGTGCAAAGCAATGATTAGTGATTTCATGAGAGTTGTGGTCTGATTAGTTCCTCAATTATCCACCAGTTTCCTACAATCTACACTGTGGCATGCACAGGCTGGCTGTTCAATACATAATTGAGGGGGTGAACTAATCGAAAATGTGAGGCGGGCAGGGGAGCTTTGCAAAGAGAAAGAGAGAGAGGGGAGTGGAAAGAGTAGAGCAGAGAGAATCTCTTGCCCACCCACTAAACATACCGAAAGGTGAGCTCCTGACTAAAATAAATCATGAGATAATCACCCTTGCACCCAAAGTTAACAATCGCACATAGCCCTCTTCCCCAAGCAACTCACCAGATCGACGGTAACATTGAACTCTGCAGAACATAGGTTCGGTCGAGAAACAAGAAAATGCTTCTGATCATCATCTGCAGGTTAATGAAGATAATAAAAAGCAAAAATGGTTGTGCAACAAGAACTGAAATATTGTTCTTGAGGATACATTCCCCAAGATCAGAAATACATAATACTGTATTCAAACAGCAGCTACTTACCATTTGTCGACAGTGATCTTGCCAACATTTGTTAACCTTCTTCAGAAACAGACTGTTATCCAGTGAATCCGTGGAAGCAAAGTCAAGGAAAAACAGATTATCCCCAATTATCAACACAACATCCTCAATTAGTTATAGATCATCCCATTATTAAAATATCCTCATTGAAAATCGATCAATGCTAGTTATTAACAAATTATCCCTGTTGACAAAAGGGATGAAGTTTTCTAAGCTGATTTATTAGTGTCACAACTAGGCTTACGTTAACACTGCATTGAAGTTACTGTGAAAACTCACATTGAAATCCTCAAGGGCCAAAAGATCATTCCAGATCCCACATTCCTGGCATGACTCCCTGCCGTGACAGGTTCTTGCTGTGATGGCAGCACAACCTGACCATCGACAAGGTGCACCCCCGCCAAGGGTGTCCCATCACCCTTCCCCATGCCGAGGCCTGCTGCACCACAGCCCCTGCCAACACCCTTACCCACGCCGCTGCCCCATGCTGCCGCCAAACTGATGCCCCGTCACCCCTCCCCCTTCCTTGTGCCATCACACTGACAGAGAGGGCTCCATCACTCTTCCCCACACTGCTGTCCCTTCCCGCTGCCACCAACCCTCCCCAAGCTGACACGCTGTCACCCCTCCCCACCACAGCAACCATAATGCCATTCTCTATTTGTCACATAATGAAATAGTCCATCAGGTGAAATGAACATGAAGCACAAAGGTTACTGTAATGAGCTGAGGTGTCAGATAGAAAAGGGTTTATAGTTTCTAACATAACTCTGCCACTTAAAATAGTCTGCTTATAACTGGTGAGTCTTTGCAACGACTAAGGGCAGATCATCCCAATAAGTTTACATTGCTGCTAAAGGAATGCTTACATATCCACTGCACAGCAAGAGTGCAAAGAGAATGCAGTAAACAAAACCACCTCACGTCATGTTAGGCAAGGTTTGGACTTCACTGCTGAATAGGGACATGATTTGTAAAAATGCTGGGGAAAAAAAAAATCATACCCGTACACAGCACTTCGAAGAGCATGATCGGCATAAATACAATCAGAAATATCAAAAACAAATATATCCAGGGGAAATGAGGCAAATAGTTCGGATGCATTTAGGGAGAAAACTACTTAAACAAGCACATATGAGGAAGGCAATAGGAACCTATTCGGGCAATCTTTTCCTAGACATATTGCTCGCTAATATGAAAGTGAGAGGCTCTCACAAACAACTAAGAAGGAAAGTACAGAACAGCAAGATGTGGAGAATGAGGAGAAGACCTGCCCTTGGACAGTTTCCTACGATACAAATACATGAAAAAGAAAAGAACACAGGATATGTAGATAGAATGAGATGAAGAGGGATGGGAGGAGACTTGTGAAACTGGCATTGGCCTGTGATGACTTCAGCCAGGCTAATGAGGTTGGCTTGCCATAATGTGAAAAGAAATAGCTGATGAGTCCTAATTGACGGTTAAATCAGGGCTTCCTATTTAAAGCAGATGTGTGTCAGTCTCAGCCTGCATTTAGCAGGGAGCAACTAGAGAGCTGGCTGTACAGATGTATGGTGTAAATAAAGTAACTTAGTGATGAGACTTCCACCTGAGTGAGGACCTGTACGTAAAGTTGGCAGGATGACTCCTATTCACAAAACTGGACATGAGCTACACATACCTGCAACTACAACTGAACAAGGATTTGCAAAGGTTCGCCACAATAAATACGCTGAAAGGCCTCTTCCAGTAGAAAAGATTGACTTTCGGGGTTTTGTCAGCTGGTGCCATATTCCAAAGGACCACGGAGAGCATTCTCCAGGGGTTACCACAGGTGGCAATTTACCTAGACGATGTTCTCATTACAGATAAAACAAGGGCAGAACATCTGCAGAACCTGGAGGAAGTTCTCAGGAGATTTGCTGTAGCAGGAATGCATTTGAAAACAGAGAAATGTTTCTTTTTAGCACAAGTAACCTACCTTGGGTACAAAGTGGATACATTGGGCATATATCCTCTGGAGGATCAGATGCAAGCAATGAAAGATGCCCCGGCTCCCACAACCATTCAGGAGCTACGGTCGTTTTTAGGACTGGTAACATAGTACAGGAAATTCATACAGAACAGTCCTCCATTCTGGATCCCCTCCACCAATTGCTAAAAAAGGGACAAACCTGGGAATGGTCAGCCCACCAGGACAGAGCCTTCGAGAAAATTAAACAGCAATTCTCATCTGAAAATGTATTGGTACATTATGGACCCAAAGAAGGAATTGGTACTCACCTGTGATGCGTCCACACGTTAAGTTGGTGAAGTCCTAGCACACAGGTGGCAGAATGGACAAGAGCAGCCAATAGCGTATGCCTCCAGGACCCTGGCAATGGCAGAGCGAAGATAAGTTCAAATTGAAAAGGAAGGACTGGCGGTAATCTTCGCAGTTAAAAAATTTCACCAGTATTAAATAGGCGAAAATTTACGATCGTTACAGATCATAAACCCTTGTTGGGCCTATTGAAGGAAGACAAAGCCGATAGCGTCAGCCCAGATCCAGCATTAGGCATTATTGCTGGCACCGATTGGAGTACCAACCAGGGACTAGAGTGGTGAATGCAGATGCCTTAAGCCAGCTACCATTACCCGAGACCCCATTATTGGGGCCCAGAATGGAGGATGTGAAACTTTCTGGGTACCCTCCTGCTGGATGCACACAGTATGCTAGTGGATGCAGAAAGATGCTGTATTGGCACCTAGTGCTAACAGGGCAGCTGAAAAGACTGGGTCTATCCACTGTTCCACCCATACTGGAGCAGAAGGGGGAAGATCATGGTGGAAGATGTGATCCCACTTGGACAGCACGGGTTGTCAGGCCATACTGGCTGAACTACACTCTGGACACCCTGGAGTGTCAAAAATGAAGATGAAAATGAAGATCAGGTGTCCTGGTCTGGATACAGACATAGCACAACTGGTAGGAAGTGCCAGAAGTGCCAATAGGGGCAGAAGGCACCACCGGCAATCCTGCTGCACCCGTGGGAATGGCCAGGTATACCATGGTCGCAAATCCATGTCGATTTTGCAAGCCTGTTAATGGGGTTCATATTTCTGATGATAACAGATGCCCATTCCAAATGGTTAGATGTCTATAAACTAAACTCAAACACGACGGCAACCACTGAGAAACTGCACCTCATTTGCAACGCACAGGATACCAGAGATATTAATTTCCAATAATGGTTCTGTGTTCACCAGCCTGGAGTTCACAAAATTTATGAAAACAAATGGGATCCGGCACATCAAGATGACACCTCACCACCCAGTGTCAAATAGGCTAGCAGAGAGAGCAGTCCAGAAGTTAGAGGCCGGGTTGAAAAAACAGCCAGCGGCCTCATTAGAGACAAAACTCTTAAGGCAGTTATTTGACTATAGGACGACTCCACATACAACCATGGGAACTGTGCCAGCAGAGTTACTGATGGGCAGATGGCCCCACACCAGGCTGAGCCTGTTGTTGCCAAACCTGAGGGGAAATGAAAAGACCTAAGTGGGGCTGTAACAACACTTGCTGAAAGAGGCACTTTGAAGGGGCAAGAGTGAGTTTTGGGTCAGAAGTTATGCAAATTGACCCTGGGTAAGCAGAACAGTTGAATCCAGGACTGGACCGGTATCCTCCTGAGCATGCATAGGCAAGGCAGTGGTAAGGAAACACCTGCACCAAGTCTGGGCCTCAAGCTCTCCACCCATTCCAGAGCCACATCTGCCTTGCAGCCTCTCCTGCACCCTGGATGGGGACCTCAGGGTCCGAAATGGAGAGGAGATGACGCTGCAGCGATTTCCCCTACCACCTGAAGTGGACGAGGAAGCAGACCTCTGGTGTCCACAGTGGAAGAGACGGGCACCCAACGTTCACACACCGCCGACGTTGGAGGTTCCTGACCCGGCTCTCAAGTGGAGGAAAAGGCCCCCAAGGGAAGCAACCTGAGGGGATTCCTTGGGAGCGACTGGACAGCTGGCTGTGTACAGATGTATATTGTAAATAAAGTAACTTGGTGACGGGATTTTCACCTCCATAGGGTTATTACAGGACCAACTGGTTCAAATGCACCACTGAAGCAGGTTTAGTATTTCAGCTCTCCCTCCTGAAAGCTGGACAAACTTCCTCACTCAGAGCTTGAGTTCCGTTTGGACCAGAATGCCTTTCAATGAAATTAGCTCAGAAATGTGTCCTAGCAGGTGCAAGCTGCTTGGGTGATTTAAGAAGTGTGCTCTCAACAAATACAATATGAAAAGTTTAAAGTAACTTGTTCCTTGCTCGAATGCAACACATTTTAACCAAAAGTTGATGCATTTTCAATACTCAATGTGAAGTATGCTTGTGTTAAAGTATCTCCTATTAACAGATTTATGATATGAAAATTATGAAAGATCTAATAGAAACATAAAATCTTGATGGGACAGGACAGGCTAGATGCGGGAAGAGTACTCCCGATGTCGGGGAAGTCCAGAACTGGGGGTCAGTCTAAGAATAAGGGGTAAGCCATTCAGGATTGAGATGAGAAAGAATTTCTTCGCTCAGAGAATTGTGAACCTGTGGAATTTTCTACCACAAAAGATGTTGGGGCCAGCTCATTAAATATGTTCAAGAGGGAGCTGTTCATGGCCCTTGTGGCTAAAGAAATCAAGGAGTATGGAGAGTAAGCGGGAGTGGGATACTGAAAGTGCATGATCAGCCATGATCATATTAAATGGTGTGCAGGTTCAAAAGGGCTGAATTACCGACTTCTGCACCTGTTATGTTTCTATGCTACTTTGAACCCAATTGGATTATTTTCATACAGGAACATGGTTTCTGCCAGAATTGTACTTACCTGCAAGTTTCAAAGAAATCAAAGTAGAGGATGCAAAACTGTTTGGTGTACAGCACTAAGTAACAGCAATCATATATAATATAAATTGCAGACAAAGAACATCACAGGGGAGAAAAAGGATATTCTCGGAACTGCAAAATCTGTGCCTTGACATGGTCTTCACATACCTGTCTCAGTTGTTTGTACAGCGTTGCTGACACATTATAGGAACACAAATTCTCAACAGCCTGCATATTACAGAAAAGCCCATTATTTCATGAAGTAGATCTCAATCTCTTTACAGAAAAAAAACCACACAAAACAGTCATCTACAACCACAGCACAACAGCACTTTAGTGCACTGTCAAAGCACAGGAACTAGTGAATAACAAAAAGGCACACGAATTATCTCCGACTTAGGAAAGGGAGAGTTGGCAGGCACTACTTGACACCAGCGTCTTAGAACCATAGAAAATTACAGCTCAGAAACAGGCCTTTTGTGTTTGCTCTTCTTGTCTGTGCCAAACCATTTTTTGCCTAGTCCCACTGACCCACACTTGAACCATATCCCTCCACACCCCTCTCATCCATGAACCCGTTTGTCTTAGATGTTAAGAGCGTTTACCACTTTATCTGGCAGCTCATTCCACACTCCCACCACTCTCTGCGTGAAGAAGCTCCCCCTAATATTCCCTTTAAATTTTTCTCCTTTCACCCTTAACACATGCCCTCTGGTTTTTTTCTCCCCTAGCCTCAGTGGAAAAAGACTGCTTGCATTCACTCTATCTATACCCATCAAAATCTCATACATCTCTATCAAATCTCCCCTCATTCTTCTACGTACCAGGGAATAAAGTCCTAATCTATTCAATCTCTCTGTAACTCAGCTTCTCAAGTCCAGGCAACATCCTTGTGAACCTACTCTGCACTCTTTCAACCATATTTACATCTTTCCTGTAACTAAAACTGTACGCAATACTCTAAATTCAGCCTCACCAACGCCTTATACAACCCTACCATAACACTCCAACTTTTATACTCGCTACTCTGATTTATAAAGGCCAATGTACCAAAAGCACTCTTTACGACCCTATCTACCTGCAACATCACTTTTAGGGAAACCTGTACCTGTATCTGTATAGTTTGCAGGGTGACTTAGAAAGGTTGCAGAGCTGGGCTGCGAGGTGGCGGATGGAGTTTAATGTGGAGAAGTGTGAGGTAATTCATTTCGGTAGGAATAACAGATGTGTTGAGTATAGGGCTAACGGGAGGACTTTGAATAGTGTGGAGGAGCAGAGGGATCTAGGTGTATGTGTACATAGATCCCTGAAAGTTGGGAATCAATAGTTAAGGTTGTTAAGAAGGCATACGGTGTCTTGGCGTTTATTGGTAGGGGGATTGAATTTAGGAGTCGCAGCGTCATGATGCAACTGTACACGACTCTGGTGCGGCCGCACTTGGGAGTTTTGTGTGCAGTTCTGGTCCCCACATTACAGGAAGGATGTAGAGGCTTTGGAGAGGGTGCAGAAAAGGTTTACCAGGATGTTGCCTGGTATTGAGGGGAGATACTATGAGGAGAGACTGAGAGATTTGGGGTTGTTTTCGCTGGAAAGAAGGCGGCTAAGAGGGGACCTTATTGAAACATATAAGATGATTAGAGGTTTAGATAGGGTGGATAGTGATAGCCTTTTTCCTCGGATGGAGAAAGCTAGCACGAGGGGGCATGACTTTAAATTAAGGGGGGGTAGTTATAGGACTGATGTCAGGGGTAGGTTCTTTACCCAGAGGGTGGTGAGGGACTGGAATGCCCTGCCTGCTGCAGTTGTAAATGCGCCTAGTTTGGGGTCGTTTAAGAGATCTGTGGATAGGTTTATGGATGAAAAGGGATTGGTTTAGGCTAGTGGGTCATTGTTTTGTAACTGGTCGGCGCAACATCTTGGGCCGAAGGGCCTGTTCTGCGCTGTAATGTTCTATGTTCTATGTATTCCTAGATCCCTCTGTTCAACTGCACTCTTCAGAGTCCTACCATTTAGCCTGTACGTTCTACTTTCATTTGTCCTTCCAAAATGCAATATCTCACACTTGTCTGCGTTAAATTCCATTTGCCATTTTCAGCCCACTTTTCTAGTTGGTCCAAGTCCCTCTGCAAGTTTTGACAACCTTCCTCACCTGTCCACTACACCTCCAATCTTTGTATCATCAGGAAATTTGCTAATCCAATTTACCACATTATCATCCAGATCATTGATATAGATGACAAACAACAATGGACCCAACACCGATCCCTGCGGCACTCCACTAGTCACAAGCCTCCCCCCTGAGAATTTTTTATCTCATTAAAACACTGATCCTAATACTTTCTCTTTATATTTTTGTCCCATTGGTCACATGAAGTGCCCTGGGATACATGAGCTATATAACACAAGTTGTTGCACTGTTAAAAGATAGACAAATAACTAATAAATTCTGGGATGGTGAGCTACTTGAGAATTTAAACCTGTTGTATCATTAAAGGTATTGGATTTTAACAAAGTACTCTGAGCATTCAGCGATGGCATCTGCCACACTATTATTAAGGTAGTATGTCGGTTGTGGAACTGGCTTTGTTCTGCCATAACAAATTTTCAACCGAATTCAATCCATTTGGCTAACTGTGAGCTGGCAACAGGGAAAGGATTTTTTAAAAATTGCCAGATGTTCATCAAACCCACTGGTCCATGAAAGGCTTTTAGAACCATTTCTCACTCCAGAGATACTGCCAGATCTGATGGGTATTCCCATCATTTTGTTTTTATTTCCGATTTCCAGCATCCACAGTATTTTGCTTCTGGAAATTTACTTTATTTTACATCTTCACAGTTTGGCTTTTGTGATTCCAGTTTCAACTGGTATTGCTGACTCTCAATTCCAAAAGCAAATAAAACCAAGACCCAGAATAAAGACCAACAAGATGATTAAAGAGTAATATTGGGACCAAAACAGTTAAATTATGAGAAAAGGTTCATAGGCTAGTCTCGTATCCATAGATTATTTAGTCTCTCGAGCCTGTTTGACCCACTATTCAAATGAGATTGTGGTCAATTTGTCAGCTAACTTCACTTGTGTCTTTTCCCCAAATCACCCAATAACTTTATCAGATTTAAAATTCATAATTGACCCAGCATTAGTTGCTGTTTGTTAGCGAGTTCTTAACATATGCCACCCTGTGCATATAGAAGCATTTCCTAACTATACTGAGAGACTTCCTCGAATTCTTTAGGCAGTTGACTCCCTAACCAGCAGAAATAGATGACCAAAACAAAGTGGGTAGATGGAGTTAAGACAGAGATCAACCGTAATCTAACAATGCTGGAAGAGAGGCTGAATGGCCACCTCTTGTTTCCATGTTTCTTGGAGGAAAATCAACACAAGTCAACTTGGATTGCAATAGTCCAATTAACTCAATTCTTTCAAGCGTGAAGCATCTAGAAGCTTAGCCAATGTTCTACCCAAGACTCAATCACCTACAAACACCCACTCACCCACTGCTGGGAAAGTATCTTAGTGGGAAAAAATCTAACCAGAATCACATGGTGACTGTGATTTTCAGCCCAAACTGGGACTATAGAAGGGTGGTCCTTCACAAATAGGATTCAAAAACACCAAAAAGAAAATCAAAGTGAAAAGAAATCAAATTGTAATGCTGGAAATCAGAAAGAAACACATTGTGCAGCTGTATTAGAAAACTTAGGGGGTATTAGAAAACTTACAGGCTCAGCAAAAGGAACTTTAACACAGATAAATGTGAGATACAGCACTTTGATAGGGAAAAAGAAACATCACCCACACCTTAGAAAATAAGAAAGTGAATGAAGTAGAAGAGCAAAATGACCAAGGGATATAATTGAACAAATCATTAAAAGTAGCATTATAGGTTAACAAAGCAATTAATATTTCTAGTGATACAGAATTCAAAAGTTGTGAATTACACACTAAAACAAAAGTAGTTTACTGTGGATGATGGAAATCTGAAATAAACACAAAGTGCTGGATAAACCCAGCAGGTCTGGGCAGGATAAAACTAGCAGGTCCAGTACAGGGTTAATGTTTTAAGTCCATTCTGATTCTTCTTGGAACTCTTGTACAAAATCTTGTACAGCTTCCAAGTCAGGCTGCTGTTAAGCAGTACTGTGTAGTTCTAGTCTGTGTTGTAAAAAAAAAGGTGGCATTGTGGACAGTGAGGAAGGTTATCAAAATTTGCAGCAGGATCTTGATCAGCTGGGCAAGTGGGCTGAGAAATGGCAAATGGAGTTCAATACGGATAAGTGTGAGGTGTTGCATTTTGGAAAGTCAAATCAAGGTAAGACTTTCACAGTGAATGTAGGACCCCATCGTGGAACAGAGGGACCTTGGAGTTCAGGTGCACGGTCCTCTAAAAGATGGAGTCATAGGTAGATAGGGCAGTGAAGAAGACCTTTGGCATGCTGGCCTTCATCAGTCGGGGCATTGAGTATAGAAGTTAGCAAGTCATATTGCAGTTTTACAGGATGTTGGTGAGGCCGCACCGGGTGCATTGTGTTCAGATTTGGTCGCCTTGTTGTAGGAAAGAGGTTATGGAGTTTAATGTGGAAAAGTGTGAGGTAATTCATTTCGGTAGGAATAACAGATGTGTTGAGTATAGGGCTAACGGGAGGACTTTGAATAGTGTGGAGGAGCAGAGGGATCTAGGTGTATGTGTACATAGATCCCTGAAAGTTGGGAATCAAGTAGATAAAGTTGTTAAGAAGGCATACGGAGTTTTGGCGTTTATTGGTAGGGGGATTGAATTTAGGAGTCGCAGCGTCATGATGCAACTGTACACATCTCTGGTGCGGCCGCACTTGGAGTTTTGTGTGCAGTTCTGGTCCCCACATTACAGGAAGGATGTAGAGGCTTTGGAGAGGGTGCAGAGGAGGTTTACCAGGATGTTGCCTGGTATGGAGGGGAGATCCTATGAGGAGAGATTGAGAGATTTGGGGTTGTTTTCGCTGGAAAGAAGACGGCTAAGAGGGGATCTCATTGAAACATATAAGATGATTAGAGGTTTAGACAGGGTAGATAGTGATAGCCTTTTTCCTAGGATGGAGAAAGCTAACACGAGGGGGCACGATTTTAAATTAAGGGGGGGTAGTTATAGGACAGATGTCAGGGGTAGGTTCTTTACCCAGAGGGTGGTGAGGGACTGGAATGCCCTGCCAGCTGCAGTTGTAAATGCACCTAGTTTGGGGGCGTTTAAAAGATCTGTGGATAGGTTTATGGATGAAAAGGGATTGGTTTAGGCTAGTGGGTCATTGTTTTGTAACTGGTCGGCGCAACATCGTGGGCCGAAGGGCCTGTTCTGCGCTGTAATGTTCTATGTTCTATGTTATTAAACTGGAGAAGAGATTTACAAGGATGTTGCCAGGACTCATGGGACTGAATTATAGGGAAAGATTGAACACAGTATGACTTTTTTCTTTGGAGCGTCTTGGAGGTGTACAAGATCATGAGAGGCATGAATAGGGTGAAAGAGGTTCAGAACATTCAGCATCCAGGGATGCTGGGACCGCACAGATCAACGTCCAGAATTCCAACCCTTTTCCCTGCATTTCTCAGTGCAAGGGCTATCTCTGTTGTTATGGTACTTTTCCCAACTTTTCCTTTGCCAAGTTTGGGGAATCAAGAACCAGAGGGCATTGTTTAAGTTAGGAGTGGAAAGAATTAATGGGAGCCTGAGGAGCAACATTTTTACACAGAGGGTGGTACGTACGTGGTATAAGCTGTCGGAGGAAGTGGTTGAGGCAGGGACATAGACAATATTTAATAGAGATTTAGACAGCTAAATGGATACCTTTTTAAGTTTATTTAAAAGTGTCACAAGAATGATTACATTAACAATGCAATGAAGTTAATGTGGAAATCCCCTCGAGGAGAGGCTGAATGAACTAGGCTTGTACTCGTTGGAGTTGAGAAGAATGAGGGGAGATCTCATTGAGACGTATAAGATGACGAATGGGATGGATAGGATAGAGGTGGAGAGACTCTTCCCGCTCAAAAAAGACAGTAGGACTAGGGGGCACAGCCTCAAGATAAAGGGGGGGCATTTTAGAACGGAGTTGAGGAGGAACTTCTTCACTCAAAGGGTGGTGAATCTCTGGAATTCTCTACCCGTTGAGGTGGTAGAGGCTGCCTCGCTAAATATTTTCAAGAAGCGGGTTGATGGGTTTTTGATAAGAGAGGGGATTAAGGGTTATGGGGAGAGGGCAGGAATGTGGAACTGAGCCACGACAGATCAGCCATGATCTTATTGAATGGCGGAGCAGGCTCGAAGGGCCAGATTGGCCTACTCCTGCTCCTATTTCTTATGTTCTTATGTCATCACACTCCACCGCCTGTTTGGGTGCACAGAGAGAATTTAGTAAGTCCAATGCACCTAACCAGCACATCTTTGGACTGTGGAAGGAACCAAGAGCACCCAGAGGAAACCCACGCATATACAGGAAGACGTGCAGGCTTCACACAGAGTGACTCTTGGTAGTGTGAATGAGCAGAGAGATCTCAGTGTACATGTGCATAGCTCCCTAAAAGTTGGCACCCAGGTTGATAGGGTTGTTAAGAAGGCATATGGTGTGTTAGCTTTTATTGGTAGAGGGATTGAATTTCGGAGCCGTGAGGTCATGTTACAACTGTACAAAACTCTGATGCGGCCACACTTGGAGTATTGCGTACAGTTCTGGTTGCCGCATTATAAGAAAGACGTGGAAGCATCAGAAAGGGTGCAAAGGAGATTTACTAGGATGTTGCCTGGTATGTTGGGAAGGTCTTATGAGGAAAGGCTGAGGGATTTGAGGTTGTTTTCGTTACAGAGAAGAAAGTTAAGAGGTGACTTAATTGAGGCATATAAGATGATCAGAGGATTAGATAGGGTGGATAGTATTAGATAGGGTTTTCCTTGGATGGTGATGTCTAACACGAGGGGGCATAGCTTTAAATTGAGGGGTGATAAATATAGGATGGATGTCAGAGGTAGGTTCTTTACTCAGAGGGTAGTAAGGGCATGGAATGCCCTGCCTGCAGCAGTAGTGGGCGTGCCAACTTTAAAGGGCATTCAAATGGTCATTGGATAGACATATGGATAATATTGGAATAGTTTAGGTTAGAGAATCATTAGATTAGTTCCACTGATCGGCGCAACATCGAGGGCCGAAGGGCCTGTACTGTGATGTAACGTTCTATGTTCTAAGCTACGAATCAAAACTGGGTCCCTGGAACTATGAGGCAGTAGTGTTAACCACTGTGGCTCTGTGCTGCTGAGAAGGATATGGGTCAAATGCAGGCAAACGGGGTTAGCTTAGATGGGCATTTTGGTTGGCATAGGCAGTTAGGGCTGAAGGGCCCATGTCCATGCCATGGATTCTATGGTCATAAAAGCACAGGAGAAAGTGTAAAAACACCTTAAAGGCTGATACCTGAAATCAAAAGTAACAATTAGAACTTTTCTCTTTAGAAAGTGAAAGACTGATTTTGATTCCAAAACTAGAGCTAGAAATGCCCTAAATCATTACCAATGAGGAGAAATGTTCTTACTCAGTCATTAGCGCGTGGAACTTGCTGAATAGCATGGTCATGTGGAAAATAGCTTTGATGCTTAAGTATGTGAAACAAAAGGGAATAAGATTCAATTTGATTTATTGTCACATGTATTACTCTACAGTGAAAAGTATTGCATTTTGAACACTATACAAACAAGGCATACCATTCATAGGGAAGGAAAACGAGAGAGAACAGCTATAGCTAAGGTATAGAGAAAGATCAACTTAATACAAGCTATTAAAAAGTCTGATGGCAACAAGGAAGAAGCTGTTCTTCAGTCGGTTGGTGCATGACCTCAGATTTTGTCTTTTTCCTGAAGAAAGAGTGCACGTCCGGGGTGTGTGACAGAGTCAGTGGGTGGGAGACTGGTTTGCATAATGGACTACGCTTCATGCATGACCCTTTATAGTCCGCAAGAAACTATCTCCTTCGTTTTGTTGACAACCTCATAGAATCATACATTACAGATAATGTCCCAGACACCACCATCACCATTCCAGGGTGTCCCAGTGGCAGGACACGCCCAGCAGAGCCCGTGGTATACTGTTGGAAAGGAGTTGACAATATCAACTGGGGACCCCATGAAGTCACATGGCACACAGTGAGCACGTGAAAGGGAATCTCCTGCTGATTGATTATCACATACCATCCCCCATAGCTGCTGAATCAGTACTCCAAGTTGAACACCACTTGGAGTAAGCACTCAGAATGACAAGGGCGCAGAATGTACTCTAGGGGGGGCCCAAAATGGCTCAGTAGTACCATTACAGATCGAGCTCGTCAGTTGCTAAAGATATTAACTGCTAGATTGAGACAATGGCAGGTGGTCAGAGAAAAGAAAGAAAAACAAACTTGTCATTGTCCTTAACCAACCTGCCAATGCAGATTCATCTGTCCAAGATATATCATCAGGAGTGACCGCCATACCCTCCATTTTGCTATGTGACACAACCACCATACCAAATGGGATAGACTTTGAACAGATCTAACAGCTCAATATTGGGCACCCATAAGGCAACGTAGGCCATCAGCAGCACCAAAATTGTACTCGACCACAATCTGTAACCTAACGGCCCATTATATTCCTCACTCTACCATTACCATCAAGTTAGAGGATCAACCCTGGTTCATAGAATCCTCCAGTGCAGGAGGCCATTCAGCCCATCAAGACTGCACCGATCACAATCCCACCCAAGCCCTATATCCATAATCTCATGCCTAGTCAGTCCCCCTGACACTAAGGGACAATTTAACAAGCCTTCTATGGTCTATGTAAAAAGTCATGATGTGGGTATGCCGGCGTTGGACTGGCGTAAACACAGTAAAAAGTCTGACAACACCAGGTTTTAGTCCAACCTATTTATTTGATAATATACTCACAAGCTTTCAAGGGGGACTGCCTCTTCATCAGGTGAATGGAGAGTTCTGGCCTCAGACAGAGCATATAAAGCACAGACAGTTTAGTGATTACTGATTAGAATGCGAATCCTTACACCTAACCTGCTGTTCAAGATCTGAAGTGGCTGATAATGTGAGTGGAAGGAGCACTGATCACAGTTTAAAGAGATGTGTATTGTCTCCAGACAGTACAGTAAGTGAGGTTTTGCAAACCCAGGCAAGTCACGGGGGTTACAGATAGTGCGACATGAACCCAAGATCCCTGACCCGGGTTCATGTCGCACTATCTGTAACCCCCGTGACTTGCCTGGGTTTGCAAAACCTCACTTACTGTACTGTCTGGAGACAATACACATCTCTTTAAACTGTGATCAGTGCTCCTTCCACTAACATTATCAGCCACTTCAGGTCTTGAACAGCAGGTTAGGTGTAAGGATTCGCATTCTAATCAGTAATCTCTAAACTGTCTGTGCTTTATATGCTCTGTCTGAGGCCAGAACTCTCCATTCACCTGACGAAGAGGCAGTCCCCTCGAAAGCTTGTGAGTATATTATCAAATAAATAGGTTGGACTAAAACCTGGTGTTGTCAGACTTTTTTACTATGTAAAAAGTCCCAGTCTATCCAGTCTCTCCTTATAACTCAAACCATCAAGTCCTGGTAGCATCCTAATAAATCTTTTCTGCACTCTTTCTACTTCAATAGATTTTTTTCTATAATAGGGTGACAAGAATTGCACACAATATTCCATATGTGGAATGTCTTACCAATGTCTTGTACAACTTCAACAAGCCGACCCAACGCCTTATTCAATGTTCTGACCAATGATACCAAGCGTGCCGAATGCCTCTGTCCACCTGTGGCTCCACTTTCAAGGAGCTATGAATATGTAACCCTAGATCTCCTTGTTCTGTAACTCTCCCCAATGCCCTACCATTAACTGAGTAAGTCCTGCTCTGGTTCAATCTACCAAAATGCATCAACTCGCGTTTGTCTAAATTAACTACACTTGTTATATAAATACTGTGAAGGCCAGAGCAGGTCAAAGGCTCAGAATCCCCCACGCCAGTCCATCATCTACAAGGCATAAGTCAAGAGTGATGCAATGTTCTCCACTTATCTGGATGAGTGCAGCTCCAAAAATATTCAAGAAGCTCAATACCACCCAGGACAAAGCAGTCTGCTTGATTGCTACCTTTCCAAAATGTTTAATCTCTCCACTACCAATGGACAACGGCAACCATGTATACCATCTACAAGATGCACTGCAGGAACTCACCAAAGATCCTTAGGCAACACTTTCAAAAACCATGACCACTACTATCTAGATGGACAAGAGCAGCAGATACCTGGAAACACCACCACCACCTAAAATTTAAAAAGCAATCTCCAATTATAGCATAGGGTAGGGGGGAGATTGAGAGATACCATGAAAATCATTAAGCGGCGAAAACAAAATAGCAGAAGGACGCACTATGAGAGAAGAAGGTGGTTATAGAGAGAGAATGAAAAATAATTTAAATGTGGGAGTTCTGAAATTAACAGAAATCCAAATGTTGGTTTATGCTCAGTGGAAATATGGAGTGAGATTGGGAATGGGAACCTGGAGGCCACGGGATCATCGGTGGGAGCTGTGGCTGAACCCTAATTTTGTAGAGTTGAAACAAGCGATGGACAAAGTCTAACAATTTTTGTAAACGTCTGAGTTTGATAAAGTGTCAATTTCAACTTGAAGATTGTAATTTGACAGAATGCACCTGGTTAGAGTCCAGACAAGTCTAGTATTTGGTTAATAACTGCAAGACATGAGAAAGTTATATTACTGCAAAAGAGGCATTCGTCTAGGATTCTAACCTATATTTTGACCAATCCTGATAGGTTAGAATCCTAGACAGAGTGCTCATCAGCATTTAAATTTTGCTAAACCTGAGCTACAAGTGCCTGGTAAGGTCAGGGAAATATAACCTTGATAAACAGACATACAAGGCTATGGGGAATAGGTCACGGACTGGGACTAGGCGAAATACTCTTGTAGGGTAATACATGATGGGCTGAATGGCCTTCTACTATGCTACATAATGTTGGGATACAGATGATACAAAAAAATGCAGCTCCTCAGGAGGATAGGAATGATCCTGTTGATTATGGAAAAAGGGAAGAGAAAGGAAGGCATTCCTAAAGCTGTCTAGGAAAGTAGAGAATTGAGACTAAGCACAACACAGAAATTGAAAGAGAAATAGGGTCTTTACAGTAGGTGAGTTGGGAAGTAGCGCAATTCAGGTAAAGAAGCTAACACAAGAACAGGAAAAATCCATCCATCTTTCAAAATATCATCATGTCTGACAAGGTTCAGACACAATTTTCTATCCAGACACGAGATTCTCAAAGTTCAGCACTGGCTTTTGAGACGCCAAATATTACACTTTCAGATATGATGCCCTTAGAAAGTGTAACCAGCAAAGACTGACCATAAAACACAATACAAAATAAGTCCCTAAGGTTTTAGCATTTCCTATTGCTATGATCATTCTCTCATGCCATATTAAATTGCAGAGTATATGGCAATGCAAAGTTTAGATCAACAAACAGACTCACTGTTCCTGTTCCATTCTATTTTACAGTTTTCATTGCTATGTCTCTGATATGGAGCAGGCTAGCAAAATTAATAGAAGAGCTTGGAGACAT